>OV651825.1:9982503-10625003 GCA_927349885.1 Psylliodes chrysocephalus
TGAATTTGCCGAGCTCAACTCAATTATATACATAGCAAAACTCACCAGCACAGTTAGAGATTTTAACAGATTAATAAAACAATGTAACAGCACAACAGAGTACTTCATTACATTCTACGACTTCATGTCAAAGCTATAATAGTATGAATAAAAGAGGAGAACAGTAAAAGTGGGGATATAACGTCACATTTCATAGATGTACTTTGCAAAATAAGTTTCTATATAATAAAAGTAATTTTAAAAAACCGACTTTAAAATTGTGCAGATACCATCACCTCATCTTGACCAAATGTATAGCGGACCATCCCTAAGATATCCCTTTACTAACAAAAAAAAAATTATAGAAATCGGACAAGGTGGTCAAGAATTACCGCTAAACATTTATTAAAAATGAAGAGTTTAAGGATTTTCTAATATTTTTTATTTTCAATATACAGTAAATTTGAAACTAGTGCACAAAAACCTTTATTAAAGAAATATATGTATGGTAATTTAGCTAGAGTAAACGTAAATGATTTTAATAGAGATTTAGAAAGACATGATTGGGATCAAACTTATCACATTCAAAATATAGATGAGAAAATAGCATATCTTAATACTAATATATTAAACTTGGTAGACCAACAAAATTAACCAAAAATCAACCTTGCTCATGCAAAAACTTAGAGACAAAGCATTAAAAAAATTTACAAAAACAAAATATGCAGCACATTGGGAGTACTATAAAGAATTAAGGAACTATACCTCAGCTGCCACAAAACGAGAAAAGAAGACATACATGGAGTTTAAATTTTCTAATTGTAATACGAAGGAAAGATGGAAATTATTAAAAAAAATAGACGTTAAAAATATTAACAAAACAGCATTGCCACCTGCGTTAAGTAATCCCAATGGGTTGAATAATTTTTTTGTTTATGATTCTATGAATGATCGTAAACCAGACACAAATATAGAATACTTTAAAAATAATGTAATACCAACTGTGGAATATACTCTTTTATTTATCTATAATACACAAGAAGAATTGTTCCATATATTAAAAAAATATTAAAACAGAAGCGGTTGGCTTTGATCAAATAAATATTGAAATTTTATTACTCTGTTGTCCATCTGTTGTTCCTTGCTTAATATATATTATTAACAACTGCATTGATAGTAATTTTATTCCTACTGTGTGAAAACATGCTTTTGTGATCACTATTCCTAAAAATACGCGCCTTACTCAATTTTCGAATCTAAGAAGCATTAGTATTATTCCCACAATGTCTTGATTATTTGAAAAGGTTTTAGAAAAGCGCATTTCCTCTTATGTCAACAAATTTAATATCTTGCCCTTAAAGCAATCAGGGTTTAGAAGTGGATAACGGCCCTTATTTCTGTAACAGATGACATAATAGTGCAATCATTAGATAATAATGATGAATGTATTCTAGTACTAATTGATTACTCCAGAGCATTCGATAACTTAAATCATGAGATAATGTTCTCTATATTTCACTACATTGGTTTAAGTGAAAATTCATGCTCTCTTTTAAAGTCCTATCTTATAAATAGAGTGCAGCAAGTAACTGTTGAGGACAAATTATCTGATGAAATTGATATTCAGCTGGGTGTATCTCAAGGAAGCATATTAGGTCCGCTGTTTTTTACTTTGTACACTTCGTATTTTTACAACTATTTAAGACACTGTAAATATCATCCCAAATTTATTATTCTTTTAAAACATCCAGCATTTGCGAAGGCATTAACAATATTAATACTGATCTAGCCACGATTGTGTCACTATCGGACAAGCTCCATCTTAAAATTAATCCAAAAAAATCGAATGTCGTCTCATTTTGCAATAATCTTCAAAGGTGAACTGTCTTGTCTAATCTAAAAATTGAACCTCATAATCAAACTTTTTAGTAGTTCAAGAATACTTTAAGAATTTGGGTTTAATCATAGACTCCAAACTTACGCTTTAATAAACATATTACTGATAAAATGAAAAAGTCTTATTATTCTTTAAAATTAATTTATCCTCACAGATTTGAATTGAATATTGAAACTAAAAAACTACTAGTCTTTATTTCTGTCCCAATTTAACCACTTTGACATGGTTTGTGGCCCTTTCTGCGCAAAGCTAATGTAAATAGGGTACAAAAAGTACAAAACTGTTGCCTTAGGTTAATATTTGGTATTAGGCGTAGAAACAGAATATCCCACAAGCTCAAACCAGTAAAATGGTTAAGTATGTTCAATAGACGGAAACTTCATGCCTTATGTTTTTGTTATAAAATAGTGAAAACAAAAACAAAAACCCTATCTTCTTAACAAAATTAAATTTAGAACTGATGTACATAATTTGAATTTAAGAATGCGCCATTATATTACTACACCATCCCATACTAAGGAATTGTTTAAAAGTTCATTCCCTTATCAAGTTGCTTCTGTCAGTCATCTTCTCAATATACCTAACTTTAAAGCATTTAAAAACAAACACATAAAACAGCTTTTTATTAATCAATAATATACATATTATTATTTTGTGATTGCTATTAAACAGCTCTTCTATGGGGATATTATTACTAATTTAAAATTTATTACACATATCTGTATTTCTTTTTATTGTTCTACACTACAGTATTTATTTGTATGTTAATGTTCTTATATTTTTTCTCTGCATTTTGTTACTGTACCATATATGTGAAAATCTTACAACTTTGTTTTATACATATAAAAGTAGACATATTTTTCTTTAGTTAATGAAGGGTGGTGTGGAAGAATCGGTCTTAATGATTTAACACCATACCTAATATTTGCCGATTGTTGTAGTAATGTAAACTTTATTATTTTACTACATATTTTTTTACTGACAAATAAAAATTATTATTATTATTATTATTACTGCTATCTGAGATATGGTGAAAGTGTTACTGACTTTGCAATTGTTAAGATGAATACAAGATTTTGTAAGGTAGGTACCAAACTGACCAGCGATAGGGGTTTTCCATGTTTTCTCAATTTTATTTTACCAAATTTTACTTTAAATTTTACCCATTAAAATCTTTACTTACCAAAAGTTGCAGCGAGTAGCTGCGTTTTTGTTCCAGTAAATAATCCAGCGTCATCTTCCATATTGCATGCACTTAACACAACTGACAATATTATCAATGACAATTATTTATATCTTCCCGATAAGAACTGAAGACGTTACATTAAAAAAATGTGATCGGAGACACATCACACTACGAAATAAATGAAAAACACTGATTATCGGAAATACATAGTTTGGGCATTAAAGCAAAATATTTACTTAAATTTTGAGAAAGGGGGTTACTGCACTGGGATTCTTTAATATTTTAAGTGTAAGGTCATGAACATTATTTATTATGGAATGTTTAGTCTTCATGCACCATCAATATTGATCAAAAAGCAATTTTTGTACAGAATAAACATGTATTTGATAATGAAACACTTAAAAAAAATTGATGACCTAATTTTACTTGGTTATTGCCCTATAATAAAAAATTTAATATATGTATACATCAACCGTTTATTATCAGTGAAATAGGACACCAATATTACCAAAATGTAATCGTAGATTAACCCCTAACCTGAAGAATCGATTATTTGTCTATAATTAAAGGTGTGTGTCTCATGCAAACCTACAGAGAAAAACAGTACAAGGCGACAACACAATAAGGTATTGATAAGGCAATAATATTTGAGTGGTCCATATAAAAAAATTACCACTTGTTTTTCATTTAGATTTCTGTAAAAAGTAAATTTTTTATTACAAGTTTTTTAATGTTTTTTGTTTCGAAGGTACAATGATTTTTTTTTCTAATGAGTATGGAATTCCAGAAAAGGTTAGAAATCTATGATCTACCATAATATGTTAAATTTTATTTTATTTTGAATATTTTCATCTCTTCATCTCTCTCTAAACTGAAAAGATTAAGAGTTAAAGAATAGCTACTAAGCTACAGAGCTAATTTTTACCGTTTATGGATAAATATCATTTATTGTTAGACATTCATTAGGCCAGTCAGTAAAGACATTTTAGACATCTTAGACATGTTAGATGGAAGAATAGCCTATGGCTAAATCTCGCTCCATTGCTAAAATTTTTGTAATATTTTGAAAAATTATCAATAAAGACGGTTTATTATTATTATCTTATTTTAAACATTTCACATTAATTACAAAAGTCTTCAAACTTTGTAATAATAATTGGTTAGTTCAAATAACACTTAAGTTTAAATTTGCAACCATTTCCAAAGTCCGGAACTAGCTAGTTTATACCATTTTGTTTATAATGTTGAGAAAAAAATTGCAAAAGTACTGCAAACTTGAAGCAATATATATGAAACGTTTATTTGAAAATCAACACATGTCCAGTTGATTGAAATTTTGGCTTATAAGTTATTCTCATAGAAGAATAATATGTACATATATTTCAAGCATCCAATACTGTGAAAATAGCAGTTGTCCGGGTTAAAACTAGTGCCAAAGTATATATATAGTTTTAGAAGAACACTTGATGTCCACGCCACAATTTATAGCTATAAACTATGTCCACGCAGTTTGTTGTAAAAACAAGACATGTCCATATATAGATAGTTTAGTTCTAAGGTAACTAGATGTTGTTGTTGTTTATATTTTGTAACGGCCGCAATCGTTTTAGTTTATTAGTAGAATTTTGCATATTTTGACCGATTTTAAGTTTCAATACTATCTAAATATGGCAGAAAATATTCAACCTAGTACCTCTGGTGTTGTTGGTGACAGATCAACCACGAAAACGAAAAAAGAAAATTTATAGGCGGGAAATTATGAAACATGCAAAAGTAAGCCGGCTAGAGCACAAAACACAAAGTTGTTACAGCCAGAGCAATAAGAAATGACTGCAGGCAAGTTTTTAGTGTAACAATAAGTCCATACTTTTGTTTTGACTGTAACTTTTGGTTATAGATGTTTCCAGATTACAACAGAAGAACAGCGTTCCGAGTTGCTTAACATGTTTAATGGTATAAAGTCAAAAGATGAACAGGGTTCATACTTATCTGGACTTATTACCATAATACCTGTCCAGAGGCGTCGCAGCCAAATTGATCCAAATATAAACAGAACTGGTTCACCACATATAGCCTATTTTAAGTACAAAATTCGACTACCTGGAAATGAAGTCAATGTGTTCGCTGAAGCTCTTCGTAGTTTCTTTGGTGTAACTGAAATGCAGCTTCGTCAGATTAGAAATAGCCTAACTATGAGTGGATTTTCACAGACGAAAGGCCGTGGTAAACACGCTAATAGGCCAATAAAGACTGCCATTCGACGTAGAATTCATATTAGCACATATTTCTTCATTCAAAGGCTGACAGAGTCAGTATATATGAAGACTTGACAAAAAGAAAGTGTACCTTCCATCAGAGTTTAATGTGAAAAAAAAATGTATAATGCCTTCCTAGAAATTCACACAACAACGACAGTTTCTTACTTCCTTTATTACAAAATAAACTGAAACTCAACTAAAACTCCCTGATATCGACCAGTACAAGAAACCTTCATCAAGCTAAAGCAAATGCGTTTTATGATATTAAGAAGAAAATTAAAACTAAATGTCAAAGCAATCGTAAAGTATCAACAATAGCTTTTGATTTTATGCAGAATCTGCCTTTTCCCAGCTAACAACAAAGTATTTTATAGCAGGCAACTTTGGCATTATGTGTTTGGAATACATGACATCGAAAGCAGTGTATGTATATCATGAAGTGATGGCGAAGCGCGGTAAAAAGGAGGTGACATCCATGATATTTCACTATATCAAAAATCATATTCAAGAAAGAATGGATGAAATCTGGCTCTTCTCTGATGGTTGTCCAGGCCAAAATAAAAACTACGTTTTCATTCGTTTCATGTACATGCTTGTACACGTTCTAAAAGTAGCCTCTCAGATAACACACGTCTTCCCAGTTCGAGGACACTCTTATTTACCTTGCTATAGTGACTTTAGTCTCATTTCTCGTTCAAAAAAGTTATCCTTGATGTTCCAGAAGAATGGAACGACCTTATACGACAGGTAAGATGTAAGCCCTCTCCATTTAGGGTGATAAATGCTGGAAAAGAGACTGAATGGTTTCTTGTGGACGAAAGTTTAAAATTCTTCTTTTTGAAAAATCCCAAACGAAAAATTTCACTGAAACCAGAGCGTATTTTTACAAAAAAAAAATTTCTGTGCAAAATAAAAGGTTGAAAATTGGAATAGCTGTTCCAAAAACTCATATGAGTTATGTTTGCAGCACTTTTGCAATTTTTTTGTCTATGATATAAATAGAAAAACATCATAAAAATAATAATAATAATAATAATAATAATACTCTCCCTAATTTACCCCCTTACGAGTGAATTTTAACCCCAAAAGCTGAGCTTGTGTGGGGAAAGGGACGGCCTATTATTATTATTTGCCGTGGTGCTCCGGGGCGACTTAAAGATGATTGTTGAAAATAATATTGCTTCAAAAAAAGTTGCAAAATTAAATTGAAAACTTTTGTAATTAATGATTAATGATTATTTCTAATGACTGGCCTACATGGTTTTGCGGTCGTTCGGTGATTTTTCCTCCATTTTCCCAAAAACAAGGTTTAAAATTAAACATTTCAGTGCAGAAAACCCGTTTTTAAACTTCTTCCAGATTACAACTAATCTGGTGTAAGGTCATGTTGTTATTGCAATATGAATCATTTAAGGAAATCGTATAATTCTAAATTAAAATTTCCAAAATTCTAATTTTAAGATAAATAATTAGATTTCTCGCAAAACAAGATTTAAAAATAGGGTATTTTTAATACAATTGATAATTATTTAAGTATTAGGCAAAAGGCTAATGTTTTGATGACGTTATTTGCCAGTTCAACGCACTGGCAATTTAATTATGTTTAAAAGTTAATCGCGTATTAATTCAACCATTTAAAATTGCTTCCAAAGAAGATTTTTCTTGAAAAACAATTAACACCTTTTTTAATAATAAATTATAAAAGCTATAAGTACGTACACCTTTGTTATTCAGATTTGTTTCTGATATTTAATTTGTGTTAAAACAAACTATCATCAAAAAACTTAATTGCAAGAAAAATGGTTATCAGTTGTTTTTTTTGCAGTATACAGGTCATTGGTATCAATAGGTACGATTTTCATACAAAACATGTTAAAGGCGTAAAATATCCTCTATGATCCAATACTACTTTATATTTAATATTCAAAGCGTTTAAAAAAATAAAACTTTTATATGTATCAATTTCCTGGACAACCCTGTATAATTAAAACTAGTTACACATATAAAACAATGCAAATAATTTTGGTTTTACAGACCAAGGCGTTACCAGTGACCCAACTTGTATAGTATTTACATTTTAGTTCTTTAATTTGGGCTTGCATTTCCATTGATAGCTAAATGCCAAACAAATAAGTTAAAAGAAAAAGTGAAAAATCTAGAAAAGCTCTCAATTATATGTTAGTTCTTCTAGAATAATTCACTGTACTTCAAAAACATTCCAGATAATAACATTATCTTTTTGTTTGGACGAAGCCAGTGTTTAAATATATTGCAGATAATTCCCGAAGAAATGGAAGATTCCTTAACAATTGGTGCAGTTGTATTTATATACCATAAATATTGATTTAAGAATACTGGATTTTAAAAAATAACTCAAATATCAATAGAAAGTTAAAAAAAATTATAAGAATCTATTTTTACGTTTCATAATTTTATTATAAACCAGAAAAGCACAAGATTAGTGATCTGCTCTAATTTCATTTAAACCCATCGCTTTTGATAACCTATTTCAAGTTTACCTTTACTTCAATTACATTAAACCTAAACAAGCGGATTTAAAACATAATTGGGCATGACATTTTATTCACAAACCAAAATAAAGCAACATATAAGTAAATTAAAGGGCACAACAAAAAATAAATGTAATAAAAACATTTTTAAATCAAGAAATGTAGGATAAAACAAGAAGCTGTAGAATTGATATGGAGCTTTTAGGTTACCTTTACAATACTACATTAAAAAAGTACCTACTTGACTATTACTAGACATAATTATGACACGTTATTGCAAAGTACTAAAGCACACCCCTGGTGGTCGATTCTCAACTTGTAGGAACCTTTTCCTATAGGAATTTGTGACACTTTCCTATATGTAGCAAAATGTCATAAATTTTCGATGTATAGAAAAATGTCAAAAATTCGTATAGGAAAAAATTTCTACGAGTTGAAAATCGACTCCCTGAGGAGTGCGAAAAAAAGATGTGACTATTGGAACATAGTCAGGTTCTTGTTAACCAACCTTAAGAGGTTGGCAACACCTTGATGTTAGATGACATGTAAGCGAAAGAATCAAGTAACAAGCTGTGAGATACTTAAAATAAAAGTTATAAATAAACGGTCATAAAAGACCAAAACAATACATGGTGTCAGGTTGCCAAACCGTATTGTCTCAATGAATTCGAATTTTAAGCCACCTAAGAGCATTTATTTCGATCAATATGCCAGTCAAAATTTCGAAAAATTTCTAGACAGTTTCAATATAATTATATAACAGCGACGTACCTGGCCAGCCAAGTTGATGAAAGAAAAGTGGCTAATTTCTTAAATGTCGCGGGAGAAGACGCTTAGGACATATTTAAAACGTTCAATCTGAGTAATGAAGACAGAAACAGAAACAAAGAAGTGTTTATTATAGAGAAGCAGAGAGCTTAAGCTCATAAAGTGACAGTGCATATATTGAATCAGTTATACTGGATAATATAAGCAATACTGAACAAGGTAATAATGTTTGGACAATTGATATATTGATAAATAATGATTTTATAAATTTTAAGTTAGATTCAGGTGCTAAACTGCAATTGCAATTAAAATATATAAAAAAAATAAAAGTTGAAGACAAAATTACAAAAAATAAGTTGGCACTTAATACTCATGGTAATAATAAAGTAGTAATTGTAGGTCACATTATTTTACAACTTATCAAAAAAGCTAATTTTAACATAAAGTTGACATAACATATTGAAGCATAAGTAAAAATTGGTTTAAATAATAAAACAGATTCTGTAAACACTCCTAATAGAAATGAGCTTTAATCATGCCAATGTCTTTCAATGCACTGGCAAAATCCCTTATCAGTATAAGATTGTATTAAATAAGAACTAGTAGTTGTCGAAGGGTACCTGATGCTTTAAATCCACGACTTAAAGAAGCTCTAATAAATCTTGAAAAAAGAGAAATAACATCTAAAGTTGAAGAGCCAACTGATAGGGTCAATTGTATAGTTATAGTGGAAAAACCATCAGGGGCCCTACGAATATGTTTAAATAAGTTAATATGTTTAGACCAATTTCCTATTCCTACAATTGAAGAGTTGTCACTTAAACTAAATGAAAAAAGTTCTGTTAAGTTCCCCTTGACTTAAAAAGTAAAAAATATATACCTACATTCATAACACCGTTTGGAAAATTTTGCTTTAATAGACTACCTTTTGGTTTGAAGTATTTCAACGCATGAATGAGAAAATGTTTGGTGATTTACCCATATGGATTTACTTTATTTCATTATAAGTGCATCAACAGAAAAAGAGCATGATAAAATACTTAAAGAGGCAATGAAAAGGGCAAAAAAGTTTGAAGTAAAATTTAATAAAAATAAAATTTAATATAAAGTTTCTGAAGTTAGTTATCTAGGTCAGGTCTTCTCAGCTGAGTGTGTTAAACCCGACACTGAATATGTCAAAGCTGTGTTGTTGCTTAAGAAACCTGAAAACCAAAAAGAGTTATTAAGAATATTAGGTATGTTTAAATATATTGTCTAAATCTATCTGAATTATTGTCGCCCTTACGTAATTTGAATAATGGCAATGTAGAATGCAACTGGACAAAATATCATTCGATAGTATTTCAAAAAATTAAAAACATTGTTACAGAAATTCCTGTATTAAAAATATTTGATCCTAAATTACCCATAGAAATACAGACTAATGCAAGCCAGAATGGCATTGGCAGCTGTTTATTACAACAAGATAAACTAGTAGCATTTTGCTCTTGTAATATGATAGATACTGACTCCAGATGGGCACAAATTGAAAAGGAGTACCTGGCAATTTCAATACAATTTTGAAGTTTAATACTTACCTGGCCAATACATGTATATAGCAGATCTCCTGTCAAGATCTGTTTTAAACACTCCAGTCAAAGATAAAAGAGAAATGAAAAAAATTGTTCACTCTTTTGAGTTTGATCTACCTATATCTAAGGACAGTATACATGAGATCAAAGCTGCTACAAACAAGAATCCAGCGTTACTGCTTGTAAAAAGGTGTTGTCAAACAGAATGGCCAAATAAAAATGCAATTGTAGAGCCCGATATAAAATCATTTTATAAAATTAAAGATGATATACATATTATAGTATGAGAGCCCACTGCAAATTTTGATCGTCATCTTCTAACGAAAAGAAATATGCTCCAAATGCATGTAACAACATTGTACTTTACCAAATTGCACCTGTGCCAACCCTATCCTGAGCAAAGTGGTTAAAAAAAAATTTTATATTCAAAAAAATCACATAAGACATGACAGCGACAATTGTGTTTTCCCTGAAAATTACAATCCTAATTCATTGTGAACCTAGCTTTTAAACCTTAATTATTAATATTTTTACCTACCTTTTAAACCATGTTTATGTATGAAAGGAAGAAGTATGGCATTGTATAAACCATTTGCAGAAATAGTCAATAATAATTGTTAGACAATTATTTTAAACCATAATCATAGTAGTTTTTTTGTCGTTTCTATGGCGACCTGTAAAAATGAATCACAACAAAAGGCATACAAATAAATTTTTAAAACAGCAAACATTGATTCATATTTTTAATGATTTTTACCTACTAATCGTGGATAGATGTTTTTGTGCGATGTTAAGAGGAAGAAAATGTTTCTCTTTAACGATATATATCAAGATATATTTGAATGTTATTTTCTGGAAAACTTTAAGGGCAAACAAAATTAGCGCCGTCATGCCTTATGTGATTTTTTTAATATAAAATAATATTTTTAAGCTACTTTGCTTAGGATTGGGATTGGCACAGGTACCATTTGGTAAAGTACAATGTTTTTCCAAGCTTTTGGGATATATTTCATTTCGTTATTAGATGACGGTATACATTTGCAGTGGGCTCTTGGGTTATTAGTAATGATTTAGTATTTCATAACTGTAAATTAGTTATTCCTAAATCTTTAAGACAACAAATGCTAAATAAATTACATGTTGGACATTTTGGCATTGAAAAGTCCAAAGCCAGAAAAATATTTTACTGGCCTGGTTTGTCCCAAGATGTACAAAACTTTGTAATAAAATGTAAAACATGTCTCAAGTATAGGCAAAATATCCCTAAGGAACCACTTATTCAGCATGAAAGGTTAAATATTCCCTTTAAAAAAGTAGGTACTGATATATTAACTCATGTCGGGCGCAATTTTTTAACTTTAGTTGATTACTTTAGCAACTGGGTGGAACTTATTCCTTTAAAATATGAAACTGCAGAGGAAGTCATTGACAAGCTTAAAATTGTATTCTCGACTCATGGCATACCCTTTAAATTTATGTCAGATAATCAACAATTTAAGAAGTATTATTATTCAGGTAATGATATTCATAAAGCCTTATTAGAACACAGAACATCTTCACTAACTGGTCTAAATATTTCTCCATCAGAGCTTTTAAATATAGGCTGGCTTGATTCAGGGAGATGTGCACTTAGTAAAGCTAAACTGTTGTGAGGCAACTAACCTTGCAAATACAGTAGTTAATCGCCATTTATACAGTGTGTATGCGACCTACCTTGCTTAGCACATATACAGGATTTAGTGTTTTTCAAGTTTTCATTTGTCTCTTTGGATATTTGTAAGCAACGTGAAGTTATCAGCAAAGATTTGTATGTAGCTTTGCTTTATTATGTACACTTACTTTGTTTTTAGAATGCTTAGAAAATAATAACACTAACAGTTGCAACTTTCTGTGGTCATTTATATGAAGGACAAAGTAAGGATTAAAACAATATTCGCGAAAAAATATTTTTTATTATTTTAAGTATACAGATTTATTATCACTTAACCTAAAACTACACAAGTAGATGCCTTAAAATAATTAAAAATGTAAAACTGTATTATATTTATAAATACATCTCGGTCACATTTGAGTTTGGAATTATTTCCTTTTTTTATAAATACAAATATTAAACAACAATTAATTAGTCAAAGGAGACACAAAATAAGAAAAATTTAAAATTCGTATTGGTAATAAACCTCAAATAGTTATTTTGGGCACAATGAATTACTGCAGTTAATTAAATGTTAGATAACTGAGATATACATTGTATTTGTTAACCCTTGTATAACAAAGCTTTTTTTAATTCCTATATTTGAAAAATAAACATAATTTGATTGTATTAAATTTATTGGAATTCAAATGCTCCGGGTAGTAATTAAAAAAAATTACATGAAAATTATTTTTTAGAAAAAATTTAAGTAATATTTTATATGGATTACCTTTGTAGCATAAAAATATGGAGCCAAGAATAGGGTGACGAACAAAAATAGAAAGAAGATAGATAGATATAAAAAACCACGCGTGAGGTTCAAATGCACCTCTCTTGGTAGTACAAGGGTTAAAGCAACTTAGTATATTAAATCATATAATAAAATTCGACTCTAAAGAATAATAAAGTAAAATTATGATTACTCGTGTATCATGTGGTACTTTTACAAAAATATTTTTTTAATTCATTTACCGAATTTTTATTTATTTATGTTTTAACTTAAATCCATCCGGATCATCCTTTTTTACCAAACTCATTAAATAAAATAATAGATTAATAATTAATTAATTTGTCATAGAAATTTAGTTTTAGATATAATATAATTTTATGATACGTATTACTCCCAAAATGCCTAATTTGTGTTGACTAAGAAACTTATAACAAACATAAATTATAACAAAAACACAAAAACAAATATTTATATAAAAAAAAGTTTCATCAATATTATCATTTAGACAAGGATCTTTATAAAGGTGTTTGTGCAACGTTTCATAAAGAAAACAAGGGATGATCTTCATCTGGCGTAATGCATACGGATATAAATAAAATTATATCATCACCAAGTTCGTCTATTCCAAGATCATCAAAAGCCTCGTCTATATCCTTAGCCAATTGTTCACAGTCCAAATCTTCAAGGGCTCTAGTAGCTCTTGCTGCTTTAACAGCTTCAACATTTCTTGTTACTCTCGCTGCTTTACTTTTAGCTAAAGATCTTTGTGAAAACAGGTTAGATAATAGAGACGCATAATTTCCAGATGAACCTGAAGCCGTTTTCGCAATTTTCACTAGAGCAACTAAATCCTCTATGTTTTTTATACCCTTTAGTGGTTTTGAGCCGCCTGTAAATAAATAATGTATGGTTAAAAATGATTTAAAGCTCAAAATATTGTTAGAAATATAAGGTCTTGTAGAATGCGATTACAATAACAAAAACACAGCTACGTCATAACTATTATTTCGAATTTTAAATTCACGGAAAATAAATTCACTAACCATTAGCGAACTTTTACTTACCGCAAAATAAAAAGTTGTATACTATATGGGACAAGTAAAATGTTTAATTATAGTAAGTAAAACAAGATTTCTGAAGCCACCTCAAACTGTGGCAGGCCACCAAAATGCCTGAAGTGCGCCGGAGATCATCTCACTAGAACTTGCTTAAAAACGAGGGAAATCCCCACCACTTGTGCGAACTGCCTGGGTGATCTTTCAGCCAATTACACCCAGTGCAAGTCGTACACTGAAAGAGCAGCCAGATTAGAGGAGAGAAAACTCACACAATCTCAACCGAGAAAATACAACCCTTCACCCCCACCAGCAGAGAACGCCTGGGACGAATCAAGAGTAAATAGGAACAAACCAAGAACAGAAGACTTCCCTGCACTTCCCACTTCGAGCAGGCAAAATGTACAATATTCCCAAAATAAACCACCCCGTACCCAATCCCAAATCCCCACACAATTTGAAGGTACTATGGATGATATTTTTGCCCTAAACCAAGAACTTGCAGAACTTAATAGCATGGTAAATGTAGGAGAACTCACTCGGGCTGTCAGAGAACTCAACGCCCAATTACGTAAGTGTAACAATAACCCAGCACAATACTTAATGACATTCAACAACTTCATGACCAACTTAGATAAATTCAACATTAGGAACTAAATTCGACAACTAAAGTGTGACAAACTGAGAATTTGTTTTTACAATGTGCGCGGGCTGCTAAACAAGATCGGTCTTGTAAGCAATTTCATTCACAAGCATAAATTCGACATCATAATTCTGACGGAGACGTTCCTAAAAACAATAAATAAATAAAAAATATGTGAGTTGTTTAGTTTTAAAATATTAGTCCTGTATTAACACGACACTAAATCTGCAGTAGGCGGTGATAGCCAACCAATTGATGACGTAGCTGCGTTCTTCTTACTGTAATAGGACCCTTACCCGTTACTAAAAATAAAATAATAAATTTTTTGATTATCATAATGCAATCTCATGTTGTACATGCTAGATGAGTTAAAGTTGCGTAGACCTTACAAGTCGTACGATTGTTGCATTTTCGCTATGACCTATTCATCCACTGTGTTAATAATATCAGGTATTGCGATCAATAAATCTCTTATCGGGTAAGTTTGGTAATGTTTTAATTACCAGGATTTGCCTCATCGCAGCTAGTCCTATGCAATATCAGTGATTCCGTTTTGGTATTGTATAGGATTCAAAGTAAATTTAACGGTGTACTTAAATGTATGCAAATAATTGACCGATCAAGGTAAAATTAGTATGAAATTTACATATTCACTCATTTAACACAAACTGCACTTATGTTTTCGAAAAATCAAAATACTTAATCATTTATCTCATTATTTGTAAAATGTTATTTATTAATTGGTTTTATGTGAGTACTTACCAATAGAACTATCACCATTACATAGAAATGATGGACAAGCCAGAAGAGCTGTAAAAATATCACAACATTAAAAATGGTTTTACAATAAGATCTAAAGTAAATAAGGTTAGGTTTAAAGAATCATGTTAAAATTATAATTCTTTTGACTGTGCAAAATATGAGAACCGCATTCTGTACATAGTTTTGAACTCAGAAAAGCTTGTAGATTAAGATTATGGATGTTGTCAGGAGGTTTGTTGGTTCATTTATTTTTTACAACCCATCCCTTTAGATATCAAGTAAATGGACTGAGCAAATGCTTTGGAACCATTTTAATGATTGTTTTAGTGACAATAACCAATGAAAAAAAAAAAAAACAAAAACAAAAACAAAAAAACCGAAAAATAAAGAATTGTTTATAAAAAAATCATTTAATATGAAAAGCAAATTTAACATAAATCATACAAATAATCAATCTTTCTGCTTCTGACAGTCATTATTAATACATTTGCTAAACGAAATACAATTTAGTTATTATTTTTTACAAGAAAATGCCTTTGTTTGACAATTTGATGTACATTTATAGGGTTGAATCAACAATTCTGACAAATTTACCAAATTTTTTTATAGGTTAATAAGGTGTAATCAATATGATATTATTTATTCACACATATGTTTATTCTGAAGTTCTTAACAAAAAATGTAAATGAAGAGTAAAATGAATTGAAGACCTTTTCACAAAATCAACTTTTGTTAGAAAAAACAAAAAACATTATACTAGTTTCATTATCTATCTTTGACAGTAAATATATCCGTTTATGTGTTTCTTTTGTAGAAAATCAACATTTGTGATGGGCGGTATATACAACATTTGGCCACCAATTACCACAGTTCACTTAATTGGGGCATTTTTGGTCATGTTTCAATTTATATCGACATTCATCAAAAGTTAATTTTTTTTTTTTGAGACAAGATATGTGCAATAGAACTGTTTGTACAAAATCCAACGATGCAGCTTCTAAACTTTTTTTTTTCGAGCTCAATCTGCTAGTCAAATCGCAAGCACTTAGAGAGTGTAATGCTGGCAAGATACGACAAATGTTTTCGACACGGGAATAAGCAGCCAAATTACATACTGAAATGCATTTTGTCTTATAAGAATAGTTGAATCATAGACCTTAACAACCTAGCTTATTCCAGAAATAAATTTGTAGAATAAAAATATCAGTATTAGTGCTAAGGATTATGATATGGGTAGAGCGGATCTTTACTGCGTAAAATATGTGACAAAACACCCTTGAATCGGTTCTAAATGGTTTGAATTTAAGTCAAATACTTCAAAAAATTAAGAGCATTGTAATTTAAAGGTGAAAAAAGAAGCCTCTAAAAATTTGAGCTCTTAATATTATCATTTAGTGGTGCCTGTTCGTAACTTTCCATTTTCCATCTAAATAACATGGAAATTTTTTTTTCTTTTTTCTTATTTTTGTAGCTGGACATTTGAGCATTGTAAAAATAAAGTGAAACATTATTTTGGTAGGAAATTGAACGCTCTACAAAAAGTTTTAACATATTTTTTTCATAGAGTGAGCCGTTCTGAAGATATTCAAACTTAAAGTTGCAAATGTATGAAGTTAGGACTTTTATTTTATTAAACTAATACTGATAACTTTTTTTATGTCTTAAAAATTATTTTTAACCAGAAAACTGGTTTTTGTGCGCTTATCTTTTTGGAAAGCTAAAATTTAAAAAAACTACATCTTAGATATTATTTGATTAACTGTTAAACAAAAGTAATTATGAATTAGGTTCAGTAAAATTATTATTTTATAGATTAAAAAAACTTTTTAAGGAGGTCCTTTCGCCACACCTCTCGCCTCAAATGTCAAAAAAAAAAGTTATTAGATTATGACTAAAATTAATTTTTTTCTAATAGTTGAAGTCCTTATTTATCTAATACTGAACTTTTAACTATACCTTACCTTACAAATTTTTGAGAATTTTTTTTTTAAATGTGAGTATTTGTACAGTGCCTCACGAGAAAGTAAGTCCTCAACAACAATTCTCGAATTAAGTATACTATTATTTATTGATTAGATGGAGTAGAAAAAAACTAAAAATAAGGTTTTTGAAATATTTAGATTTTGTTTTATACAATAAAATATATATAGTAAACCGTGGAACTTATTGAGTAATTATAATTACCTAAGTACCCTTATTTACTTTAAATAGTTAGTTTATTTTGTAATGTTATTGATGTTTTCTTAAGTACTTTGTTTTGTTAAATTATTTCGTATATATATTGGATACCGAATTGTAAATAGTCACATTTGAAAAAGAAGTTGTACTTCGAAACATATGTCATGTTAGTGTTTTTTAAAAAAAAAAAATTTTATTTTTATTTTTAAAATAAAATTGTGAAAATCTACCAAATTTGGTTTTACTCTTTCAAAATTAAATGTATTTTCATCAAGTAAAGGCCGAAATAATAAATAATTCTTATAAGACACTACAGACTATTATACCAGCGCTATGACGCATCGACGCGCAGAGCGATGAGAAGGGTGGAGAAAAAGTAAAGGGGCCATCACAGCTGCCGGAAACATGAGTTTATTTCTTGTTTGGTGTCTTACGTAACATAATTTGAGCATAATTGCAGGCCCTCATATTTTGAATACTCAACTTCCTTTCGCGCCTGCATTACTTCGTAAAATCTGTTTTATTATAAAAAATTAATGCTTCTAATAGCAAACTAAGATCATTATGTAACTAGTTCCTGGCTTCTAGCATTATATAATTACATTAACCATTCATAAATTAAATAAAGTTACATTTTTCCTAATTGGTCTTCTCAATCGTTAAACTCGGTATTGGGAGACTGTAAATTCAGATTGGATGCAGTATTAAACTCAGTAAACAAACAAAGTCAAAGTATGGGCCGGCATAATAAATGAATAAGTTTTTTTGATGTAACCTTGACAGATACTTACAAGACCATTTTCTGAACTTAATCGGTTGTTTCCATAGAAATAATATAGAAGACCAATATAAACATAACATTTAAGCAGAAATTGAAACCTACTGTGTATAAAAACGCGTCTCTGCGCCTGACATCGCAAAATAGTGTGTCTAGAAGCTTGCGCAATATGCATGACTTGTCCCTGTAGTGTTGCCAAATATATTGAACATACCTAACAGAAAAGAATTTTAAATTAATTAATTTTTAAATTATATAATTTAAACAGTTTATATCTACGAAATATCGCCACAAAATAACTTATAAACATTTAAATAATCAACTAAGAATATTTATGTGTAATTACATTCCCAAAAATATATACAAATACCGTATTAATGTCATTAATACCGTATTTTTAATGTTCAATAAGCGATTCACCTACAAATTCAATATTGACCTGGCAATAGCACTAAAATCCGGTGTTTCAAGGCTATATGACGCTGCCCTTACAGGACCGTTTGTAGTTTATTATTTATGCCGCGTTTGAGAATCCACATCGGATGCATCTGAGATGTAGTAAGTAGTAAATCTTTGATCACGTGATTCAGTATACGTAAATGTAATGGGACAGATGTGTCCGATGTGGATAAAAAACGCTCGAGATGTAAAAAATGCATCCGATGTGGATTCTTAAACGCGGCATTAATTACACGATGAAAGTGGCATTTTATTTTTAGTTTTGTGTAGTGTTTAGTCAAATCCTAGGTACAATAAAAGACATTTTTACATTGGCCAATGAAAATGTAGTCAATGAATTAGGCAGCTGTTATATTTATTACAAGATTTATGTCTGCAAATCTAAACCTACCTAAGAATTATAATTATGTAAATAGAGAGATGTATATTTATATACAGGCTGCCCAGCGACGAGGAGACATTGGGTGCTATGATTGAACGTTTACGTTATCCGTAACGTACATGTTAGGCCGAATTTTAAAAGTAACGAGGCAGGTTCGGATGATGGAAAACTGTTAAATTAAAAGATAACAGGCGGAAAATAACAGTAACGTGTTGGAAAATGTTTTCCATCATACAAACTTGCCTCATTACTGTTAAAACTCGGCCTAACATGCACGTTACGGATAACGTAAACGTTCAATCATAGGACCCATTATCGATATCGGTTTTAAGGCATTTTAAAACAGAAACCCGATCTCAACAATCTTAGGAACTCTTCTGTCACTCGATATTTTAATCGGTACTTCCTCTTCGCTTTTTGGCTGGCACAACAATTATTTACATTTCTTCATTCCTTACCGCGTTCGAACCAGTAAGGTTTAAAGAAATTTAAAAAAAAATCTACTTTAAAAATAAAGATGTTAATGATTTTCTTATGGATCCCATCTTCAGATCTTGACTTAATGTATATAAAACTGTTTCCTTTTCTAACAAAAATAATCCTAGAAATCGGGCAACGTGGTAAAGAATTATCGCTCAACATACATAAAAAAATATTTCAACGAATTGAGAATATCCTACCATTTTGAAGTATGTTAAAAAAAATTGTTAATAAAGTGAAAAGTAGGGCATGAACATATATTATAAAGTATATAAAATGATAGATAAATCCAGTTTAGACGGTATTATAAATAAACTGTGGAAATATCGAGAATCTCGATTTTGAATCGGAAAAATATTCTACGCAATTTAGTATGAAAGCTGATCAAAATGAAACACATGAACGACAAACTGTTATTGACAACTTTCTTCAAACGTTTTCTATTTTTCCGAAAACTAACTAGATAGTTCGAAAATCATTTCCTTCGTTAAAACGCGTCTTGTTCCGAAAAAGGTACACGCCTGTCAACATTCATCGTTCATTAAAAAAGTGGTAGATACAAAACGCTTCGTATTGTAAGGCCAAAATATATTTAGAAATCGAAATAGTCATATAAACAAAAAAATCATATAAGTGAGATAACTACCAAATTAATGATTTACAAGTTTATTCCTATTATTTATAAAATAGGTTTGCAATGTGCTGGTGTGGAATGTTATCATCGACTAAAAACTTTAAATCTGTGTATTAAATTGATCGAAAACAAACTATAAATTGGTTTAGGCTATATAGAATGTTTCTAGTAAGCAGCAACTAATTTTTATTATGGAACCGAAAGACCCTTTTAAAAGGGTTCAAAATTAAAATAAAATATGTACCAAGTAAATGTAGTAGTATTTTTTAATTTTTTTATTTATATTGAAAATGGTAACATGAAAGGTTTTCTGTCTATCGAACATAATATTCCTGGGCCCTATTTTGCACTCCCCAGATTAAATTTAGTTGTAGCAAATGATATTATCAAATAAGATGTCAAATCACAAGCAAAATCTCGTGACTACAGTACTAATGATTGCCTGTTTGGAAAAGTATCTTTGTTTGTAAATATTTATCCGCCCATTATGTATATACGTTTAGTTACCGACCCTAGTAGATAGGCAATTTGTTATTGTTTTAAGTTTTACCGTAGGGAGAGAGAAAATCAATATTAGGATAAATGGTCCAGCTCCTTTCTGGTTACGTAAGTACCTAAAAAGTATTTTAGTTTTGGGTTAAGTAATTAATTATTGTAACAGTAATTTTCTTGTGATAGTACCTAATTTAGATTGTAGATTAAAGTTTTTGTATATAATTTCGCTGTTTAATAATAAAACGTAGTCAAAACCGGAGCACGTGGTTTTTCTGGAAAGTATTTTTAAAATCACAAGCAAAATCTCATGACTACTGTACTAATGATTGCCGAAAATTAACTAATTCATATTTT
Organism: Psylliodes chrysocephalus; assembly: GCA_927349885.1. NCBI lineage: Eukaryota > Metazoa > Arthropoda > Insecta > Coleoptera > Chrysomelidae > Psylliodes > Psylliodes chrysocephalus. The sequence continues at coordinate 10,003,313 of OV651825.1, forward strand.
ATGCCATATCTTTCTTAATAAGGACTGTCAGAACCATATTTACCTTAACTTGAAATTTTTTTAATCGTTTTTTTGTATAGAATCATCTCTAAAAATGTATGATTGAAATATCGTGTGAACAAATATGTTCGATCAATAAAAAACTTGCACCGGTCCTGTTCGCGCCAGCACCGTTATACGCATGAGCTCCGACACACTATTTTCTCCTTATGGTTTCATTTTTGATATATGGAATCGGCTTTCTATACTATTTCTATGGTTGTTTCCAGACATAAGTGATTTGTGATTTTTGCAAAATAATGTTGTCCCACACTACGTTTTCTTGATAACAAACTACGGTCAAAGTCTTTCAAGACAGGTGGATAGAATAAAGAGTTAACTGAATGGCCACCTAGGCATTCAGGTATAAGTAGGGAGCTTCTTAAAAAAGTAAAACCTAATTTATATTAATCGTCTCCGAATAAAAATAGCAGAATAACTCCGTAAGTTAAAGAAAAAACTAATAATTTAAAATATTTAAAAAAAAATATTTAAATATCTTACCACTTAAAACTACAGCAAAGATTGTAAAACGCATATTGAGTTAATCAAATTGTACTAGTACAAATAATGAGAAATTAGTGTATCAAGTTTCTTTTTCACTATGATCATTTAACAAAATTCTGCCGTTTATATACCTTCATATGTATTGGGAAAATAACATGTAAATAAAATTCATATTTTAAATACACAACAAGTTAGAACTAATAAGAAACATAGTTTGAAATTAATGACGCATTTTCCAGACGAAATTATCAGCATTATTATGATTTTTGTATTATCTGCTATAACATTAGAATAATATTAGGCTGATGTAGGATTGCCACCTGTCCTTTTTTGAAATGACAGTACTTTTTTGAAGCAAAATGTCCTTTTTACGGCAAAGGTCTTTTTTACAGCATATATCCTTGAAAGGGATATGATTTGTACAAAAATATATAAATTCGGTAAAAAGACGAGGGGGATTTGTTTTTATTACAAGCTCGGCGACCTTTTTTTGTAAGTTCAGTAGAATGTTATGTTATGTTGATAATGGGGTGTTAATACACTGCGACCTAAAAGATCTATTGTGCCCCCTTCTGTCGTCACTGCACTAAGGAAATGTCTCAATGCCGATAGCGACCCTTCCAATCCTAGTTCAGTGGAAAAATAAGGACTTTTTGTATACCGGAGACCCTGTCATCATCTTAGTTCTTCATTATTCACTTTTCAAAAAAACTAATGAGTTTGATGAGTGATGCTTAGGTGATCTTTTAATAATTTATGGTATAACAAAAATATAATGGCTTGATGAATACCCACATTGACCAAAACTGGAAACTAGTTACCATATAACTCTCTCCTTTTAATGAAATATGTTGGTAAAAACGTTGTAGATCCTTTATGTTATATTTATTAAAAATTAGTAATAATAATAATAATAATTAGAAAAGTGTAATAGTTCGATTTTTCCTCTACGATTTTATTTGAGAACTGCTTATTTTATACCGTTGGTTGTACCACACTTCTTTCGAAAGAACTTTTGCGTTCGAGGTTGTAGGTAGATATTTTGGCTTTCTGTGTCATTAAAAGTTGATTTGAAACCCAGATTTTCAGTTCAAGTCATCGAGTTAGTAGGATACAACTATTTTTATTGTCCATAAGACATTTACAAAAATATATTGAATGAATCATGAAGAAAAATTTTTAAATATTTTAAGACTAATAATAAAATTATTTCCAAATAAGTATAAATTAATTACCCAACCATAAAATAAATATTCGCTATCAACATGAGTCCGCAGATGCAGTGTGTTTCAGTTTTACAATCGGTAATACACTGCACCGCAAAATTAACCGGACACTAAGTGTATTTTAAATAAAATTAAAAAGTATTAGAAAAACTTAAAATCCAATAATTTTGTTTTATTGCATATTCAATAACAAACCCTAAAATTAAAAACAAGTTCCAAAATATTGATTAATTTAACAACAAATAAAAATTTATAAAATGTTTGTATTCCGGAGTACACAATTAAGGGGTATTTTTCTGATTGAAATCATAAAATAATTCTAAGATTTGTTATTAAAGTTATTAAATAACTCAAATTACTTTGAAAAAGAAGTTGGGCACCACTATATTTAAAACTTACTATACTTGATTTTAGATTAGTGATAAAAATATAGAAAATCACTAACCACTAACAAATTATATTTAAACCAAGTTTTAGATAAAATCATGCGATTTTTTCAGTAATTCTATACAAAAATAATGTATTTTAAAATATCGGGTGGTATTTTCTAAGAGGAAATCAAGAAATTTCACTTAAAACGAAATACTCATTTAACTTTGTCTTTTATGTTCCTACTTTATGAATTACGCAGAATAGACGTTCACTATTCTTACATAAATATAGATCATTAGGAAGTCAAGCGATTCTTGATTGATGATTTTTCTGTTTTTATGGATCTATACAGGGATGAATGTGTGTTATTTTTTCTGAATAAACAATTATTAGTTTTCATTGACTAATAAATGTTTTTAAAATAATAAAATTAAAAAAAAAATACATGCAATTTTTTGTGTGTTATATACAAATTATATGCAGTAGGATCTTTGCTCTTAAAGTTCTTAGCGATTTGCGATTTTATTAAGACAAAAAAATAATATCTTGTCTTTATTGGTCCTACTGTTTGAGGTAATAAGCAGAATATAGGTGTAGAGAACATATCATTAGAAAGTTGAGCGATTCTTGATGATTCTTCTGGTTTTCAATGTAAATTATTATAAAAATATAAAATACAACCAGATTGCAATGTTACTCTTTATGAAGAAATCGTTGTTCATTAGAATTAATTTGTCAAATGTTATAGCCAGGGGATCAGCAAAAGAACTTTTCAATAATTACAAAATTCCGGCTAACGGCAAAACTATAGAACGAAATTCAAGCCGGCTTGTCAAAACCAGCGCAGGAACACGACTGATTTATCACAAAATTTAGGCATAAGTCTGTCAATTATTTAGCGATGTTCATCATGCCATTTTAAGCACTTTGCAACATCACGCTAGAAATAGGTGCCTTTTAGGTTTATTACAGGCTTGTAAAAATATTAAGACCGAGTGGACTTAAGTTAAGTTAAGTTAAAGGTATATCAATACCATTTTATTCAAAACAATCGAACCAAAGCCTTATGATTGGTTCTAACACTAAATCAACATATCTCGGACCGGTTAAACTTTTTTGAAATGGTAATAATGGAGTTTTTGCTTTCACCATAATACCTGTCCAAAACATTACAGTTTCTCTTTGATATCTTGAGACATATCTGGCAGCGTAAAGTCTCGCTCATCTTCCTGGAGCTCTGAGAACCCGAATTTGATGGTCATCAAAACAAAAATGAGGTAAAACTTTTTGTTATAACGAGATGCACTTTACTTGAGACACGTAAGATAGAGGGAGTTACTAGCTTTAAATTTTCTTATGGAAAGTAGTATGTGACACTTCATTTAAAAGATATTTTCTATATTTTTACAACAGATTTAGGTTTTTATATTTTTACATAAATTACATTAACTAAATTCATAAAGTAGGTTAAATTCTTTTTTTTATTAACCGCTTTAACCTCAAAGGATTATTACCGGAGGTATATTACCTTATAAATGCTGTTTTTACAATAGTATACAATGGATAATTAACATTTTGGCTAGTAGAGAGTAAAGTCAGTATCTTTAATAATTTTAAGAAATTTTTTACTGTTAGAAGGAACACTGCACAAATGACAATTTTTTGTAGCTGGTACTTTGTTCTTATACAGACATGTTCTGGGCCTTTACTAATAAGTTACATTCTTCGATAACTCTCGTATTAACTATTATTGTTTATTATTAAGGAAACGCTTCTTGTATTTACTAAAATAAATAAATTAAGAATATCAAAGGTGACTGACGTATTACATTTTTCATAACTTCTTAGCAAAAAAAACTTATTAAAACATTTTCTTCTAACATTATCTAACATTTCTTGGATTATTGCGGCACATGAGGATTATCAAGAATGTAATTTTTGTAAAAACAAAACAAAATAAGAAAATTGGAAGTAAATATAATCAAAATATCTTTCAAATGAGGTATTACATGACTTTACTTTCCATTAGAAAAGTTAAAGATAGTAACGCCCTCTATTTTACGTCTCAAGTAAAGTGCATTTCATTACAACAAAAATATCATGTTCCTCTAATTTCACATCTTTTTTTTTATGTCTCTATCTTCTTGCATTTTGAAAACATACTACAAAATGCTTTCTTTTGACATCGCAGGATTGCATTAGAAAAATCTAACTTCCAATTTAACCTCTTCCCCCCTCCCCGACTGACTTACAAAACAAAGTATTTTCGTTTTTAGTTAACGCCTAATCTGGGACACTTATTACTTCAAATTTCAATTGTAAAACGACTGTGACAGACGGACAGACAGAGAGACATAAGTATTTCCTATTGCCAAATTTGGGTACTAATTAAGGATGTGCACGATGTATCGTTATTTAAAAAATATCGATTTTTAGGTTTCGATTATCGATGTTCAACATCGATGTTTTTTAATCCGATGTTATTTGCATTTTTACATTAACATCGATGATTTTCTTTTCAGTTTTTCTTGGTTTTTTGTCAAGCATCACGTATAATTTGATGGTTTACATTTCTTTTTCCTGTTTTTTTTTTGCTCTTCAATGAACGCTTTTGGAAAACATCGATGTTTACAGACACATCGATGTTTGAAAAAATTTGCGCATCCCTAGTACTAATGCGCAAATTACTTGAAAAATTATTTGTTTTTGTCTTACAAATTTTACCGTTTTTTAATGTTTCGTCTTTTTCAAATTTAAATTTGATATTGTTTTATCACGAGAGAAACGAGACAAGACGAGAGGAAGGCTCTCTCGATCGAGAGAAGCGCTCTCTCGATCGAGAGAAGCGCCTTCTCGTCAAGACGAGAGAATAGTTTGCTCTCGCCCTACGAGACGAGACGAGAGAGGCGACTCTCTCGTCTCGTCTTGTCTCGCGGCATCACTAGTTGTGACTCTTTAACTACTTTGTATGGGCCTGTTCTTAAGAGTTTCTATTTCCAAGTACCTTTCATATGTTTTCAATACAACACCCTAGGTATCGCTTACTACCTGTGCTACCTCTCATTGAAGCATTCCTTGTTCAATGAGAAAAATAATTCTTATCCTCCTGCATATCTGTTAGTCCAATATAAGGCATTTTGTTGTTTTTTGGACCGAAATAAAATTACCGGAGAATCGTGATTTTACTTCTGAACACAAAATTCACAAGATAATAAATCTCAGCAGTTGTTTCTTCTTTATTATCATGTTTGTTAAGAACAGAAGGTCTTATCTTAAAGTTAGTAACCAAATTTTTTCCTTACAAAACGTTTATTCAGAAATACAGAGTGATTCCATATAAGTTTGGTTGTGTGTATTTAGTTCCCAGATATAAGGTGATTTTCGTAACACGCACTTCAACTGAATGATATGCAGGTTTGGTATACAATAGAAGCAGTGAATTTGGGGCATTTTGTTTACTCTAGAAAAAATTCTTGCTGATGAGTAGGTTTCAAGGAAACTACAATGTAATTATATCTACGGACAAGCTCGGAAAATTACAATTAATTTTCCTTAAGGTAAGTCGATTAATTTTTTAATTTTAAGGCAACTTACCTTGCAGATACATATGGTTAATCACCATTTATACAGTGTATATGCAACCAATCTTGCTTAGCCTTGAATGAACATGTACAGGGATGGTGTGTTTCAAGTTTTCATTTGGCTGTCTGGATATTTGTAAGCAACGTGAAGCTATCAGAAAAGACTTGAATTATGTACGTTGTAGCTTTGCTTTATTATCTACACTTGCTTTATTATTAAAACGCATAGAATATTAAAACTTTAAACACCAACATTTGCAACTTTCTATGGTAATCCCCATGAAGGAGAAAACAAGGAATAAAACAATATTTACGACGGATTTTTTATTTTTTTAAATGTACAGATTCATTACTTAACTTAAAACTAAAAAAGAAGGTGCATTATAATTATTAAAAATGTAAAATTTATTATGTTTATAATTACAAATTAGACCAAAAATAAGAATATTTTAAAATACATATTAGTAATAATGGTAGATAACTGAGATGAACATTGTATTTATTAACCCTTGTACAACCAAGCTTTTTGTCAATCGTGCTGTCAAAGTGCCTTACAATTAAACCTCATTTTTTCATTCCTATATTGAATAATGAACATAATTTTTATTGGAATTTAAATGAGCCAGATAGTAAATAAAAAAATAAATAAAAATTATTTTTAAGAAAAAATTCAAATAATATTTTATATGGATTACCTTTGTAGCATAAAATTAAAAACAGAATAACGAACAAAAATAGAAAAACTTGAAACTATAAAAAAACCACACGTGAGATTCAAATCCCCCGCTTGGTAGTACAAGGGTTAAAGCAATTTAGTATTTTAAATTATTCATTAAATGAACTAAAATTATGATTACTCATGTATCATGTAGTACTTTTACAAAAATCTATCAAAGCGTTTAATTTTAAGATATATCATAATTTTATAATACGTATTTCTTCCAAAATGCCTAATTTTTGTTGACTAAGAAAAGATTTATTATAACAAACATAAACCATAACAGACACAAAAACAAATATTTACATAATTAAAAGTTTCATCAATATCATCGTTGAGACAATAATCCTTGTAAAAATGTTGGATCAACGTTCCCAAATGAAGACAAGTCGTCGTTTGCAAAAACGATATAGCATAATAATATTTTAACAGGAAGATCAAATTGGTCTACTCCAATGTCATCACCCCAACTTTCTATATCCTCATCCAATTGTAAACATTCATCATAATCAATGTCTCTAGTAACTCTTGCTGCTTTAACAGCTTCAACATTTCTTGTTACTCTAGCTGCTTTACTTTTAGCTAAAGATTTTGGTGACAATGGAGAACCACCATTTTCAGATAAATCTAAGGCCGCTCTCAAAACTTTCGCTGCAGCTTTTAAACGCTCTAGGTTTGCTATACCCTTTGGTGGCTCTACGCCCCCTGTAAATAAATAATGTTTGGTTAAAAATGTTTGTTAACTCACAAAATTGTTAGTTAAATAAAATTTTGTAGAATCCGATTACAATAAGCTATGTGATAACTATTATTTTGAATTTTAAATATATATAATCTATAAGTATCAATAAATAAGGAATATTGCAAATTTGTATAATGTCAGCTACTAACAGTGACAAATAAATTATTACTAATAAAGGATCACTAATACAATCTATAAAGGACATATTAATATTAGAGCGAGCGAAGCGAGAGCGCCCTGCAGATGTTTCGAAATTCGCAATTTTTTTCCAAGGAATACTTGGGCAAAACAAAAGGTTATTGTATTGAAAATAACCCTTAAAATAGATTATTTCGACTTAGAACTCTGAGAAATAGGTTATTTTGAATAAGAACTCAAGAAAATAGATTATTCCGACTTAGAACTTGGGAAAATGTATTATTCCAACTTAGAACTAGGAAAAATATAATATTCCAACTTTAAACTCGAAAAAATAGATTATTTCAAATTAGAACTCAGAAAAATAGACTTTTGTGACTTAGAACTGGGAAAAAATAGATTATTCCGACTTAGAATTTAGAGTCCTTGTTCTTATACATATGTCTAACCTCATTTTAAAAATTTTAAATTACGGTTGGTGGTGGTGATATCAAACAAATCATTCTGTCAATTAATGACGTAGCTGCGTTTTTCTTATTGTAATCGGACCCTTACCCATTACTTATAATAATATATTTAATCGTTTTTGGTTATCAAAATGCAATCTCATGTTGTACTCGCTAGATGAGTTGAAGTTGCGCAGACCCTACAAGTCGTACGACTGGTGCATTTTCGCTATTACCAATTCATTCACTGTGTTAATAATATCAGATGGTGCGTTCAATAAATTTCTTATCGGGTATAGGTTCGGTAATATTTTAAATACTTGGATTTGCCCCATCATAGCTAGCCTTATGCAATATCAATGATTCCGTTTTGATATTATGTAAAATTTAAAGTAAATTAAACTGTGTACTTAAATTTAAGCAAATAATTGACCGATCAAGTTAAAGTTAGTGTATAATTTACATATACACTCATTTAACAATGAAACATGTTTTTGAAAAATCAAATTACTAAACCATTAAACGGAAAGCATTATTTGTAGAATGTCATATGATTTATTAATTGGTTTTATGTGAGTACTTACCTAAAGAACTATCACCATAACATAGAAATGATGAACAAGCCAAAAGAGCTGAAAAAATATTACAACATTAAATAATAAGATCTAATGTAAATAAGGTTAGGTTTGAAAAATCATGTCAAAATTATAATTCTTCGTAAAATCTGTTTCATTATGAAAAACTAATGAAGAGTTGAAGCGGTGCTATGAACGTAAATGTATACGTGAAAATTGACATCTACGCATGCGCATTCAAATATCGTTCACGTCTACGTACATACGTAAGCTTGCGGACTCTGGAATATGCACGTAACGAAAATAAAATAACTTCTTTTTAATTGATAAAGAAGAAACCTTATTAATAATTGTCATTATTTGTCATGACACGTAAATGTTTAACATCTTCAACTCATATTTTGGTCTAACCGTAAACTTTATTTTTGGGCATTGACGTTTTTGTTTACGTTAACGTACTGGAAACTTTTCAACTCTCTAATAATTGTAATAGCAAACTAGTTCACGGCACGTAGCATTAGATAATTACATTGACCATGCAACAGTTTTCCATAAAAGATTTTAAAAAAATGGCATGCTTACTACGTAAGTTTAGTTCAGAATCCCCTGGAAGACGATTTTGAGAGACGATATCTTTAAGAATAATACTGTTTTGAATGAAGCAGCATTTTTCCTTAATGGCCATCTAAACCGTTAGACTTACTGGCATTGGGCAATTGTAAATCCAAATTGGATATACACAAAAAGTCAAAGTATGGGCCGGCATAATAAACGATTTTTTTTAATGAAACCTTGATACTTGATATTTATAATTTCTACGAGACGATTTTCTGAACAAAATCAATTGTTTCCTTTGGGGAAACCGGGCGAAACCCCTAAGTAGCCAACCTTGATTCTGTACGGGGGACACTGCAGAGTTGGACCAACCGCTTCCCCCATACTCGTGGGAACAAATATGAGTAAGAAGAAGAGTCAGATATAGACGACTCAGGCTCCTTAAACATGATTGTCGGAGAGATTGTGTTAGCTTTGGACTCCGACAACTTAAAGAAAGAAGGAACTGCGAAAGCAGAGGCCTCTAACCTCTTCGTGGGAGGAGGATCTGTGAAAACAAAACAGACGACTGCTCCCAAATAAAAGAAACGGGGAAAAAGCAGAGGTTAAGCCTGCTGAAAGACCGAAAAAACCTTCAGGAGCTGAGAGGAAGAAGCTTTTGAAGGAAAGGCAAATGGTTGCAGGAACGTGAACGAAGGAAAATCCACACAAGAATGCAGCCCAAAAACGAACCCAACAGAGGCAGGACCACTCGAAGTGGAACTAAGCGGTCCAGAAATGCTTCGGCATCGGCTGGCTAGTACAGCGACACTTTGAGGGGCATCCGACTGGCTGTCATCCACAGAAGACACCCAGATACAACCCTAGATCAAGCACAAGGTGACTTGGTACAAGAAATTCTTGTGGAAAGGCTCTACGCTGTCCCTACAGGCACCACAGTTCCTTAGAACATCGTTTAGCGCAGGGGTCATTTGGATGACCTGCGCTAACCAGCAGACCACGGACTGGTTAAGGAGGACGGTCGGCACTCTGGGAAACCTTTGGGAGGGCGCGGAGTTGACCGTGATTGAATCTAAGGACCTCCCGAGAAGACCCAGGGTTCTGGTTTTTATCCCGGACGAGTCCGAGATAAAAAAAATCAGGACAATTTTGCAAAATACTGAAGACGCCAGACTGGCTTTTAATAAGCAGGAAATTTGAAAAGGGTGGGCAACTCCTAGCCTTTTCAATTGACGCAGCGTCGTACGGGGCCCTCGAGAGGTCACAAATCTGACCTATTATGAGCTAGGAAGGGTTCTAAGACGGCCTGGCGAAGATCAGGATAATCCAGATCAACCTTTAGAACTGTAAGGCTGCTTCGGTTGTACTTACAGTGACGAGACGATGTGGAGGTTTAAAGTGCCCTGGTACAAGAACCGTGGATTAGACACGGTACAATAAGAAGTTTAGGAGGTTGGATGGAGAGTTAATACATGACAGATCCACAAACACCCCTCGAACCTGCATAATTGTCAAAAAAGGCATAAAAATGCTGCCGTTAACTAATTTTTGTTCCAGAGATTTGACAGCAGTCAGAATCAAGATCGATGCAGGAAATGGACCGAAAGAGGTAATACTCGGATCGGCATATCTACCTTCAGACCATCCTGCAAAAGACAGGCACTTTTTGGACAACCTTAGGTTGATCCAACAACGTATAGAAGCCACTCACCCAAGGATCTGTACAAACTTGTACAAGGTACAAAGGTGATAGAGAGGGTGTTATGAACTAACATGGGGTAAAACACAATAAGCCAATAGTCTTCAGTGTTATTCGGAGACATAGTCAGACAAGCCCAGGAAGAAAAAAGGGAGCTTCTTAGAAAAGTAAAGTCCAAATTATAATATTCGTCTCCGAATCAAAACGGCACAATAACTCCGTAAGTTATAGACAAAAATTAATAATTTGAAATATTTCTAAAAAATATATAAATATCTCACCACTTAAAACTGCAGCAAATATTGTAAAACGCATATTGAGTTGAATCGATTATACTGGTACAAATAATAAGAAATTAGTATTTCAAGTTTCTTTTTCACTATGATCATTTAACTAAAGTCAGCCGTTTATATACCTTCATATGGATTAGAAAAATGATATATAAATATAATTCATATTTCGAATGTTAAAATAATACATTAGAACTAATAACAAACATATTTTAAAATTAATGAACCGTTTTCCAGACGAAATTATCAGCATTATTATGATTTTTGTATTATCTGCTATAACATTACAATAATCTAATATTTAAAGCGATAGCTCAAAGCGATGGTAGCGTTTTTGTGATAACTGAAACTTGGCTTGACCCATCAGTTAATAATTCAGAATTATTTTCAGCTAATTTTTGTTTATACAGGGATCGGAATTTTTTGCAAAATCTTTGACTGGAGGTGGCGGTGTAGTAATTGGAGTACGTGATGATATTATTTCTGAACAAGTAAATTTAAATGAATAATATTTTCCTACATTTCTATATGTTGATATAGTTCTTGTAAAAATAACCATGTCATCTCATCATTTGGTTTTAATAAATACATATATTCCACCACAAACGCCTCATACTGAATTTGAACATTTTTTCGAATCTTTGTTTTTCTTAAATTTATTATATAACAGTTTCTTGTTAGTTATCGGTGATTTTAATATTAGCAAATAAGCGTAATATCTTAGTAACGGTAAAAGTAACAAACAAATTTCAATAATCAATGACTTCTCTCAACGTTTTAATTTTTCTCAGTCTAACTTTATCTTTATTGATAATAGTAGACTATTAGATCTAGTCTTCTGTAATGATAAATGTCTAGTAGAAAAATCGCTTGATCCATTTGTAGTGACACTTGTTACTTAGAAGGAAAAACTAACAGTAACAACTGTTATAATTTCAAAAAAAAGCCAATTTTCCTCTAATGTACAATTTAATTTCCAGTATTGACTAAACATTTTTAGAAGGCTTTATTATTGTAGAAGACTCTTGTACATACTTTTATGGAAAATTATATAATATTCTTGATAAATGTTGTTCCAAATATTCCTGCAAGCATCAAAACAAATATCCAGCGTGGTTTAATAGAGAAATAACCAATCAGTTACGCGTCAAAACTAATACATAAAAAAATACAGACGAAAAAATGATGTAGAAGCCTTTGAAGATTTCAAACGCATAAGAGCTTCTTTAAAATTAGCAATACGACATTTATTATTAGAGCCTATATTAAAAAGACTGAACAAGTGATATCTATCCCCTCAAATAATATCTTATGACAACAATTCACTAAAAACTCCATTAGATATTCTCAATGGATTTGCTGACTTCTTCAAACAGTCATATATTACCTCCAGTCCGTTTATTGCTAATTGAAATTCACGACTCAATGTTCCGTTCCTTAATGTTGTAACAACCAGTTAGCCTAAAAACCATTTGTAACTACTGATAGGTCTTTAGCTACTGTTGTTAATATTCTATTAAGGGATTAGGGCAGCGACGTTACCAGCCAAAGGGTCCTGGAGTCCTGAAGGAACATCCATTCGCCAGTGGCAAAAAAATAATAAAGAAAAAATAATAAAATACAAAAAAACATCCCTTAATAGCATATGTCGAGCGGTTCTTGGCAACTAGTTCTAGACTCTTTTAGTCCTAAGGGAATAGAAACGCCGAGGCTTCTCAAATGCTCGGAGTATTTTGCTGGTTTGGAATGGGAGGAGAGATTAATAATAAGTATTAAAACATTAACAAATGTATATTAACAATAACTATAAAACTTGACAAATAGTCTTAAGAAAAAATGAACAAAATTCCATTTAGGGAATAAAGCACTATAACTAATAGTAATAAAGATATGCATAAGATAAATATAATTCGGGACGAAAATGTAAAATTGGCATTTATATGTAAATCAATTAATCAATTATTATTAAACAAAATTAAGTTAATATATTTACCCATAATTCACATCGTACACAAAAAAACTTTACACATTACTTTACAATACAAAACCAGGGTTTCGCCCAAGGGGCGAAAGTTCTGGACCTTAGTCCGAACCCGACTGCGTGTTTACCCAAGTGATTCTTTCTATATAAACCAAAATTTATGTGACTGTTGATTGTATTTAACAATGTCACGTTCAATGTAGATTAATAAATTGAAGGTTTGTTTCATTGTGTCTTTTTAATTATTTAATTTAAACATTAAATACTTGTTTAGAATTTTTGGTAAATTCTTTAGATTTTTTCAATTAATAATAATAATGCCAATTATTACAATGTCAATAGTTTTACCAAAAAAAGGCATATCAAGCTCTAAAGTCTAATAAACCTAAAAAGACAACTGGTCCAGGCCATATTCCAGCTTTTATTTTAAGGGATTGTGCCTTTCAACTTGCTCCTCTGTTAAAAAGAAGAAGAAACGACAAATGACATATGTCAAATTAAATAATTTTCAACCTTGTCACTTGATAAATCTGACAAATTCAAAATAGTAATACATATATTTTCCATCATAACAATTCACTTTTTAAGTCCAATAAAAAATAACGATCGGTTTCGATCGAAAGCTTTTTCGTCTGTGATCGAGAAAATTTTCCTGTATTCGGCGTACTCTATTCAGTCCGTTCCCGGTATATCAGCAGGCATAGACAAGACCAAACCGGTGATTGATTTGTGATTTTAGTTATAATTACCCTAGCCGCCAACAAAGGGCATCCACGTTACGTTGGCAAATCGTAGGTCTGACGCCATTTTTACAATAATTGTTCATAAGTTGTGTTCGTTTTCCAATGGATTACACAGAGAAGCTGACTAATTGGGGACTTCAAGATTTTGTTGAAAATTTTAAGGGTAAGTACATAACGTATAATATAAAAGTATTTTATATCTACTAATTTATTGGTTTCAAATGTATTGACCCCTCACTTTAACGTTAATTAAGGAAAAAACAGTAGATAAAGCGAAAAATCTTGCAAAGTTTTTTCATTAACATATCAGAAATTCCTTTTTCTATTTTGATGGAACTTGGAGGCTATTTTGAGTACTGAGGGTTAAATTTATTTGTTCCAGTGACGTTAACAGATATTTCTAACAAAACACATGTATGGCAGTGTTTTTTGATATTTTTATTAAATTAAGAAATAGAAAACAAAAATGTTTTGTAATTATTTTTTTTGTACCACTTTTTGGCAAATTAAACATGCATATCTGTAGTGTTTAGGTATACCTGAAATAACCTAGAATAAGAAATAAGAATTAGTAGAAAAGATGGCAAATTTTAGGTATACCTTATTTTATTTAATTTTGTTTAAGTTTTTTTTAATGAATTTTGACAGTTTTACAAAGGATTCGGGAGACTGAGTCATTTTTTGCAACAAACACACTAAAAAGCACACTTTTTTCTTTATCGTTAGTGGATTCTTTATCTCCCGTTTATTGCTACGCCTTCTTGGTTTTTTTAATTTCTAACCCAGCAAGCCGTTTGAAACAAGGACATTGAGGATCTGTAAGACAATGACCAGTTTTCAAAGTTTTTCCCAGTCTTTTCTTGGTTTCTAGGCTTTCAATTAGTTCATCTTCTACTGCATATATGTTTTCATTTTGGATTCGATTTAATTTTTCTTCATTGTAAGTATAAATTTATTTTTTCTTTATTGTAAGTATAAATTTATTTTAAAACTGTTCGCTTGGTACAGTTGAAAAAATTTAAAAACAAAAACATTTACTTACCTAGTAATTAAGTAATCGCTAGAAGTAAACAAATTTTTTAAATAATTTATTATATTTTTATGTAATTTTGGTAGTTTTACATAAATGAATATTTTATTGAAATTTTTCCTTTTGATTTTCTTATAAAAGTGAGTTGAATTTGAAATAAAATCATAGTTTAGCGACAATAATAAAAAATATAAAATGTCTTTTAAAGTGATATTAATAACGGTTTCAACTGGTGAGTTTTAAATTTCATTAATTTTTTTAATTTTATTATATCAAACAAAACCTATTTATCTTACTTCTTACAACTAAAAAAAAGTTTTATTGTTTATTTTATATACAATAGAAAGCCTTTGGTCAAAAATAATAAAGTAAATAGCAAAACAAATGCAACACGAGTGAATTAATGAATGAGAATAAGAGAAACTTAACACTGGTAACTAAAAAAAGTACTTAAATCAAAGGGATATAAATGAAAAGTAAGAAGAATCTGAATATATGAATTTATAAATTTGTAGCCGAAAATAAGGAGAATAGAGACATTACAAAAACTAAATTAAAAAGACAATCTTCATTAAAAATATATATTGAAAATTCAAACTTTATTATTTGCGCTACAATCCAAAAACAACAGATTTTTATTCCCGTTTGATTTACAATAAAAGTTCGGATTCATGTACTTTTGCCTATTCGCGTAATTATTCATAGAAAATATATTGTGCACAATTGGAGCAAAAAACTTATTCTGTCTCAAAATGCAAAGTATAAATTTTCGCTTTTTATTTCTTAAAATTTAACTAATATATTCTGAATAACCATGTTCTTTTTTTTTCAGTTATTCTTTTGAATTCTTTAGATTTTTGCGATGGACAAAATACAATTGCTGATAGCAACTCTACCACTACGAGCGACTCAACCACTACGAGCGACTCAACCCCTACGAGCGACTTAACCCTTACGAGCGAATCAACCCCTACGAGCGAATCAACCCCTACGAGCAGCTCAACTGATTCTACATACTGCTCAGATGATTGGAATGATGATTCTATTCTAAGTCTTATCAACTACTACTACTACTATTTTGCATGTTTTCTTTTCTAAACTTATCAACTTATCCGTAATTTTTAAATTGTTATTATATAAGTAATATTTGCAATTTTACTCTGTTGTTATTTAGTTTGTATTTACAATTATTTTTTCTTATTTAAATATTAGTTGTTGAAATAAAAGTTCAGTACTCAACAGTATTTTTGATTTATTGCAAAGGCAAGTAATGTTGTGTGGTTGGCCAAAAAAATTATAACATTCATTTTTGTTATTGATCACCAGTGGCGTAGAGTTTTAAACTTACCAGTATTGACAGAGTAATATAATTATGATTTTTCATGTAAGTAAATTCAAGTACAAGTAAATTCAAATAGAAAAGAATTCAAGTTACCTTCCGATTTTTAATATTTATTGGTTTATAGTTTATTGGCATTTAGTATATAGTTGCCTGGTATGATGTTAACCAAAATTATTTAAAATTTTAATTAATTGCACTAGTGCAATAAAAATTTTATTGCATTCAGCAAAAATAAATATTCAAATCAACGCCAAATATTTAGTGTTACCTTTTAAAAACAATTGAATTTAATATTTTATATTATTTTCAATCATTTAATAAATAAACTAATAAAAAAATGTATTTGATTAAAATTGTCATTACAAATTATGAACACAAACGTAAATAAATGCCTCAAACAAAGGTACACGATCACGACTTTTATGATTTGGATAATACAACTGCAGTTCTATAAAACATTTTTTGGTTTTTACATGAACGTAGAAAAAATATTGTATGCATCTCGTGCAAAAAGCGTTTATTGCACTCGACGTGTTGTCCAACTCGGCCTAACGGCCTCGACAATTTCACGTCGCGTGCAATAAACACTTACTTTTTGCACTTGTTGCATAAATAACTATTTTATTTATATAATATAAGATAATAGTTATAGGATACATCAAATTTTATTTTTTGAAAGTAATTTCTCCAAATAATTTTTACAAACTGATAAAACCGGCAAAGATGCAACAAACGAGAATTTGGTGGCAATAATGATTTGCCACATAAAAACAACAACCCATAGAGGATTATATTATTACAATCGTCTACCTTTTGGTGTCCAAATCACACCAGGTGCTTTCCAACAAATCATGGACACCATTTTGTCAGGTTTAAAGATAGTTTCACCATATTTTGATGATATAACTTCCGATAGAAATCAAGCCGAGCATAATAACAATCTTCAAGTTCTTATTAGAATAGAGATTTCAGTTTACAACCTAAATCAAACATTTTTTTGATGACAGAAATCAAATATCTAGGGTACATTAAAAATAAGTATGGAATTATGCTGGATCTATCTATAATTTAAGCTATAAAACAAATATCTCCAAAAATTTTACCTTTCTAAGATCTTTTATGGGAACAGTTAATTATTGTATAATTTGCTTGAAGATAATTCAAAATAATAATGAGCCCGAAAATGTCAGAATTGATATGGGGCTTTTTAGTTACCTTCACAATATATAAAAACAAGTACTTAAATATTAATAGACCGAATTGTGGCAGGTCATGAAGGACGACCCTCTTACAGTATAAAGAGTGCAAAAAAATATGTGTAGACTATCTAGTATAAACTCAACGGTCTCATATTATATTATATTTCTAGTTTTGGGTTCTGCGAGTATTAGCCTTTTTCCTGGGAAGATTTAAAAAAAATCCGCTAGAGACAGCACCAGTGAGGGGGTACATATGTTTTGACTTCTTTATTGACAACAACGTCAAACGTATAGATTTAAAATGGAATTAACGCAAGATTATGTACCTGGAGCGAAATTAAAATTTGCAAAAGTGCAAGATCAGAAGGTAAATCATTATTTACAGTTCATCAAATTTCTAGAGGTGTTCGACGCCCAGACAGAGAACGCCCTACGTGTGACTAAGATAGCTATTGTACAGTCTGCTAAACAAGTTATTTTAAATAGTTTTTAATATTTTTAGGTAATTAAATTTTAAAAGTGTGGAATAGTTTAGGGATTAAATTGGTCTGATTGGACTTTCTTAGAACGTTTTTAAAAGCAGCTAAAGATAGTATGTAGAATTGAAAATAATTATTATGCCATAAAAGGTGTTTTGGAATTCCTTCAACCTTTTGAAATTGAGTCAGAAAATATAAATTTTATAGGATAGCGGAAATTTTTGTAGGCCTTTGTAAATCGTGGAAATAGTTTATATTTTATTTCTACCTTATTAAGGAAAATGGTACCTATTATTAATAACGGTTGTTTCTGAAACATTACTAAAATTTTCGAAATTTTGTTTTTCTACAAAATAATAAACTATACTATTTAGAAAAAAATTTATTTCTCTTATAATTTAATAAAAAATAACAGGAGAATATTTACATTTCTTGATCTATTAAACAAAACGATAAATTATCTCGACGAATGACACCATGTTCTAGTACGGAAGCTAGCTTTACATTTTTGTTGGTGGTTTCATGGGTTTCATATCAATTTTTTGTAATTGTAGTTTACACGTACATATACCTCTTAACACTTGTTTGCTTTATTAAAAAAGTGTGTTGTTGTGATTTACGTCGAAATAAGTCAAAAACAACTTGAAATCCCATATAAAATCAAAAAGGAGAAACGGAAAAAAATTGAGCCTGTAAATGAACACAACTCAGAAACAAAAATAGCTATCTAATAATAAAAAAATAAAATTTGATTCTTGTGCAGCTTCATCTATATCATTAACTGTTTTTGGTTTTTTAATGGTTTTTCTTGGTGATGAAAATTCCGATATCTCACGGTTATCGATTCTTTTTTTCTCTCCAGAAATGCGGACGACAGTGTTTTTAGATACTCCTGTGGCTGCAGCAACACGATCATTTACATTTTTAAATGGTATTGAAGGTGAATTAAAGTTTCCTTCTCTTCTCATAAACTCTATAACATTGGCTATTATTTCGCGAGATTGACTGTTAATCACGCGGCCTCTTAATTTGCTATTAAACTCCATACTTAGGTTCTATTAAACTGTAATGAGCAAAAAACACAAACGAAAATAAAAGAAATGTTTTAGCGAAATTTACATCTGACATTTACGTCTGAATGAAATAGTGAAATACTTGATGCGCAGAGTGTACTTTCATTGCGTAAATCCGTCGGGATGCCTGCCAGTAGTGCTTTCTCTGTCTAGCCGTCGAAAGCCTCTAGAAATTTGATGAACTGTAATTTGGATTACTATTAGCATTTTTATTACTAATTTGTCCAGTTAGTGATTCAACATCATTAACAGTAGAACAAGTTTATGACGTGTATTTTTTCCAGTGCTTGAGTCCTCTTCAATAAATCGTTGCTGTCTTTTACGTTTGATAATTAAAACCACAAAATTTTATATTTCATACACAATTAAAAAAAAAGTTTAAGTTTATTATTTACTATCAATAATGATAATATGTAGACTGATATAAAATATAACCTCTTTAAATAAACAGTTACTAACCTTTGAAACTGTCGCTGGCAATGGATTTGGGTTTTCTATTGTTGGTCAATTTGAATTAATAAAATGTCTTGTACAAATAAAAGTATATTTTTCTATTTTTTTAATTGTTAAATCTGCCCTTCGTGATAAATGTATCCACACCAAATATTTTTGTCAACTTGTGGTTTTATAAAAGGCACAAATTTTACACCATCTTGCTTGTAACGATTGTCAGACGTACAATTAGCAAACGCACAATGTTTTGTAGACATGACAATTTGTTTTTTAATTTTATCACAATATTTATTTATTCTAATAATAATAATAAAACGTACCTTTGACGTTGTTGTCAATAGAGATTTCGAAACATATGTACCCCCCACCGGTGCTGCCCCTAGCGGATCTTTTTTAAATCTTTCCAGGAAAAAGGCTAATTAAATAATATCGACAAAAAAAAGAGAGATCTCCTTTCGATCTTGCCAACTACATTTATTCTGTAGGCTGGCTTGATTTAGGGGATGCATAATGAACGTAGTGAACGTTGTGAGGCAACTGACATTGCAGATCCAGATGGTTAATTACCATTTATACAGTGTGTATTCGACCGACCTTGCTTAGGCTAAAATGAACATGTATAGCGTTTGGTGTGTTTTAAATTTTCATTGGGATGTCTGGATATTTGTTAACAACGTAAGAACAGCAAATACTTGATGTATGTACAATGTTACTGTGCTTTATTGTAAACACTTGGTTTATTATTAGAACGCATAGAAAATAATAACTTTTAACAATAACATTTGCAACTTTCTATGGTCATCCATATGATGGAGAAAATAAGGAATAAAACAATATTCATGAAGGAAATTTTTTTATTATTTTATTATTTCTTAACTTAAAACTAAAAAACAAGGTGCCTTAAATAATCAAATATGTAAAATCTATTATAACAAACATAGATCGTAACAAACACAAAAACAAATATTTATATAGTAAAAGTTTCATCAATATTATCATTTAGACAAGAATTTTTGTAAAAATATTTGTGCAACGTTCTGTAATGAAGATCGGTCTTAATTTATAGAAGGCTTAGGCTAAGGCATATGTATATTCTTAACCAATAATCATCATCAGATTGGTATGTGTCATCGCCATTATAAAAAGAGTTTAATATTCATCGCAGTCATAATCATCACCAAGGTCTCTAGTAACTCTTGCTGCTCTAACTGCTTTAACATTTCTTGTTACTCTAGCTGCGTTAGCTTTAGATAACAGTTCAAATAGAGAACCAGAACGTCCAGATAAATTCGAAACTTTTTTGATATGGTTTGCTCCAGCGTCTGTAAATAAATTATGGTTGAAAATGTTTAATAGCTTACAAAATTGTTAGGAAAATAAGGTCATGTAATATCCGATTACAATTAAAAGAACACAACTACTTCATAACTTTTATTTCGAATTTCAAATATACGAGTGTATGATCTATAACTATTAATAAATAAAGAATATGTAAGTTGTTTGGTTTAAAAATAATATTATTACATTCCTATATTAACACGCCACTAAACCCCTACTAGGCGTCGATAACTGTGTTAATAATATCAGGTGGTGCGATCAATAAATCTTCTATCGGGTGGGTTTGATAATGTTTAAATTCACGGATTTGCCTCATCGTATCTAGCTCTATGCAATATCAGTGATTTCGTTTTGGTATTATGTAGGATTTAAAGTAAATTTAACTGTGTACTTAAATTTAAACAAATAATTGACCGATCAAGTTAAAATTAGTATGAAATTTACTTATTCACTCATTTAACACAAACTGTACTTGTTTTCTAAAAATCAAAATACTAAATCATTTATCGCATTATTTGTAAAATGTTATATTTATTTATTCATTGGTTTTATGTGAGTACTTACCAAAAGAACTATCACCATGACAGAGACATGGTAAACAAACCAGAAGAACTAAAAAAATATCACAACATTAAAAATGGTTTTACAATAAGGTCTAAAGTAAATCAAATTAGGTTTGAAGAATCATGTCAAAATTATAATTCTTCGTAAAATATGTTTTATTATAAAAAAATTAATGGATATAATAGCAAACCAAGATAAGTATTTAACTAGTTCACGTAGCATTATAAAATTACATTTACCATTCAAGAGGTTTCCATAAAAGATTTTAAAAAAATGGGCATTCTTACAAAGTAAGTTTAGTTCAGGAAAGACGATTTTGAGAGATGATATCTTTAAGAATAAATCTGTTATTTGAATGAAGCTGCATTTTTCCTAAATGGTCATCTAAACCGTTAAACTTATTTGTATTGAGTCACTGTTAATCCAAATTGGATGCAATATTAAACTCAATATACACAAAAAGTCAAAGTATGGGCCAGCATAATAAATTATTGAGTTTTTTTGCTAAGTACAAGACGATTTTCTGAACTAAATCTGTGGTTTCCAAACACATATGATTTGTGGTGTTTCCAAGACGATGCTGTCCCATACTACGTTTTATTGGTAACAAACTACTTGGATAAAGTCTTTTAAAATCGGTAGATAAATCAAAGAGGGTTAAAAGAATGGCCCACCTAGGTGTAACTAGAGAACTACTTAAAAAAGTAAAGTCTAAATTAAATTAATCGCCTCCGAATCGAAATGGTACAATAACTTACTTACAAGTTATAGACAAAAAATTTGAAATATTTATAATAAAAAAATGTAAATATCTTACCACTTAAAACTGTAGCAAATATTGTAAAACGCATATTGAGTTGAACTAATGGGCCATGTTCACATGTGAGATATGCTGTTTTATAAACTATATTGTAATAGTTAGTCGCTATACAAGTTATTCTAAATAATCAGTTCGTTAAAAAAGCTAAAAGTTTTTAAATTAAGCCCAATTGAAATTTAAAATTTGAAATTATACGTCATCGGGAATAGACCAATCAGCTTGTGTCGAAGTTTTTTTTTGTTTTACAAAACCAAGCCAACGAACAAACCTACATACAGAATGTCGAAGTGAACGCACATCTAAGTGACATTTAAAAATTGACAGCACCTAACAACTAACCTTAGTTTTTTGTTTTGGTTTAATTTTATTATTAATCTGAATTTATCTGGGTAAATTATCCTGTGGGATATAGGATATATAAAGGAAGAAGAATATGAATTTATCAGCTGTATTTATAAAAGTTGAATCAAGTATTTTTCCCATTGTAAACGAAAATATGATTACCGAGATGATTACTGCATTTTTTAACAATACTCAGTTTCCAAAAGATAGAAAGGTAAAACTTTATTTATAAATTGTTTTAATGGTAGGTAGTTACAGCTTATATGAAGCAGTACACTTTATAGTAAAACATATTTATCTCAGGTTTTATTTTTAGATCTGCCAAGCAAGAATATGGAGATATTTACTTTTTCCATAAGAGAGAAGGAGACAAATTACACCTAAACATAAAGTACAGCAAAAACCTTATGATGTGGCTGTTTTTTAGTGCACAATGCTTAGGATATGTTGAATCTCAAGGTTTGTAATATTTATTATGCTTTTTTGTTTTTATATCACATATAATAAACAGTGTATAAGGCCCTTTATTCTTATAAATATTTTTTTTCTAATTTTGACATAAAGAGACATTTTTTGTAATCGCAGCAAGTGTTAAAATAATCTAGAAATAGATTTTGTTAGTGAACCTAGTAATAATTATGATACCAAAGAATGCTGCAGAGCACCTATGAAATTTTGAGTTAAAACATGCCATATTTTTAGGCTATTTTTATACCCTTTTCAAAAATTTTATGCTCCTCGTTTTATGCAAAACTTAAAATGCTCTGATAGCTTCGAACGAAGTCAGCAAAGCACCTCTGTTTTATAAAGTGTTTTCTGTAAAAACAGCAACACCATATATTTATGCACTTGAAATATTATATTTTTAAAAAATACATGGTGCTTGCTAACCTTCGAAAGAAGCCAGCAGAGCAATTCGGTTTTTTAAAGCTTTTTTCTAAAAACCACACCCCATTTTTAGACTCTTGAAATATTGTAAAACTTTACTAAAAAAATTGCTATTTTTAAATAATACAGGGTGCTTTGTTGGAACAAAGTCAGCAGGACACTTCAGTTTTTTAATATATAAAAACAACTACTTATGACACATGTTTAGGCTGTTTTAAAATCCTAAAATTGTTGTAAGTATATTTGTTTTCAGAAAAAAAACTTTGAAGTCAGCAAGGAATTGCGAATTTTTTTTAAAAATGTCAAATTTCGAATATTTTATAATATTGTAGGAGCCAAAAAATGTGGTGTGGTTTAAAAAAAACTGGGGTGCTCTGCTGGATTCGTTTGAAGCTAACAAAGCATCCCGTAATTTTTTATTTTATAATACTCAATAGCCTAAAATGAGACATAGCTGTTTAAACAAAAATGGTACTTTTAAAAATAGCAGTTTTTTCGAAAAGCTATATAATATTTCAAAAATGTGAAAATGTGGTGAGCTTGTTTTTTTTAAGTTTTGAAAATCAGAGGTTCTTTACTGGATTCGTTCAGAGCTAGTAAAGTGCTCGTCTTGTTACATAAAATAAGGCATTTTGTAGCTGGTTGTATAGTTATTTTGTAACTGCATATCTAACCCTTTTATTTTTTTCAGGAGGTTGTAAACATGTGGCTTCATAGAAGAAGTGAGGAACCATCTGTAACATCTACTCAGTGTTATTGATAATGATGTACACTTGGCTAGATTGTTAAAGAAACCTCTTCATCCACTACAGGAAAATAAATCAGTACTTTTATATTCTTAGGATTTGTATATATTTTTTATTTGTAAATAAATTGTTTTTTTACTTCATTTTTCTCATTTTTTATTAAAAGGTTAATAAATAAAATTTTCACAGATTTTTATATTTTTGTTTGTAAACAATAATTGAAGTTTTTATTAAAAATCACCAATGTTAATAATAATAACTTAAGTCAATATTATTCTTTCTCCTTTTTTAAAGCCACTATTAATAAAGGTATTACTTTAGCTTGACCTATGATCAATTTTTAATTTTGTGATATATTTGGTTTGACAGAAAAAAAATTAAAACCCTTTGACATTGGTTGTTTTTACTTAGATTTTCATAAAAAATAAACGGAACTGCAAACATGTTTTACTATCGTAATAACGAATAGCAACATGGAATTTTTTTTTCACATTTATCACTGTTGTCATTTTCATAAGAAGGCACACTTTCTGGTTTTTTGAAAAAGGTGGCAAGCATTGTGATATTTTTAAATTTATCACCAGTGATACCACATGTAGTAACCCGATTTATTGGAATATATAGACTTTGCTACCACATTCAACTGAACTTGGTTTTTAATATTTATCACTGTGACATAGGCGTTTTTGTTAAAATGTTTCATTTTAAACTGCTGTAAATAGGTGCCTTTGTTTTGGTAGTTTTAGTCCCAAAAAAATCTATGCATATACAGGTACTCATTCCTCTTCGATTTGCTCGAAAAGTTAAATTTTTATCAAAAATTACATTGGCTGTTTAAAAACTCATTATAATCCCTGAAATGTGATAGTTAGGTAAATTAAATTAAAAAACAAACAAAAAAGTTTATTAAATTAATATTTACTCTTACAAAATAGGTTCTTGTAAGTTAACAAGCAATTATGCAGATATTACTAAGTAAATGTACTTGCTTAAAATTCACACACGAATGTGGTTTTAACATGTTAAATTAACTAACCCTTCTTATAACTCTTTCCACATGTATTCTTAGAGATGCTATTCTTTTACTTAATTGTACATCTTCTGGAGAAGTTTTTTCATTCTGTGATACACTAGGTGTGGCTTTACTAAAGTGTATCCCATGTTTTCAAGTAGCTGATTATTCTGAAACCCCTATCTGCCATTATATGGGATCCAGGAACCAGTTTGTTTAAATACCCACATTTTTCCATTATTTCTTTATCACTAGTTCTTCCACAAAATGATGAATACATTCGGTATCTTCAAAACTTTCAGGAGATTCTGCATTTTCTTCCAGAAGGGTTTTTAGGTTATACACCTAAGAATTTTTATAGTAGCCTTATTTTCAATTTCCTGAAGGGGACAATTAGCAGAAATTGCTGCTACATTTTGATAATCCGGTGTATTTTTATTAAAAAGTTCACGAGAAACATCGCTAGTAGAAGGTTGATTTTCTTCTTTCCAAATTTCTAGGAACACTAATAAATATTTTTGAAGATGAATGTGAATCATTATCACATTCTGGAACAAAACACTTTTTCGTAGTCATAATATTTATAAAAAGTACAAAATTAAACAATCAAATTCCAAATAAATTCTTGATGGAGACACTATGATGACAGATGCCATACACAGTGCTGCCATTTTGCCATTTTCTGAATTATTAAGTGACTTTTAAAACAATGAAACTTTAAATATGGTAAAAGTTTAAACAGAAATAATACTTTAAAAAAACATTTGATATTATATATTTAAAAGATATTTGTTTAACGATGTTTTAGAAGTCTAAAAGTAAGAAGGAGTACACAAACGAACATACATCATTTCTCGTAAACCTTCTAGCCGGCAACGTTGTGCGCTAGCTCCTATTGGTCTATTCCCGGTGACGTCATAAATTTAAAAAAAATTCATAACTCCGGCAAATGAATAGATAAAAAAAAAATAAAAAAAATGTAATTTTATTTTCAACTCTATTATTCATAAAAAAAATTTCAAAATTTTTGAACATGCCCCATTGTACTGATACAAATAATAGGAAAATAGTGTGTCAAGTTTGTTTTCACTTATATACCTTTTGGATATGTTAGAAAAACAATACGTAAATATAATTCATATTTTGGATGTAAATATAATAAATTAAAACTAACAAGAAATATATTTTAAAATTAATGAACCGTTTCCCAGACGAAATTATCAGCATTATTATGATTTTTGTATTATATGTAATAACATTGCAATAATATTAGGCTGATGAATTTGATGGTTGATGCTAATATTTCATATTATTATAAAAATATAATGGCTTGATGAAAAGCTATATTGACCAAAATTCTTTTAATAAAAATAGTGGTAAAAAACGTTATATTTATAGATGGTCCTCTGCCTAGAATTTGGGTTCGAGGTTTTTGATAAATATTTTAATTTGACGCAAAGTTTGTCAGTTAAAGTCATCGAGCTAGAGCGAGAAGAGATGAAATATCATACAATTATTCAAAATAATGTGGTACTACTAGACTGACACTAGGATGGTAAAAAGATGGCGCCTTAAATCGGCTTGAACTCGTCCAACTTCAAAAAATTATTACGCATATATTTTCATATATATCAAAAAACGAAAGAAGAGCAGACTTTTTGTTCATGTTCTTAATATGCTTCTAAAATTTCAATTAATTTAAACGTATTCATCTTGAGTCCATGGACTTTGAACCCATTCCTTTAAATTATTTACAACTTGCATAGTAGTCACTTTGGTCTAGTTTGGGTTGTTATTGCTAGGAACATTCGTTGTGTCAACATCTATTTCATCCAACCAAATGGCATTACCGTTATCCAAACAAAGAATTTCTCTGGCACGTCTAGTAGCAATTCTTTGAGGATAAATCTTCGCGATCGGCAAAACTTCTTGTTGTCTCTCATGTAATTGCTTTTGTTGGTTAGTGGCCTTGTATGATGCAAAATTTAGACCACGATTGTTTAAACAAGTATGCCTCGATACTTGGACAATAGGTATTATACGGAACTTGCTCGGAGATCCAAAGGTAGCTGAAGTAACAGTGGAGCAAATTTATCTTCGGAGTCATCTTTTTCTAGGCTATTTAACTAAAACAGGTGGTGGTAAAACCCTCTCTCGTAATAGTCGCCAAAGGCTAGATTGTCGCACACCACAACAAGTAACAACCTTGCATTTTATTATTTATAATAACTATTGTAATTCACGCACACGTCATACTTCGTTAACCCCCTCCTCCCTCCTTAAAGTGTAACGTAATTTATGGAGGACCCACATTTGGTAATCCTAGATAAGAACGTACTACTTAGATTATCAGCCGCAGCCTATGTCATCCTTTTAAACAGCCTTTAATTCCCTTTAAATTGAAGTGTAGCTCTATCTCGATTTTAGTGTCCCACAATGACTGTCCTCTCTGTATATAATTTCCCGGGTGTCCTATCTTACGTTTTCGCAATAGCTTAGCAATTCTAGGGCAAAAAGCCTGTTAAATTATGGCATTGATAGGTACGGTACCACCACGTTTGAAATGGATTAGAGAGATAGTGGGAAGTCCAAATGTTTTAAAAAATCTAAGCTTAGCTTTGCAGCAGTTATTTCAATTGAAGACCTCGGAGGAAGAAGATGACAAGCCACATTTTAGCGGAAAATAAACTGTATTGAATGCAGGGCTCTAGAACCTGATATACTTTACGTGGCCAAATATTATAGCTAACCGATCATAGATGGCGCCACAGATTAAAAATGCCGGGAACAGCTGAGTGGAAAGGAACGGGACATTTTTAAATCATTTTGGGATTCAGATGATTACAATATACAAAACATTTATACCAGGTGTTCAAATTAAAGTGTTACAGTTAAATACCGCCGAAAATATACATTTTAGAAAAAAAAAGTTTCAGACAAAAGTTTTATAGTTTTTTGGGGGAAACATTTTGGCTAAATTCATTTTTTTATAGCTGACCATAATATGGCCATACCGAGGTGGGCTTTGTTTTTTTAAATGGGAATCCCATTTTTTTTACATATTCTTAAGGTACATAAAAAAATAAGAAACTTTTGATAAAAATATTTTTTTATTGGACTTTTACTTTTTGAGTAACAGCTACTTGAAAATTTTTCTGGGCGAAAAAAAAGTTGGCCATATTATGGTTAGCTATAAAAAACATTTTAGTCAAAATTTTTTCCCCACAAAACTACAAAATTTTCGTCTGAAACGGTTTTTTTTTATAAAAGGCGGTATTTAGCTGTAACACTTTAATTTGAACATCCGGTATATACTCTTGTATGAAAACACTATCTAAAAAAAGGTCGTACCCAAAAAAAACTAACAAACAGGCTTGTGCTAGAAATATTTCAGTAGTGTATTTTGTTAAAATAAATGGAGAAAATGTGAAGCTTTGCAAAAAGGAATTCTTGTCTGTTCACGGTATCCAACACAGCAAAAGAAGAATCGAATAACTATATAAAAAAATGTCAGATATAGGTTCAATAACACCTCAAAATGACACTATAAAAATCTACCAAATAGGACCCCTGATGAGCGTTTACAATCTGCTAGAAATCATATAGATGCCATTCCAAAATACACTAGTCATTATTGTAGAAAGAAAAATACAGGAAAAGTTTTTATAGATCACGATTTAAATACGTATATCGAAACTTTACAAAGATTACTACATTGATTGGTGCAAGGAGCGAGGTCTGATGCCTGTATCAAAGGATAAGTAAAGGCGCATCTTCTGCACCGAATATAATATTGGTTTTAAACTACCGAAAAGTGATACATGCAAAAAATACAAATTGAAGATGCTGCTGCAGATACAGAGGAAATCAATAAAAATAAAATAAAATTAGAGATACATCAAAGAAGGGCAGAAGCCATGCAACATAGTTTAAAATGAGAAACTGAAAATGTCAAAATTTGTGAAGATACGTGTGTTATAACATTTGATTTATAGCAGTTTTACTAAATTCAAATTTAAGATGATTTATTCAATTGCACTTATCATTTGTTAAAACGAGGTAATATAAGGAATGTTTTATTGCATCTTCAGGCAACTTCGTCAAAGGGATTCGGAACCCTTATTCGTAATTCTACAACTTGAATGATTTCGTGATATTTGGTATTCTAACTTGAACTTGAAACTGTCTAGATCTTCAATAGATAAACCAAAGAACGGTCTTTAGATTGTACCAAAACCAAAACAAACTTCTAGGTATAAAAACCATAAAACTTCTTTATAGGAATTCAAAAACGACTTGAGAGAAATTCAAAACCGTCTAGATATAGCCATGCTAAAAAAGGTTTAAAATGTTAAGACAGGAAATAGGAAATTAAAACAGGATTTAGATAAAATGCTTTAAATATTAAATGAACAATTTAAAATTATTAATTGAATAATTTCACAAAGACTAAAATTAATACGAAAAGGAAAAATCTTATTAAATACATTTAAACATAGTAAAGCATAATATCTTATTTCAAAAAAATAATATGTAAATTATCCATGTGTTATCCAGTGTTGATATTGAGGTTATGTTTGGAACTTGACAATTATTTAAGAAATCCTTGTATAAAATATATATATATATATATATATATATATATATATTCAACAATATATTAGTATTAAAACTTACCTTATAAAATCAGACGGATTTTACGATAGATAAAAATCAATTAGTACATCGGATAACCAAGATATTAAAATGAATGTGATCTAGTTGATATATTCAAATCAAATGAAATACGAACTTTTGACACAAGGCATAAATGACAAATGACATTTGAGTAGAGGTGATTGTGTCAAAATAACGAATAGCGGTTCCAACCTGTGGCAACAACTGATAGTTAATGGATGGTTTAAATCAGTTGCACATCGATTTTTGATTGTTGGTCATACTCACCTTTAATGTGATCGAGATTTCGCTCTCATAGAAAAATCCAAAAAATGTATGAGACAGATATATGAGCCGAACGACTGGTATCAAGCTGTACAGAAAGCAAAAAGAACAAATACATTTAGAGTGAATGCTATTAAGCAGGAGGATATTTTATCATTCAAAGACTTACAAACACAGATCGTAAAAAAATGTTTTAGAAGACAAAGACAAATTAAAATTTAACTAAGTTACTAATTTAAAATTTTTCCAAGAGGATTACAATAAGTTGTACATAAAATATTTAATAAATAAATAACAATCCGAAAAGGGGGCATACGAAACAGCATTTCTTTAACTTTTAAAAGACTTAAAAAGAAAATATGATCAACTATTATCTTTAAATAAAAAAAAAAGTATCCTACCTTTCAGAACTGGTAAAGTACATTCCGCCTACATATACTAATTTTTATCGAGAAATAGGGGCATTAAATCCAATTGAAGATCCAAATATAGGGCAAAATCTCGAATAAAATGAAGTTGAGGATATTGATGCAGGCAGTGAAAAAGAAAACGAATGTGGAAATGATGTGTGGACTTTGGAAGACCATTAGTTGCATTTTTACACAATTTTGTAGTCTGTAAGAAAGAGTTTTTTTTTCAATATTTTTTATTTATAATAATAATAATAATAATAATAATAATAATAATAATAATCTGCTTTATTCAATAAAATACATAATACAGTTAATTTTATACAATAAATGCAATAGATAAAATAACTATAGATACATCACAGTAATGTCAAGAATAAAGCTTTGGATTCCAATAAGTGTATAGACACTTGTTTTGGCCAAAAGTAAATAAAAGGTTACAGAAGAGTAAAATATAATAATAATAATTAATAACAATAATAATAATAGTAATAATAATAAAATCACACAATAGGTACTAATACATTTCTAACTATGATATACAGATAACTTATTTTTAATTTGCCTAAACTTAAGTATATATTGCTGTAGTATTAGAAGTAATCATCAATAATGTGACGCTCGCCTTTGAAAATAAAATCTTTTAGCTCTGTTTTGAACAAGTATATACTATCAATGATTTTTATGTTTTCTGGAATTGTATTGTATAATTTTGGTGCCATATAGGAATATGACCGTTGAGTACAGGTTTTTTTCATAAACGGAGTAATGTAATGATGTTTGTGCCGAGTACTATATTCATGAATTGCAATTGGAGCTTGTTGTTTATGTACATGATATCTGATTCCTGAACAGAGGTAGTAAAGCTGCCTTATGTCCATTAACTCTATCTGAGTATATAAAATATCTGATGGATATCTGTTTCTTTTAGATAATATTATTTTAAAAAATCTTCTTTGCATTACCTCTAATGGATAGATATGTGTTTTAAGGGCTACACCCCATGCTAGAATTCCATATCGCAAATGACTTTCTACTAATGCAATGTACAATGTTCTTAGATAACTCACAGGTAAGAGATCTTTTAGTTTTTTAAATTTATATAGGAGGCTTCGTAATTTGTTATTTAAATTTGTGATATGTTTATCCCATCTCATGTGTGGATCAATAATTATCCCCAAATATTTAATTTGATTTTTAGGTTTTATGGACATTGCATCGGTTATATTTAGATGGTCAAAGGTAGGAGAACCCAAAGAGTTACAACTAAAAGGTAGGTAATTCGTTTTGCTTATATTTATTGTTAATAATTTATAATCTAACCATTTCTTGATATGCAAGAAGTCTTTCTCGGCTATTTGTTTTAAGTCTTTCCAATTATTTGCCTGATAAAATAAAGCTGTATCATCTGCAAATCCAATAATTTTTCCACTGGTCCTCAATGAAAACAGCCCATTTATATATATATTAAACAAAGTAGGGCCAAGTATTGAACCCTGCGGTACTCCATATTCGATCGTTTTTATATTGCTCAGTACATTATCCACTCTCACAGATTGTAATCTATTGGTAAGGTAGTTTTCAAAAAGTTTTAGATCATTATTTCTTATACCAATATCTTCCAAAGACTGCAAGAGTAGCTGATGACTGACCGTATCAAAGGCTTTCGAAAGATCTATGAATATACATAAACAAGGCTTGCTTTCATTAAGTGAGTCTGTTATCATTGTAGTCAGAGCAATGACGGCATCTTGAGTGGAAGTAAAAATTATATTTGACAAAAGAAGTTAAATTAAGTTTAGGACAAAAAGAAGATAAGCCACATTTTTTTTTTATTTTTAAAACAAAGAAGTTTTTTTAATTTGTATACATTTGAAATTATATGTCATTATGAATATATTAGCGAGTTTTACTAATTTATACCTATCAAAACATAATTTCAGGATTTGATTGAATATTTTAAATTCATTTTTCTCAAAACTATGTTTTTGGGCATATCCCCTTCTTCCCCCGAGGTCTTTAATTTAATGCTCTTATAATTTTGAGATTAGCCCTTTAAAATACTAATTTCGTTGATGGACTTAAGTATTCCATAATTAGAAATGTGTTTTTGTATTTTAGTACAATTAACATATTTTAAAGTAAAATTTCATATCGGCTTAGAATGTAATGAGTAAATAAATAATAAAAATCAAATTATTACAGTAAATTTATTATATTTTCAAGTGATAATTTGAATAGTGACATAAATTAACCTTTTAATGAAATATTCATTTTTTTCGTACCTATAAAACAAGTTAAATTCAAGAAATAGTTATAGTTCAAACAAGGCTTTACACAAAACAAGATGTCTTTCAAAGTACTCGCAACTTTTACAGCTGGTAAGTTTTAAAAAATATTTATTTTTTTTTTCTTTTATATTAATGGTATAATTTCATCGAGCCAAATTCAAATTCTTTAAACCAACATAATTAAATTGAGTTTTCAAACATATTTTATTTATAAATCAGACTAAATTTTTTATCGTTAAGATTCAAAATGTCATAGGACACATTGTTCCACTCCTAGAATAATCACGTAAAGTAACGAAAATTCGGTATTAGTACTTAGATTATTAAAATATGATTCTCAAAAGACCTGTCTTATATGCACCAGCCTATGGTGTCTTCTGTTCCATGCGACAGTTAAAATGGATTTGAAATAGGTGTTACAAAAAGCTCCTTTTAAGTCAAGAAATGAAAGAAGGGAAATTTTTTTGATACTGACTCCACTCTCTATCTTAGTTACAAGATAGTCCAGAGTAGACATAATTATTGGTTTGTAGTTTTCACTGCCCTGACTATATGTCTAGTACAAAGTTTTGCACCCAACTTGGCCTGTATAACCTAAAAATGTGTGATGTGTGTGTTTCTCTTGCTTTTGTCGCAAGCAGAGTCAATATCCTAATGATTTCTATGGGTCAAAGTTGCATATTACGACTACGCATTTTACACTTTCCCAGTCTTAGCAGAAGATTCATCAAAAAAAAAAAAATACAGTTAGTTTGTTTGCGTGTAAAACCGATGGTTTTATTAAATATTTAGCATGAGTAAATATATTTTAGAATTCCTCCATAACAATGTACAACCGAGGCTAATCGATTTATTTGAATTTACCCTAATGTCAACTCAACACCTATTTATAACAAAATCTTCCTTCTACTCTATTTCAGGACTTATATAGGTTAATTGTTCCGTTTTTGTTCCTGTATTATTTTTCTATACCTATAGCCCATTGGTATTATCTGTCGGATAACTCGTTACAATATATAAGTGGCTTAAATATTTAAAAACTCAATTGAACTATAGTAACTTTTAAATATTCAAGAGTAATATACAAAGACCTTGATAATAGTCGGCTATTTTTGTTGAGTCTAAATCTCGAGAATATTTTTAGGCATTAATAATCTGATTAGAGCTCGAGAGCTTTAGCTCGAGGGCTTCAATCAACTGAATTTCAGAAATAGATTATAGAAATATTAGTGAAATAAATAAATGAAAGCACGACAGAAAAAAAAATATTTTATAAAGGAGCATATTTAGTCAAGAGAAAGGCAAACCAATGAAGCCCTGGTTCGATGACGAATGTAAAGAAATTAGTCAAAAAAGAGGGAAAGCAAGAATGAAAATGTTATGTCAAAATATAAACGAAAATGGAAAAGACTATGAAAAAATATACGAAAAAAAAAGAGAATGGATAGATAAAGAAATTCACCAAATTCGCCAAATTCACCAAATAGAAAATAAGTATGTAAAAAAACAAACTGGAGTTTTTTACCACCACATAAAAAGATATAAAAATAATTGTTAACAGAATAAAATGAACTTCTGTAAAGATAAACAACGCCAGTAAAAGGGAGGCTTACAAGATAGTTTACACAGGTGGGCTGAGCACTTCAAAGAAGTCTTTGAAATAGAAGAAGATGATGTACCTGTAATATATGTTGAAAATAATTAAGGAATAAACAATCAAGCTCGACCACCAACAATAAATGAGATAAAAGAAATAATAAGGATGTTTAAAAATAACAAGGCACCAGCAGAAAATAGGATAACAGCCGAAATGTTGAAAATTGGAGGATATGAACTAGAAAATAACGTATCCAACATCATAAAGGCAGTATGAGAAGATAAAACTATACCCATAAGATGGAAGGAATCATTAATTTGTCCTGTATATAAAAAAGGAGACATACCTAATTATGCAAATTAGATAATGGCCATAGAATAGAAAAAATAATGTCGTAAAATAGAAAACAGAATACAATACCAATGTGGTTTTAGAGAAAATAGATCAGTCCCTAATCAGGTGTTTATATTAAAACAATTTATAGATAATAGCCTAAATGAAAACTTACCATTATATATGATTTTCATCGATTTTAAAGGAGCTTAAGATAAGATAAAACGATAAAAAACATATAGAGCGATCCAACAATTAGGAATACAGGAAAATCTCATAAGATTAGTAAAACTAACACTTACTGGAACAGATTATAAAGCGCATGTTAATGGTCAAACATCAGACAAATTTAAAAGTTGATAAAGGACTGAGACAAGAAGATCCACTATCCACATTACCTTAGTTAACATAATTTTAAACTCTGCAGTAAGACACATTGGAATTTTAACAAGAGGTACGATATATAATCAGAGAAGTCAACTGATGGCCTACGCAAATGATTTAGTAATCCTAGTAAGAACAAGAGAAAATTTAGAAATAAGTTGAAGAAAGCTGCAAAAGAAATGAAGTTAAAATTCATATTAGTAAAAAAATGTCAGGAAACATACAGAACAGAGAATTAAGAAAATACATTAAAAGATCAGAGTACAAGTTTATGAAATTGACCAAATTTAACTATTTAGCTACTTAGGAGAATAAGCGATAATGGTGAAGAGATAAAAGAAATAGAAGAACGAATAGCCAAAGGAATAAAATGTACGGAAGGAATGCGTCATCTCCTAAAATTCAAGAAGAGAATCTATAAAACAAAAACCAGGCCAATAGACATTTACGGAAGCGAGGTATGGAAAGAAAAACACTCATTGGAAATATTCGAGCAAATAATGCTTAGGAAGATATATGGCGGAAAGAAAGTAGATAATGTATGGCTAAGAAGAACAAACGTTGAAATAAATAAATTATGTGGAGAACCCTCTATAACAACTGTAACCAGAGCACAGCGAATAAGGTGGTTAGAACATTTAGCGAGACTAACAGATGAAAGACCAACAAAGCAAGTATTAACAGGAAGAATAACCGGGAGGAGAAGAAGAGGACGACCATAGACCAAATAGTTACCGATGGTAAAAAGAGACCTAAACGAGATGGATATATATATGCCAAAATTATGTAAAATCAAATTGAAAAATCTTTAAAAAAATTAGCAACAACCAAAATAGCAGAATATTAATCAAGATCGTATTATATTTGGTAGGACTATTTCACTAGACCAAATATTGACTATTTATCTAGATAAATAATCGTTGATAATGTTTTTATTTGTTACAGTTATTACTCTACATTCCATGTTTTTCTGCAATTGTTCAACACTTCCTTTAGGTAATTATTAGAACCACATAGTAAAAATATAAGTGAATTAATTATTTATGTAACAGAGGACCAAGACTTAGCTGGTGGTGGTGGTGATTTTCTCAAACCAGTTTTAGATGCTGTTACAGGCTTATCATGTTACTATTAAAAATCACACAGTCAAAACATAACTTGATGAATTAATTATGTATTTTATAGATGCGGAGGAATTACTTAATCTCGCTGATGGTGATCTTGTTACATCAGTTGTAAATAATCCAACACAATTATTAACTACAGGAACAAAATTATTAGGTTACTATTAAAAATCACACAGTTTAAATAGAACTCGCTGAAATAATAATGTATTTTACAGATGGCCTGAGATCTCGTATTTCTGGTGCTGGTCAATGGATTGTTAAAAGCTTATCAGGTTACTATTGAAAATCACACAGTTTAAATATAACTCGCTGAAATAATGATGTATTTTACAGATAACGCGCCAATTCTTACCCCTGTTACTACTCTCGTCGAACCAGTTTTATCTACTGCAGGTTACTATTGAAAAGCACACAGTTCCAATATAACTCGCTGAAATAATTATATATTTTACAGATCAACTATTTTTTTTTGACAGCAATGGTGATGCCAAATAATGGATAGCCTAGTCAGTACCCTACCCATTCTAGCAGTTTAAAATAGCAAACGTATTTTAAAAAAATAACTATTTGAAGGTAATTCAACCTTTCTTTTATCGTTTTGCCAACCAACATCAGTTTAGAATCCAGCTATATAATATATGTGCTTATATAATATAAACAACTCGCTCGTCAATATTGAAAATGATTTAACCATATTTTAAAATTGTTATAAATTGTTCAGTTTTATTTAATTGTTATTTAGTTTGTAATAAATATCAGCTTTGTAATTTAATTTTATCATTACTTTATTAAACAATATCATTAAAAACTATTGTTTACTTTAACTCCTATTATCAGAGATCCTCGATGTTTTTTTTTGAGTCAAATGCTTTAACTACTAAGGTTATTTCACCATTGTGTTCTGTGTAGACTTTGTTACTGTTTCTCAGTACCAATTTTGGAACAGCACTGTTAATTAGAACCCAACAGTGAATGATCTAGTGGGGAATCCTACCAAGGCATCAGAAATAATTTTAAATATTTTTTTTTTAAATATAGTCTGTGTAAGGCAGATGCGGCTGGTACATAAGTGCTGTAGAGCTGCAAAGCGACCAAAATATGCAATAATCTTATCTAGATTTAACAGAAATCATTATAGACATTCCAAAATAAACGTAAAATAATTTTTATGGATAATCTCATTAACAAACAAAGAAAAATGGAAAATAAAGAAAATATTGATTTTTTTAAGATCAACACGAAGTACAAACATTTAAAATGCTCCCTATAAAGCGGTAAATATATTTATTTTAATTGTAACAAATAGCAAAGGCATATGTATATTTATATATATATTTTTAATTGAAGATAATATCAGGTTAGCGGTCCTAAAAAGACAATAATTAATTATTATTTTCTACTCTGATTTTACGCAAATATAAATACATTTAAACTACAGGTATATCATATATTGATATATATATATATATATATATATATATATATATATATATATATATATATATATATATATATATATATATATATGTATATACAGGGTGGGCCACTTAAAAGTTCCACCCCCCCCCTTATCTTCGTTATTTATTGAGATATTGAAATATTTTTTTTTTGTTGGAAAGACTGGAACAAATACTTTCTTATGATTAATTTAATTATTCTGTGACGTCTTGGCTTACTTCCGGTTTTTTTTTATTCTAAATTTGAATTTCTGGGACATTTTTGTATAATAATCGTGTATTAAAAATTTTCTGGCCGCTGTCAAAATGGCCGCCATATTGGATAATATTCTTTCTAAGCATGTTACTATCAATTCGCTTATAACAGATAATTTCATTTACTGGATCCAATTAGTCTATGTCGTCATGGCTTACTTCTGATTTTCCTGGATATATTTGAAAATCGCAATTTATATTTAATTTTAAAATAAAAACCCCTTTTTTTATTGAAAATTTGAATTTCTGGTACGTTTTTCGACAAGAAGTGTGTGTTGAAATTTTTCTGTCAGCTGTCAAAATGACCGTCATATTGGTTAATATTTGTTTTAATATGTTATTGTAAATTCGTTTATGGAAAAAATATGAAAATGTATAAAATCTTTGTGAGCTACACAGTTCTTATTAAGGCCCATTTACAGTATACTAGTGGCGTATATAAGATTTTTGTTAGTAGCAAACCGTTTAACAATTCCACCCGCTCTTCCTTATTAATTGAGATCGGAATAAAAACTGGTCTGTGAGTAAATCGCAATTAATTTTTTATTTTTAAATGGAAACCCACTTTTTTATTGAAAATTTATATTTCTTGAACTTATCAATGTTTATTATTGTATGGTGGGTATTGTTTTATTATATTGATTCCTTAAATCTTTCTGATGAAATTAAGCTACTTTAAAATTTAAAATAAAAATAAACATTTTTTTAAATTTAAAGATCTGTTGTGTGTCGTATTAATTTATTTTTCTGCTACTGTGCGTTAAAGTACGTACATTATGCGCACTACGGAATATAAGGAATATAAGAGCGGGTGAAATTATTACGATTTGCAATAACAAAAATCTTAGATATGCCACTGGTACAATGTAAATGGGTCCTAATGGGAATTTTAAAGCTCACAAAAATTTTATACATGATCATATTTTTTTCCATAAACGAATTAACAGTAACATATTAAAAAATATATTATCCAATATGACGGTCATTTTGACAGCTGATAGAAAATTTTCAACACACGTCACAGACCAATTGAATCCAGTATATGATAGTATTTGTTCCAAGCTTTTAAACAAAACAGTTTTTGTTCCAATATTTTAATTTACAACGAAGATAAAAGCGGATGGATATATTAAACGGTTTGCTAATAATAAAAATGCTTAGATACGCCACTGGTGTACTGTAAATGGGTCTTAATAGGAATTTTGAAGCTTACAATGATTTTATAAAGATCATACAATCCCATATTTTTTTCCATAAACGAATTAATAGTAACATGTTTAGAAAAAATATTATCCAATATGGCGGTCATTGTGACAGCTGACAGTAAAATTTTAATATACGCTTTTTATACAATATTGTCTTAGTAATTCAAATTTTCAACAAAAAAGATGTTTCGATTTTAAATTAAAACATAAATTGCTATTTTAAGATACATCCGAAAAAATCCAAAGCCATGACGTCACAGACCAATTGAATCCAGAATATGAAGAAACTATCTGTTATAAGCTTTTAAACAAAAAAGTTTTCATTCCGATATCTCAATTAACAATGAAGTTAAAAGCGGATGGAATTATTAAACGGTTTGCTAATATTAAAAATGCTTAGATGCGCCACTGATATACGGTAAATGGGTATCAACGAGAATTTTGAAGATAACAAAGATTTTATAAAGATCATATATTCCTATATTTTTTTTCATAAACGAATTATTAGTATAGTTCTTCCATTATCAATTGCAGAACATAAATACTCGTTCGGATACCTACCTCATTTTATAAATTTATTTTATAAATACTTTTATTATATATCATATGCAAGAAAGTATTCGTTAAAAGGAAATCGAATCATTATAAATTGGACGTTATTATACGCCTTGATTTAGACATATACACTTAATTGTAGTCTTACTTGGACTTAAAAAAAATCATTATAGCTCGTTAACTTGCTACAACTAAACATTATTATTTATTGTTTCGGCCTTTACTTGATGAAAATCCATTTTATCTTGAATGGGTAAAACCAAATTTGGTAGATTTTCACAAAACTTTTATTTTAAAAAATAAAAATTAAAAACATAATGATCAATTAGATATTAATAACTCACCCTTATTAAATCTTTTTTCCTAGTTTTCTGTGAGATAATCCCGGTAATGTTACTATCTTATTGTTATTTGATTGATATCATAATTACCTAAATACCCTTATTTACTTCAAATAGCTAGTTTATTTTGTTATGTTATTGATGTTTTCTTAAGTACTTTGTTTTGTTAAATTATTGTGTAGTGTTTTTGATTTTTATTTTTTATTTTTTAAAATAAAAGTTTTGTGAAAATCTACCAAATTTGGTTTTACTCATTCAAGAACTGAATATTAATTTATAGAACGTAAAAAAGCGAGTAAAGTGTACCTGCCTGTAAGGGCGTTTGGTTTAAACAGGGTACCAGACGTGAACTGAGCCCTTTTTGTACCCCATTCGTTTTTGTTTTCTGGAAAACGAAACTTCAAAGGAAAAACCATAAAGGAAAATAAATTCTTTGCAAATAAAACAAACGAAAAAAAAAACAATTCAATTCTAAAGTATCTTTATAAATAATCATGGCAATCTGAATCATCTGAACTAGAGTCATCATTTAGTTGAATTATGATGGGTTGTAAAGAGGGTAATACTACATACTCATCTTCTTCTTTAATAACATGTTCGACGCAGTTTTTTTTCCAAAGCTCTTGGCGGTCTGCTGCTAGAACTTTCTTTACGAGTTCTACAACCTCTTTACTCAGTTCTGGAGATTACATTTTCGTAATTCTGATTTTACGTTTGCCCATATTAACTCTATAGGGTTAAATATGCAATAGTAAGGAGGTAGTCTGAGAAGAGAATTACCCTGTTCTTTGCACAGCTTGTCAATATAATAAATTTTTTCCAACTTCATGCATTTAATAACAGTAAGCAATTCTTTGTTTGTTGGGCCTTTTTTATAATCACTGGCAGGAATAGGAATATTTTTTTCAGACATAAACGCCAAAATTTGAGCTTTGTTACTGCTACTATTTGGTATTTTAAGGAGTTGCCGCGAGTGGTAGGATGCGTTGTCCATAACGATTACTGACTGTGGTGGAATGTTAGGTAAAAGCTGTTCATTAAACCATTTTTCAAATAATTCTGCTGTAATATCTTCATGATAATCAGCTGCACAGTTTTTAATTTGTTTAGCAGATAATAATAAAACATTAGGCACGAAACCGTCTTTGCTTCCAGCGTGTACTATTATAATACGTTTCCCTTTAGAACAAGGCCCATTCAAACAGCCATTTTTACTACTATCAACCCAACCGAAACTTACTACATCGTGACTGTCAAACCATGTTTCATCTAGATAAATTATGTGTCTATTAGAACTTCTGTACTCTTTTATCTGACGCAAATAATCTTGTCGCCATTGAACTATCCTTGACGATTCGGTGATTGCCATCCGTTTATTCAATTTTTTGTGTTTAAAACCACATGCTGACAAAACTTGACGCAATGTTTCCAAACTGGTATTCGCTCCGTGCGCGACAGCAGCACCAATTTGTTTTGGTATTAAAGGAGTATTTCTGCCTATACTGACAAATACAATTTTTAATAGAATTCGTAAATAAAAAGTATATATGTTAGTTTTAATAAAAGTATATGGATTTATAAAACAATTAAAACATTAATTTATTATTATTATATATTTTTCACGCTTAAATTGAAGAAAATGATGTATAGTCATTAAAAATCAATAATAAAATATAGGCAGGCAAGAGTATTTACTAGAAAATGTATGAGAAGTTGCCTAAGTCTAATAAGTTGTCATTGAAGAAACCATTTATAATAGCGTGAAGTTAAAATGTATAAAAAGGATCGCTACTTATATTTTCATTTTTGTTCTAAAGAAAACATAGAATGAATGATTAAAACTGGTTTCCGATCAGTAAGTCACAAAATTGCATACCAGCCAAATATTATAATCAACGGCAGAAATCTTGAAATCTAGTCCTTGCTGAATGAACATTTAAGAATAAAGGGATATTAAAGAACATCGTAAAATGATAATTTATTGTTTATTTAAAAACTTTCTAGTTTCTGATGTCTACTATTTCCAGCATTACTGTTATTATCACAAAAATAAAGTTAATTTTTCTTCTTATTGTACACCTATCCATTTATTTCTTTGATTTAATTTCCACTTTGTTAGTGAAATTTGTTATATAAGTTTCACTGTTGTTTTTTGCTAGTATTTGTACAATTTTCAACACAGCAACTCCGGTTGCTTATTGTGTTGTTTTTACCTACTTTTTTGAAAAAAAGTAAAATGTATACGTGTATTTGATATGCCAAAATTACAAAATATCCCCCTAAAATGCACGAATTATCCGCAGCTAGCGCTAGTATCGCTTTTGCTTCCCTTTCCATGACTTCGCACGGAGCGAATAAGTGTATCCTGGAAAATCTGCTACCTTTTGCTGTATTACTTCTAATGTTGGAACCCTGTTCTCCTCATATAAACTATAAATTGTCCTTCGTATAAAATATTGGGTAGCTCTGTCAACTGATTTCAGTTTTTCTTTACATGTTTTTCGGTTTTGTGAATGATCCACAGCAACCCCTTTTGTGACTACCCAATAAATGGAAAATTTATTTACTTTAGTTAATTCAGCATATAATATGATCGCATTATCAGACTGCTGAATATTTTCCTTTTTTAAACATTCGAATATATTTAAAATAACTTGTTATGTTTGTATATTCAAATCCTTATTGTTAAAGTCATACCTGTCTATAATCTCACTACACTGTACAATTTCATTTTCTTCATTCGCCCACGGTCTAAAGAACGCCATATTTATATTTATTGAAAGAAATTTAACCACACATACAAAACACACCGCACGACAGTACTCCACTGATATCGCAGACTGTCTTCTAGGAATATTTTCGAACACTCCTGCCCTCCGTAAACCTTCGGCTAATACAGTGCATTTAAGTTTACGATTCGATGTTTTCATTGGTAAACAACGGAGATGATGGATTTTGACACATATATATCAAGTACACGTGGACTGACCGTTCGTTTAATATTTACCGCATTGTATAATGGGAGTAAACATTATTTTTCGTTTCTAAATTTGGCATGAGTGCCGTGCGTATATATTAAATATTGATGATTCCCCACATAACTGTGTTCTGCAATTGATAATGGAAGGACCATAACATGTTTAGAATAAATATTATCCAATATGGCGGCCATTTTGAAAGCTGTCAGAAAACTTTCAATACACTATTATTATACAAAAATGTCCCAGAAATCCAAATTTACAATAAAAAAAGTAGGTTTCAATTTAAAAATAAAAAATAAATTACCATTTTCTGTTATTTCCGGAAAAACTGAAAGTAA
This sequence comes from Psylliodes chrysocephalus, assembly GCA_927349885.1. NCBI lineage: Eukaryota > Metazoa > Arthropoda > Insecta > Coleoptera > Chrysomelidae > Psylliodes > Psylliodes chrysocephalus. Next base: position 10,046,426 of record OV651825.1, read on the forward strand.
GCCATGACGTCACAGAATTATTAAATCCATGGTAAGAAAGTATTTGTTCTAGTCTTTCAAACAAGAAAGAAATTATTTCGATATCTCAATGAATAACGAAGATAAGGGGGGTGGAACTTTTAAGTGGCCCACCCTGTATATAACCGGATGCTATTCAAGATAACCTTTACTTCCAGTTGCCGTTTAATTTTATAAAAAAATAATCTTATAGAACGATTAATTGTCAGTGGAACATGCTTGGTTTTAACCATTATACAAATAAACCTACTTGGTTTTGACTGGATAGAGAAAATGGTACTTTAAGACGTCCCAATATACTTAGTATGTCATAAAATTGACATCTTTGGAATAAACCAAAACTATCTACAAACATATATTCAATAATGACCTGGATCACTACAATAAATGAAACGTAAATGTCTTTGTAAAACCAGCATTTGTAACGAGATACTTGATATTTTATCTATTCGTTATAGTGTTTTAAGCTCAATTGATTTTGGGAGTGGGTCAGGTTATTAAGTAACTCGAATTACCTTGAAAAAGTAGTTGGGCACCACTATATTTAAAACTTACTATATTTGACCTTAAACTAGTGATAAAAATATAAAAAATCACTAACCACTAACAATTTATATTTAAACCAAGTTTTAGATAAGATAGTAACAAATTCTAATTTTATAGAGATTTACTTAATTCAAATTTAGTTGATTTATTTTAAAAAATAAAGATTTATGTGTTGTTAACAGGAGCTAATTAAAATAGGAGTGTGATTTGTATGAATTCTAGGCATTCTTCTAATGGATTCAGGATCCTTATTCTTAATTCTGGACTTGAACGATCTTCTATAGGTGAACCAAACCTCGGTCTTCAGATGGAACCAAACTCTTAGGTATAAATATCCATAAAATTCTTGATATAGAACCAAATAAACTGTATAGATACAAATCTAGGTCATCGGATGACCTAAATAATTTGAAATGTATCTGATCTGGTTGATATTTTCGAATCAAGTGAAATATGAACTTTTGATACAAGGCATAAACGACAAAGGACATTTGAGTAGAGATGCGTGTGTCAAAATAACGAAAACGGTTTCAACCGTTACACATTTTTTTCAAAAAGACCCATTGCACACAACGTGAGAAAAGAAGTTGAAGATGATTTAGATCTTCTGAAAAATATGAAAACGAAAACACCTGTAAACCTTTCAGATTAAATAGTGACGATTTTTTTTGTTAAAAAAAACAAACGGAAACATCAAAATCTGTACTGACTGACTATTTAAATGTTTTAAACGATGCTCTAAAATCTCATTGTTCTCATTGACATCCGGTACCCTTTCCTGAAGAAATATTTTCCAACATTGATGGAAATGTTATTTTCGTCAATTTAGTTTTATTAGATGGATATCAACTTATAGAAGAGGATGACACATCAAAAGATGCTCAGCACAACCCATACAGGATTATATTATTACAATCGTCTACCTTTTGGTGTCCAAATCACAACAGGTGCTTTTTAACAAATAATGAACACCATGTTGTCAGGTTAAACCTAGTTGTACCATATTTTGATAATATTGTTTCCGGGAGAAATGAAACCAAGCATAATAATAATATTCATCAAATTCTAATCAGAATAAAGATTGCGGTTTATTAATTAAATCAAAAATATTTTTTGATGACGGAAATAAAATATTTCAGGTACATTAAAAATAAGTATGTAAGTATGCTATATCTATCTGGAATTTAAGCTATAAAACAATTATCTTCAAAAATTTTACCTTACTAAGATCTTTCATGGGAGCAGTAAATTATTGTGGAAATATTTAAATTAAGTAACATAAAAAGCCTTAGAACTCCGTTCCATAATTTGCTTGAAGATAATTCAAAATAACAATGGGGGCAAAAATGTCTGCATTGTTTTAATAAGTTTAAAACAGAATTAAACTCCAATTCAGCTCTGATTGTTTGCAAACTTACTATGACCTTAGATTACCAATTAGAGTACCTGCAGACGTGTTTATGTATTTTACACTTTTTCTGATGGTACTTTGAAAGCAATTTGCCATGATTCTCGCTGTCTAACATCAGCAAAACAAAAATACAGCTTAATAGAGAAAAAAACACTTGCTTTAACTTTTTGCAGTTGCAAAGTCCCACAAAATGATTTTTGGAAGAAAAAATATTTTGCAAAAAACTATTATCTATTTTTGGTTCCAAACAGAAAATACCTCTATACAGGGTGTCCCGAAATTAGACGGTCATATTTCAACAGCATAATCTACATCCTAAAATAGAAGAAAAAGTTTATATAAACACAGGTCCGAAAACCTTTCTTTTCCGAGATACAGGGTGTTAAAAGTAAAGTCCTGATGGCACTCTTTTGTAAATATTTTCTAAACGTTTAAAGATAACTAAGTAAAATTTAGTACAAATGCTTACCTTTTTACGCTCTATTTAATGGAGTAAACCCCAGTTTTTGATCATCTTCATAGGTGGGTAAGTTAGGGGGGCTTAGGGTAAAATTGCCATATGTTTGTTTATTGACAGTTTTAAACATTTTTGACTACAAAATTTGAAAAACCAATGTTTTCTTTATAATAAAGCTACTCTTATTGCATTTCGCTAGGATGACCATTTTTAAGAAAAAAGCATTTAAAAATTAGGCCTGTGAAATCAGAAATTTTATTTTTTTTTTACTTTGTAAAACCGGTGACTAAAGAAATTTTAGAAAATATTAACAAAAATGTGCTATCAGGACTTCACTTGTAACACCCTGTATCTTGAAAACGAAACGTTTTCGGACCTATGTTTATATGAACTTTTATTCCTATTTTAGGATATAGATTACGCTGTTAAAATGTGACCGTCTAATTTCGGGACACCCTGTATACCGCAAACAGGTTACATAGATAAGCACTTACATGATAATCTTATGATTTCTAAATATTTTTTTGTGCCAATAAACTTTTTATTCTGACTTAAGAAATGCCAAATCCAAACGAGATGAAGAATTTGTAATTACTGCTATATATGAAAGATTTTATTAAATAAATATTGAGCGATATTGAAGAAAGTCTCCATATCACAGCCAAAATTATAATCCAGTGAAACTTTTACTACATGGATTACATGATTATCATGTAGACATCAAGTTAGATTAAGATAAATATAAAAAAAATCTTGTCAAATTTTAAGCTCCTGAATTGTCACTTACACCATAATTACTTTATTAAAATAAAAAAATAATTTTCTGTTATAAGTGTATCAATAATTGATTTACAAGTAAACACAATTTCAAGTTTATCTTTTGAATCACAATAAACTTAAACAAGTGGATTTAAAGACATTAATGGCATTACATTTAATTCAAAAATAAAATGAAGGTAAATAAAATAGCGTAACAAAAAATAAATGTACTAAAATCTTTTTCAAATCCAGAAATGTAAGATGAAACAAGAAACTGCAAAATTGATATGGAACTTTTAAATTACCCTCACAATACTTGAATATTACCAGACAGATTTGTGGCAGGTCATTGCCAAGTACTGAAGAGAATAAAGAGTGCGAAAAAAAAAAGATATGACTATGAAGTACAAAATAAGACGGTCTCATAATATATTATATTTCTAGTTTTTTGTTCTGCGAGTATTGGATAACAAGGACCAACAAAAGAGATAATTCCTGGTATATTGTCAACTACATTTAATCTGTAGGATGGCTTGATTTAGGGAATGCATATTGAACCTAGTAAAGCCTAACTGTTGTAAGGAAACTGGCGTTGCAAATACAGATGGATGATCGCCATTTATACAATGTGTATGCGGCCGACTTTGCTTAGCCTTGAATAAGCATGTACAGGGTTTGCTGTATTTTAAGCTTTCTTTGGGCTGTCTGGATATTTGTTAACAACGTCAAGCTATCAGCAAAGACTTGATGTATGTACAATCTTGCTTTACTTTATTGTAAACACTTGCTTTATTATTAGAACGCATAGAAAATAACTTTTAACACCAACATTTGCAACTTTCTATAGTCATCCATATGAAGGAGAAAATAAGAAATAAAACAATATTTACGAAGAAACTTTTTTTATTATTTTAAATGAACTCATTACTTAACCTAAAACTACAAAAGAAATTGCACTAAATAATTAAAAATGTAAAATCTATTATAACAAACACAGACAAACACAAAAACAAATATTTATATAGGAAAGATTTCATCCATATTATCATTTAGACCAGGAATCAAAATTAACGCTAAGACATATAACTAGTCTCAAAAAATAATCATCATCATCATCTTGGTATGTGTCATCGTCATTATATAAGAAGTTATCACAGTCATAATCTTCATAAAGGCCTCTAGTAACTCTTGCTGCTCTAACTGCTTTAACATTTCGTGTTACTCTGGCTGCTTTAGTTTTAGCTAACAGGTCAAATAAAGAACCGGAACTTCCAGATAAACTCGAAACCCTTTTTATAAGGTTTGCTCCAGCGTCTATAAATAAACAAATTATGATTAAAAATGTTTTATTGCTCAAGAAATTGTTAGGAAAATAAGGTCTTGAGAATTCTATTAGAATAAGAACACGACTACGTTACAATTTTTATTTCGAATTTCAAATATACGAGTGTATGATCTATAACAATTAATAAATAAAGGATAGGTAAATTGTTTGGTTAAAAAATATTATTACTACGTTCCTATATTAACACGCCACTAAACCCCACTAGGCGGCGATAGCTAACGGATTATTCCGCCTATTGATGACGTAGCTGTGTTCTTCTTATTGTAATCAAAACCTAACTACTGAACTATATATGTATATATTGAACTGGAAGCGCAAAGCTGATGAACAAAATCAAGTCACATAGCGAGATGGTATTTGATAGGCTGGCACCAAAAGGTAACACCAAAATTAAATTCAACACCAATTACATTTAACTACAACACGTTTTAATTTAAAAAAATCAGTTAAAAACGATCTTTGATTAATACGCAACTAAAACATATGTTCCAATAACAATAATAATTAATATACAACGATATTATTAAAAAATAATATAACTTATCGTAGTACGCCCGTGAAAAACGTGACGTAGACGCTTGCAATTGACAGTCTGGCGTTAAAATTATGATGTGCACCTAACTTTTTCACCCATATTGGCTAAAAAAGTAAAAGGGGGGCTTATGAGGCATAGTCATCCAGTTTAATATGAATATCGTTGACCCAAATTCGTTACTAATAATAATAATATAATGTTTAATACATTTGGTTATAATAATGCTGTTGTACTCTGCTACATAAGTTGAAGTTGCGTAGATCTTGCAAGTCGTACGACTACTGTTGCATTTTCGCTATGACCAATTCATCCACTATGTTAATAATATCAGGTGGTGCGATCAATAAATCTCCTATTGGGTGGGTTTGGTAATGTTTTAAATACACGGATTTACCTCATCGTATCTAGCCCTATGCTATATCAGTGATTCCGTTTTGGTATTATGTAGGAATTAAAGTAAATTTAACTGGGTACTTAATTTGAAACAAATAATTGACCCATCAAACTAAAATTAGTATGAAATGTTTTCGAAAATTCAAAATACTAAATCATTTATCGCATTATTTGTAAAATGTTATATTATTTAATCATAACCGAGAGTACTTACCAAAAGAGCGATCACCATTACATAGAAATGGTGGACAAGCCAGAAGAACTGTAAAAATATCACAACATTAAAAATGGTTTTACAATAAAACTTAAAGTAAATAATGTAAAGTTTAAAGAATCATGTCATAATTATAACTCTTCGAAAAAATCTGTTTTATTATAAAACAATTAATGGTTCTAATAGCAAACCAAGATAAGTATTTAACTAGTTTACGTCACGTAGCATTCGACAATTACATTAATCATGCAAGTTTTCCATAAAAAATTAAAAATAAATGGCATTCTTACAAAATAAGTTTAGTTCAGGAAAGACGATTTTGAGAGACGATATCTTTAAGAATAAAACTGTATTTGAAAAAAGCTGCATTTTTCCTAAATGGTCATCCAAACCGTTAGACTTGTCAGTATTAGACCACTGTAAATCCAAATTGGATGCAGTATTAAATTCAATATACACAAAAAGTCAATGTATGGGCCAGCATAATTAATTATTGAGTTTTTTTAACGAATCCTTGTCAAGTATTTGATATTTAAAATTTCTACAAGACAACTTTCTAAATTGAATCGGTTGTTTCCAAACACAAATGATTTGTGGTTTTTGTAAGATGATGCTACCCCATACTATGTTTTAGTGGTAACAAACTACTTCTAAGAACAGTGGATAGAACAAAGAAGGTCAAATGAATGGCCACATAGGTCTACGGTGTAACTAGGGAGCTACTTAAAAAATCTGATGTGTCCAACACATGACTTTCCTATCTAGTTATTACGGGCTTTTTTCGGTTATTTTGTACAACCTATTGTAGCGCCACTGTAAATATTTAGAGGTTAACTTAAAATTCTGAAAAATTTTAATTTTATAATTTTCCTTCAATTTTTCCATTATGGTCCATTTTAGAGAAATCATGTTAAAAAAACAAAAATTATAGAGATCATATAATTCAACAATTTTTTTTAAAATCATAATTTTTTACTTTTTGTAAAATTTCTCGAATACGGACCATTTTAGGAAAATTTTGCATAGAACAAAAATTATAGAAAATAATATTAGAAGTAACTTCTATTTAAAAAATTTTCTTCTCTAAACGCAAATAACAGATATATTCCATAAAATATAAAAACAGCCTTTCATAAAGTACCCCCCCAAATGTTCCGCCTTTATCCAAAATTTAATCATTTCACCTCAGGCCGAAATAAATTTTATGTTTTTTCCTTTATCCCTTTTTGAGTTTTCTTCAAAATTCTAAATTTACATTTTCTCAAATATCTCGAATACGGTCCATTTTAGAGAAATTATGTATGGCATAAAAATTATAGAGAATTATATTACAAACAAATTTTATTTTATCAATTTTTATAAAAAAAAAAATTTTTTACATTTTGTCAAATTTCTCGAATACGGACCATTTTAGAAAATTTTTATAAATAACAGAAATTATAGAAAATAATATTGTTAGTAACTTTTATTTAAAGAATTTTTTTCTATAAACGTAAATAACGAATATATTTCATAAAATATAATAATGACCAACAATAAAGTACCCCCCCAAATGTTCCGACTCTGTCCAAAATCTAATCAGTTCACCGCAGGCCGGAAAAAAGTCAAAACGGATTCAGGGGACCCAAAGACGTAAAAATCTGTCCAAAACTGGAGGTTGAAAAAAATCATGATTCCTATACTTTCCTTATATCTGTATACAGATAGGAAAGTAAACAGTAAAGTCTAAATTATATTATCGAATCGAAATGGCACAATATTCCGTAAGTTGTAGACAAAAATATTTATAATAAAAAATATTAATATCTTACCACATAAAACTGCAGCAAATATTGTAAAACGCATATTGAGTTGTACTAATTGTACTGGTACAAATAATGAGAAATTAGTATATGAAGTTTCTTTTTCACTATGATCATTTAACCAAATTTTGCCGCTTATATACATTTTAGATGTGTTAGAAAAATATATGTAAATGTAATTCATATTTTGGATGTAAATATAATAAATTAAAACTAACAATAAATATATTTTAAAATTAATGAACCGTTTCCCAGACGAAATTATCAGCAATATTATGATTTTTGTATTATCTGTAATAACATTACAATAATATTAGGCTGATGAGTTTATTATTATAAAAATATAATGGTTTGATTAAAAGTTTTATTGACCAAAACTAAAAACTAGTTACTTACCTTTTTCTTTTAATAGAACATAGTGGTAAAACACTTTGTGGTTTTATTAAAATGTTATAATTATGGATGATCCTCTGCCTTAAATTGTAACAGTTCGATTTTACCTTTACGATTTTATTTGAGAACTTTACATTCTACACCGTTGGTGTACCAAAATCTTTCGAAAGTACAAGGTGGCGCAAAATCAAGTACCCTATGGAATGCTGTGATGGTTTCGTTTCTAGTTGACGTCTGTTCGAGTTTTTCTGTCAGTTACAAAGTTGATAATTATCAAAATATTTCGTCGATTATCAGAATAATTTTTCCTGGTCGCCTTATCTCGAAAAACGCTGATATTGCATATCCGCCAAGGTCTCCCGATTTAACTGTTCCAGACTTTTGGTTGTGGGGTTTTCTCAAAGATAGGATATTTGTAAATAATCCTCGAACACTAGCAGCATTAAAAGACAACATCCGGGAAGAAATTGACAGAAAACCACCTAAAATATTGAAGAGTTATGAAAAATGCTTTAAAAAGAGCTCATTATTGCATTAATGCTGGGTGTGGCCATTTGGTCGATATTGTTTTTAGTGTGTAACAAAACAAATGTTTAGAGTTTAAATAAATATTTTTCGTTCATAATAAGACTCTTTTTTATTTAGTCTTACTTTTATATAAAAAACAAATAGGGAACTTTATTTTGCGCCACCATTTGGGTTCGAGGATTTAGGTAAATATTTTAATTTGACGCCGAGTTTGTCAGTTCAAGTCATCGAACTAGTAGCGAGAAGAAATGACATATCATACAACTATTCAAAATAATGTGGTACTACTAGACTGGCACTAGGACGGTAACAAGATGGCGCCTAAAGATATACAAAAATAAATTTAATAAATATTATAAGACTAATAATAAGTATACAGGATGTTTCAGAAAAAATATGACATCGCTTGTGGGATGATTCATTACCTAAAAATATAATAAATTATCCCTATCTTTGTGGGTAGTGATGCCGCGAGACGAGACGAGAGAGAAGCCTCTTCGTCTCGTCTCGTAAGGCGAGAGAAAAATGTTCTCTCGTCTCGACGAGAGGACGTTTCTCTCGCTCGAGAGAGCCTTTCTCTCGTCTCGTCTCGTTTCTCTCGTGATAAAAACATATATCAAATTCAAATTTAAAAAAGATTTACCAAGGATAAAACATGAAAAAACTGAAAAATTTTGAACAGAAAAACAACGAATTATTTTTTAGGTAATTTGTCTTATTGGTGCCAAAATTGGCAATAAGAAACACTTATGGAATTGCTTATCTATTTGTCCGTCTTGGAATTCAGTTCAGGGGGGGGGGGGGAGAGGGGGCAGGTTAAATTGGAAGTTAGAAATTCTGTGATGCCATCGTGTGATTTCAAATGAAAGAATTTTGAAGAATGCTTTTAAAACATATAACACGTTTTCGAAAAAAAGAATAAAAACTGCTGAATTTTCAACTTATTTCCAAGAGTATAGCAAAGGCAGAATATAGATGGAGAAACAGTTAGTCGTAATACAAATATCTTAAAGTGGTGGAGGGAGCATGAAGGTATATATCCAAATCTGGCTAAAATAGCCCGAGATTTACTAGCAATACCTGCTACTAGTGTTCCTACTGACAGACTATTTTCAAAAGCAAGTCTTTTAATAAGGAAACACCGAAACTGCCTTAACGCAGAATCCGCGAAAATGATTTTATGTTTAAATTCTTGGTATTCATGCAGACTAAATAAAGTCCTAGGTATTTAAAAATACATCATTTTTGTTATTTTCTATACGTGTTTTTTGTTTGTTTGTTTGTTGTTTTGTTATAGATTTTCCCAGCATTTAATTTTTTTGTAACGAGTTTTAGAATAAAATGTTAACGTTAAGCCTTGTTTTGTTTATTTTATTCACAAACATTTAATTATATTTAGTAATTATAAGCAAATTCGCATTCTCAGCTTTTTAATCAAACATACCTATAAAATTTATCAGCTCTCAGTTTTTTTTAACCCTTTGTTATTTGGTACTCTATATAAATTAAAGAAAATTTGCACGAAATAAATAGATATGATTATATTTTAGAAATTGTATACATATACAATTTTAATATTTTTAAAATTTCAGGTTTATGTACCATTCATTTTTATCATTTTTATCATTTTTTTTCTTTTAATAGCAAAAATTCTGTTTATATAGGGTGAATTATATAAAAAATTTCAATTGGGCTAAAAGTAGATAAATTTACTCTCCAAATCTGTTTTTTAATTTACATTTTACTTTAGTATTTACAAATTAATAAATGTAAAGTATTTTATTTTTTCTTTCTTTAATCCAAATATATTTCCATTTACTAGTCTAGTCAACAAGTGCTTTTTTGGTTAACTTTTTTCAACAGTCTCGGAAAAATATAAGCAAGATGTCATTCGATTGGCAATAGGCTGTAGATGATTTTTGAAAAAAAAAAAATAAAGTTCTGCTTGCAAAAATTGCAAAAGTTATAAACAATTAACTTAAAGAAAGAAAACAAAAGGAGGTTTGGTTTTTTGAACAAATCTCAAAAACCAATGGAGATTTTTAAAATCTAAAAAAAGATTTAAAAACAGGAGGAAATTTCCTGAAAGAAATTCGTAACTGCCGGAACTGTACTACCAATATTTATAATTTTCTCAAAGGGATAAAAATACTACCAAAACGGGTACTGCAGCAAGTCACTTCCACTTCGAAAATGTTAACAATAAAATTTATTTAAAGATATTAAATATGAAAATTAAGAAATGAAAAAAATTCAGACACTTACTGAATATATAAATGAACAATTATCCGCCGGCAAAAACATTTTATCGCAATTTTTTAATTAGTTATGGAATAGTTAGTTAATAATTTTTTGCTGCTTGAACATGTACATTGCAAGTGTGATAATTGTTAAACTGTACATTTGAGATTTTTTTCTTCCTTGGAGCTAATCCTGAATGGTTTTAAAATAGATCCCCGTTGTAAAAAAAAAACAATTTTTCAGTTTTTTATTAGCAATTTACGAAGTTAGAAAATAAAAACTTTAATTAATCATAGAAAAAAAAATTATATACCGGGTGTTCATTTTAAAGTGTTACAGTCAAATACCGCCGAAAATATGCATTTTAGAAAAAAGTTTCAGACAAAAGTTTTATAGTTTTTTTGGGTGAAATATTTTGGCTAAATTCATTTTTTTGTAGTTGGCCATAATATGGCTATATCGAGGTGGACTTTGTTTTTTTAAATGGGAATACCATTTTTTTCTTACATATTCTTAAAGTACATAAAAAAATAAGAAACTTTTGAGGGAAATATTTTTTTTATTGGACTTGAAAATGTTGCTGCGCGAAAAAAAAGTTGGCCATATTATGGTTAGCTATAAAAAACGATTTTAGCCAAAAGTTTTTCCCCACAAAACTATAAAACTTTCGTCTGAAACGTTTTTTTTTATAAAAAGCGGTATATAGCTGTAACGCTTTAAGTTGAACACCCGGTATATTTTTAAAGATCAGTTTTTTTATCATCAGAAGCTGCTTGGAAATTATTTTATACAATTTTTATCTTCTAGTCATTAAAATTATTCCAAGAACTATGTAAATAATATTTTTCGTAATCAGTGAAGATGTATATAACCGTTTTCATTTAAAGTTAGATAAAAAAGTTGTTGCAGCTTTCATTTGAAATGAATTTTAAATAAATGACATATTTTCTTTATAAATTACTACGTCTAAATCCCAATTACACACGTATTATTTGTTTCCGTTTAATATGTATATTGAATACGTGTGTTATATTTAACTTTTTGACTTTCTGAATATCTAATATGTTTAAATTTTAAGTTGCAATAAACAATTGAAAACTTCAATTAAGCAAAAAGTAAAATGTTCGAGAGAGCTCGAGAGAAACGAGCAATTCTCGTCGAGAGATGACACTCTCTCGTCTCGTCTCGAATTTCGAGAGAAAATATTTGTGGGTCAGCAGTTGAACCATAATTGGTTGAATAATGATCATTATTATAATAAATGTAGGCCTGTTTTTATTTGGCACAGCATTAAAACAAAATTGACAATAAATCTGACTAGTTGGTATAACCATTAATCAATTTATAAACAAGCAAAATCTACGTATCTGCATTGATACTAAGTTACGAATCCCACAGTTGGCCGGGATTCTTTTATTTAATTTAATTATTTAAAATTAATTCTGATGCCTTGGTAGGATTCCCCACTCGACCATTCACTGTTGGGTTCCTAAAGTGGCGCTGGGAAACAGTAGCAAAGTCTACACAGAACACGAGGCTAATAACCATAGCAGTCGATGCCGATGACACAAATTAAAAAAAATAGTACTATATCCCAGCCTAAAAGTAGTGTCAAAGAAATATCTTCTGCTTTCTTTCTAATATACGAGGGCGGGTCAATAAGTCCGTGACTTTTTGAATGAAACACAGGTTTTTAGATAAAAAGTTATTTTATTTTTCAACGCAGTCTCCTTTGAGCTCTATACACTTAGCCCAACGTTTCTCCAGTTTTTTTATCCCTTCCGAAAAATATGATTTGTCGAGGTCTTCAAAATAGGTATTTGTTTGTGAGATGACTTCGTCATTGGAGGCAAATCTCTTTCCGCCGAGCCATTTCTTCAAGTTCGGAAACAAGAAATAGTCACACGGGTCTAGGTCGGGTGAATAGGCTGGATGAGGGAGCAATCCGTAGCCCAATTCATGGATTTTTGCCATGGAAACTACACATGTGTGCACCCGTGCATTATCCTGGTGGAAAAGGACTTTTTTTCTTGGCCAAATGAGGTCGCTTTTTTTTCAATGCCTCATCGAATCGACCCAATAAGTTGCTGTAATATTCACCATTGATTGTTTTTCCTTTTTGAAGATAGTCAATGTGGATAATACCGCGTGCATCCCAAAAAACAGTCGCCATTACTTTATTGGCTGACAAACCCACCTTTGCCTTCTTTGGCGCCGATTCACCCCGATAAACCCACTGTTTTGACTGCTGTTTGGTTTCCGGTGTGTTGTAGTGGATCCACGTTTTGTCCACAGTTACGAAACGGCGCAAAAACTCGTTCATATTCCGACTGGACAACGCCAAACATTCCTGCGAAATTGTCACACGGTTGCGTTTGTGGTCGATTGTGAGCAATGGCGGCACCCATCTTGCGGAAGGCTTTCTCATACCCAAATGATCATTCAAAATTGAAACCACTGAGCCATGTGAGATGCCTATGGTTTTCACAATCTCTCTCACTTTTAATCGCCGATCGGCTAAAACCATATCGTGAATTTTTTCAATTGTTTCCGATGTGGAGACCTCAACTGGGCGTCCAGAACGTTCGTCATCTTCCGTGCTTGTACGGTCACATCGGAATTCAGTAAACCACTTTTTTACCATGGAAATGGATGGTACAGAGTCCCCATAATATTTATCAAGCTTAGCCTTGGTTTGCGTAAAGGATTTTTTCCGCAAAAAATAATGCTTTATGAGCACAAGAAATTCACTTTTCTCCATTTTTTTCTCAGTCAACGAGGTAGTCTGATATTAACGGCTGTCAAAAACAAACTAAATGCCGCAGTTTGTTCAATTTTTGACAAGAGTTAATAGACAGATGACTGTTGACGGGAGCATTGTTACCATTTCAATTAAGAGGCGGGAAATTCAAAAAGTCACGGACTTATTGACCCACCCTCGTATTGATGTCACATAAAAGTGACACCATACACGAGACTGTATTTAAAAGTAGTGATAAATGTAAAAGTTGTGTATTACTCAGGGATAGGTCTTTGCTGTTTCTAAATGTTATAAGACCGATATTTCTAATTATTTTAACATTTAGTTTTTCTATATAATTTTTAAAGTTTTACAACTATGTACACTACAGTGTACATCATAACTGACAGGTGCTATTGGAAAAAAAATTTTAAATGAGAAGAATCAATCTAACATTGTCAATGGAAATGATTCGGTTTAAAAATTTTTCAATCTTAAATTTTAAAAAGAAACTAAAGTAAGTTTATCGCTCCGGGATCGAATAACTACAACATAAATGGCTGGCCCTAGTTTCTGGATTCTTTTGTTTTTCTTTTTTGAAACAATCATATTTGTATTACATATTTTGTTATTTTTTTTTTGGAAAATTTTTGTACATAGTTAAAAATATTCTTTAAGACATATTCCAGAAATTGTTTTTTTTTTACATTCTTTTCTTTTTATTTGTCAACTCTGGATACATGATTATAGTAGCATTTTTGTACAAGGTATTGCTGAAAAAGAACAGTTAGCTGATGCTTATCCCCTTTTTGGCATAATTTTTGTGGCTTATCTCTTGTGCTAATTATTTTATTGTGAGACGTAACAGAAAAGAAATTAGAATATTTACGATTTACCATGTCACAAACATATTGTTTCACGACAATGCAAAAAAATATGGCCTTGTACTAATATATAGCACACACAAACAAACAATTTGGCTTATCCCCTTTTTGCCTCATTATTATTTTCTTTTTTATTGTAGGAAGAGAATGTATTACCAGCAACTGTAACAGATACCTCACCCACCACAACAACCTCAAGAGGTGTCTTACCCACTCCAGAACAACCGAAACCTTCTAAATCGAGGAGACCAAAGATAGAACAGAGGAAACAACAAAAAAAAGAAAACTGGAAGAAATTTGGGTCACAGCTACACGAATCATAAAAGAATCGAAGTAAGTTCTAGAGAGATAGGGCCACCATGTACCTGCAAGAAAAAATGCCGGAAAGAGCTGAGTGGAAAGGAACTGGACATTTTTAAGTCATTTTGGGATTGATACAATTACAATATATAAAACATTTATATATACTCTTGTATGAAAACACTATCTAAAAAAAGGTCGTACCCAAAAGAAACTAACAAACAGGCTTGTGCTAGAAATATTTCAGTAGAGTATTTTGTTATAATAAATGGAGAAAATGTAAAGCTTTGCAAAAAGGAATTCTTGTCTGTTCATGGTCTCCAACACAGCAAAAAAAGGATCGAATAACTATATAAAAAAAAATGTCAGATATAGGTTCAATAACACCTCAAAATGACAACATAAAAATCTACCAAATAGGACCCCTGATGAGCGTTTACAATCTGCTGGAAATCATATAGATGTCATTCCAAAATACACTAGTCATTATAGTTGAAAGAAAAATCCAGGAAAAGTTTTTATAGATCACGATTTAAATATATCGAGATTTTACAAAGATTATACATTGATTGATTCAAGGAGCGAGGTCTGATACCTGTGTCAGAGGATAAGTATAGACGCATCTTCTGCACCGAATATAATATTGGTTTTAAACTACCGAAAAGTGATACATGCAAAAAATACAAATTGAAGATGCTGCTGCAGATACAGAGGAAATCAGTAAAAATAAAATAAAATTAGAGATACATCAAAGAAGGGCAGAAGCCATGCAACATAGTTTAAAATGAGAAATTTAAAATGCCAAAATTTGTGAACATACGTGTGTTATAACATGTAATTTACAGCAGGCTTTACCTTTTCCAAGTCTAACAGTAGGACCAGCTTTTTATTTAAGAAATGCCTGGGTATATAACCTGGGCATTCATGATTGTGTAACAGGTCAGGGTTACATGTACATGTGGCCAAGAGAGGTAGCTATGAAATTGCTAGTGTGTTGTATAAACATTTTCGGGAAAACTCGCCTAAAGGCAACAAAAAACTTATTGCTTATACTGATAAATGTAGTTTACAAAATAAAAATTGGTCCATTATCTGCCTGTGGCAACAACTGATAGTTAATGGATGGTTTAAATCAGTTGAACATCGATTTGTGATCGTTGGTCATACTCACCTTTAATGTGATCGAGATTTCGCTCTCATAGAAAAATCCAAAAAATTTATGAGACAGGTATATGAGCCGAACGACTGGTATCAAGCTGTACAGAAAGCAAAAAGAACAAATCCATTTAGAGTGGATAGGAGGATATTTTATCATTCAAAGACAGATCGTAAAAAAAATGTTTTAGATGACAAAGACAAATTAAAATTTAACCAAGTTACTAATTTTAAATTTTTCCAAGAGGATTACAATAAGTTGTACATAAAATATTTAATAAATGAAGAGTTAAGAAGTGTCACAAACCGAAAAAGGGGCATACAAAACAGCATTTCTTTAACTTTTAAAAGACTTAAAAAGAAAATATGATCAACTACTATCTTTAAATCAAAAAAAAAGTTTCCTACCTTTCAGAACTGGTAAAGTACATTCCGCCTACATATACTAATTTTTATCGAGAAATAGGGGCATTAAATCCAATTGAAGATCCAAATATAGGGCAAAATCTCGAATAAAATGAAGTTGAGGATATTGATGCAGGCAGTGAATAAGAAAACGAATGTGGAAATGATGTGTGGACTTTGGAAGACCATTAGTTGCATTTTTACACAATTTTGTAGTCTGTAAGAAAGAGTTTTTTTTTTTCAATATTTTTTATTTATAAAAATTATATTTGACAAAAGAAGTTAAATTAAGTTTAGGACAAAAAGAAGATAAGCCACATTTTTTTTTTTATTTTTAAAACAAAGAAGTTTTTTAAGTTTGTATACATTTGAAATTATATGTCATTATAAATATATTAGCGAGTTTTACTAATTTATACCTATCAAAACATTATTTCAGGATTTGATTGAATATTTTAAATTCATTTTTCCCAAAACTATGTTTTTGTGCATATCCCCTTCTTCCCCCGAGGTCTTTAATTTAATGCTCTTATAATTTTGAGATTAGCCCTTTAAAATACTAATTTCGTTGATGGACTTAAGTATTCCATAATTAGAAATGTGTTTTTGTATTTTAGTACAATTAACATATTTTAAAATAAAATTTCATATCGGCTTAGAATGTAATGAGTGAATAAATAATAAAAATCTGTTGTAGACAAATTATTACAGTAAATTTATTATATTTTCAAGTGATAATTTGAATAGTGACATAAATTAACCGTTTAATGAAATATTCATTTTTTTCGTACCTATAAAACAAGTTAAATTCAAGAAATAGTTATAGTTTAAACAAGGCTTTACACAAAACAAGATGTCTTTCAAAGAACTCGCAACTTTTACAGCTGGTAAGTTTTAAAAAATATTTATTTTTTTTTTCTTTTATATTAATGGTATAATTTCATCGAGCCAAATTCAAATCCTTTAAACCAACATAATTAAATTGAGTTTTCAAACATATTTTATTTATAAATCAGACTAAATTTTTTATCGTTAAGATTCAAAATGTCATAGGACACATTGTTCCACTCCTAGAATAATCACGTAAAGTAACGAAAATTCGGTATTAGTACTTAGATTATTAAAATATGATTCTCAAAAGACCTGTCTTATATGCACCAGCCGATGGTGTCTTCTGTTCCATGCGACAGTTAAAATGGGTTTAAAATAGGTGTTACAAAAAGCTCCTTTTAAGTCAAGAAATGAAAGAAGGGAAATTTTTTTGATACTGACTCCACTCTCTATCTTAGTTACAAGATAGTGCAGAGTAGACATAATTATTGGTTTGTAGTTTTCACTGCCCTGACTATATGTCTAGTACAAAGTTTTGCACCCAACTTGGCCTGTATAACCTAAAAATGTGTGATGTGTGTGTTTCTCTTGCTTTTGTCGGAAGCACAGTCAATATCCTGATGATTTCTATGGGTTAAAGTTGCATATTACGACTACGCATTTTACACTTTCCCAGTCTTAGCAGGAGATTCATCAAAAAAAAAAAAAATACAGTTAGTCTGTTTGCGTGTAAAACCGATGGTTTTATTAAATATTTAGCATGAGTAAATATATTTTAGAATTCCTCCATAACAATGTACAACCGAGGCTAATCGATTTATTTGAATTTACCCTAATGTCAACTCAACACCTATTTATAATAAAATCTTCCTTCTACTCTATTTCAGGACTTATATAGGTTAATTGTTCCGTTTTTGTTCCTGTATTATTTTTCTATACCTATAGCACATTGGTATTATCTGTCGGATAACTCGTTACAATATATAAGTGGCTTAATTATTTAAAAACTCAATTGAACTATAGTAACTTTTAAATATTCAAGAGTAATATACAAAGACCATGATAATAGTCGGCTATTTTTGTTGAGTCTAAATCTCGAGAATATTTTTAGGCATTAATAATCTGATTAGAGCCCGAGAGCTTTAGCTCGAGGGCTTCAATCAACTGAATTTCAGAAATAGATTATAGAAATATTAGTGAAATAAATAAATGAAAGCACGACAGAAGAAAAAATATTTTATAAAGGAGCATATTTAGTCAAGAGAAAGGCAAACCAATGAAGCCCTGGTTCGATGACGAATGTAAATAAATTATTCAAAAAAGAGGGAAAGTAAGAATGAAAATGTTATGTCAAAATATAAACGAAAATGGAAAAGACTATGAAAAAATATACGGAATAAAAGAGAATGGATAGATAAACAAATTCACCGAATTCGCCAAATTCACCAAATAGAAAATAAGTATGTAAAAAAACAAACTGGAGTTTTTTACCACCACATAAAAAGATATAAAAATAATTGTTAACAGAATAAAATGAACTTCTGTAAAGATAAACAACGCCAGTAAAAGGGAGGCTTACAAGATAGTTTACACAGGTGGGCTGAGTACTTCAAAGAAGTCTTTGAAATAGAAGAAGATGATGTACCTGTAATATATGTTGAAAATAATTAAGGAATAAACAATCAAGCTCAACCACCAACAATAAATGAGATAAAAGAAATAATAAGGATGTTTAAAAATAACAAAGCACCAGGAGAAAATAGGATAACAGCCGAAATGTTGAAAATTGGAGGATATGAACTGGAAAATAACGTATCCAACATCATAAAGGCAGTATGAGAAGATAAAACTATACCCATGAGATGGAAGGAATCATTAAGTTGTCCTGTATATAAAAAAGGAGACATACCTAATTGTGCAAATTAGATAATGGTCATAGAATAGAAAAAATAATGTCGTAAAATAGAAAACAGAATACAATACCAATGTGGTTTTAGAAAAAATAGATCAGTCCTTCATCAGGTATTTATATTAAAATAATTTATAGATAATAGTCGAAATGAAAACTTACCATTATATATGATTTTCATCGATTTTAAAGGAGCTTAAGATAAGATAAAACGAGAAAAAATATATAGAGCGATCCAACAATTAGGAATACAGGAAAACCTTATAAGATTAGTAAAACTAACACTTACTGGAATAGATTATAAAGCGCATGTTAATGGTCAAACATCAGACAAATTTAAAAGTTGATAAAGGACTGAGACAAGAAGATCCACTATCCACATTACATTAGTTAACATAATTTTAAACTCTGCAGTAAGACACATTGGAATTTTAACAAGAGGTACGATATATAATCAGAGAAGTCAACTGATGGTCTACGCAAATGATTTAGTAATCCTAGTAAGAACAAGAGAAAATTTAGAAATAAGTTGAAGAAAGCTGCAAAAGAAATGAAGTTAAAATTCATATTAGTAAAAAAATGTCAGGAAACATACAGAACAGAGAATTAAGAAAATACATTAAAAGATCAGAGTACAAGTTTATGAAAGTGACCAAATTTAACTATTTAGCTACTTGGGAGAATAAGCGATAATGGTGAAGAGATAAAAGAAATAGAAGAACGAATAGCCAAAGGAATAAAATGTACGGAAGGAATGCGTCATCTCCTAAAATTCAAGAAGAGAATCTATAAAACAAAAACCAGGCCAATAGACATTTACGGAAGCGAGGTATGGAAAGAAAAACACTCATTGGAAATATTCGAGCAAATAATGCTTAGGAAGATATATGGCGGAAAGAAAGTAGATAATGTATGGCTAAGAAGAACAAACGTTGAAATAAATAAATTATGTGGAGAACCCTCTATAACAACTGTAACCAGAGCACAGCGAATAAGGTGGTTAGAACATTTAGCGAGACTAACAGATGAAAGACCAACAAAGCAAGTATTAACAGGAAGAATAACCGGGAGGAGAAGAAGAGGACGACCATTAACCAAATAGTTACCGATGGTAAAAAGAGACCTAAACGAGATGGATATATTTATATGCCAAAATTATGTAAAATCAAATTGAAAAATGTTTAAAAAATTTAGCAACAACCAAAATAGCAGAATATTAATAAAGATCGTATTATAATTGGTAGGACTATTTCACTAGACCAAATATTGACTATTTCTCTAGAGAAATAATCGTTGATAATGTTTTTATTTGTTACAGTTATTACTCTAAATTCCATGTTTTTCTGCAATTGTTCACCAATTCCTTCAGGTAATTATTAGAACTACATAGTAAAAATATAAGTGAATTAATTATTTATGTAACAGAGGGCCAAGACTTAGTTAGCAATATCGCTGGTGGTGATTTTCTCAAACCAGTTTCAGATGCTGTTACAGGCTTATCATGTTACTATTAAAAATCACCCAGTCAAAACATAACTCGCTGAAATAATGATGTATTTTACAGAGATCGCGCCTTTTTTTACCCCTGTTCTTAATCTCGTCGAACCAGTTTTTCAAACAGCAGGAGCTTTATCAGGTTACTATTGAAAATCACACAGTTTAAATATAACTCCCTGAAATAATGATGTATTTTACAGATACCGTGCCACTTCTTACCCCTGCTACTACTCTCGTCAAACCAGTTTTTGATACTGCAGGAGCTTTATCAGGTTACTATTGAAAAGCACACAGTTCAAATATAATTCGCTGAAATAATGATATATTTTACAGATCAACTATTTTCTTTTGGCAGCAAAGGTGATGATAAATAATGGATAGCCTAGTCAGTACCCTACCCATTCTAGCAGTTTAAAATAGCAAACGTATATTATAAAATTAACTATTTGAAGGTAATTCAACCTTTGTTTTATCGTTTTGCATCAGTTTAGAATCCAGTTATATAATATATGTGCTTATATAATATAAACAACTCGCTCGTCAATATTGAAAATGATTTAACCATATTTTAAAATTGTTATAAATTGTTCAGTTTTATTTAATTGTTATTTAGTTTGTAATAAAAATCAGCTTTGTAATTTAATTTTATCATTACTTTATTAAACAATATCATTAAAAACTATTGTTTACTTTAACTCCTATTATCAGAGATCCTCGATGTTTTTTTGAGTCAAATGCTTTAACTACTAAGGTTATTTCTGTTTCCCAGCGTCAATTTAGGAACAGCACTGTTAATTAGAACCCAACAGTGAATGGTCCAGTGGGGAATCCTACCAAGGCATCAGAAATAATTTTAAATATTTTTTTCAAAAATATCATAGTCTGTGTAAGGCAGATGCGGCTGGTACATAAGTGCTGTAGAGCTGCAAAGCGACCAAAATATGCAAGAATCTTATATAGATTTAACAGAAATCATTATAGACATTCCAAAATAACCGTAAAATAATTTTTATGGATAATCTCATTAACAAACAAAGAAAAATGAAAAATAAAGAAAATATTGATTTTTAAAAGATCAACACGAAGTACAAACATTTAAAATGCTCCCTATAAAGCGGTATGTATATTTATTTTAATTGTAACCAATAGCAAAGGCATATGTATTTTTATATATGTATTTTTAATTGAAGATAATATCAGGTTAGCGGTCCTAAGAAATAAAACTCTCTTCCTTACTTGCTCAATATTTCGCCATTGTTTAATAGCTTCATCAGGAGCGAACTACAAAATTTTTTAAATGAAACAATACACTAATAAAATAATTTAAAATTACTACTTACAGGATTTGAGTCAATCGATTAAAATTTTAAATAAAAACAACATTACACTTAAACAAACTTTCGGACAGTGGACACTTTAAAAATTTAACAAGTTGATAAAATTAAAAATAAAAAGTGTATACTAGTAATAATTATAGTAAGATAAAACTAAATGATTTTTAATATTGTACAGAGTAATACTTAAATTTTATTTAGAATATTACAATAAATGTTGCTTAGTTGGTTTATGTCAGATTTATAATTAATAGTGTTTTTAGTTTTATTAATGTAGTACATTTCCAGAAATAACCTAGTTTTGTATTTGTTTTCTTTTCCTAAAATTTTTATCTCCGTGTAGTCAAACTCATGTCCCGTATTTATATGGTGTTATATAGGACAAACGGGACAATGGTTGAGACAAAGAGTCACTCAACACAAAAGCGATTGCCGTACCAAAAAAAATACATGTGCGGCGGTGGAACACCATATAAATACGGGACATGAGTTTGACTACACGGAGATAAAAATTTTAGGAAAAGAAAACAAACACAAAAATAGGTTATTTCTGGAAATGTACTACATTAATAAAACTAAAAACACTATTAATTATAAATCTGACATAAACCAACTAAGCAACATTTATTGTAATATTCTAAATAAAAGTTAAGTATCACTCTGTACAATATTAAAAATCATTTAGTTTTATCTTACTATAATTATTTCTGGTCTACACTTTTTATTTTTAATTTTATCAACTTGTTAAATTTTTAAAGTGTCCACTGTCCGAAAGTTTGTTTAAGTGTAATGTTGTTTTTATTTAAAATTTTATTCGATTGACTCAAATCCTGTAAGTAGTAATTTTAAATTATTTTATTAGTGTATTGTTTCATTTAAAAAATTTTGTAGTTCGCTCCTGATGAAGCTATTAAATAATGGCGAAATATTGAGCAAGTAAGGAAAAGAGTTTTATTTTTTAGGACCGCTAACCTGATATTATCTTCAATTAAAAATAAATATTTTCCGGTCGAAAAAACTATTTCCTTTTATATATATATATATATATATATATATATATATATATATATATATATATATATATATATATATATATATATATATATATATATATATATATATATATATATATATATATATAGGCCTTGGTGGCATCCCTCCATGTTAAAATTGCGTCTGCCGTGGCATCCACGTCCTCGTGGCATCCGATATACAGATGCCACGAGGACTTTCGATGAAACTCATCGCAAATGAAAGGATCCTACCCCTACTAACTCTCGGCAAAATATTGGCGGGATGCCAAAACAGCCTATTTTTGTATGTTTTTAAACATGGTAGTTTGAGCAATGACCGCAACTGCCGCCACTTTCGTGTGCTGTATATTCTGAGATATATTTAAAGGAGGTAATGGCATCCAATGATATACATATTCATTTTGAGTACCTGGTGGCCTCTGTATATTCCGTTTTCGGTTTGATGGCATCCATTTCGTTGTTGCCAGATCTTATATTGGTTTATAACTCAGTCTTTTCATTTTTATAGATTCTGTAAGATACTTTCACTAGGATGAGGCGCCCTTGCGATTTACTTCCGAGAAAATAACATGTGTTTTTAAAGCTATTTTTATTATATCTTTTGAAATATACTGGTTAAATTAGGTACACTTATTCTGTCACTTTTTAAACTGTAATCTGTGAGGAACAGTTTTATTTTGTATAAAAATTTGCACAGATTTGTCTGCCAATGTTGATAAAATTAAAACGCTTTTAATCGTATAAGGCATAAGCTAGGAGAAATTAGCGGACAAACTGGGCGGCGGAGCTTGAAAATTTCAATATTGTTATTCGCTGAAATCTTTGGTTTAGATGGACTTTAGTGTCATGAAAGTTAAAAAATAAATAAAAATTATCATTTTTATTGAAAAAATCATTCATTCAGTTTAAAATATTATTTAAAACAAAATATAATTTTTTATACCGAATAACCGATTAAACAAAACATTAAGACTAACTAACCAATGATTCAAAATATATATTTTTTTCTTTTAAAGTCAGGTTTTTTGCCGCCAAACAACTATGGGAGCAGAGAGAGGAAAACACATTTAGCCCAAGATTACAAATACAATTCTTATACTACCAATTCAGTACACTACTTTCAATTAATTAAATTAAAATCATTAAATGGCAAGAACTCCAACATATAATTTTTAGGTCTTTAAAGTCATTCGTATCCGCCGATAAATATTATTCCATCAACTTTCCGTTTGAATTAACTTATTACCTGGAACGTTACATAGTAAGTCTGTTTTTTCTGCCTAGGCAGTAAAAATATATCTTTTTAAGTCTTTAAAGTGTCAATAAAAAGCCGCTTTGGGTACAAGAAACCAAGTTTTTTTTTTATATTTGAAAAATGACTAACTTTTAGTATCTATATAAACGACGTGGAATCATTAATTTTCCTACGAATTTCTTTCAAAACTAAACATATTTACATGTTTTCTTTTCGTTACACCTGACAAATAATGAAACACATCAAACTTTTTTTGTGAAAAACAATTATATTTTTTAAAAAAATATACCTTTATCGCGAGATATGTAAGTTACAAAATTAAACATATTTTATTCCAACGATTTTGTTGAAAAATCTAGAAATTGTTCAGGTAAACAGTTCCCGAGGTAAGGCCAAACTTTATTCTTGTGTGTTATTTAAAAAAAAAAAAATTATTTCATTCTATGACTACCAGTTAACACAAACTTTTTCATAAATTTAAATAATTTTTCAAAAAATCAAAGATATCAATTATACAAGGTTCTCCAAGAAAGTGATACATATCAAAGTTTTCCAAAATGGGACACCTTGTATTTCATATATTTGAATTTTCCTTGCCTTTCTTATTATAACAATAAAATAATATGAGATTATACAGGGTATTTCACACGCTATAACCAGTTTTATATAAAAATCGTACTGATTTCAAAGACGTGTATAGTGCAAAATAAACATTTGAAAACCATTTTTGTGCAGTAAAAGGTTTTCATTATTAGTCAAACATTTTTACCGATGTACTACTTTTTTAATTTTAAACAAATCTTTATAGGGTACGTCAATACAAAAAATTTAGTAACTATTTCTATTTGGGACAAATCTATTGAATTCGTTTAATATTATTTTTATTTTAAACAACATTTTTAATAGATAAATGTTAAATTGTCATTTGTTTTATTAGGCAAAAAGCACAAGATTTAATGTCGTGGCTGGTGTTTCATAGGCGAAGCGTAGCTAAGACTAGGAAACCAGCCAAGGCATTCGGAGAAAAAATTATATGTTCCACACAGCAGAAAATTAGATATAATGCCTTGGCTGGTTCCCTAGTCTCAGCTTGGCTTCCGCTATGAAACACCAGCCACGGCATTCAATCTTGTGCTTTTCTGGCTAATAAAACAAATGACATTTTCACATGTATTTATTTAAAATAAGAATTCAATAGATTTGTCCTAAATAGAAATAGTTACTAATTAGAAATTAATAAATTGTAATAATATTTTACCAAATATTTACAACATTATTATATATACTCTTCACACAGTAGTCTGTGAAGAGTATTATATGTTTACTTTTATCCGTCTGTCTGTCCGTCCGATGTCACGTTCTTTGTCCGCACGATAACTCAAAAACGAAACATGATATATTCTTGAAATTTATAGAAAAAATCAAACTCTATAAGGGAACAAAGCCTATTGATTTTGAAAAAAATCGGAATAAAAATGAGGGGTTTAAGAGGGGGTTGAAACTTAAAAAAAATTATAAATCATTTAGGAAAAATGAAGTTCTATGAGAGGATGAGGCCTAATCATTTTTTAAAAATCTGATTAAGAATAGGGGGTTATAGGGGAGATAAAACTTAAAAAAATCATAATTTAAAAACGAAATATGATATAAATTTGAAATTTTCAGGAAAAATCAAGCTTTACAAGGGAACAAAGACTATTTTTTTAAAAAATAAATCTGATTAAAAAGGGGGGGTTTAAGGGGGGGGTTAAAACTTTAAACAAATCATAAATCAAAAACGAAACATGATATTAACTTGAAATTTTAAGGGAAAATCAAGTCCTATAAGGAAACAAAGTCTAGTGAATTAAAAAAAATTAATAAAAGTAGGGGTTTAAGCGGGGTTTAAATGTAAAAAAATCATAAATCTAAAACGAAACATGATACCAACTTGAAATTTAAAAAAAAATCAAGCTCTATGAGATGACGAAGTCTCTTGATTTTTAAATAGATCCGATTAAAAATGGGGAGTTAGTGGGGGGTTGAAACTTTAAAAAAATCGTAAATCAAAAACGAAACATGATACCAACTTGAAAAAAAAAAAAATCAAGCTCTATGAGATGACGAAGTCTCTTGATTTTTAAATAGATCCGATTAAAAATGGGGAGATTAGGGGGGTGTTGAAACTTTAAAAAAATCGTAAATCAAAAACGAAACATGATATCAACTTTAAATTTTCAGGAAAAATCAAGTCCTATTAGAGGACGAAACCTATTAAATTTTTAAAAAAATCTGAATAACAGTAGGGTGTTAAGTTGGGTTAAAATTAAAAAAAAATCATTCATCTAAAAGAAGTAATATATCAACTTGAAATGTTTAATAAAAATCAAGCTCTATAAGGAGATGAAGCCTATTAATTACTAAAAGAAAAAATCTAAATAAAAATTGGGAAGCCTATTTATTCCAAAAAAAAAAATGTTTATAAAAAAATCGCTGGTTAAGAGGGTCTGTTAAACTGTGAAGAGTATAATATAGAATTCCAAGCATTATATATCCTCATTCTAAATTTAAAATTGCTTTATTGCTCTTTATTTTATGTATTAGATACATTTTTTGTCTCGATAAAAACATTTTTACTTTTATTCGCTGAAAAATGTTTTTTAAAATAAGAACAATAACATATACGAAACCAATAAACACATTTGTCACAAATAGGTAGTTACTAGTTAGTACTTTATAAATTTTAATATTATTTAACCATTTATTTGAAATTTTCTTTTTACATTTTTTTATTACTATTTCTTATGTATTTATTTAAATTGTCGTTTCAATAAAAACATTTTACACATATTTAATAAAAAATATCTTTTAAAATAATAATATTTTTACGATTCCAATAAACACATTTTTCCTAAATAGTTATTAAATTTTAAGGATATTGTAAAAAAAAATTTCAATCAATAAATTACAGCTAGTAAAATTCTAATCACTAATTAACACACAGTCTATTTCCAGTCAACCAGTGACCAGTTAAAATTAAACTATTTTGTGAATTATCTTTTTTGTCATTTAGATTTAAAAATCTCCCAAAATTATTAGTTTTAGGTATAGAGAATGCTTAACTCAAATTAAACTTTAAGAAACGTTCTTTTAAATGGTGATATAAAATACAATTAAAGAAAATGGGAAAATGATGTATTTCCGTACTGATGTACCCTATAAAGATTTGTTTAAAATTAAAAAAGTAGTACATCGGTAAACATTTTTGAATAATAATGAAAACCATTTACTCCAAAAAAATGGTTTTCAAATGTTTCTTTTGCACTATACACGTCTTTAAAATCAGTACGGAAAACTTTGATATTGTATTACTTTTTTAGAGAACCTTGTATAATTGGAAAGTATATGTTGCTTCTTTGATTTTTTGAAAAACTATTTAAATTTATGATAAAGTTTTAATCTCAAATTTAACATGCTTTTTAATAGAATGAAATAAAAAAAAAACATTTTTTAAATAACACACGAGAATAAAGTTTGGCCTTATGAACAGTTTTCCATATTATAATAATTATTGCCAGAAATAATCCATTGGTAAATTTGTATACGCAAATGAATTTAAAGGGCGAAGAGACCAATTTGTTTTTAGATAATTCGATATGCCTAAAATTTTTTTAAAAAGAGATTCTAATTCTTTGAACCGCTCTCAAATAGGTAATAATAAATCATTTCGTTGTAAAGGATTCCATTGTAAAGGTTTCCATTGTAAATAATAAGCTCTGAAATCAAGTGTTGAGCCAGTCAAGCATATGTTACTTATTTAGCATTGTATTTAAAAATTTAACCAACCAATAAAACTTTAGAAAATAATTTTTTTGTAACATTATAAAAAATGTTAAGTTTAATAAATAAAAATGTCTATTTTATGTGACACATACACTGCATAGGTTTTGGAATGGCTAATATCCTAGTTATTTGATCATAAAATAAAATAAAAAGGAAACAAATCTCTTGCAAAATCCAAAGTTTGAATGTTGTCTAATATTTCTCTAATTTTTACAGTAATTTTGACTATTAAAGCTAAAAGTAGAGCAAATATATTACTGAAATGAGGATAAAAATCATAATTACAAATATTTAAAAATAAATGTAGGGATAGTTTGAGAAGTGGTTGGTTTAAATACAAGCTGTAAGACAATTTTTACCCTATGTACATCATATTTTTTATTTTACTTTATGAAGTACCTACCTTAAATATTAATTATAAATGTTATACTGCGTTAGTGACAAACAGTTGGTCAAATAAAAAATAATCAAATTTCTTTATTCTACTACAATGCGTGTTGATTGTCAAGAAAAAAAAAATTCTTAAGTTTTATTTGTTTCTTATCTGTGTACATACAGATAAGGAAAGTATAGTAATCATGATTTTTTTCGACCTCAAGTTTTTGACGGATTTTTACGTTTCGGGGGCTCTTGAATCCATTTTAAACTTAAGCTTTAATCCACCCTTCGGTGAACTGATTATATTTTGGGCCTAGTCGGAACATCTGGGGGTACTGTATGGGGGATCTTTTTATACTTTATGGAATACATCTGCTTAGAGAAGAAACTTCTTTAAATAAAAGTTTTTCTCTAGAATTTTCTCTAGAATTTTTGCTCCATATATAATTTTCCTAAAATGGAGCGTATTCGAGAAATTTGAGGAAAAGTGAAAATTTTGAATTTTGAACATTTTTAACTCAAAAACGGATTAAAAAAAAAGCAACAAATTATAAATTTAAGCTTCAATCTACCATGCGGTAAGCTGCTTAGATTTTGGGCATAGTTGGAACATCAGGGGGTTACTTTATGAGAGAGTAATTGTCGACTTTATTGAATATATCTGTTATTTACGCTTGGAGACAAACTTCCTTGATTCAAATTTTTTGGCAAAATTATTTTTTCTTCTATACATAATTTTCGTAAAATGACCCGTATTTGAGAAATTAGAGGATAAGTGAAAATTTTTAATTTTGAACATAACTCAAAAGCGGATAAAGAGAAAAACACTAAATTTTAAACAAGCTTTAATCTATTATGTGGTAACCTGATTAGATTTTGGGCATAATCAGAACATCTGGGGCTACTTTATACAAGGGCATTTTTTTACTCTATTGAATGTATCTGTTATTTATACTTGGAGAAGAAACTTCCTTAAATAAAAGTTTGCAAAATTATTCTCTATATGTTTTCTTTTATACATAACTTTCCTAAAATTGTCCGTATTTAAGAAATTTGAGGATAAGTGACAATTTTAAATTTTAATTAAACATAACTCTTCGCTTCAGCTATGAAACACCAGCCACGGCATAAAATCTTGTGCTTTTATGTATAATTAAACAACTATTTTTTCCAAGTTTTAAGAGAAAATATTACATGTTTAACTCAAATTTATATTAACTCCAATTTAAGTTTAAAGTAAAATTTTAGAAAAAAAAAATACCCTATTACAGTTTTTCTTTGATTGGTTTTGTTTACTAAGGAGAACGTCATTTTTGGACTGTTTTTTGTCTTTTTAGGAGTCGTAAGAAATACACAAGTTCTATATAGAACATTTTTTGTACTATTTTGGTTTTGAAAATGTACAAATTCTCGAAAATAAATCAAATAAAACAAAAGAACTATCCCTGAAATGATACATATTAAAAAAATATTAAAACAGACATAAAATATTTATCTAACGTTTATTTTAATTCTAACTAATTGTAAGCTTTTTAATTTTATTCTATATTTTAACGCCACTCATGTTTTTTAAATTTGTAAACACTCATGTTTTTGTTTTCCTACTGAATATATCTTGTTAAATCAAATTATATTATTTCGAATACACCTCCACACGCTGTAAAACAAAAGATGGGGCTTTAACTGTTTTAAAAAATTACATGTGTTTTAGTTCATGTTTTTAAAAATAATTTACTGAACCAGAAGATAAAGAATATGTTATCCAAAATAAACCAAGGCACTTTATTTATTTAAAGTAAAAGAAATACGAGCAATACCCAAATATCTATTTTTGGGTCTTTATTCAAAGTACAACTAAACGTCCGTAAAATAAACACATGTGGTTTTAAGGTCTAAAAGGGGCTGAATTTTACACAAACTAGAAACATTTTATGCAATTTCAAACGGATCAGTGTTGTCAAACTTACAGAGTTCACGAAAGACACTATTAGTATTTTTAAATTCTTCTCAGTATACATGATGTATATTGGGCGGATGCCATCAAGGGTCATATCTATACGGATGCCACGGACGACTACAATTCAATATATATATATATATATATATATATATATATATATATATATATATATATATATATATATATATATATATATATATATATTGAATTGTAGTCGTCCGTGGCATCCGTATAGATATGACCCTTGATGGCATCCGCCCAATATACACCATGTATACTGAGAAGAATTTAAAAATACTAATAGCGTCTTTCGTGAACTCTGTAAGTTTGACAACACTGATCCGTTTGAAATTGCATGAAATGTTACTAGTTTGTGTAAAATTCAGCCCCTTTTAGACCTTAAAACCACATGTGTTTATTTTACGGACGTTTAGTTGTACTTTGAATAAATACCCAAAAATAGATATTTGGGTATTGCTCGTATTTCTTTTACTTTAAATAAATAAAGTGCCTTGGTTTATTTGGTCATAAATTTTTATTTAATTTTTTATTTTATAGGCGACAGATATATTTTGGATAACATATTCTTTATCTTCTGGTTCAGTAAATTATTTTTTAAAAAATGAGGAACTAAAACACATGTAATTTTTTAAAACAGTTAAAGCCCCATTTTTTGTTTTACAGCGTGTGGAGGTGTATTCGAAATAATATAATTTGATTTAACAAGATATATACAGTAGGAAAACAAAAACATGAGTGTTTACAAATTTAAAAAATATCAGTGGCGTTAAAATATAGAATAAAATTAAAAAGCTTACAATTAGTTAGAATTAAAATAAACGTTAGATAAATATTTTATGTCTGTTTTAATATTTATTTAAAATGTATCATTTCAGGGATAGTTCTTTTGTTTTATTTGATTTATTTTCGAGAATTTGTACATTTTCAAAACCAAAAGAGTGCAAAAAATGTTCTATATAGAACATTGTGTATTTCTTATAACTCCTAAAGAGACAAAAAACAGTCCAAAAATGACGTTCTCCTTAGTAAACAAAATCAATCAAAGAAAAACTGTAATAGTGTATTTTTTTTTCTTCTAAAATTTTACTTTAAACTTAAATTGGAGTTAATATAAATTTGGGTTAAATATGTAATATTAATGGATTTTTAGTTTTATAATGTTACTATTTTCTATTAAAACTTGGAAAAAATAGTTGTTTAATTATACATAAAAGCACAAGATTTTATGCCGTGGCTGGTGTTTCATAGCCGAAGCGAAGAGTTATGTTTAATTAAAATTTAAAATTGTCACTTATCCTCAAATTTCTTAAATACGGACAATTTTAGGAAAGTTATGTATAAAAGAAAACATATAGACAATAATTTTGCAAACAACTTTTATTTAAGGAAGTTTCTTCTCCAAGTATAAATAACAGATACATTCAATAGAGTAGAAAAATGCCCTTGTATAAAGTAGCCCTAGATGTTCTGACTATGCCCAAAATCTAATCAGGTTACCACATAATAGATAAAAGCTTGTTTAAAATTTAGTGTTTTTCTCTTTATCCACTTTTGAGTTATGTTCAAAATTCAAAATTTTCACAAATACGGGTCATTTTACGAAAATTATGTATAGAAGAAAAAATAATTTTGCCAAAAAATTTGAATCGAGGAAGTTTTTCTCCAAGCGTAAATAACAGATATATTCAATAAAGTAGAAAATTACTCTCTCATAAAGTAACCCCCTGATGTTCCAACCATGCCCAAAATCTAAGCAGCTTACCGCATGGTAGATTGAAGCTTAAATTTATAATTTGTTGCTTTTTTTTTTAATCCGTTTTTGAGTTCAAAATGTTCAAAATTCTAAATTTTCACTTTTCCTCAAATTTCTCGAATGCGCTCCATTTTAGGAAAATTATATATGGAACAAAAATTCTAGAGAAAATTCTAGAAAAAAACTTTTATTTAAAGAAGTTTCTTCTCTAAGCAAAAATAACAGATGTATTCCATAAAGTATAAAAAGATCCCCCATACAGTACTCCCAGATGTTCCGACTAGGCCCAAAATATAATCAGTTCACCGAAGGGTGGATTAAAGCTTAGGTTTAAAACGGATTCAAGAGCCCCCGAAATGTAAAAATCCGTCAAAAACTTGAGGTCGAGAAAAACCATGATTACTATACTTTTCTTATCTGTATGTACACAGATAGGAAACAAATAAAACTTAAGAATTTTTTTTTCTTGAAAATCAACACGCATTGTAGTAGAATAAAGAAATTTGATTATTTTTTATTGGACCAACTGTTTGTCACTAACGCAGTATAACATTTATAATTAATATTTAAGGTAGGTACTCCATAAAGTAAAATAAAACATATGATGTACATAGGGTAAAAATTGTTTTACAGCTTGTATTTAAACCAACCACTTCTCAAACTGTCCCTACATTTATTTTTAAATATTTTTAATTATGATTTTTATCCTCATTTCAGTAATATATTTGCTCTACTTTTAGCTTTAATAGTCAAAATTACTGTAAAAATTAGAGAAATATTAGACAACATTCAAACTTTGGATTTTGCAAGAGATTTGTTTCCTTTTTATTTTATGATCAAATAACTCGGGATATTAGCCATTCCAAAACCTATGCAGTGCATGTGTCACATAAAATAGACATTTTTATTTATTAAACTTAACATTTTTTATGTTACAAAAAATTCTTTTCTAAAGTTTTAATAGTTGGTTAAATTTTTAAATACAATGCTAAATAAGTAACATATGCTTGACTGGCTCAACACTTGATTTCAGAGCCTATTATTTACAATGGAAACCTTTACAATGGAATCCTTTACAACGAAATGATTTATTATTACCTATTTGAGAGCGCTTCAAAGAATTAGAATCTCTTTTAAAAACATTTTAGGCATATCGAATTATCTAAAAACAAATTGGTCTCTTCGCCCTTTAAATTCATTCGCGTATACAAATTTACCAATGGATTATTTCTGGCAATAATTATTATAATATTGAAAACTGTTCATAAGGCCAAACTTTATTCTCGTGTGTTATTTAAAAAATGTTTTTTTTTATTTCATTCTATTAAAAAGCATGATAAATTTGAGATTAAAACTTTATCATGAATTTAAATAGTTTTTCAAAAAATCAAAGAAGCAACATATACTTTCCAATTATACAAGGTTCTCTAAAAAAGTAATACAATATCAAAGTTTTCCGTACTGATTTTAAAGACGTGTATAGTGCAAAAGAAACATTTAAAAACCATTTTTTTGGAGTAAATGGTTTTCATTATTATTCAAAAATGTTTACCGATGTACTACTTTTTTAATTTTAAACAAATCTTTATAGGGTACATCAGTACGGAAATACATCATTTTCCAATTTTCTTTAATTGTATTTTATATCACCATTTAAAAGAACGTTTCTTAAAGTTTAATTTGAGTTAAGCATTCTCTATACCTAAAACTAATAATTTTGGAAGATTTTTATATCTAAATGACAAAAAAGATAATTCACAAAATTGTTTAATTTTAACTGGTCACTGGTTGACTGGAAATAGACTGTGTTAATTAGTGATTAGAATTTTACTAGCTGTAATTTATTGATTGAAATTTTTTTTTACAATATCCTTAAAATTTAATAACTATTTAGGAAAAATGTGTTTATTGGAATCGTAAAAATATTATTATTTTAAAAGATATTTTTTATTAAATATGTGTAAAATGTTTTTATTGAAACGACAATTTAAATAAATACATAAGAAATAGTAATAAAAAAATGTAAAAAGAAAATTTCAAATAAATGGTTAAATATTATTAACATTTATAAAGTACTAAGTAGTAACTACTTATTTGTGACAAATGTGTTTATTGGTTTCGTATATGTTATTGTTCTTATTTTAAAAAACATTTTTCAGCGAATAAAATTAAAAATGTTTTTGTCGAGACAAAAAATGTATCGAATATATAAAATAAAGAGCAATAAAGCAATTTTAAATTTAGAATGAGGATATATAATGCTTGGCATTCTATATTATACTCTTCACAGTTTAACAGACCCTCTTAACCAGCGATTTTTTTATAAACATTTTTTTTTTTTGGGAATAAATAGGCTTCCCAATTTTTATTTAGATTTTTTCTTTTAGTAATTAATAGGCTTCATCTCCTTATAGAGCTTGATTTTTATTAAACATTTCAAGTTGATATAATACTTCTTTTAGATGAATGATTTTTTTTTAATTTTAACCCAACTTAACCCCCTACTGTTATTCAGATTTTTTAAAAATTTAATAGGTTTCGTCCTCTAATAGGACTTGATTTTTCCCGAAAATTTAAAGTTGATATCATGTTTCGTTTTTGATTTATGATTTTTTTAAAGTTTCAACCCCCCACTAATCTCCCCATTTTTAATCGGATCTATTTAAAAATCAAGAGACTTCGTCATCTCATAGAGCTTGATTTTTTTTTAAATTTCAAGTTGGTATCATGTTTCGTTTTAGATTTATGATTTTTTTAAACATATAATACTCTTCACAGACTACTGTGTGAAGAGTATAATAATGTTGTAAATATTTGGTAAAATATAATTACAATTTATTAATTTCTAATTAGTAACTATTTCTATTTAGGACAAATCTATTGAATTCGTATAATATTATTCTTATTTTAAATAAATACATGTGAAAATGTCATTTGTTTTATTAGCCAGAAAAGCACAAGATTGAATGCCGTGGCTGGTGTTTCATAGCGGAAGCCAAGCTGAGACTAGGGAACCAGCCAAGGCATTATATATAATTTTCTGCTGTGTGGAACATATCATTTTTTCTCCGAATGCCTTGGCTGGTTTCCTAGTCTCAGCTACGCTTCGCCTATGAAACACCAGCCACGACATTAAATCTTGTGCTTTTTTGCCTAAGAAAACAAATGACAATTTAACATTTATCTATTAAAAATATTGTTTAAAATAAAAATAATATAAAACGAATTCAATAGATTTGTCACAAATAGAAATAGTTATTAAATTTTTTGTATTGACGTACCCTATAAAGATTTGTTTAAAATTAAAAAAGTAGTACATCGGTAAAAATTTTTGACTAATAATGAAATCCTTTTACTGCACAAAAATGGTTTTCAAATGTTTATTGTGCACTATACACGTCTTTGAAATCAGTACGATTTTTATATAAAACTGGTTATAGCGTGTGAAATACCCTGTATAATCTCAGACTATTTTATTGTTATAATAAGAAAGGCAAGGAAAATTCAAATATATGAAATACAAGGTGTCCCATTTTGAAAAACTTTGATATGTATCACTTTCTTGGAGAACCTTGTATAATTGGAAAGTATAATGTCGCTTCTTTGATTTTTTGAAAAATTATTTAAATTTATGAAAAAGTTTGTATTAACTGGTAGTCATAGAATGGAATAAAAATTTTTTTTTAAATAACACACGAGAATAAAGTTTGGCCTTACCTCGAGAACTGTTTACCTGAACAATTTCTAGATTTTTCAACAAAATCGTTGGAATAAAATATGTTTAATTTTGTAACTTACCGCTATATCTCGCGATAAAGGTATATTTTTATAAAAAATATAATTGTTTTTCACAAAAAAAACTTTGATGTGTTTCATTATTTGTCAGGTGTAACGAAAAGAAAACATGTAAATATGTTTAGTCTTGAAAGAAATTCGTAGGAAAATGAATGATTCCACGTCGTTTATATAGATACTAAAAGTTAGTCATTTTTCAAATATTTAAAAAAAAACTTGGTTTCTTGTACCCAAAGCGGCTTTTTATTGACACTTTAAAGACTTAAAAAGATATATTTTTACTGCCTAGGCAGAAAAAACAGACTTACTATGTAACGTTCCAGGTAATAAGTTAATTCAAACGGAAAGTTGATGGAATAATATTTATCGGCGGATACGAATGACTTTAAAGACCTAAAAATTATATGTTGGAGTTCTTGCTATTTAATGATTTTGATTTAATTAATTGAAAGTATTGCACTGAATTGGTAGTATAAGAATTGTATTTGTAATCTTGGGCTAAATGTGTTTTCCCCTCTCTGCTCCCATAGTTGTTTGGCGGCAAAAAACCTGACTTTAAAAGAAAAAAATATATATTTTGAATCATTGGTTAGTCTTAATGTTTTGTTTAATCGGTTATTAGGTATAAAAATTTTGTTTTAAATAATATTTTAAACTGAATTAATGATTTTTTCAATAAAAATGATAATTTTTATTTATTTTTTTAACTTTCATGACACTAAAGTCCATCTAAACCAAAGATTTCAGCGAATAACAATATTGAAATTTTCAAGCATCGCCGCCCAGTTTGACCGCTAATTTCTCCTAGCTTATGCCTTATACGATTAAAAGCGTTTTAATTTTATCAACATTGGCAGACAAATCTGTGCAAATTTTTATACAAAATAAAACTGTTCCTCACAGATTACAGTTTAAAAAGTGACAGAATAAGTGTACCTAATTTAACCAGTATATTTCAAAAGATATAATAAAAATAGCTTTAAAAACACATGTTATTTTCTCGGAAGTAAATCGCAAGGGCGCCTCATCCTAGTGAAAGTATGTTACAGAATCTATAAAAATGAAAAGGCTGAGTTATAAACCAATATAAGATCTGGCAACAACGAAATGGATGCCATCAAACCTAAAACGGAATATACAGAGGCCACCAGGTACTCAAAATGAATATGTATATCATTGGATGCCATTACCTCCTTTAAATATATCTCAGAATATACAGCACACGAAAGTGGCGGCAGTTGCGGTCATTGCTCAAACTACCATGTTTAAAAACATACAAAAATAGGCTGTTTTGGCATCCCGCCAATATTTTGCCGAGAGTTAGTAGGGGTAGGATCCTTTCATTTGCGATGAGTTTCATCGAAAGTCCTCGTGGCATCTGTATATCGGATGCCACGAGGACGTGGATGCCACGGCAGACGCAATTTTAACATGGAGGGATGCCACCAAGGCCTATAAATAAATATATATATATATATATATATATATATATATATATATATATATATATATATATATATATATATATATATATATATATATATATATATATATATATATCTAGCTACGTGGCATTACTGGGACTCCATTCCATAAATGGCCTACCAAAACTCCACCGTATATACGCCATTATATACACCGTTATTTGTAAAGACTAATTCAACTACCATTAGTTGGATAGGTCAACGTAACGTCCACTATATACATTTGACATATGTTTTGACACTGTTTATGTTAATGCGCCTCCTCTTACTAGAGAGAATGTATTTACTGAGGCTCCAAGCACTGTTGCCACTTTTTAATAATTTATTTAGCAAAAGGAAGAAAAACTTAATTACTCAGACCATATGTTTTTATTTAAAATAATAATAACCCGTTGAAGATAAACCTTCTTAGCGAGTAGTATGCGAATTCGTCGTTTCTGCCGGTAAACCAATTGCAATAGTTCTATTCTTTTTAAGTCTTCTCAAGTTTTGTGTGTATATATTATAATGACTTTTTTGCTCAATACTAGCTTAAAATTAAAATTTTTGTTTTCATAAATGTAATAATGGTGTTTACAAAAAGACAAAAAATTAAATAATGTTGTTACAGATACCTCTCAGAAATTTTTCGCCGATATTATTATTACATATAAGGTTTTAAAAGATCTGGCTAAACAATGACCGATATTGTTTTAACAACAATTGAAGAACATTTAAAAGAAGTAAATTATAAAATCACATCAATGAATAATATATCAGTACGCTTTAAAGAAAATAAAAATCTACATGATAAATTTGATGAACAAGAACAAAAATATAGATTGAAACTTTTACGTCTACATAGATTACCAGAAGGTACTAAAAATAATTTATAAAATAAAATATTTGATGGTTTTAGGTTTTAAACAATGCAGAACTTTTTATGAAGAATAACTTTTTCTCGTTAATTTAATAATAAAAAAGTTTTTAATATACTGCGTACTTAAGTGGACTCACTGTATATTTAAAACTGGTTAAAAAATTATAGAAATCTGTTAATAGTTTCTTACTACATAATATAAATTTTTAAACGAATTAAAAAAAAAATCCTTAAAGCTTACTGATGAGTAAACATTCTCATTATATATCCATACGGTACGACTGGGCCCACCTTGTTAATTTTTAGGCTCACTAAGACTCTGCTGTAGAGTCCATATATTATTAACAGCGGAGTCTCAGTGAACCTAAAAATTAACACGGCTGGAGGCCCAGTCGCACTTTATAAATATAGCGAGATATATAGTTTAGGTATATATATTAGGACGTATATAGTACCTTAATATATAAAGAACCACAGTTCCATTAAAAAATATTTATTTATAAAAAATTCATGAAAAAATAAAAACAAACACGTAAATAAACATGTCATATTTGCACTAAAAAAAAGCCATAAAAAGAAAACTAAAAATTCAAACTCCTATGTAGCAAATATTCAACACTTTTTTGCGTACCGATTACACACTTTTATATTCTCCCATTTCCTATATTTAAAAATCTGATGTGTCCAACACATGACTTTCCTATCTAGTTATTATAGGCTTTTCCGGTTATTTTGTACAACCTATTGCAGCACTTCTATAAATGTTTAGAGGAGGATAAACCAAATATATACATTGTCCACATATATCTACCTCGAAACATTTATCTATAGATATTCATTGAAAACGAAAATACTGAAAAATTTAAATTTAGCACTTTTCCATTACGGTCCATTTCAGAAAAATCATGTATAAACAAAAATTATAGAGATCGATATCGCAAACAACTTTTAGTTCAACAATTTTCATAAAAATCAGAATTTTGCACATTTTGTCAAATTTCTCGAATACGGACCATTTCAGTAAAATTTGACATATAACAAAAATTATAGATAATAATATTAGAAGTAACTTTTATTTAAACAATTTTCTCCTCCAAACATAAATAACAGATATATTCCATAAAATATAAAAACGGCCTCCCATAAAGTATCCCCCCAGATGATTCGACTTTGTCCAAAATCTAATCATTTCACGTCAGGCCCAAATAAACCTTAAGTTTAAAATTTTATGTTTTTTTCTTTATCAGTTTTTGAGTTTTCTTCAAAATTCGAAATTTACTCATTTTCTCAAATATCTCGAATACGGTCCATTTTAGAGAAATTATGTATGGAATAAAAATTATAGAGATTTATATTACAAACAACTTTTATTCAAACAATTTTTATAAAAAATTAGTTTTTTTACATTTTGTCAAATTTTTCGAATACGGACCATTTTAGGAAAATTTTGCATAGAACAAAAATTATAGATAATTATTTGAAGAATTTTCTTCTCCAAACGTAAATAACAGAAATATTCCATAAAATATAAAAATGACCACCTATAAAGTATCCCCCCAGATGGTCCGACTCTGCCCAAAATCTAATCAGCTCATTGGACGCTAAAACAAAGCTTAAGTTTAAAATTTGGTGTTTCGTTGTATCGGTTCATGAGTTATACAGACACACAGACACACACGCACACACGCACGCGCACACGCACACGCACACGCACACGCACACGCACACCCACACACACACACACACACACACACACACACACACACACACACACACACACACACACACACACACACACGCCCACACACACACACACACACACACACACACACACACACACACACACACACACACACACACACACACACACACACAGACATCATCGCAAAAATAGTCAAAACGGATTCAGGGGACCTCAAAACGTAAAAATCCGTCGAAAACTCGAGGTCAAAAAAAATCATGATTCCTCTACTTTCCTTATATCTGTATACAGATAGGAAAGTAAAAATGAATCATTTTAGGTTAACTGAGACTCTGCTGTAGAATCCGTATATAATGGATAGCGGAGTCTCAATAAACCTGAAAACTAGCAAGGCTGGAGGCCCAGTCACACTCTATATATATAGCGCTAGATATAGTGTATATTAGGAACATATCTTATAGTACCTTAATATACAAAGAACCACAGTTTCATTAAAAAATATTTATTTATTTTTGTGTACCTATTACAAACTTGTATACTGCCCCATTTAGTATCTTTAAACCTGAATATATATTTTTTTTTATTTGAAATTTTGGGAAACTAAACCAAGGAATGTAGACTACCTTTTTAATTATATTAGGTGACGTTATCATTAAAAATGGCAGACGGGAGCCGTTATGGCAAGTGATATATTATTTGAAACCCTTTCCAATGATATCAATATAACTAAAATATTTTTTCTTTTTACTCATAATGAATTCTTTGTTTTAAATGTTCAATG
This sequence comes from Psylliodes chrysocephalus, assembly GCA_927349885.1. NCBI lineage: Eukaryota > Metazoa > Arthropoda > Insecta > Coleoptera > Chrysomelidae > Psylliodes > Psylliodes chrysocephalus. Next base: position 10,086,967 of record OV651825.1, read on the forward strand.
CTATCAACTGGTGTACCACAAATATTTAACCTTTGGCACTGTATTATTCTCGTTTAAAATCAAAGATTTTTATGAATTCATATCTCATGACGGATCAAAAAATAAATAGGAGGTGGAGGGACTTTAGATCCGCATTGTATAATCGAGAGCAGAGGCTATGTGAACCTGAAAATTAACACAGCTGGAGGCCTAGTCGTACCGTATACATCTTCAAAAATCTAAACGCGGACCATATAAGCGAAATCCATTAGGGACGAACTTAAGTTGGAGTGAGGTGGAAGTCGTACATACCGTGAGTCAGGCCATTGAATAGGTAGTGCGCTGCACAGCTCATATCGCAATGAGTCTCAAGGATGTAAGCATACTTATATTTATTTAAATCTCTATATTCCACACGAAAAGTTCGAAATGGTATATTTTAATTTTGGATGTATGAAAATAAATAATCCACAATACGACACTTCAGTGGAAAGTCAATTTTAATGATTTATAGGACAACGTAACAAAACAATTCGAAGGAACATGAACTTAAATAGATTGTTGCCATTAAGGTTAAGAATAAATAAATGTAATGAAAATCCCAATAAACCAAATTAACAAAATTATGCTGCACATTAAATTACTATTATAATAAGCTTTCAAATGAGCTGTCACACTTAACAATACGTACCACTTTTTTATCATGCTAAAGGGCGCTAAAATCAAAAGTAACACTATAAACAGTCACATTTCTAAAAATTATTCATTAAATTACATTTGCGTTGATGTGTAATAGTACGTTTTCTATTTAAATTGTATTGGTTAGTAGTGGGAAGGAGGAGAGGGGAATGTTGTGTGTCAGTTTAGGATGTGATAAAAATGTGCCAGCCTTAGAATAAAAATCGACCTAATTTAAACAATTCTTTGTATTAATTTGAAGCAAGTGGTGATACAATTGAAATCAGCATAATAAAAGGAAGCTTAAAAATTTGTATGTTATGTTGGGAATGGGGTGCTAAAACACTACGACCTAAAATATTTATTGTACCCCTTTTGTCGCTAATGCAGCAAGGAAATGTCGCAATGCCTACAACGATCCTTCCAATCATATCTTCCTTGAGTGGCTTCAAGTTAGGTAAATATCACTCTTCTATTTAATATGCTCTTAGGTATAGTGTCCTTGGATTTTGGAGTGCTACACATTGTCAGAATGTGAATGGAGGTTTTGTCTTCCTTTTCACAGAATCTGCTCACTATATTCTGCTACTCTTAGTTTACATAAGGTGTCCTTTTAGTGGGCAATGCCCAGTAAGGATCCCTGATACAATACGTAACTTGTTCTTGTAAAATTGGTAAAAATATAGGGTGTTCTATTTATAAAATACTGTCATTGACGTCATTACAAGATGATTACAAGATATATTGAATTATGAGAAAATAAACTAAATTAAAATAAAAAGTTTACTTATTTTATTTTACGTCTTGGTCATATATCACATTTGAGTTGGAATTTTCTTTTTATTTACTTTTATAATAATGCCTAAATATACGTACTAATCAAGGTGCTAACCTTATTATTTAAATAATATCAACCAAAAAATTATTAAACATTTTCTAAAACAAAAATGTTTATTGTGGCATTTTATTTTCTACGGCGCTCTGTAGTACTTGTCGCGTTCAAGATCGAAAATAGTTCATTTTAATTTTTAGACTGACCCGAGTCGAGAGACAAAATCACCAAGCCTCCTAGTACGTATATATAATCAACTGCAACGTTGCCAAACCAAAAGCGCGCAGCGAATAGCTTAAGGCGCCCAGTTGACATGTAACATTAAACATCTTATACACAGCGAAATGTATATTAGCAGCGCACCAAGCGGCGAACGCCTGAACTAATATTTTATACAGGATCAAAAAACGGCTCAAATGGGCGTCCTCGAGATTTTTGTGTTAATGGGTGTTTTAGGGTGTCTACATCATCTGGAACAATTTTCAATGGGTTGTCACTGGGGATCCGTATATCGGAAGCCCAGTAACAGCGGAGTCTCAGTGAACCTGAAATTTAACATGGGGGGAGGCTCAGTAATACTTTGTAGATATATATATATATATAGGTAATTGTACGTTGAGGCGCCAAAAACGCATTTATATGGACGAAGTGGCACCTATATTTACGTTGTTGCACCATTGCAAGGTGCTAGAACGTTTTATTGCATATTTGGCCTTTTTAACACCTTACTAACCCCCCTACCAAATTTTAGAAAGGTGCCTTTTCGACCATTTTTCTATAAAAACACGATTTTAGTTGAACCGTATACTCCCCAGAGGTCAGGCCGGTCGCTCACAACGCTCAGACGTTTACGACGTAGTGGCACCTTGCAAGTAAAAATACTTCCTTACTTTGTGGCACCTCACTTTGTATATATTTTCTTACTTCGTGGCACCCCAGTTTGTTTTCGTAAGTGAACGTAAGAACACCTTAGGTCCTTTGGTGAAAATACCGGCTAAAATATATGTCGACGAACGAAAGAATATTATAATGTATTATGTATTATAATGTATGATTCAATTCCAAATTTGAGAATATAAATTTACCTTTCCAGTGCTAAAATAAAATAATATAAATAAATTTAAATAAATTATATTAAAATAAATTAAAAAAAATTAAAATAAATTAAAATAAATTAAAATAAATTAAAATAAATTAAAATAAATTAAAATAAATTAAAATAAATTAAAATAAATTAAAATAAATTAAAATAAATTAAAATAAATTAAAATAAATTAAAATAAATTAAAATAAATTAAAATAAATTAAAATAAATTAAAATAAATTAAAATAAATTAAAATAAATTAAAATAAATTAAAAAAAATTAAAAAAAATTAAAATAAATTAAAATAAATTAAAATAAATTAAAATAAATTAAAATAAATTAAAATAAATTAAAATAAATTAAAATAAATTAAAATAAATTAAAATAAATTAAAATAAATTAAAATAAATTAAAATAAATTAAAATAAATTAAAATAAATTAAAATAAATTAAAATAAATTAAAATAAATTAAAATAAATTAAAATAAATTAAAATAAATTAAAATAAATTAAAATAAATTAAAATAAATTAAAATAAATTAAAATAAATTAAAATAAATTAAAATAAATTAAAATAAATTAAAATAAATTAAAATAAATTAAAATAAATTAAAATAAATTAAAATAAATTAAAATAAATTAAAATAAATTAAAATAAATTAAAATAAATTAAAATAAATTAAAATAAATTAAAATAAATTAAAATAAATTAAAATAAATTAAAATAAATTAAAATAAATTAAAATAAATTAAAATAAATTAAAATAAATTAAAATAAATTAAAATAAATTAAAATAGATTAAAATAAATTAAAATAAATTAAAATAAATTAAAATAAATTAAAATAAATTAAAATAAATTAAAATAAATTAAAATAAATTAAAATAAATTAAAATAAATTAAAATAAATTAAAATAAATTAAAATAAATTAAAATAAATTAAAATAAATTAAAATAAATTAAAATAAATTAAAATAAATTAAAATAAATTAAAATAAATTAAAATAAATTAAAATAAATTAAAATAAATTAAAATAAATTAAAATAAATTAAAATAAATTAAAATAAATTAAAATAAATTAAAATAAATTAAAATAAATTAAAATAAATTAAAATAAATTAAAATAAATTAAAATAAATTAAAATAAATTAAAATAAATTAAAATAAATTAAAATAAATTAAAATAAATTAAAATAAATTAAAATAAATTAAAATAAATTAAAATAAAATTATTTTTATGTTTTGCAATATTATGTAAAGAGAAAACTAGTGATCATTTTTTTAATATCTATTTTTTTTATTTATCTTAGAACTGACAAGTATTTGTTATAATAATACTTTCCCTAATTCAATCTCACGAGTAAATTTCCTGAAGCCGACTGAGCCTGTGACGGCTATTATATTTATTTGCCGTGGCGCTCAGTGACTTAGAGATGATTTATAGGGCTATTTGACCTAAAGGTGAAGAAAACCCGAAAAACCTCAAGCATTATCATCGAGGCGGTAAAAGCATGGCGAATTTGTAATATGGATGTCATATTAATAAAAATTAAATTACTGAATACGGCACACACCAAATTCTATAACGAACCATACAAATTATTTACAAATTCACCTGTTTTGCCGTAGAATTCGAAGCCGTTTGTCTCTTAATTATAAAATTGCCTACAAGTAAATATAAACGCTACCGAGCTAACTATGTTGTTTTTGTATTACTAAACTGATATGGTGTATTACATTACGAGTATGAAAATTGAAATTTTTTACTCGAGTGGGACACAAGTGTATAAAATCACTTTTACACAAGTGATTTACAATATTTTTCCTACGACTACAAATTCATCTTATAAAAAAAATCAGGAAATCTAGCTATAAAGTTCAATCAAAATGTGTCTGGTTTTTTTATATGCTTTAATAAATAAGTTTTATAGCGTTGTACCTCTTGTGTTTTGTCGTAATTAAAAACTTAATTTCATTTATAAACACTTTCATAGGATAATAACGGTGAAATAACATTAGGTATAAAAAAATATTAGTTCATTTTTTTTTAATACAATATATAATAAGATGAACAATCGTGAACAAGAACTTTCTTATAATTCTACTTTAAATTTTTTGCAGAACAATAATCAAAATGGTACAAAATAAATAGCGAAAAGAAAAGATCGGCCATAAGATTATTGAAAAGTACCTATTTAAAATAAATAACAAAACACGTATTTTTTCAATTTTCATATTAAAAAAAAAAGACGTTGCTTCCATTGCGCCGCGATATGGTCGAAACATGCAAAATTAATAAAATTGAGCGCTCTGTGAACTGAGCTAACAAGCTTGTCGCATAAATTATCTAATCAAATATATAAATAAAAAAAATAAAAACATTACTTTAAAATTATTTTAATTATTTGTTAAAAATAATTATCTAGAATCTAGATATAGAAATCAATATTCACGATTTAAATTTACTATCTTGTGGCATAATAAATACGTCAATATTCTTTATGCAAATATTAGTAATGACCTTAAATCCTTTAAAACATGGTGTACTGCAAATTTTCTTTCATTAAATTAAAAAAAAAAAACAAATGCTAAACTTTAAATGTAATATTCCTGATATTTTAATAGATATGGATACTGTAGAAGTCACAAACTGTACAAAATTTTTGGGTTTAAATATCGACACGGATTTTAAATTCAAATCACATATGGATCCACTTTTAAACAACTCGCATCGGGTTGTTATGTCATTAGAACTACCTCTCATGAATTAGGAGTTTGTGCAGCAAAAACTGCAAATTATACGTTAGTTGACTCTCATTTACGTTATGCTATTCAGTTTTGGGGAGTCTGTTCTGCCGAATTATTTGGTAGAGTCTTTATAATGCAGAAACGGGCAATAAGGTTCTTATATGGAGCACACAGATTAGTTTCATGTAGACCGCTGTTCTTACAACAAGAAATATAAACATTACCTTCTTTATTTATCTTAAAAACTTGTTGCATGATCCATAACAACAAGTCGAAATATAAATCAAATTCCTGTGTAACTCGCCAAACGAGTAACTTGAAATTGCCTATTCCCAAAACTGAACTTATAAGAGACTGCCAAGTACGGAAGCATCTCCATATCATGGGGCTGTCAGGATCCGCACTCTGCAGAGGGTGCAAACAAGAAGATTAGACCATCGAGCATATCCTTTACGATTGCTCCTCGCTATCATTTATTAGAAGATTTGTGTTCGGCAAGTATCGGCTAACACGGCCGATATAAGAGAAGAACCTCTTGGCGACGTTGTCAACTATATTAAATCTGTAGGCTGGCTCACGAGCTAGGAGGTGCCTGTCGTCTTAGGAGGATGCACAATGGGCCTAATGAGGCCTTAGTGCTGTGAAGGTAACTAACCCTCAACACGTTATAGATTATAGATGCCCTTATCGTTTGTACATTGCATTTGTTTTGTTAAAATAAATGCACAAATACAACAGTAGCTATAATTAATTCATATCAAATTAACTACGATTTTTAGATGCTTTCATACTTATGTATATCACTGGTAATTCCCACTATTCCAGTATCGGTTCTTTAGTTTAATTTTCTATAAATTGAAACCATACATTTTTAAAATTGATTGCAAAAAATAATGCTTATTATCAATGGTGACACACGGTACAGAAGTCACCCCAACCAAACTTATCACATACCAAAATCCTGAAATTTGGCTTGGAAGCCAACGTGTTAAAAGCAAACGTTACACCATCAAGTTCTACTCATTCTCAAGCTAACAAATTTGTTTTTCATCAACTTTTATTTAATATGATATATATGGAGCCAGAAGGTATATATGTACTAATTATATATACATATATAGGGTGCTAGAATGTATATATGTATAAACCATATATAAGGAGCCATTTAGTCAAATTAAGTGCCAAAAATTCCGGGTGCGAGAACGATTAAATAGTTTTTGGTGTGACTTCGTCGTTTTACCTGTATATATATATATATATATATATATATATATATATATATATATATATATGTCAAAATTATGTAAAATCAAATTGAAAAATGTCTAAAAATTTTAGCAACAACCAAAATAGCAGAATATTAATCAAGATCGTATTATATTTGGTAAGGCTATTTCACTAGACCAAATATTGACTATTTCTCTAGAGAAATAATCGTTGATAATGTTTTTATTTGTTACAGTTATTACTCTACATTCCATGTTTTTCTGCAATTGTTCAACAATTCCTTCAGGTAATTATTAGGACCACATAGTAAAAATATAAGTGAATTAATTATTTATGTAACAGAGGGCCAAGACTTAGTTAGCAATATCGCTGGTGGTGATTTTCTCAAACCAGTTTTAGATGCTGTTACAGGCTTATCATGTTACTACTAAAAATCACACAGTCAAAACATAACTTGATGAATTATTGATGTATTTTACAGATGCGCAGGAATTACTTAATCTTGCTAATGGTGATCTTTTTACATTAGTTGTAGATGATCCAACAGAATTATTAACTGCAGGAACAGAATTATTAGGTTACTATTGAAAATCACACAGTTTAAATAGAACTCGCTGAAATAATGATGTATTTTACAGATACCGCGCCACTTCTTACCCCTGTTACTACTCTCGTCCAACCAGTTTTTACAAGCTTATCAGGTTACTATTGAAAATCACAGAGTTTAAATATAACTCACTAAAATAATGATGTATTTTACAGATACCGCGCCACTTCTTACCCCTGTTACTACTCTCACCAAACCAGTTTTTTCTACTGAATGATTTTTATCAGGTTACTATTGAAAATCACACAGTTTAAATATAACTCGCTGAAATAATGATATATTTTACAGATCAACTATTTCCTTTTGGCAGCAATGGTGATGCTAAATAATGGATAGCCTAGTCAGTACCCTACCCATTCTAGCAGTTTAAAATATTTGAAGGTAATTCAACCTTTGTTTTATCGTTTTGCCAACCAACATCAGTTTAGAATCCAGCTATATAATATATGTGCTTATATAATATAAACAACTCCCTCGTCAATATTGAAAATGATTTAACCATATTTAAAAATTGTTATAAATTGTTCAGTTTTATTTAATTGTTATTTAGTTTGTAATAAAAATCAGCTTTGTAATTTAATTTTATCATTACTTTATTAAACAATATCATTAAAAACTATTGTTTACTTTAACTCCTATTATCAGAGATCCTCGATGTTTTTTTTTGAGTCAAATGCTTTAACTACTAAGGTTATTTCACCATTGTGTTCTGTGTAGACTTTGTTACTGTTTCTCAGTACCAATTTTGGAACAGCACTGTTAATTAGAACCCAACAGTGAATGGTCTAGTGGGGAATCCTACCAAGGCATCAGAAATAATTTTAAATATTTTTTTTTTAAAATATAGTCTGTGTAAGGCAGATGCGGCTGGTACATAAGTGCTGTAGAGCTGCAAAGCGACCAAAATATGCAAGAATCTTATCTAGATTTAACAGAAATCAATATAGACATTCCAAAATAAACGTAAAATAATTTTTATGGATAATCTCATTAACAAACAAAGAAAAATGGAAAATAAAGAAAATATTGATTTTTTAAGATCAACACGAAGTACAAACATTTAAAATGCTCCCTATAAAGCGGTAGGTATATTAATTTTAATTGTAACAAATAGCAAAGGCATAAAAAGACAATAATTAATTATTATTTTCTACTCTGATTTTACGCAAATTTAAATACATTTAAATTACAGGTATATCATATATATATAATTCCATCTGCTTTTATCTTCATTGTTAATTGAGATATCGGAATGAAAACCTATTTGTTTAGAAGCTTATAACAGATACTGTCATTTACTGGATCCAATTAGTCTATGTCGTCATTGCTTACTTCTGATTTTCCTGGATATATTTGAAAATCGCAATTTATATTTAATTTTAAAATAAAAACCACTTTTTTTATTGAAAATTTGAATTTCTGCTACGTTTTTCGACAAGAAGTGTGTGTTGAAATTTTTCTGTCAGCTGTCAAAATGACCGTCATATTGGTTAATATTTTTTTTTAATATGTTATTGTAAATTCGTTTATGGAAAAAATATAATAATGTATAAAATCTTTGTGAGCTTTTATTCCTATTTTAGGATGTAGATTACGCTGTTAAAATGTGACCGTCTAATTTCGGAAACCGTGTATACAGCAAACAGGTTACATAGATAAGCACTTACATTATAATCTTATGATTTCTAAATATTTTTTTGTGCCAATAAACTTTTTATTCTGACTTAAGAAATGCCAAATCCAAACGAGATGAATTTGTAATTACTGCTATATATATGAAAGATTTTATTAAATAAATATTGAGCGATATTGAAGAAAGTCTCCTTATCACAGCCAAAATTAATATCCAGTGAAGCTTTAACTACATGGATTACATGATTATCATGTAGACATCAAGTTAGATTAAGATAAATATAAAAAAAGATCTTGTCAAATTTTAAGCTTCTGAAATGTCACTTACACCATAAACACTTACTTTATTAAAATAAAAAAAATAATTTTTTGTTATAAGTGTATCAATAAATGATTTACCAGTAAACACAGTTTCAAGTTTATCTTTTGAATCACAATAAACTTAAACAAGTGGATTTAAAGACATTAATGGCATTACATTTAATTCAAAAATAAAATGAAGGTAACATATAAGTAAATAAAATGAAGGTAACATATAAGTAAATAAAATAGCGTAACAAAAAATAAATGTACTAAAAGTTTTTCAAATCCAGAAATGTAAGGTGAAACAAGAAACTGCAAAATTGATATGGACATTTTAAGTTACCCTCACAATACTACAGTATGCAAGTACTTGAATATTACCAGACAATTTGTGGCAGGTCATTGCCAAGTACTGAAGAGTATAAAGAGTGCGAAAAAAAAAAGATATGACTATGAAGTATAAAATAAGACGGTCTCATAATATATTATATTTCTAAATTTTTGTTCTGAGAGTATTGGATAACAAGAACCAACAAAAGAGATACTTCCTGGTGATGTTGTCAACTATATTTTTAATCTGTAGGATGGCTTGATTTAGGGGATGCATTTTGAACTTAGTAAAGCCTAACTGTTGTAAGGAAACTGACGTTGCAAATACAGATGGATGATCGTCAAAAAATTTCCCATGTTATTTAAATGGGAAATAGAAAATTACAAAACGCCACCTCTAAATATTAAGAGCTCATATTTTCACAGGGTCATTTTCTAGAGATACTCTGACGAATTTTCAATGTTCTTTGGAAAAAAAAAGTCGGTTTTTGAGACACTCTAATGTTTATGCGACCGACCTTGCTTAGCCTTGACTGAACATGTACAGGGTTTGGTGTGGTTTAAGCTTTCATTGGGCATAGAAAACAATAAATTTTAACACCAACATTTGCAACTTTCTATGGTCATCCATATGAAGGAGAAAATAAGAAATAAAACAATATTCACGAAGAAACTTTTTTATTATTTTAAATGTACTCATTACTTAACCTAAAACTACAAAAGAAATTGCACTAAATAATTAAAAATGTAAAATCTATTATAACAAATATAGACAAACACAAAAACAAATATTTATATAGGAAAGATTTCATCCATATTATCATTTAGACCAGGAATCAAAATTAACGCTAAGACATATAATTAGTCTCAAAAAATAATCATCATCTTGGTATGTGTCATCGTCATTATATAAGAAGCTATCACAGTCATAATCTTCATAAAGGCCTCTAGTAACTCTTGCTGCTCTAACTGCTTTAACATTTCGTGTTACTCTGGCTGCTTTAGTTTTAGCTAACAGGTCAAATAAAGAACCGGAACTTCCAGATAAACTCGAAACCCTTTTTAGAAGGTTTGCTCCAGCGTCTATAAATAAACAAATTATGATTAAAAATGTTTTATAGCTCAAGAAATTGTTGGGAAAATAAGGTCTTGAGAATTCTATTAGAATAAGAAGATCACGACTACGTTACAATTTTTATTTCGAATTTCAAATATACGAGTGTATGATCTATAACTATTAATAAATAAAGGATAGGTAAATTGTTTGGTTTAAAAATATTATTACTACGTTCCTATATTAACACGCCACTAAACCCCACTAGGCGGCGATAGCTAACGGATTATTCCGCCTATTGATGACGTAGCTGTGTTCTTCTTATTGTAATCAAAACCTAACTACTGAACTATATATGTATATATTAAACTGGAAGCGCATAGCTGATGAACAAAATCAAGTCACATAGCGAGATGGTATTTGATAGGCTGGCACCAAAAGGTAACACCAAAATTAAATTCAACACCAATTACATTTAACTACAACACGTTTTATTTTAAGAAAATCAGTTAAAAACGATCTTTGATTAATACGCAACTAAAACAGATGTTCCAATAACAATAATAATTAATATACAACGATATTATTAAAAAATAATATAACTTATCGTAGTACGCCCGTGAAACACGTGACGTAGACGCTTGCAATTGACAGTCTGGCGTTAAAATTATGATGTGCACCTAACTTTTTCACCCATATTGGCTAAAAAATTAAAAGAGGGGCTTATGAGGTATAGTCATCCAGTTTAATATAAATATCGTTGACCCAAATTCGTTACTAATAATAATATAATGTTTAATACATTTGGTTATAATAATGCTGTTGTACTCTGCTATATAAGTTGAAATTGCGTAGATCTTGCAAGTCGTACGACTACTGTTGCATTTTCGCTATGACCAATTCATCCACTGTGTTAATAATATCAGGTGGTGCGATCAACAAATCTCCTATTGGGTGGGTTTGGTAATGTTTTAAATACACGGATTTACCTCATCGTATCTAGCCCTATACTATATCAGTGATTCCGTTTTGGTATTATGTAGGAATTAAAGTAAATTTAACTGTGTACTTAATTTGAAACAAATAATTGACCGATCAAACTAAAATTAGTATGAAATGTTTTCGAAAATTCAAAATACTAAATCATTTATCGCATTATTTGTAAAATGTTATATTATTTAATCATAACCGAGAGTACTTACCAAAAGAGCGATCACCATTACATAGAAATGGTGGACAAGCCAGAAGAACTGTAAAAATATCACAACATTAAAAATGGTTTTACAATAAATCCTAAAGTAAATAATGTAAAGTTTAAAGAATCATGTCATAATTATAACTCTTCGAAAAAATCTGTTTTATTATAAAACAATTAATGGTTCTAATAGCAAACCAAGATAAGTATTTACCTAGTTTACGTCACGTAGCATTCGACAATTACATTAATCATGCAAGTTTTCCATAAAAAAAATTAAAAATAAATGGCATTCTTACAAAATTAATTTATTTCAGGAAAGACGATTTTGAGAGACGATATCTTTAAGAATAAAACTGTTTTTGAAAAAAGCTGCATTTTTCCTAAATGGTCATCCAAACCGTTAGACTTGTCAGTATTAGACCACTGTAAATCCAAATTGGATGCAGTATTAAATTCAATATACACAAAAAGTCAATGTATGGGCCAGCATAATTAATTATTGAGTTTTTTTAACGAATCCTTGTCAAGTATTTGATATTTAAAATTTCTACAAGACAACTTTCTAAATTGAATCGGTTGTTTCCAAACACAAATGATTTGTGGTTTTTGTAAGATGATGCTACCCCATACTATGTTTTAGTAGTAACAAACTACTTCTAAGAACAGTGGATAGAACAAATAAGGTCAAATGAATGGACACATAGGACTTCGGTGTAACTAGGGAGCTACTTAAAAAATCTGATGTGTCCAACACATGACTTTCCTATCTAGTTAATACGGGCTTTTTTCGGTTATTTTGTACAACCTATTGTAGCGCCACTGTAAATATTTAGAGGTTAACTTAATATATACATTTTCCACATACATCTGACTCAAAAATTCTGAAAAATTTTAATTTTATAATTTTCCTTCAATTTTTCCATAATGGTCCATTTTAGAGAAATCAAACATCTTATAATTCAACAATTTTCTTAAAAATCATAATTTTTTAATTTTTGTAAAATTTCTCGAATACGGACCATTTTAGGAAAATTTTGCATAAAACAAAAATTATAGAAAATAATATTAGAAGTAACTTTTATTTTAAAAAATTTCTTCTCCAAACGTAAATAACAGATATATTCCATAAAATATAAAAACAGCCTTTCATAAAGTACCCCCCCCCCCCAAATGTTCCGCCTTTGTCCAAAATTTAATCATTTCACCTCAGGCCGAAATAAAACTTACGTTTAAAATTTTATATTTTTTCTTTTATCCCTTTTTGAGTTTTCTTCAAAATTCTAAATTTACATTTTCTCAAATGTCTCGAATACGGTCCATTTTAGAGAAATTATGTATAGAATAAAAATTATAGATAATTATATTACAAACAACTTTTATTTATACAATTTTTATAAAAAAATATTTTTTTTACATTTTGTCAAATTTCTCGAATACGGACCATTTTAGAAAAATTTTATAAAAAAAAAAAAAATTATAGAAAATAATATTGTAATTAACTTTTATTTAAAGAATTTTCTTCTATAAACGTAAATAACGAATATATTTCATAAAATATAAAAATGACCACCAATAAAGTACCCCCAAATGTTCCGACTCTGTCCAAAATCTAATCAGTTCACCGCAGGCCGGAACAAAGCTTAAGTATAAAATTTGGTGATTTTCTTTGTATCGGTTCATGAGTTATGGTGGATACAGGGGATACAGGGGACCCCAAGACGTAAAAATCCGTCGAAAACTGGAGGTTGAAAAAATCATGATTCCTATACTTTCCTTATATCTGTATACAGATAGGAAAGTAAACAGTAAAGTCTAAATTATATTAACGAATCGAAATGGCACAATATTCCGTAACTTGTAGACAAACATATTTATAATAAAAAATATTAATATCTTACCACATAAAACTGCAGCAAATATTGTAAAACGCATATTGAGTTGTACTAATTGTACTGGTACAAATAATGAGAAATTAGTATATCAAGTTTCTTTTTCACTATGATCATTTAACCAAATTTTGCCGCTTATATACCTTTTAGATGTGTTAGAAAAATATATGTAAATGTAATTCATATTTTGGATGTAAATATAATAAATTAAAACTAACAATAAATATATTTTAAAATTAATGAACCGTTTCCCAGACGAAATTATCAGCATTATTATGATTTTTGTATTATCTGTAATAACATTACAATAATATTAGGCTGATGAGTTTATTATTATAAATATATAATGGCTTGATGAAAAGATACATTAACCAAAACTAGAAACTAGTTACTATTTAACCCTTTTCTTTTAATAAAACATAGTGGTAAAACACTTCGTGGTTTTATTAAAATGCTATAATTATGGATGATCCTCTGCCTTGAATTGTAACAATTCGATTTTACCTTTACGATTTTATTTGAGAACTTTATATTTTACACCGTTGGTGTACCAAAATCTTTCGAATGTACAAGGTGACACAAAATCAAGTACCCTATGGAATGTTGTCTTGGTTTGGTTTGTAGTTGACATCTGTTCGAGTTTTTCTATCAGTTGCAAAGTAGTTACTTGGGAAATTCATTATGAATCGATATACGCCTCGAGAACGTGCCGAAATCGTAAAATTCTTTTATCAAAATAATTCATCGATTATTAGAATTTTTCCTGGACGCCTTATCTCGAAAAACGCCGATATTGCATATCCGCCAAGGTCTCCCGATTTAACTGTTCCAGACTTTTGATTATGGGGTTATCTGAAAAATAGGGTATTTGTAAATAATCCTCGAATACTAGAAGCATTAAAAGACAACATCTGGGAAGAAATTGACAGAATACCACCTGAAATGTTGGAGAGTTATGAAAAATGCTTTAAAAAGAGCTCATTATTGCATTAATGCTGGGGGTGGCCATTTGGTTGATATTGTGTTTAGTGTGTAACAAAACAAATTTTTAGTTTAAATAAATATTTTTCTTTAATAATAGGACTCTTTTTTAATTAGTCTTACTTTTACAAAAAGGGGACTTTATTTTGCGCCACCTTGTATATTTGGGTTCGAGGATTTAGGTAAATATTTTAATTTGTCAGTTCATCATCGAGCTAGTAGCGAGAAGAGATGACATATCATAAAACTATTCAAAATAATATGGTACTACTAGACTGGCACTAGGATGGTAACAAGATGGCGCCTTAAGATTTACAAAAATAAATTTAATAAATATTATAAGACTAATAATAAGTATACAGGATGTTTCAGAAAAAATATGACATCGCTTGTGGGATGATTCATTACCCAAAAATTAAATAAATTATACCTATCTTTGTATGTCAGCAGTTAAACCACAATTGGTTGAATAATGTAATTATTATAATAAATGTAGGTCTGTTTTTAATTGACAATAAATCTGGCTAGTTGATATAACCATTAATCAATTTATAAACAAGCAAAATCTAAGTATCTGCATTGATACTAAGTTACCAATAATAGTACTATATCCCAGCCTAAAAGTAGTGTCAAAGAAATTTCTTCTGCTTTCTTTCTAATATATTGATGTCATATAAAAGTGACACCATACACAAGACTTTATGTAAAAGTAGTGATAAAAAGTAGTGATAAATGTAAAAGTTGTATAAAACTCAGGGATAGGTCCGAAGACCGATATTTCTAATTCTTTTGACATTTAGTTTTTCTATATAATTCTTTTACAACTATGTACACTACAGTGTACATCATGACTGACAGGTGCTATTGAAAAAAAATATTTAAATGAAAAGAATCAATCTAACATTCTCAATGTAAATGATTCGGTTTAAAAATTTTTCACTCTTTTTTGAAAAGAAGCTAAAACAAGTTTATCGCTACGGGATCGAATAACTACAACATAAATGGCTGGCCCTAGTTTCTGGATTTTTTTGTTTTTCTTTTTTGAAACAATTATATTATGTATTACATATTTTTGTAATTTTTTTTTTGGGAAATATTTGTACATAATTAAAAATATTGTTTAACACATATTCTAGAGATTGTTTTTTTACATTCTTTTCTTTTTATTTGTCAACTCTGGATACATTACTATAGTAATATTTTCTTTATATTTTTGTACAAGGTATGGCTGAAAAGGAGCAGTTAACCCTTTAATTGTTATGAATTTTTTAAAATCCAAAATTGACAAAAATTCAATATTTCTTGAACTAAATAATATACCTAAAAATTTAAAATGCTATAATTTTAAATTTTTTACCGAATATTCAAACTAAAATAAACAAAATAACCTAAATACATTTTCAAAATTTTGTTTGTTGTTATGTTCTTTTTACGTTATAACAATATTCTTCCTACGCGCGTGTACTTTTAGAGAGAAGTACTTCTATCTCACTTCCAACTCAATGTATAAGATGGGTAAGAGAAAGCCCAATGACGCGCCGAATCAATTTTTTGGTATTTTTCAGAGGAAATAAGTTAAAAAAAATATTATTAACATGTTTCATAACATTTTGTTATATTTGCCGATTAATAGTTTTGTATCATGTATCAGAGTTTAAAAACAGAAACTGAAAATGCCAAAATATGTGAAGATACGTGTGTTATAACATTTAATTTACAGCAGGCTTTATCTTTTCCAAGTTTAACAGTAGGATCAGCTTTTTATTTAAGAAAAGCCTGGGTATGTAATCTGGGCATTCATGATTGTGTGACAGGTCAGGGTTACATGTACATGTGGCCAGAAAATGTGGTCAAGAGAGGTAGCGATGAAATTGCTAGTGTGTTGTATAAACATTTTCGTGAAAACTCGCCTAAAGGTAACAAAAAACTTATTGCTTATACTGATATAACTGTAGCGGACAAAATAAAAATTGGTCCATTATCTGCCTGTGGCAACAACTGGTAGTTGATGGATGGTTTAAATCAGTTAAACATCGATTTTTGATTGTTGGTCATACTCACCTTCAATGTGATCGAGATTTCGCTATCATACAAAAATCCAAAAAATGTATGAGACAGGTATATGAGCCGATCGACTGGTATCAAGCTATACAAAGAGCAAAAAGAACAGCTCCATTTATAGTGAATGTTATTAAGCTGGAGGATATTTTATCATTCAAAGACTTACAAACTCAGATCGTAAAAAAAATGTTTCAGATGACAAAGACAAATTAAAATTTAACCAAGTTACTCATTTTAAATTTTTCCAAAAGGATAAAATATTTAATAAATGAAGAGTTTAGATGTGTCACAATCCGAAAAAGGGGCATACGAAAAAGCATTTCTTTAACTTTAAAATACCTAAAAAGAAAATATGATCAACTACTACCTTTAAATCAAAAAAAAGTATCCAACCTTTCAGAACGTATATTCCGCCTATATACTAATTTTTATCGAGAAATAGGGGCATTGAAACCAATTGAAGATCCTAATATAGCTCAAAATATCAAACAAAATGAAGTTGAGGATCTTGATGCAGGCAGTGAAGAAGAAAACGAATGTGGAAATGATGTGTGGACTTTGGAGGACTATTAATTTCATTTTTACACAATTTTGTAGTCTGTAAGAAAGAGTTTTTTTCCAATATTTTTTATTTATAAAAATGTTATTTTACAAAAAAAAGTTAAATTAAGTTTAGGGCAAAAAGAAGATAAGTCACATTTTTTTTTTCAAAAAATGTTTAAAATAAGGAAGTTTTTTAAGTTTGTATACATTTGAAATTAGATGTCATTATGAATATATTAGCAAGTTTTACTAATTTATACCTATCAAAACATAATTTCAGGATTTGATTGAATATTTTAAATTCATTTTTCTCAAAACTATGTTTTTGGGCATATCCCCTTCTTCCCCCGAGGTCTTCAATTTAATTCTTTTATAATTTTGAGATTAGCCCTTTAAAATACTAATTTCGTTGATGGATCTAAGTATTCTATAATTAGAAATTTGTTTTTGTATTTTAGTATAATTAACATATTTTAAAGTAAAATTCCATATCGGCTTAGAATGTAATGAGTGAATAAATAATAAAAATTTGTTGTAGACAAATTGTTACGGTAAATTTATTATATTTTCAAGTGATAATTTGAATAGTGACATTAATGAACCGTTTAATGAAATATTCATTTTTTTTCGTATCTATAAAACAAGTTAAATTCGAGAAATAGTTATAGTTCAAACAAGACTTTACACAAAACAAGATGTCTTTCAAAGTACTCGCAACTCTTACAGCTGGTAAGTTTTAAAAAATATTTATTTTTTATTTTATATTAATGGTATAGTCATCGAGCCAAATTCAAATCGTTTAAACCAACATAATTAAATTGAGTTTTATTTATAAATCAGATTACATTTTTTATCGTTAAGATTTAAAATGGCGTAGGCACACTCTTCCACTCCTAGAATAATCACGTAAAGTAAAGAAAATTCGGTGTACTTAGATTATTAAAATATGATTCTCAAAAGACTGTCTTATATTCACTAGCCGATGGTGTCTTCTGTTCCATGCGAAAGTTACAATGGATTTGAAATAATTGTTACAAAAAGCTCCTTTTGTGTCAAGACATACGCTTAAGGATATTTTTTTGATCTGACTCCACTCTCTATTTTAGTTATAAGATGCTGCAGAGCAGACTTAATTATTGGTTTGTAGTTTTCTCTGCCCTGACTTATATATCTAGTACACATTTTTGCGCCCAACTTGGCCTGTATAACCTAAAATGTGTGAAGTGTTTCTCTTGCTTCTGTCGAAAGCACAGTCAATATCCTGGTGATTTCTATGGGTTAAAGTTGCCTATTACGACTAAGCATTTTACACTTTCCCAGTCTTAGCAGGAGATTCATTTTTGAAAATTCCCGATTCCCGTCAGGATGGGTCTGGATTGCAGCGTTTGATTTGAGAATTAATAACATATTTATCCACCGGCTAACAGCTGTTTTGTTTGCGTGTAGAACCGATAGTTTTTTAAATACTTAGCATGAGTATATATATTTTAAAATTCCTCCATAACAAAGTACAACCGAGGCTAATCGATTTATTTGAATTTATCCTAATGTAGTTGACAACACCTATTTATAATAAAATCTTCCTTCTACTCTATTTCAGGATTTATATATGTTAATTATTCCGTTTTTTTTTCCTGTAGTATCATGGTAATATTGGTTGGCTAACTTGTTACAATATATAAGTGGCTTAATGACTTTAAAACTTACTTGTACTATAATTACTAGTAAATACTGAAGGGTAATATACCAAGACCTTGATAATAGTTGGCTATTTTGTTGAATCTAAATCTCGATAATATTAATTGGATGAGACATAATTTTTGGCATTAATAGAGAGCTTTAGCTCGAGGGCTTTAATCAATTGATTATTAATGTCAAAATTATTTGGAATCAAATTGTAAAATGTTTGAGAAATTTAGCTAGAGTAGTCTAGAGAAATAATGGCTGATATTTGGTCTAGGAAAATAGTCAAAGGTAATATTGTCTTGAGAATATTTTATTATTAATTTTATGAGACTAAATTTTCGGTATTAATAATCTGATAAAAGCCCGTGAGCTTTAGCTCAAGGGCTTA
The DNA here is from genome assembly GCA_927349885.1 of Psylliodes chrysocephalus. Taxonomy (NCBI): domain Eukaryota; kingdom Metazoa; phylum Arthropoda; class Insecta; order Coleoptera; family Chrysomelidae; genus Psylliodes; species Psylliodes chrysocephalus. The sequence goes on from OV651825.1 coordinate 10,106,189, forward strand.
AATCAATTGATTATTAATGCCAAAATTATGTAGAATCAAATTGTTAATTAAAATGTTCATAAAGTTTAGCAAAATAGCAAAATATTATTAAGATAGTGTTATATTTGGAAGGACTATTTCTCTAGACCAACTATTGACTATTTCTTTAGAGAAATAGTCGCTGACGTTTATTTGAACTAGAGAGATAGTCAATAATAAATAATTTTATTTTTTACAGTTATTAGTCTAAATTCCATGCTTTTCTGCAAATGCTCACCAATTCCTTCAGGTAACTATTACAACCACACAGTAAAAGAATAAGTGAATTATTTATTTATCTTACAGAGGTTGAAGACTTAGTTAGCAATATCTCTGATGGTAATCTTCTAACACCACTTTCAAATGTTGCAGCAACCTTATCAGGCTTACCAGGTTACTATTAAAACTTACACAGTTAAAATATAACTTGCTGAAATTATAATGTATTTTACAGATGCCGAGGAATTACTTAATACCGCTAGTGGTTTTCTTCAAATAGCAGATTCAAATGATGCACTAAGCTTATTAGGTGACTATTGAAAATCACACAGTTAAAATAAAACTCGCTGTAATAATGATCTATTTTACAGATGCCCCAGCATTTCTTATGGACGCTCCTGCTGATTTCCTCACACCAGTTTTAACTGTGACAAAAGGCTTAACAGGTTACTATTGAAAATTTTGCAGTTCAAATATAACTCGCTGAAATAATGACATATTTTACAGAAGGCCTAAATTTTTTTGACATCAATGGCGATAATAAATAATGGATAGACTAGTCAGCACCCTACCCATTCTAGCAGTTCAAAATGGCAAACGTATTTTATAAAATTAATTATTTGAAGGTAATTCAACCTTTGTTTTATCGTTTTACCAACCAGCATCAGTTTAGAATCCAGCTATATAATATATTTGCTTATATAATATAAACAACTTGCTCGTCAATATTGAAAATGTTTTAACCATATTTAAAAATTGTTATAAATTGTTTAGTTTTATTTAATTGTTATTTAGTTTGTAATAAAAATCAGCTTTGTAATTTAATTTTATCATTAGTTTATTAAAAAATATCATTAAAACCTATTGTTTACATTAACTCCTATTATCAGAGATCCTCGATGTTCATTTTGTGTCATCGGCTTTTACTACTAAGGGTATTTTGCCTCGTGTTCTGTGTAGACTTTGTTACTGTTTTCCAGCGCCAATTTGGGAACAACATTGTTAATTAGAACCCAACAGTGAATGTTCCAGTGGAGAATCCTACCAAGGCATCAAAATTAATTTTAAATATTGTTTTCAAAAATATCATAGTCTGTGTAAGGCAGATGCGCCTGGTACATACCCAGCAAACATTTTGGTGTAATTTGACGTCGATACTACCTAAATTATATATAATAAATTTGGTCGCAAAATTAGATTTAACCATAATTAAGTAAAATTTACGTTGGCTCGACGTGGATTCGACATAAGTGGAGAATAAGACGACGTCGAAATTTGGTTTTATTTACCAAAATAGGTAGAATTACATCTAAATCCACATTGTAGTAGCCCAATAAGTTTGGTTAGTAATACCTCTCTAGGGAAATTTGACGTCAGTATAACGTTAATTCGACGTTGATTTAACTAAGTTTAGGTAGAAACTACCAAAATATTTGCAGATGACGTATGCCTCCAAGTGTACGAAAAGAAATTTTATACTTATATTTGGTATTTTTATCTATATATAAGTAGAAATATTGTAAGAAGTCACCAACACAACTAAGGGCCATTCGCACCGCTTTTACTTAGCATCTAAGTGACACTTAAGAAGGCATAACCGTTTGCACCGTTATTAAAGTTCCACTTATCAAGGCGTTAAGAATCACTTTACTAAGCCCAGAAATTTTTCAGCTTAAACCATTACTTAACCTTAAAATGTTTAATTTTTATAATTTTGAGTGATGTTGACTGTCATTGTGTCATTGATTTATAACATTTGTAAAATTGCAATACACAAAATGGAAATAATGGAAGATGATGAGGCTTTGAAAATGCTTGATTTCATTAATATAAGATACCACGAAGAATATAAAATAATATACATATACAAAAACGATTACTTTTACACTGCGATTTGAATTGGCCGAAGAAAACTCTTTATTGCCTTGATGAAATTAAAGCAAATTTATAGTATCCTTATAATAAATATGTAGGTTTCAAACTCAAATATTTTTACAGACAACACAATTATAACCATTTTTATAAAAAGTGTTTTTTTGTGAATCTTTTTTGTAAAATTAGCATTAAACTCATCCCCATCTTTCAACGTTAGTATGATTTCTCTATTTTTTTTATATTAACTAATTGAATTAATACTAATTTTACTCTCATTATGACTGTACTTCGTGCTCTATTTTATTACTTCTTAGTTCATCTATTTTTTTTAAATAGTCCTGTGACACAGGAGAGAGTTTTTTCTCTTCTGCGCCTGTGACAATCATAACTTTTGCTGCGTTCAGTGAGACATAAGCTTTGTCCCAACATCTCACAAAACCGTAATATTACGGTCATCGTCATGCGCAGTAAATAAAAACCTATCAATAAAGCCCAAAGTCAAACGGTTTTTATTTACTGCGCATGACGATGACCGTAATATTACGGTTTTGTGAGATGTTGGGACAAAGCTATTATAATCCCAACCGATACCAATCGCTTTCGTTCTACGATACGTATTGCTTTATATCGATCCGTATCATTTGGGGGCCTTTCATTTTTCTGCTAGTTTCTGCTTCTATCAAGAAAGATGAGCGGGAAACCTCTTACAAGTATTAGAAATTAAAAATTTAAAAAACCGACTTTAAAAACGTGCAGATGCCGTTACCACATCTTAACCAATTTTACATGGGACCACCCTTGAGGTACCCCCTTACTAACAAAAAAAGAATCATAGAAATCGGACAAGATAGTAAAGCATTATCGCTAAACATACATAAAAAATGAAGAGTTTGAGGATTTTCCCATGGATCCAATTATTAGATTTTAACCAAATTTATATGGGACCACCCCTGAAGTATCCCCTTTCTATCAAAAAAAGAAGTATTGAAATCGGACAAGATAGTAAAGCATTATCGCTAAACATACATAAAAAATGAAGAGTTTGAGGATTTTCCCATGGATCCAATTATTAGATTTTAACCAAATTTATATGGAACCACCCCTGAAGTATCCCCTTTCTATCAAAAAAAGAAGTATTGAAATCGGACAAGATAGTAAAGCATTATCGCTAAACATACATAAAAAATGAAGAGTTTGAGGATTTTCCCATGGATCCAATTATTAGATTTTAACCAAATTTTTATGGGACTACTGAAGTACCCCCTTTCTAACAAAAAAAAATCATTGAAATCGGACACTGTGTTAAAGAATAATCGCTGAACATACATAAAAAAAAAAAAATATCGCGACGAATTGATAACCTCCTCCTTTTTTGAAGTCGGTTAAAAATCAACCTGAAACGCCTAAAACCAATTGCTATTTACGATTACTAGAAGAACAACCTAGTTGGGCATTAATGTGATAAAAATAATACAAAAAATACTTAAATATTAAAATTATTGTAAATTGTTGATGAAAACTCCAAGTGGCAAATAAAAAAATTCACTTTCAATTGCAAATACTACGTTTCATTAAATTAGAATTATCGTTCAACACAAATTTAATTTTTGTAAATTGAGCGTACTGTTCAGTAAGCTGATCCCGCTACCCCAATCGCAGCAAGAATCCGATACACTCATTGAACGCAGCTTTCATTAAACATTCAAAATAAAATTCAAATTTGACATTATTTCTTCTTTTTTTAGAAAAATCTTGACGTTGCCAAATCAATCCGACACTTAATTAATCGTTGCTTTCTAATAGGTTGGTGCGAATTAAACTACGATAAGTAATACTTAAATAATAAGTTTCACTTTACTAAGGGGAAATTTATTCTGAAGCGGTGCGAATGGCCCTAAAACATATACCTAATTCACATGAAAGATTGAATTAAATAATATAAATTTTACAAATAGGTCATGTATGACTCTTTTTAAATTGGTGGTTTTTAGTCGAATTTACTTTGTGGTAGATTTTTCAGGTAATTGCTACAACAAAGTTAATAAATATTTCTTCAAGATGACTTATAGGTCAACTAAATGAGTATTCGACTATTTGGTTGAAATTAGGTTGATAAACAGGTAGAATTTTGCTACGATCTCGACCTAATATTACTTTAAAGGAGAGTAAATAAAAGCGGTCAAATAGGTTACTATGGAGGCATAAAATTACGTAGAATTTTTAACCAAATATACCTAGTTGGATATTCTACTATAAAGATGATTTTTAGTTGCCAAACAGGTAGATATTACCTAAATATGGCACCTAATTTTACTACAAAGGAAATTTAACTTTGAAGTAATTGTTTTTTAGTAGTTTTTCCCTTGCTGATATGGTTAAAGTTACTTTTAAGCAGATTTGTGTAAAAGGTAGATTTCTTGGTATAATTTACGTACGATACAGTGGCTTCCTGCGGTAATGACATTGCCAATCTATTTGCTAGTCACTTTTCTTCTGTATACACGAACCAAACCCTAAATTTAAATGAAAGTGAAATCCAATCTGCAACATGTGTATCTTCTTATTTTATCCAAATTTCCAAGATCTATGTTAAGCTGTCAACACTTGACACTAATAAAGGGTCAGGTCCCGATGGAATTCCACCCATTTTTCTCAAAACATTTAATTTTGCATTATCTAGGCCACTTTTTCATATCTTTAACAAATCACTGAGCACAGGTGAATTTCCTGACTTTTGGAAACTCTCTTATGTTACTCCCATTTACAAATCGGGTAAGAAATCTAATGTAATAAATTATCGCCCCATTTCCATCCTAAGCACAATCCCAAAAATCTTTGAAAGTATAATAACTGATTTTCTAACTCACGACTGCTCCAATATCTTAAATTCCCAACAATTTGGTTTTTCGCCAGGCAAATCTGCTGAACTAAGCTTATTATCATATGCTAACTTTCTGTCTGAAGCTTTAGAGAAGGGTCTACAGGTAGATTCTGTATATACAGACTTTTCCAAGGCCTTTGACAAGGTGAACCATGATCTTCTCGTTCATAAGCTAAATTTATATGGTATTGATGGGATTGTCTTACAATGGCTCGGTAGTTATCTAACAAATAGGACTCAACAGGTTCGAGTAAATCATCATTATTCCCAAATTTTCCCAGTTACTTCGGGTGTTCCTCAAGGGTCTCACTTAGGACCGCTACTATTCAACCTGTTTATTAATGACATCATAACTTGCTTTCCTAACACTAAAGCCCTATTGTTTGCAGATGACTTGAAATGCTTCAAGATCATTCATGCCTATGCCGACACTCAGATTTTGCAGTTGGATTTAAATAAACTAGAAAGTTGGTGCTCTAGTAATGGCATGGATCTAAATACTAACAAATGTCACATTATCCGATTTTGTCGCAGCCATAATTTAATAACTTATAATTATAGTTTATTTCAACATGTTTTGGACCCTGTCGATCAAATCAAGGATCTAGGGATCACCTTTGACTCTTCCATGAGCTTTAATGGTCATACCTCTGCTACAGTTCAAAAATCAATGAAAATGCTGGGCTTTGTAAAGAGGACAACTCAAGACTTCACTAATATAAACACAATTAAAATGCTATACTTCTCTTTAGTTAGGACACAACTTGATTATTGCTCCTCAGTCTGGTTCCCACACTACTTTATTCATAAAAGTAAACTGGATGGAGTTCAAAATAATTTTCTTAGATACATAGCATTCAAGTTTAACATTTATTACAATTATGCGGAATTGCAACAATATTTAAACATACCTTCTCTGGAAGTTCGTAGGAAACGAAAAGATCTTACCATACTGTCCAATATTATCAATGGCAGGTGTAATTGCCCCGACCTCCTTTCCAGAATTAATCTTTTTGTGCCGTCACGTACTACTAGACAAATTCAAACATTCCATGTACCTTTTCACCGTTACAATTATGCGTTTAATACTTTTATTCCTAGAACACTTAGACTAGCTAACTCTCTTCATGATATTCGACTTTTTAACAGTTCTGTTCAAGGATTTAAGAACCACTTAATTACATTGAATATTTGAACGTCTCAAGCAATTCCATAAATTTCATTTAACACGTTATAATTTATTTGCTGTTCTGTACATTAATGTCCACTGTTTTATCTAACCATTTTATTCTATAGTTTACTTAATTTTTATGATATCACTATTCTATTTTATTGTATTTTTTATTTTATATTGTATTTTATTGTATGTAAACTGAATTGGGCTTTACCCGTAAATAAATAAATAAATAAATAAATAAATAAATTTATACATAAATTAAAACCGTTTGGTAAATTTACATTAGAGGTATATTTTTCTAGTAAATTTTACGTAATAATTACCTTAATAAGTAAATTAGTCTTTAATAAAGTCGAGTTATAATTAATGTTATAGAAAATGTTTGTTGGGTAAGTGCTGTAGAGATGCATAGCGACCAAAATACGCAAGAATCTTATCTAGATTTCACAGAAATGATTATAGACATTCCAAAATAAACGTAAAATAAATTTTATGGATAATCTCATTAATAAACGAAGAAAAAGAAAAATATTGGTTTTTCAAGATCAACACGAAGTACAAAAAAATTTTAAATGCTCCTTTTAAAGCGGTAGGTATATTTGGTTTAATTAACCAATAGCAAAGGCATAAAAAGACAATAATTATTATTATTTTCTACTCTGATTTTGCACAAATATAAATACATTTACGGACAAAGTCTCCAAAGAATTTGCGGTCGAATTCTGTACTGCGGGACCGCCTAACCAGGGGTGGGAAACTGGTATGCGCAGGTCAAGGATCAATCAACCACGTCCGCGTGGTGCTGCAGTCGGGTGGTGGGGTAGGTGGTGGGAGTGTAAATGACAGGTGAATATTGATTTTGGGGGGGTGTCATGGCGTCTTGGCTTAAACCAAACGTGTTTATTTATATTGGTGACTTGGTTGTGTTCAGTTGTGTTTTCATTTCCAATTTGCTTAATTGATTTAGTTGACCACTGTTAGTGAGCTTGTTTTTCCATTATAAATTTGTGCGTTTTGAACTGTTATCTTGTGCTTTTTCCGCTGTTATTTCGTGCTTTTCCATAAAGATGCGTAATTATAGAAAATGTTGTGTACCGAATTGCCTTGATGTGAACAACAAGATGCATCGCCTGCCCCACCCTAGGAATGAACCCGATTTATTTGAAATTTGGGCACTTGCTGTTCGTTGTCCAAGATTTAATAATAAAACAAAACTACAAATTTATTCCACCTTTGTAGTATGTCATAAACATTTTGAAGAGAAGTATAAAGTAGTTGGCTCTCGTCGAGGTCTAACACCTGAAGCATTTCCAACGCTATTCCTACCAGCAGTTCCTGGAAGAGTAGCGGATGGACTTTCCTCAAATAACGTAGAAATTGAATATGTTGATCAAACACCTTCTACTTCAAGTAAAGGTTCGAAGAAGAAGCAGAAGCAGACTAATAATATATGTTGGACTTCTTTTCGAGAAGGAAAGTTAGTAATCTACTCATTTATTTTATACTTATACTGTGTATTTTCTGTTTCATGACATTTGGGGTTGCAAAGCTGTATCGTAGAAGAAGAAGCAGACTAATAATATATGTTGGACTTCTTTTCGAGAAGGAAAGTTAGTACTTATTTATTTTATACTTATTGCTGTGTTTGAGAATCCACATCAGATGCATTTTTTACATCTCGAGCGTTTTTTTATCCACATACCTATATATAAAACGTTTATTTAGTCAAAAAAACTATTTTTTACATGTCAATACATCTTCACGTTTAAAATATAAAAAATACCTAAATATAGAATCAACATACATTTAAAATGCAATAAAAAATACATAAGATACAGTACACTTACATGTCAACTATACAAAACAATAAAAGAACAAGAAAGAGAAAAAAAACGTCAATAGGTGAACAGGTATTCATGCAGTTTTATTTTAAATATTGCCACATTTGAAGAACATTTAATATCCTCAGGCAAATTATTAAAAGCCTGTACACCTTTAAAAAACACTGAATTTTGTGTACATTTTTCTTGTTACCTGTTTAGGTTCATGAACATCCTGATTATAACTTAAAATATTTTGTAAATATACTCTGGAGATTCCTGATTTAATTTTAAATATAAAAAGCAGGGAATAGAATAGCAAATATTTTTTAACAGTCAACCACTGAAGCACATTCAACATGGAATTGATTGGTTCCAATCTCGAACAGCTCAGTATTATCCTCAGACCTCTATTCTGCAACTTTTGCAATCATTGTGACTCATTCTGGTTGAGCAAATACAGTATAGTGGCACAATAATTAAAATAAGGTAATATTAAGAGTATTATAAATTATTATTTTAGTCCATTTGCCGAGATGTGGAGAACAGCGCCTCAAATAGTTTATTTTAAATCGGACACATCTGTCCCATTACATTTACGTAAATTGAATCACGTGATCAAAGATTTACTACATCTCAGTTGCATCCGATGTGGATTCTTAAACGCTGCATATACTGTGAAATTTGTGTTTCATGACGTTTGGGGTTGCAAAGCTGTATCGTAGATGTTGGACTTATTAAAAAATAAAGTATTCCTCGGACTTATAATTTTTTATTAATACATTTATTTTAATGAGATACTGTCTTTCTTTTTTCACAGCTAAAGTTCTTCACAAAATGATGGACAGTGTTGTATCCTGGAATATGTAGCAGCCATCCAGCTACTTCATACATAATACAATTTTCATATACATTACATTTTTTAAATATTGGATTTGTATTATATATATTCTTTAATAAATTTATTTTTTGAATATTCTTGTTTTTTTTATCTAAAAACTGTTAGCCAAATTAAGATTTGTTCACACAAACTGCATTTTTGCTTTATTATAGCGATATTCGCTATAATAAAGCAAAAATGCAATTTGTGTGAACAAATCTTAATTTGGCTAACAGTTTTTAATGCGGATAATTTTTACTGTCAAATTTGAATAGCCCCGCGCTTTTCTTCTCTTCTTCTTTTTATTATTTTCTCTTCTTTCATATGGCCTCTTACCAGACAAGGACTTAATTGAAAAAAAATCAACCACGTCCACCAGGTGCCGCTAAAAACTCTATCATCCTTTTTTAACATGGGAGTTACCGTTCTAAGAGTAAGTGTTCTGTGCGCCTAACTAGTATTTAGTAAAATAATCTACTCGTCAAAATGAATTATCGATCCGTTGAATTTGTTATTTGCTGCTTACGGAGTTCTTAGCATCTGGATACGGAAACGAAGGAAGATCAATATTTTAGTACCAAAAAAAAATAATATAGTTATATTATTTATTTTATTTAAATAGTAATTACAAGCAATAAGTAATTATATACCTAATTATTTATTTTTTAAATTTTTTAATATTTCTTGTTTCTGTTAAGACAATAATATCTGGAGTAAAAACAAGTTGTCCCAAAATTACGCAAAATTCATCAAAATTTTTATGAATACTTCTTATGTTGGCGTGAAATATTTTTAAATCAGACTGTTGAAGCATTATTGTTTTTGGGTCATCTATTATATTTGCCAAAATTGGAATATTATCGTAATCTCTTAAAAATGAATCCATTTTGCTATATATGCTTTAAATACCTACTTTCTTAAACTAATTAGCGGAAACATTTACCACCAATAAAATATTTCTGTGAACATAAGATATTACCTATAGTAGAATCTAAATTTAAAAAAATAATAAAAATAAAGAGATATAAATTAAGCCTTAAATTTAAAATTATTTAATCTTTTCTCGAGTTATTGTTTAGTGATTGTAATCTAGTACGAATTGGGTTTTGTTGGAGTGGGGGTTGGTTTGAGTTTACTTGTTGATGTTTTGATTCTCTCCTTGCTGGTGGTTTTGGATGGGTCTGTTGTATGGGTAATTGCTGATTGTTTTTAGTATTTACTAAATTAGGTTTTTGGTTACTCCATTTGGGTGTGCTATATTTTTCTACAATAGGTGTTCCGAGATCACTTCTATGTCTTTCTTCTTCTACTTCTTCGTCCTCGTCTTCGTTATTCTCAAAGTCGGACAAATCTTCTATTTTATAGGGTTTATTGTCAATATATAACTTATTATGTCTTATGTAACTTACAGTGGAGGGATATTTTTGTCTTATTTTAGTTAAGTTCTCCTTTAATATTTTCTGTTCCTTCAGTTGGATTTTTGTGTAATCATGGGATATGGAGACTTTCGTAAGTTTGAGTTTCTTTGTATTCCTGAGTATTAAAGTTTTCTTAAATTGTGATAATAGCTCCAATTTAATAGGACAATTTGCAGTCTTTCCTAAAGAATAGCAATCACCGATGTCGTTTTCGCAAATATTTAGCTCTAGTAATTTGTTTAAGTCTTCACACAACTTGTTGACAGCAAAACCAGAATCCGGTTTCTTTAGGCCATATATTACCAAATTTTTCTTTTTATTGTCTCTTTCCAAGTGTTCTATTTTTTGTTTAAGTATATATAATTTTAACTTTTGACTTAAAAGTCTTACTCAGATTTTATTTTTACACATATTTATAAATTATAAGTTTACATCCATTTTTGTAGATAAGCACTGATGATGGCACAATGCCGAAAGCGCTTTGCATTTATTAATTAAAAAGTTTTGTACGAAATACAAGTCTTTCCTTTTGAAGAAGTAAATGTTTTCCTAAAACATTAAGTAAATGCTTACAATATATACATTTTTGTGAAGGAGAAGAAATGATTTTTCCGTGGATGTTAAAAATTATAGGGTGTTCTTTTTAAAGTAAACTCACAATTTTGATAGAAAAAAGTTCTTTTTTTTCGGTACTTTTCAGAAAGAAATTACATGTGGCAACAATGTCAACAAAACTTACTCGGATCAGAAAGATTATGGATTCCTTTTGTTCGTTTACCTATGGTTACTAACCTTATCCGTGTTCGGAAACTAGTAGATTACTGATCCAGTTTTGTGATCGATATCAATATTTTGTGACCCACTCTACGAGTAGATTAGTAATAGATCCGCGAGCGCACCGCATGATTTTATAAAGGGATAATACAATTTGTTGGTGTTTGGTGTCTACCAATAATATATTTGAAGTTTTTTCTACCTTCAATTAGTTATAATTTGTAATCTTTATGCCCATATTGCGACTTTATTATTCAGATTACAAATATGTTTAATTAAAATGATTCCTTAACAAATAGGGGGGAAAAGTCAAAGATTGACAGCCGTAGATAAACAGGATGAATAATCCAACTCGTTCGTAAACTGTTGGTACTAAGATCAGTGATCCACGTGATCTATCGGGTAAAACCAGTAATCTGGATTTGTTATCTATAGTAGGTTTCCGAAAATGCCTTATGAAGTCTAGTGAAAATTGCATGTCAATATCTTTTTCCGTTCTCGAGTTATAAGTTGTTAAAATGTGTCAATTTATAGATTTTGAAGTGTTAATGTCAAAAGCCTTGAGTATGGACCAGTTGTAAAGCCTATACATATCAACTTATAACAAATCTTTGTCTCCATCGTTTGATATTGACTTAAATGATTTTAAATAGAATATATTTTGAGTAATTAAACACTTCACCAATATATCATCAATAAATAAAATTGAGCCACGTAAATCAAAAACTAAACAAAATCAAAGAGACTTAATTAGTAATCCTAGAGGAAAACGTATTACTTAAATAATCAGCCGCCGCCTATGTCATCCTTCAAAAATCCCTTTATTTCCTTTAAATTAAAGTGTAGCTCTATTTCTCTCGACTTTAGTGTCAATACAATTATCTTACGTTTTCGCAATAGCCTAGCAATTCTAGTGCAGACGGTCTTTTAAATTATGGTATTGATAGATACGGCGCTGCCACGCTTGAGACGGATTAGAATGATAGTAGGGAGTCTAAAGGTTTTGAAAAAATCTAAAATTAGCCGTTTAAAATATTAATTTCGTTGATGGACTTAAGTATTCCATAATTAGAGATTTGTTTTTGTTTTTTAGTACAATTAACATATTTTAAAGTAAAATTCCATATCGGCCTAGAGTGTAATGAGTGAATAAATAACAAAAATTTGTTTGTAGACAAATCGTTACGGTAAATTTATTATATTTTTAAGTGATAATTTGAATAGTGACATAAATGAACTGTTTAATGAAATATTAATTTTTTTCGTACCTATAAAACAAGTTAAATTCGACAAATAGTTATAGTTCAAACAAGGCTTTACACAAAACAAGATGTCTTTCAAAGTACTCGCAACTTTTACAGCTGGTAAGTTTTAAAAAAATGTTTATATTTTTATTTTATATTAATAGTATAATTTCATCGAGACAAATTCTTATATCCACCAGCAGATGGTGTCTTCTGTTTCACAAGCGACAGCTACAATAGGTTTGAAAGAGGTGTTACAAAAAGCTCCTTCTATGTCAAGAAATTCCCCTAGGAAAAGTCTATTTCTTCGCTATTAACACACCCAAATCGTTTCATTTTAAACGTTTCACTAATATATTAATTCACCGGCTGACAAATGAAAATTTTTGGAACATCGTTTCTATTTGAGTAAAAAATATCATTAATTTTTAGCATTCTTATCACAAAAATACATACAGATATACTCTATCACATTAGGTTTTTTTACAAAAGGGAAAAATCATTTTTTTTTTTTTCGAAATTTTAAGAAAAAATCAATTATTATGTTACAAACAAATATATTTAAGCACTTATTAAGAAAATATCAATAAAAATCATTACAACAGAATTATTTTGAGTGACATCTTTTACGTTTAGTCATAAAATTACGTCTGGGTGTAATTTTTTTGTGAATATCATCAGTAATATCGCGTTTCAGTGACCAGCAGTAATCAGCCATCATATTCACATTACATCGACCTTGATATCTTGTTTCCATAGTTTTTATGTCTTGGTGGAACATTTCTCCTTGTTCTTCACTATAATCACCAATATTATCAGGAACAAAATATAAATGTGAATCTAAAAAGTGAAGTTTTATACTCATATTACAGCCCAATAAGTTTGCAACAATATTTTTATAATCAGAGTGTTTGTGATTTCCTAAAAAATTGATGACAACATCTTTAAACGCCAGCCAAGCTTCTAATTCAGTAGTATTCATTGTTGTATCGAATCTTTCATGAGTCATTAAAGATCTAATATGAAGTGAAGGTAATAAATTTTTTTTAGGATTAATTAAATTTTTTCGTATAACGTTTTTGGTTCCAGGTTTAAGATTTTTACGAGGATTCCATTGTTTTTGTATGTAGTGCTTGTCTCGTGCTCTACTATATCACTCACACAAAAAACAAGGATATTTTGTGTATCCTGACTGTTGGCCTAACAACATAGTTATAATCTTCAGATCTCCACAAAGCTGCCAACCATGTTCTTTATATCCAATTTTATCCAGTACTTTCTCCAAATTTTCATAAGTCTCTTTTATGAACAGAGTGAGCGACAGGAACAGAAGCATACTGATTAGAATTGTGTAACAGAACACCTTTCAAACTCCGTTTCGAAGAATCCATGAAAAGTCTTCAGGATCCAGGATTATATTGTCCTCCTAACTTTCCAATGAAAACCTCAATATTTTTACAATAAACGAATGATTCTTCCTGACTGAAAAAAGTTACAAATTCTTCTTCACGTTTCCTATACCAAGCAAAATGTGTATTAGGATCTAACAGGTGTTTTGCATGAAGTCTAGACCCCAGAAGTTGAGCAAATTCTTTATACAAACTTAAATTTCTAACCAAATCATTTAATTCACCTTGACTAAATCTCTGTGGCTGATTTAAGATTGGTTCAAAAAATTCTGTTGACTCTTGACGCTATAGATTTTGTTCTGACAATGTCGAACTAAGATCAGAAATTGAGGTTGGAAGGGGCACTGGAATGTCTGGGCCGTGTGGAATCGGCCGTGTAACTGATGTTACATTTGCGTAGACTATTTTATTTTTATTTTTAGCATTAAAACCTTTGACATTAGTACAGCAAAAATAACAATCATCAATATGATTATTTTGCTCTCTCCATATCATAGGTCTACCAAATGGCAGAGATTGTCTTTTACAATTTGTCCACTGCCTCAATTGCTCAACACAAATAGTATTTTATTTTTCTGTTTCTGCTTCGAAGTCATAAAGTTTCCACAGATGTAACAAAATGTATCTGCACTATTATGACACTTTCTTGAAGACATTCTGTTTTTTAATCAGTTTTTTAATCACAAATCACTAATAACATTCATTAAATACCAAGAGTAAAACGTAAACAATTTTCTCAAATAAACACTCTAATTTCAGTAAAAAATTTGTAAACAAAATAACTGTGATGGCTTATTTTTATGTGACGCATTTCAAATGAGTATGTTGCGGTTGCATCTAATATATTCTCCCACGAGAGGTCGCACTATTCAAGAAAAGAGCGCCAAAACTCAACAATTTAATTTCTTATTATTAAAAAATATAAAATAGCCAAGATATCAAGTTTACTGAAAACCTGATGTGATACGATAAAATTACGTCTGAATTCGTAATCAGCACTACAAAATTGGTGGAAAAAATTAGAAATATCTTGAACAAGGAAAATCATGTCGGCCGGTGAGTCTGACACTTAATATTATTTGACAGTTACCACTTTTAATATTACACCTACAATCAAGTATGCGAGTTGCTGTCAACATAGGTGAATATCGAGCACCATGCATGAATAGTCGATTTAAAATAGTCAGTGAAAATAGTCGATTTAGTTGTTTCCGATTGGTTCTAACGATATCGTAAATTGCGAAGTGATTGGTTAAAATTTCAAATCTGACAGGCGAGGGAAATAATCAATAATAACTAATTTTATTTTTTACAGTTATTCTAAATTCCATGTTTTTCTGCAATTGTTCACCAATTCCTTCAGGTAACTATTAGAACCACACAGTAAAAGTATAACTGAATTAATTATTTATCTTAAAGAGACTCAAGACTTAGTTAGCAATACCGCTGGTGGTGATCTGCTTACACCAGTTTTTAATGAAACAACAGGCTTATCAGGTTATTATTGAAAATCACACAGTTCAAATATAACTCCCTGAAATAATGATGTATTTTACAGATGCCGGAGGATCTCTTATTACCGATACCGATGGTAATGGTTTTATTACACCAGTTTTAAATACTGCTGCAACAGGCTTATCAGGTAACTATTGAAAATCACACAGTTAATATAACTCCCTAAAATAATGATTTATTTACAGATGCCGGATCTTTTATTACTGCTGGTAGTGGTACATTTTTAAATACTGCTGCAACAGGCTTATCAGGTTACTATTAAAAATCACACAGTTTAAATATAACTCCCTGAAATAATGATATATTTTACAGATGCCGGATCTCTTATTATCGATGGTAGTGGTACAGTTTTAGATGCTGCTGCAACAGGCTAATCAGGTTACTATTGAAAATCACATAGTTCAAATATAATTCGCTGAAATAATGATCTATTTTACAGATGCCGGATCTCTTATTATCGATGGTAGTGGTACAGTTTTAGAGGCTGCAACAACAGGCTTATCAGGTTACTATTAAAAATCACACAGTTTAAATATAACTCCCTGAAATAATGATTTATTTTACAGATATTGGATCTCTTATTATCGATGGTAGTGGTACAGTTTTAGATGCTGCTGCAACAGGCTTATCAGGTTACTATTGAAAATCACATAGTTCAAATATAATTCGCTGAAATAATGATCTATTTTACAGATGCCGGATCTCTTATTATCGATGGTAGTGGTACAGTTTTAGATGCTGCTGCAACAGGCTTATCAGGTTACTATTAAAAATCACACAGTTTAAATATAACTCCCTGAAATAATGATCTATTTTACAGATGCCGGATCTCTTATTATCGATGGTAGTGGTATAGTTTTTGATGCTGCTGCAACAGGCTTATCAGGTTACTATTAAAAATCACATAGTTCAAATATAATTCCCTGAAATGATGATCTATTTTACAGATGGTCTGAATTTGTCTATTGGTGATATTAAATAATGGATAGTCTAGTCAGTACTCTACTCATTCTAGCAGTTCAAAATAGCAAACGTGTTTTTTAAGATTGAGTTTTTGGAGATAACTCAACCATCGTTTTATCGTTTTGCCAACCAGCATCAGTTTAGAAGCTATATAATATAAACAACTTACTCGTCACTATTGAAAATGATTTAACCATTTTTTTTTAAATTGTTTAGTTTTATTTAATTGTTATTTAGTTTGTACTTGCAATCAGCTTTGTAATTTAATTTTATCATTACTTTATTAAATAATTTCATTAAAGACTATTGTCAGAGATCCTTGATTTTGTTTTCAAAAATATCGTAGTCTATGTAAGGCAGAGGCAGCTGCTAAAATATGCAAGAATTTCCTCTGGATTTCACAAAAATGATTATAGACATTTCAAAATAAATGTAAAATATATTTTATTGATAATATCGATAATATTAAATAGTATCCATAGCCTGCGAACAAATTTCACTTTATTTTATAGCTGAGAATAAATCCAGATTGAACCAGTGAAAGACCTAACAAAAGCTCGCCAGGTCATATGCATAACGCCAAGACACGTAATGTTTGAGCTGCATTTTTGCTAGATCTGCAAGCTTATTTATAGTAAGGTGTTCACTGTTCAGTTGCTTCACATACTTTGATTACTATACGAGGCAAGAGAGAGGTCCGACACGCCCAACATAGGGCGCGGCCATTTTGGACCCTGTGACACAGTTTACAGCTAAAGAATCAGATCGCTCACTCTGCGTCGGCACTTTGGATCTCAATGTTTCAGTTTATACACTGTGCAACTCGGATAATACAATATATGACAACCGCCTAAAATAAAACAGCAGTCTTCTGCGTATCCTGAATTTGTATCCCTGGAGTGGATGTTATTTTGGAACTTTCAACTGGTTCGAGTGAGTTAACTGATTCTTTAACAATAAACTGTGACTTCAAAAATAATATTCACTGACACTGACAGCAGCAAGCAAAATATCAGGTGCGTTTTAATCATCCGCTTCTGCTTCCGGAATTGTCGGTTTAGTCGTTTTAACTTGTCATATTAAAACAAGAAAACCGACAATTCCGAAGCAGAAGCGGATGATTAAAACGCACCTATTAAAAATATTGCGTCAAGATGTAGGCAACACGTAATAAGGGTTCAAAATGGCGGAGTTTTCTATCTCCTTTTAGAAGGCACTCAGAAAGCTGCGCAGTGCGACCATTCTCCGTATAGTAAAAGAAAATCAAAGTATGTGAGCTGCTTCGTGTGTAGCTTGTTGCCAAGCAGATAGTCTTTACAATAAACGAAAATACGTTAAATGACATTTATCAAAGTCTATTCAAATTTAATTTACGCCTGATGTAAACAGAAGCAGGTGGACGCTAAAATTAAGCAGGGCCGTATTTTACTTTTCCGTCTTGCAAAAATGTAAAATAAAAGAGTGTAATTGTGAAATTATTTTTTTATTACGATAAAAACATATTTTGTAAAGTAAAACTATAAAATAAATGCCATACACGGTCTCCCAGACTTTAGTGATATTTCTGGACGAAGATAGGTGAGCGACATAAACTGCGTTAACCTGCAATACAAATTAATAAATGTATTTGACTTTAAAAGAGATGGTTGCATTATATTTAGTTCATTGCATATGTCTACTGTGATACAGAGCATTAAAACAATCATATTATAAAATTATATTGTACAGGGTGTCCAAATAATTGCAAATTCTTTAATAGCTAATATATATCTACTAAAAGCATTAAAAAAAACTTTAAATATAAGAAGTATTTGGTATTTAAATTTGGTATTTGATTTAAAATTGTGCATCTTAAAAAGAAACCTTTTGTATTTTTGATAACTTTTGTTCTTTATTGTTCTTGTTCTACTAGTATTTAGATTAGACAACTTGTACCCTGTATTATAGCAATCTTTCTTACTTGACTTAGCACTATTCTGAATCGGATAAATTAGTTAGACTTGAAAGGCTATCTTCATTAATCAAAATTACAAGTGGTTCTACCTGAACCTCTATAATATTATCCAACGCCCACATTTTTACTTCAACTTTTTGGCGAACATGGTCGATACACTTTTTCCATTTTTCTGGAGAAATTAATAATATTACTTTTTCAAAAAGAATTTTAATGTCTCCAGATTTAAATGTTGAGTTTTTATCTGCTACGTTTGTTTAACGTCAACTTAGATTAATTCAATAGGGTTTAGTTCATAATGATACGGAGACATGTGAAGTATTATGTTGTTTTGCTGCTTAGCTATTTTATCTATTACATACCTATCATAATGTTTATGTTGCTTACCAAGTTTTAGAAGTTGGATCTTAAGCATTTGGTAGTCGAATTCAATTTTTTTCCCTTATAGCCATTTTTAAATATCACCTTTTTTAGACGTCGTAGATATTTTTTCCAGCTTTCTCGAATAATAATGCAGTTATCTTCTAATTTTGGTAGGGTGTTTGAAAACCACTCTTTGAACGATTCTCCACACATTTCTTCATGGTAGTCATCGGATTTTTCAACTCAAATACATAAAGTGCATTAGAGACAAAGCCTTCTTAACTTCCAATATGGCATATAATGAGCTGTTTTTACGCACATACCTGATGGGTTTTTAAAACCAGTTAAAATTTCATCCAAAAAGGCTTGTCTGGATGAAAAAACCGACATATCGAAACATACTTTTGATTTTGTGTGGCCTGCGTTAATCCAAGTCTCATCAAGATAATATATTTTTTGCCTTTCTTCTCTGTACCGTTTTATTTTTTGTGGCGTAGGACGAAACAATTTCATTTTTGTCTAAAAGCAAACTATTTTTTCCTCGAGTTTTAAATTTAAAATTAAGGGTTTTGAAAAGCTTGTAAAATGTAGCTCGCTTAAAAGTAGACAAATATGGATCATCGTTGACTTCTTATAAAACCTTATCAATTGTTGGAAGTTAATTTCTAAAGAAGAATTGATGTACTTTGCGCCTTATTGTATTTTTATCAAAATCATCCACAGAGCCACTAATTTGTTTATAACGTAGCTTTCTTTTTGGTTCAGAAAATTTATGAATCTGCCTATACTCCTTCATAACATTAAAAACGGTTTTAGCGCACATCCCTGTTTTATCAGCAACTCTCCTTTCAACATCATGTACCAACATATCAGGGTTCTATTAAATTTAATGCTTATAAATATTAAGAATCATTTCTTTAGTACGGATGACCAAATGTCCCTTTTTCAGTCGAAATAGAGTAAAACATGTTCAAACTAACAACAACCACAAAAACAAAAAAATAAATAACACAATATATGTATATCTAAACTATAATATAATGAATTATAATCAATCAAACATACAAAATGTCCAAACTAACCAACACGGTGAATGCTACCAAAACGCCGTTTATAATTATCCAAATTGAACTGAATTCGACTCTGACAAAAAATATTTGCGCGTCGTCTAAATGACTAACTAGAAGCGCAAAAAAATGTCACGTGAGCTGTTGCTGGATGGGAGAAATTGTTTTGACGCGGCGTAAATGAAATCTGAATAGAATTTATTTTTTATTTGACTCTTCTTAAAGACCATATTAATATAAAAATAAAAGTATATATTTATAAACAAAATTTAAATTTGTTGGTACACGTCACGAGACATAACATTAGAAAGTTTAATAATTATTTCCTTCAGTGGAATCAGAACAGCCAAGTTTTGCTCAAGTACTATTAAAAAATATGACTACTATAGCTGCTTTCTTTTGTATATCCTCTTAGAACACTAGAACACTATATGGGGGTCAAATTTTCACTAGGAATTGTAAAAGAAATAAATATTAAATACAAAATTATGTTTATTTTAATATATACAAAAACTTTTTACAAGATAGACGAAACTCAAAAACTAAAACTAGTTAACGATTGTAATAAACATTTACAATTGATTTAGTTTTGAGCAGACTAACAAAATTACAATTTATTCTTGCTTAAAGGCACCCTTGCTACAACAAACACTATCACAAAACATTTATTCCAATCTCATCTAATATTATCAATATTATTTTATTATTCATAAGGACACATAAATCCTCATTTTAATAAAGTTTAAATATTCTAATTTTATATTATTCTTTTTTAAGTACGTTTTGAAGTGAACATTGTAACAAAGGTGCCAGTAAGTATTTTTAAGATGTTCTAAGTAGTATTTTATAATCATCATGAATAACACTTCTTAAGTACGTCATTCGTTTAGCTTCACGTTAGTGTTTTATTACAATACTTTAAAGGATTTTCTGGCAAGTATTTGGTTCTACTTTTGCACCCAAACAAATGGATATACAACACTCCTCATTTACCTTTTCACTATCTTACAACAAAAGTCTGACAATCTCATGGCAATAATTTATTTTAGCAACTATTTATAAATGAGTAGAAATTGTGTCTGCAATGGGTTCTAAGGGTTTCTTCTTCTCCGTCACACCTTTCAGTATCATTTGAATCTCTTCCAAAGTTTTACCCTTCGTTTCTGGCACAAGAATGTAACAGAAAATAGCAGTAAAAAAACAACTTCCTGAAAATACGTAAAACGGATATTCCAACCCATAGCTATCGCTAAGTCTTTGATAAACTTGTAACGACAAAAGGGAGCCAACCACGTACATAGCATCAGCTATTGTCATTCCATAAGCCTTCATTTTCGTAGGAAACAGTTCAGCAGTTAGCACAATAGGAACTAAACCTAAACCTAACTTAAACGCGCAGGCGTATAACATGACACTTACTATCGGAAGCCAACTCACAGAAGCTGTATCGTAACCTGAATTTTTAAGTTGAAAGTAGATTGCGATTATAAGTATACAAAAACCTGAAAGTACGCTAGAAACTATTAAGAGAGCTTTCCTACCAAAATTATCAATTGAAAATGATGCTACAGTAGCAGCTATTAGTAATATAAAAGCGAAAATAATACCAGCCGTTGAAGGTTCCATGTAAATTGATCCAGCTGCTTCTAAAATAATATGCAAATTCATTAAAAGTACGCTAATACTGCTGAAGTGTTGTGCTATGTCCAGCACCATCAGAATGATCAAAGCTCTACGATGGCTTGGAACTAAAAATAAATCGATAATTCTGCCTTTTTCCGTTTTTTGTCTGGTTACCGCTGCTTTCATTTCTTCTATTTCTTTCTCAATGTCAGATCCAGCACCCCTAAGTCGTTTCAAAGACGCCTTTGCACCAGCTTCGTCTTCTTTAGAAAGTAAATAGTACGGACTTTCAGGCATAAAAGGAAATATAATTAGCTCCAGTGCTGCCAGGGATGCTCCTAGTATACAGTGGACATAGATAGGAACAAATGGTGCTACTAAGTAAATTAGGAGTATACCAATGAGCATCATAAGAAATATTAAGCTACTTAAAAAACCTCTAATCTTATGCTCGGCAATTTCTGCTATATACATCGGTGTAGAAACATACGCCGTATCACTAGCTGCACCAGCTAGGAGTCTAGCCACGTAAAGGTATTCGACTGATGGAGCTAACGCTATGAGTACCCAAACTGTGAACATAAAAGACGAAGCTAACAAAATTGAACGTTTTCTTCCTATTTTATCGACTAAATACATTGTTAATGGCAGGCACATTAGCGATCCAATCCATAGAAAAGTTTCCATCCATTCACCTTCATGTTCTGTAATTGGTACTGGAGAGTTTGGACCCATAAGGATTGGTAATACTGGAGCTGTCCAACCATATTGCATTCCATCACTTATGGCGTTTAAAGTAGCTGTAAAGAAAAAACGTTAAATTAGTTCAGTTGAAAGTTATGTGGAAATTAAATACTAAGTATTTTTAAGTATCTTGGTAGAATTCCCCACTCGTCCATTCACTGTTGGGTTCTAATTAACAGTGCTGTTCCTAGAGTGGCGCTGGGAAACAGTAACAAAGCCTACACAGAACACGGAGCTAATGACCTTAGCAGTCGATGGGCTAAGCAGACATGTTCATGACATGTTGCCATCGTACATTTTTAAATTGTCACTCTGTTTGAAATGAAGTCTACCAAATAATTCCTAGCTATGGAGCGCACTGAGTTTACTCCAAATTTGAGGAAAAAATTTGGTTGAATTGCACCATTTCTGAGGTTAAATTTTTCTAGCAGCCATATGTAGGTCTTATAAAAAGAATAGCTTTAACTGCTCAAAATTTATTTAAAAATATTTATCCAAATTGATTCAGTTCTTAAATGCACACGTAGTTTAACTTCATGTTACTATCCAAGAATAACTAGTGCCTGGTATGAAGAAAACTGCAAAGACTTTATTTATAATATAGACAATACTTCGAATGCAGCTCAGGCTTGACCACCAGATGAATTTTGATCAATAATAAACAAACAGTGCATAACAAGGGATGGGAAGCTGCAATTAAAGGTCAATTACAACGTCAAAATCCTGGATTCACTGACTAAGAAACGGTATAGCGTGTCAACAACATGCCACACGAATTTGCATACTTTCACCCCTACTGTGGACCATTCTGAAGAATGACCTGTAAACTGATCTCTCGACAGGCGGTGGATTTCTAATGCTATGCGGACGATCTGGTTGCTATAACTAGGGGGAAGTTCGAAGAGGTGATCTTTAACATCCTTCAACAAGCCCAAAGATGGTGCCAGAAGTAGCAGATGTCTGTAAAACTATTATCGACTTCTTCACCAAGAGAAAAAAGGTTGACAAGCTTCGACCACTTACCTTGGCTAGGGAAACCATTCCTTCTGCGGAGGAGGTGAAATATCTGTGGATCATCCAAGATAAGAAACTCACCTGGAATCCCCAATTGGATAAAACCATCAACAAAGCCACATTATCCTCTGGCCCCCAGAAGTATATGCGACAAAGCGGGTCATAATGAGATAAAGAATAACGATATAGCAGATGGTATCGCAAGGAAATGGACTAAGACACTCTTTGTGGTACCTGAGTGGTTTTGCGGTAACACAGTATTAAGAAAGATTAAAAAAGAATTGGGCAGTAAAAGAACTTGAATTGAAAAAATCTCTTGAGGCTAAGATAGGATAACATACTTCTGGATAACAACTATAACCAGAAAAGACCAAGATCTTGTTTATGTCTAAGCAAGAACAGGCTACAGATTGTAACAGGGATCCTTACCATTGCCATTGCCAACTTAAACGATCCTTTAGTAAACGTAGGAGAAAGTGAGGAGGAGGAGGAGGAAGAAACCTCCAGTAACAATCTAAATAAATGTATACCACTGCCGAATTCAAGACTCGTATACTTATGAGCTTAACAAATAGAGGAGGGCGATGTATCTAACTTGGAGCCACTCCAAATACTACTTTTCTTTAAGAAGCTATCATCATAGAGGCTATTATCTTGCTGCGTGAGAAACAGAAGATGGTACAATAGATCTTTTAGGTAAAAGTGTATTAAAACTTTATATATTATATATAACGCCATATTTTAAAGAAATTGTTGTCGAGATGATGATTTATCAAGAAAAATAAGGGCCATTGACGATAATGGCCCAATATAAATTATTTAAAAATTGGGTATTATTGAAGTATTTACCTAACAAACAATCAACTGCTGGAAAACTAATTGCCCATTGCTGCAATTTAAGGTGATGACTATGTTGGCTAAATGTTAGGCAATTATATTTTCATGGCATATAAAGTTATAATAGAACAAATAGAAGAGCCAGAAGTGGCAAGTACGATTCATATCTACACCGACGGTTCTAAAACAAAACAAGGCTCAGGATGTAGAATTTACTCCAGATTCTTAAACATAAACATAAAATGGGCTGTGAGCAATGGTGCCAGTGTAGTTCAAACAGAGCTAACGGGGATTCTCATAGCAGCAAAAGAAATAACCAGAAACAATATCACTGGAAGGAACACGCTCATCTATACAGATAGCAGACAAACACTACGCACCCTGAACAGACCACGAATTTACTCAAGGTTAGTACTAGAATGTCACGAAGCTTTGGCCGAAGTATCCATCAACAATGTGGTCACCTTAAGGTCACGCCACATCGAAAGGTAACCATCTTGCTGATTCACTAGCCAAGAAAGCAGCCAACCAAATACTTTTTGGACCTAGTGACAGACCTAATCAAAGAACATTCCCTTGTGAAATTCAAGGAAAGATGGGATGAAACAAGAAACTGCCGAGTTGCCAGGGAGCTCTTAAGTTATCCTGACAACACTGCAGCAAACAAATACTTGACTATGACTAGACAGAATCTGCGCCTAGTCACAGGCATTCTGACTGGTCATTGCCAAGTACGAAAGCATCTCCATATCATGGGGCTTTCAGAATCCGAACTCTGCAGAGGATGCGAACAAGAAGATGAGACCATCGAGCGTATTCTTTACGATTGCCCGACACTCTTATTTATTAGAAGATTTGTGTTCGGCTAACACCGGCCGATATAAGAGAAGCACTTCTTGGCGACGTTGTCAACTACCTAAAATCTGTAGGCTGGCTCACGAGCTAGGAGGTGCCTATCATCTCAGGAGGATGCACAATGGGCCTAATGAGACCTAGGTGTCGTGGGGGCAACCCACCCTCCACACGTTACAGATACAGATACATTTTTATGGTTTGAGGGCCATCAACTATTAATTGATGTTGGACTTGAGTTGGAGGACAGTCACTTGCCAATTTCATATAATTTTAAATCATATTTACAAAATGCAAATGGGTTTTGACTAAAAGAAACAAAAACGTGGGAATTAAACGATGAAAGTGTATTTTTCAACCGTTAATAACCATTTCGAAATACATTCTTTGTAAGTGGCTGGATATTCATAAAGACAAGATCAATACTGTACAAGAGAAGAAGAGTTTTTAGACATTTTGTTGGTAGTGAAGGTGATTTAAGTTTTGATGGAATCTCAGGAAAATAAGAAGTATGTAAGTATTAAAATAGTTTTGTAGAATTCATTTTATCATTAATATATTGCTTTATTTTCTGTTTTTAAAAAAGTCAGTACTTTAAATTAGTATTATCGAAATGTTATAATTAGGTAGGCATATAAATTTTATGATTTTCAGGCTTAGATGAATGCTATTCAAGTGGAGAGTCTAAATGAATTAACATTTACTTGAGCATAATTTAATCTTTATGTTTTAAGGAAATGTTTTTGTTAACTTTTTTTTATAAAAACCCATCTTTAGCTGAATTTGAAATTTGTTGCAAAATGAATGTCTAATTTAAGAAAAACGATTTAAATTACCGATGTTCTAGTGTTTTATTATATTATTAAAATCATCACTAAAATGATCAGCAATTCAAACATCGTTTTCCTCAAACTATACCTTAATTTTTCAATATATTGCTAAAATATTAAAAATAGCCAATATTGGACCTGCAGTCGGCCATTGAAGGTGCTTAAACTGTAAGATGGCAAAGTGACTCTGGGATGTTAAAAGTTCTGTAACTGGTATAACTGGTTTTTGATGGAAAAATGACTGTGGCACGTAAGAGTTAAAAGGCTATCATTATAATTGAAGGCAAACAGTTATTGGGCCATTATTTTCCCAGACCAAAATGTTTATTGGGTATTGTTTGTTTTTGTAGTTTCTAGTTAAAAAAGTAATAAAATTATCAAATGTTTTACTATTTTGAGAACTATTTATTTATATTTCATAGTATTAAAAATTTAGGCAAGTCTTAAAAAAATGTGTACACTGACAAAAAGTCTGCTCTGCATATTATATTTCTGCTTTTTTATATACCTACTATTTTTAAATTAATGTTAATAATTTTTGCAATAATATATGCATAATCTCACCTGCTAAAACTGCAAATAGCTGCGGTAAAGTCCCATGGAAAATTTTCAATTGGTTTACATAAGTCATATTTAAAACAGGTTGGTTTTACTGAGAATCTTTTATTCACTGAACGTTGATGTGGTCGTTGGTTACCCTGAAACGAAAAAGAAGCGTAAATATTTTTTACCGTTTCCCAATATTTCATAATTTTGTCATATCTTTTTGTTATTAACATGTTTGTAGATAAAAAAATAATAAAAAAATACTTAAACTAACAACAAAAATAAAAATTATTGATAATATTAAATTTTTACTAGTTTTATTAACTTGCATGCAGTTAACTAGACATATCATAGAATGCACGATCATTTATTGTAAATGCTTGTGAATGTTTGGGCGGGAGTAAAAGATAATAAGACAATAGGGCCATACTTTTTTAAAGAAACCTTAACAGGTCCACGATATTTAGAATTTCTTTAAAACTTCTTGATCCCCGAATTGAACCGATTGTTCTCAAACAGAAATGATTTGTGGCTACAGCAAGACGGTGCGCCTCCACACTGTGCTGTCTTGGTGCGAAACTACTTGGACAACATCTTCCCAAATCGGTCTATAGGTTGAAGAGGATCAATAGAATGGCCTCCTAGGTCACCCGATTTAACTCATCTTGATTTCTTTTTATGCGGATACTGTGTGTACCAAAATAGACCACAAAATATCAATGATCTCAAAGAACGGATACGTATTGAGATTGCAAACATAATTGCGGAAATTTTGGAGAACGTCCAAGAAGAGATCGCTGCACGTTTTTCCAATTGTATTTTAGCTGAGCACTTAATATAGATTTGGTTTTATTTAATGAATAATAATACATAATAATAATAATAATATTTATTGTACTAATAAAATGCAAGACGTCGGTGGCAGACATTTTGAACACCTAATTTAGTAGAATATGTTTTAATTATTTTGCTGTGAAATTGTCATTAAATTGTTTTTTATTATTATTATTTTGTCAAAATAAGAACTTAATTACAAACAATTATCATTCGTTCAAAATAAAATGTATGCGTCTGATCTTTAAATGTCTTTTATTCAAAAAAATTGTTATGTAAGATATTTTAAATATTATGTTTCCGAGTAGGAAATTGCAAGATCTATCAAAATAAAAAAAAATTGAAGTTACTGTTGCCAATGACGTCACTGCCCAAAAATGGAAAGTGGGGGAAAAATTGCGCTTTTAGTAAACAAAATTGACCTGTCCGAGCATTTTTTAGAAAAACCAATTACTTCCATTATAATGAATTTATTTCTTTCATTTGAACCATACTGTATATTTATATAGTTTTTATTAATATATATTTATAATTTTAATGAGTTTTTTACCGGTTCGTCTAAATAAATCATTTCATTAGTTTATTTACGTAAATGCATTTAATAATTAAATAAACAAAAAAAAATTTAGTGTATTAAATATTCCACGACAATTATTATTATGACTCACGATCAAGGTCGAAAAGAAACAAAATGTTATTTACACCTACAGTTCTTCTAAATAGTTTTTATTAGTAGCGTTATCTGGAATTCAGGAAATTATTGTGGACAGTGGGTAATACCTGTGGTTTGAGCTAATTATATATGCACTTGTGAAAAATTTGGTTAGTGTAGAAAATATGTTTTATCATTATTCTATTTCAATAAATATTTCGTTTTTTTCAGGTAAAGTTTGACGGGATGGTACCAAAACACCCCAAAGCATCGGAGAGTTGTACGATAGATATTGATAGATAAGATCACGTCATCAATAGTATTGGAAAACGAAATTTTAGAAGGAGAGGACAAACAAACCAGGGGATACAAACTCAGGTATAAGAAAAAAAAATAGTAATGAATAATAATACCTCCCTGTTTGCAAGAAATATATTAATGTAACATTTAAAACAACATTTGTTAATTTAAAATATACAAAGTAGATATAGATACACAAAAAGAACATATAAAAAATTACTTATTTGCAAACATAATAATAGTGCGACATTATTTTAACATATTGCAGTTTGGAGAACTTATTATTTTTATAATCAATAATTTTGGAATTAACAAAATTATTACGTTTCTTCGTGGCTATATTTTAAAATTTGTGAATTTCGTTAACACTATTGCATTTAATATATATTTCAGTTTGTATTTTAAGAAGTCCAATGGATGTCAAAAAAATGTCAATAATTGACACTATAAAAATGAGAAACTTGATTTTACTAGACATTATGCAGATTAATATTAACATTTATATTATTAACCTAAAACAAATAATTTTTTATACTTTTTAATATAATTTATATTATATGGACATAATAAATTATTATAATTCTTCTAATATAATTTAATTACTTATAACTAAGTATTAATTAAAATAAATCAATTAGTTCTTCTCTTCTTCACTACTAAGCTGACAAGATACAAAGTAAAAGGCCATTCTGGCCAAAATCGAAAAGAAAGAGGTTAAGAACGCCCAAGAGTTCGAGTTTGGATATAGATTTCTATCTCGTAAGAAAATTAATATAATTAACATTAAATTATTTAAAAGGGGTGTGGATAGAACCAATACATACCTACTTTATATTATTCATGACAATAAAAATATGTTGTAATTATTTTATTTCTTATTAATGTAGGTGGTAATGTCCAGCAGCTGTC
Organism: Psylliodes chrysocephalus; assembly: GCA_927349885.1. Lineage (NCBI taxonomy): Eukaryota > Metazoa > Arthropoda > Insecta > Coleoptera > Chrysomelidae > Psylliodes > Psylliodes chrysocephalus. The sequence continues at coordinate 10,134,907 of OV651825.1, forward strand.
AATAAATTGTTCAATAACTAAAGAGTCGATATATGGACCTCTTATGGGGTCTAAATAGACGTCCAGGAGTGGGATATTTGTAATATAGTCCAATAAACCATTTGATGTTTTTCGGTAAAATGCTGGAAGTTTTTTGGACAGCTCCATCAAAGGATTTCCGATGGACATCCAATGCATTAACGGTATAATTTTAAACATTTTAAAATGTCCCCCAACTATAAAATGTAATTTTACATTCATCATAATAAAATAACGTTCCATTATGCAGTGTGATAAGTTTAACTAGTAACAAATTTTGTAACTTAACCTTTAACCGCTACCTATACAGCGGTATCTCATACCGCCAGTGTTCAATTTTTCCGCCTTAATTTTTGAAATGAATTTTTGCTGACGTTTACGTTAATGCATACATTAGTAGCGTAATGGCGGTCAGTGGAATAACACGTGTAAGTAAGAAGCGATTTTTTCGTCGATGCATCCGGATGATCCAAAATTTCAGGAATGGTACTTGGATCAACTAGAGGAAGACAATAATTTCATAAGCGATGAGGATGAAAGTTACATCTCTTAAAATGAGCATGATACAGAATCGTAGCAATCCAGAAATGAAGTCATAGAAGAACATGAGGAAGGAAGCAACGAATTTAATTAAAATCTAAGAAGACAAGATTTTTTTTACGGGCGTGAAAAGATAAACGCTACGAAATGGTCAAAGCAACCACCTCCAACTAATTCTAGCACAAAAAGTCACAACTTATTGAAGAGTTTACCTGGGTTACGAGGCAAGTACGGGAATTACTATTTAGCGCAGATATTCTGCATGTAGTTGTCCATCGGACAAATCGTAAACTTTCTCAGATTCGAACAAAGTCCAAGAACCAAGACCAGTCACTATTGAAAGATGTAGATGTTGCACAGATGAGACCTTTTTGGGGGTTGCTTACTTACAAAGAAGTTTTTAAGGCAGAAGGAGGGAGTTTAGAGGGTGTTTTTGCTACTGGTGGTACTGGAAGTGATGTATTTAGGTGTACAATGTCAAGAAAAAGGTTTTAAACTTTATTAGTTGCACTGAGATTTGATATTGACACGGATAGAGAGAATGAAGGAAGATAGAGCTACAGCTATTTATGGTTTATTTAGGAAGTTTATTGATAATTCTCAAAAAAACTTTTTCTTATGGGCATTTGTTTGCGTGGATGAGACCCGAGTGGATTTTAGAGGCCGATGAGGATTTGTAATGTACATGGCAAAATAGCGTGCAAAATATGGGATAAAGATTATGTGCTTCACAGATGCCAGAAATAATTATTTGTATAATGCTTTCATTTATTATGGAAAACCTTCGGATAGTTATGGATTATCAGCAGAAGAAAAATAATTGCAGGTTCCAACTCAGTTTGTGGTAAGGTTAGTAAAAACCATAGAAAAGACCAAGAGAAACGTGACAGCAGATAATTGGTTTGGCAGTTTACAACTTGTGACAGAATTACAAAACAGATGACTAACATTTTTGGGTACATTGAAAAAGAACAAGCAGATGATTCCTGTCTCTTTTTTACCAGACAAAAATAAAAAATCGGTAGTAAATTATATGGATTCAAAGAAAACATTACTCTGCTTTTCCATGTTCCCAAGAAAAATAAGGCTGTATTGCTAATTTCTTCAATGCACCATTCTCCAAAAGATGACCCCGATAACGGAAAGCCAGACATGAATGCCGATTACATTATGACCAAGGGAGGTGTAGATAGTTTAGATAAGAAATGCGAAAATTATTCTTCTTGTAGAAGGACTCGCAGATAGCCCATGCCTGTTTTCCTATAAATGATGAATATGTGCTCAATCAACGCCTACGTTTTGTATCAAAGCTATAAGAATTACTAACCAATAGATCGCTCCAATTTCCTCAAAATACTGGCAGAAAGTCTAATCACACCATTCATGCAACACCGATATAATGAAAACCTTAGATTATCAAGAGAGCTAAGAAGTCGTGTGGAGTGTCTACTGCAAATAGCAGAAGATCCCGAAGAAAAAGATCCAAACGATGAGCGACTGCAAACTAAAAAGACATGTTTCTTATGCCCCTACACACTGAAGGGGAAGACATTTTTTGTTTTTCGAGAATGTGAAAAACCAATTTGTTTGGATCATGCTAAAAAAATTGTGTAAAAAATCGAGAAAAATAAAAAAGTATACATAACGTATGGTCCTAAAGTTTTTGGAAAATTTTTAAATGCTAATAAAATTTTTTTAATTTTAAAAGCATATGTGGCAACAATTAACAACACTAATAACGAAAAATAATTACTAATTACATTATGGATAGTGGCCCGTTATCCTCAATGAGTCGTAATTTTCTTCGGACTTGTCCCATCTTCCTTTGGACAAGAGCAGGTTCTATTTCTCTAATCTTTTGGAAGATGCGACGCCGCAATTGATCTTCATTTGTAGCTTCCCATCCTTTATCGTACACTTTCCTCGATAGTATTGACCAACATTCCTCTATTGGCCTAGCCTGAGGTACATTAGGAGGATTGTCCAACTTAGGTACAAAGTCAATGTAATTTTCACTTAACCACTGTCTGGTAATTCTAGCATAATGGCACGAAGCTAGATCAGGCCAAAACATTATATTATCGTTGAGATGATGTGTATTTAAAAAATTAAGTAATTTAGTAAGACATCTTTGAATATAAAGTTCTGCATTTAAGGCTTCTCCCCGAACACGACCAACATACGGCTGTGAGATAAATCCTGCTTCAGAAATGGCACACCACACTAAAACTTTATCCTCAAATTTCGATTTACCATTAAATTTAACATTGTCTGGTGTATTTTCTATGTTATCGGTATAAAACCCATCGTTTCCTTTAATCTCTGAATGGGATAAGGTAAAATATTTTTCATCATCCATTACAATCAATTTATTGGCAAAGTGGATACGCCTTAATACACGGCAACAACGCGGAATTCTTTCTAGCTGGTCTGCGGTGTATTTTGGTGCCTTTCTTCTTTTCCTAAACACTAAGTTTGTGCGATCAATTGTTCTTAATACAGTGGTTTTCGAAATACCAAATCTCCGGGCTAATTTTTTTGAGAAACTCCAACGTTGTCTTTAGCAGCTTCCATCTGTCTTCTTTCTCTTCTTACACTCAAAATTCTTGGTCTACCACTTTTGGGTAAATTAATGCATGGTATACCCTCTTTACAATTCCTTATAGTGTTGTAAATGGTTGACTTACTTATATTTTGCTCTTGGTAGATTGCAACAATATCATGCTTAGGTATTCGTCCAACTAGATTGTAAATGACCTTACGATTATCTAATTTGTAAGACATTTTGCTACAATCGATTTCCAAAACTAAACTGTCATAATCAAACTTAATTACGTGTGACGTTTTAGTTTCAATGGCAACTTGATTAAACGACATTGGGTACAAAAATAAATAATTTAAAAATTTTCCAAAAACTTTAGGACCATACGTTATTTGCCTATATAGAATTCATCCATTTATTTTGTCGTTTAAATTTTCGAAAAAAAAAAATATAGGTAATACCACATATTATGTATAGAGGTATCTCATACCGATGGTAGTGAGAGTGTGAACATTTTTTAGAGTAGCGGTTAAAGGTTAATAATAAATAAAGAATTGTCGAAAAATTCTTGAAAGGGTAAGAAGTACAGTCATTATCACCTACGAAGTTAATGTCACCCTATTCAAAATATGCATTTATTTAGATTTATTTTCCTATTCCATGGTTTATAAATAAACATTTTCTTGTTTTATTTTATAAAAAGTTTTCTAAAAGGTGTCCTAAATACCCTTAAAAGAAAAGTATTCTAAAAAGTATTCTAAAGTGTATCTTCTGTGTACTGAACTTCTAAAAAAAATGTACTCAACTTATATATTTTGGTACAAATCATGTCCTTTCCAAACATATGTCGTGTAAAAAAAGACATTTGTCGCAAAAATGACATTTTTAGCTTTAAAAATTATATATCAAGCTTTAAAAAGGACATTAAGCTTCAAAAAAGGATTGTCATTTTTAAAAAGTAACTTAACAAATTAATTATAAGGACTGGAATTCTTTTTCCTGTATTTGACCCAACTCTGTTGGAAATAAATAAAATGAAAATAGTAAAATTAAAATAATTGTTTTCTGAATTTGCTTTACAAGGTAAGCCATTTTTTAGTTTTTTAAATGGTTTATAATAAAATAAAAAAAGCTATAACAAAATTATTTGCATATCATAAAAATATTTTGAATAAAAATTTTTGATTGCGGATATGTCTAGGCGAGATATTCGCAATTTGTGTGAAAACAAGTCGTATAATTTTTTCTGCGCGATTTTTTGTCTATAATATGCTATAACTTGTTTTGGAGACCACATATTTTAATAATAAAGTTAATATTGCGCTGCATGCTTCACCGAATCTTGACAAAAATAATGAAATACTAAAACAAATTGCCCATATTTATAAATCAAAACACTTCTTAGAAATTAAACATAGAAAAATTTCCAGGTAGATACATTAAATGATTAAATCGTTACTATAATTATTACGCACCTTCTCCACAATAAATATTCATTCATAATATTTTGACCAAGAAGCGTGACAGCTATTTATAAGTTGATATTTGAATAATGTTTTCCTCAAATAACACCGGTGATTAATTTATTTATTTATTATTAAACGGGGAAGACCCCATTTCAGAAAAATTATTACAATATAAAAATACGCATAGTGAATTAATAGTGGAAAAGACCTAAATAGTTACAACAGACGTTTCAAGCGTATGCATACAAAAAGTTGAGACTGTAAAATGGAACGTTCACATGACATATTTTAATTATGTATTAAAGGAATTAGGATTAACAAGCTGTGAATTCTAATTAGCTAGTCTTGTGGAAAGTTCCGTTAATGAATTCCTTTTATAATTAATAATACGAGATGAGTCATGGAAAATACACTTTTGGAGGGTGGGGCCAAAATACTTCAAAATTACTTCCAAGACAAAATCAGCACTCAATAATATTTTTGACAATTGCATGTAGATACGAGGGATACATATTCTATACCCTAGCGCCCACAATAGTGCAAAATAATTTGTATTTTTACAATGACTGATTGTAGTGTAGAAAAGCGTCCCTATTTGCTCCTGTACCCCGATGTCCACAATTAAAAAGCCAAAGCAACAAATCGGCTGTTTAAAATAAAAACCAAGTAACTTACATTTTTTGAAAAATTGACTTTTTACTTTAACCAACCTCGCTTTGTTCTTGCTCATATTTCGGTATAAAAATCTTTGCAATCGAACAGTAAACACCGAAGATATAGCATTAGTCAAACCAAGTACAGTAAACGCCAAATCTAAAGAACCAGCGCAAATGCTCAAGTTCGTTTACTTAAAAATCGCCACGCCCCTTCTCAATTTGAACCTTGTCCTTGCTTACAACCAGTAACGTAACGACTAGATCATTGTTTGTTTCTTGGTTCTGTGTTTTGGTTAAAATGACTGGTTTTATTTTTGATAATGTCTTCTATTGTAAGTGAAAAAAGCACAGATCTGTTATTAACGGACAAAGTCGTGAAGTAATCTACAATGTTTTTAAATATTTTGACGCAACCAAAAAGGAAGGAGTTACTTTAGATGATATTAAACTTTAAACTGCACAAGCAACAGGTAAACTTATTCTGTAGTTCATTTGCAATTAAACTTGTGTAGTTTTCCATATTTTTTTTGTATTTTACACACATATCTATACATTTTATTTTTGATTTATATTTTATATTTAATTTTTTTTCTAAAGATTTGGGTTTCCTAATGTAAAAAAATACTAAATTTAACATTAATATAATATTACGTTTTTACAGGTATTTCTTATACTACTGTTAAAAGAATTTTGAAGGAAGGTAAACATTTTAAAGTTTAGTAAGTTTAGAGATATTATAGGCCTAGAAAAATATAATTTATTCACACAAATGGACGTTTTACTTGAAACAGATGAACACAAAGTTTTATACCAACTTTGGAAAGAGTTTAAATACCCAAACACTGAAGAAACACACAAAGAGGCTACGCTTTTTCCTGAAAATTTAAAAGACAATGTTCAAACAAAAGAAGGAACGAAAATTATTGAGGTAGATGGTAATGAAATAGATGTCTCTAACATGGTAGTTGATGAAAACCAAAACGAGGATGTGGAAATTTTTAGCTCAGACCTATTGGGCATTTCTAATATTGTCAATATATCTAAAATAGACATCTTGACTGCACCCATTTTCATAGAAAAGAACGACGCTAACGTTTGGCATGAAATTAGAATAGATAATTAATCCTAAAAAAAATTCTAATGACATACCAAAAAAAAATCACAAGGAAATTACCTCAGAGAGCGAGAATAATTTTATTCAAAAAGGACAACATAATGACAATATTCTAAATCAATACTTGTACTATCCTAATACACCGCAAAGAAAAGGAAAAAACAATCCGAAAGATCTTCTTTTACATTATCATCATCATCATCATCATCATGGAAACGATTTCACGATGAAAAGGAGCAGAAAAAGGAGAAAACAGAAAAAAAGAAGAGAACGAAAGAAAAATGCAAGAAAAAAGCTCCTAAAAAAAAACAACACGGAAACCGATTAAGAAAAAAGAACCGAAAAAGATTAAGCTTGATAATAATAGTAAAATATCATAAACGAAAATACCAAAAGAAAATGTGTAGCCAATAGAAAAAAACATTTCATTTCACAAACGAAAATTAGACTCTGATCAGTATTTTTTCGCATTCTAATGATGACAAAATGACACAAAGACAAGGATTTGTGGAATACTCTTTTGAACAACTAGAAGAACCTTCTATTTCCTTGGATACTACTGAAGTACAAATACATCACAGCAATAAAGGAAGCGAAAAAAGTAAACAAAAATATTTAAAAGAAACAAGACCTGACGACACCAAAATTATTATATCATCCCATCACATACTGAAACCGTTGACAGAATAAGGAAAACTTCTGCAGGTAACAAAAAAGCTACAATTTGGAGAAACCTTGGAAGATCCAAAAAAAAATATACAGATAGATTTGCAAGAAATTTATAAAGCTATAGATCCAAAAATTGACGAAGTTACTGTTAAAAGGTTAAATAATAAAATTAGGGAAGATTTAGATATCCACATATCAAAAACTTCATTAAGAAGAGTCCTTAAAAAATTACAATTTAAGTGGAGAAAAACACAAAATAGTCGTATAGTTTTGGTGGAAAAACTGAAAATAAGAACTTTAAGAGTAAAATATTTGAAACAGATAAAATATTTTTGAAGTCAAAATAGACTAATCGTTTATTTAGATGAAACATATATACACAGCGGACATATTTCTGCCAAAAATTGGACAGACGATTCAACAAAAGATTTGTTTTCTGCTATTTCTAAAGGCCAAAGGCTTATTATAGTTCACGGTGGGGGAGAAATGGGTTTTATCAAAAATAGTTTGTTGATATTTAAATCAGAGACCAAGTCTGGAGATTATCGTTCCGAAATGAATTCGAAAAATTACGGCAAATGATTAAGAGAGAAGTTAATACCTAATCTTGCACTCAATTCAGTAATTGTTTGTGATAATGCTAGTTATCACAATGTACAGACAAATCAAGCACCTAATTCCAATTCTTTAAAAAATGATATGATCGAATGGTTGACAAAATACAACATACCTTTTAATCCAACAAGTTTGAAACTAGAGTTATATGAACTGATTAAATCTCATAAGAACCTGTAACATATGCATTAGATGAGTTGTGTTGAGAATACGGCCACACCGCTTTACGGTTATCTCCATATCGCCCCGACTTGAACCCTATCGTATTGATTTGGGCAACTGTTAAGAATAATGTGTCAAAGGAATGTTATCTTTAAATTAGAAAACGTAAAACAATTAGCAGAAGAAGAATTTAACAAAATCGGTATGGAGGAATGAAACAAAGGATGCGATCATGTTATGAAGGTAGAAGATATTTTGAAAGAGAAATACAAACTGATTTATGTTCGGAAATTAATCCTATCGTCGTTAACAAAGAATCTGACGAAGACATATGAACATTATTTATTTGTAATTTACTGTTAACGTTGTTTGTATTTAGTTATAGGCTATATAATATAAAATTAAATTAAATTTACGTAAAATCAGAAGTTATTTGGACTATCCAGTTCTGAAATGAAGACCCGGTATAAAAAATCGGAAGGATATATTACTTCATACACATATTATTTCATATTTTGTTTATACAAAAATTAATGTCAGTTAAAATACAAAATACTAGACCACCAGAGCTCTCCTTGACCTAAAGTCGGCTTACCTAAAAATAATGATTTTTTAATTGACTATAGAATTATGTACTAATAATAACACTAAGTAATATGTATGAACAAGCATCATTCACTATTTTCCATTTATTTTATATCTTAAAATATACGCGCCCCTGGTTTACAACTTTCTAGGTAAGCTACCAAATGTATCCATCGGTACAATTGTTTTTCCGTAAGGCAAAGTCTAACTTGACAAGTAATAATGCCATTCCCTGACGTTGAATTGTGGCAGTTTATTACTTTGTTCGAATCAATCTAAATGGAAATGTAAATTTTATGATTTGACCACTATCATCTTTTCTTAGGAAAAAAAAAATTAAAACCGGGTTATTAAACTTTTAGCTGTAATAAATTGAGCATCAATTTGAAACAACCTTGAATCGTGCCTCGCCTTATTGCCTTGGGGCTAAAATTGTGTATGTTCGTTAAAATTATATTTAACTCGTAACAATTTTTTTACCAAAATATTCGACTATGACCTTACTGAAAATGTTTATAGTAACAATCGTCCAAAATTCGAACTTTAAACAAGTGGATGCCAAAGTAGAGGAATTATATAAAAAAAAATGATTTATGTCATATTTTTGCATCCTTTGTTAAATTTATTTTAAGCATTTGAAATTTGCTGAATTTTAGTTTTGCAAAACCCAAAAATAGTGAGTGTGCTGTAAAAAATGAAGAAAGAATTGAAGCTGTGTTATAATATAACGTAATATATACAAAAAAAAACATTTTTCTCTTAAATAATTGAGAAAAATTTATATAAAGTTTTTAGTGAGAGACAGGTGGTTCTCTTGCATCCTAAATTCACGACATAAGTGACACTGTTGCACAAACACCAAACTAAAGCATTAAAGTTGGATGCCTAAACTCAAACAAATAATGATTGAGAGTGAAAGCAGGTAGAAATACGACCAAATCGGAGGCGTGCTTATTATTTTTGAGAGGGTACAATTATTTAAAATATTCATACAATTTTTTTTATTTATTTCATGAAAACTTTGCAATATCGTAATTTACCTAATCGTTGTAGTCATTAGTGGGGCTTTATAAAAATGGAGTAATAATTGTGGTAATTATAGTAGGAACCAAATAAATTAAGAATATTAATAAAAATCACAATATATATTTCAAATTAAAAATAAGAAAGATACCTAATCAGGGGTTGGTTTGGTGACAGAAACAATATTATCAATTTTACTATTTTAATAATGAATTTAACTTTATTTCACAAATTAACGTATATTTATATATTATGTCGCGGCCGAAGTCAGTAAGGAACTGTCTCTTAAGTTTCTTCTTGGGTTACACATACAGAAGTATTACTTAAATTTTAAATTAAAATCATAATGACGGATATTGCATATCCAATGCAATTGATATTTTAATTTTGTTTTGTTTAGTTATTTTTAAATTTTTATATTTTTTAATCTTTTTATATTATATTTAGTTTTTAATTTACTTCGCTTTGTCTATAAAATTTTTGTAATTTTTCAATGACAATAAAGCATACCTCTATATATATATACATATATCTCCCGGTTTACCTGCAGTTCCTCGAAACTAGCCAGCCTTACCCAAGAAACCCTAATTGGGTTCGGCCAACATTAAAAGACATTATAAAGCTTAAATTACTATTTGATTGGTACTTAAATCATAAAAGTTTACACGCACCTATCATTTCGGAAATCCCTAAGTAAGATAATTAGTTTGGATATAACCTACAGGATTATGTTTTTTTGACCGCCAAACATAATAATAATAATAATAATAATAATAATAATAATAATAATAATAATAATAATAATAATAATAATAATAATAATAATAATAATAATAATAATGTTTATTTCAAATTTATCTACGTCCCACATTTTTTGCTCTTCTTTTAAAACATGCTGAATGCATTTCTTCCAGTCTTCTGCAGAAACATTTTGAATGGCTTCTTGTAGGTAACGTTGCACGTCCACTAATTTAAATGTTCTGTTTTCTCGTGCCACATATCCTTTTACTTGCGCCCAGATTAATTCTATTGGGTTTAATTCGCAGTGGTACGGTGGTAACCTTAATACTGTAATTCCACGACTTAACGCCATTTCATCCACTGCGAATTTTTTTATATTTGTCTCTGTGTAATTTTGTTAACTGAAGTAGTTCTGCCTTTAAACTATCTTTTTTATATTGGATGTTTTTATTAATTAACCATTCTTGAATTGCTCGTTTTTTCCATGATTTTTCTTAATCTTCTTAATTTCTTCTCCATACTATTATTTCCTGACGTTCAATGAGAATGCTTTTCCTGTCGACTTTTCTTACAATTTACTTACAATTCACACCGTATAATTCAAAACCCGATGTTACGCTCGTGGTTAGAAATACACTACTGAGAACGTCATCGACGAGATGGATTTTACGCGTAACAGACAAAGACACAAATATCGCTCCGTACACCGATGCCATTAGTTGTAACAAATACTGAACAATCCATAAAATAATTAATTTTAAATGATCAAGAAATGTATAAGTATTACTCATTACTGATTTTTGTTATAATTAATAACTTTTATTAGTACTATGATTGTATATTATCTATAATTTGCCACAACTTACAACTCTACTACTTACTCTATTTTGATTCTGCTAAAAACTAGTAAGGTAAAATTGAGATATGACAACACGGTTCACTCTCAATCATTATTTGTTTGAGATGTGTTCTATATTTCAACACGAAAGATAATTGTAAAGACTTAGTCAGTCGTATACCGAAAATAAATAATTTAGTAACAAATCCGATACTTCTAGAGTAAAATAAAAAAAAAATTAGAATTTTTACTCACCTTTTTTGTAAAAAATTTAAGTGGAATAGCTAGATTTCATTGTTTAACATTTAGAAGATATTTCAATAATAGCACTATATTTATTATCATAATTTATTATTATTATTATTATTATTAAATTGTCTGTTTTGTAGTAATATATCAATACTCATAAATCGGATTTAGTTAGACGTGTAAAATAATATGAAATAGAAAGACATAATGTGTCAATTTCTAATTTCAAACTGCTTCCTTATTTACTTTTCTAAACTAATGATGTTGATAAAATGTATTAATGATAATAGATGGGTTTTTATTCAATTATTCTCCGAACATATAGTATTTTCGTAGAATTATGTAATTACATAAATAAATTCATTAACGACTTTAGAATGTGCGTGATGTTTCCATTACATTGTTAAAGAAATTAGTTAAAAACTAAATTTCGAGAATTGGAAAATATATTAATTGTAAAGCTTTTCTAGAAGAGCCTAGATATATTTTTAATGTCTTCGTTAAAGTCAAAGAGTTTATTATTGCTACTTTTAATTCGATTACTTGAAATAATTATAATTTATTACTTAAAAACAGACGAAGTATCCAATTTTTTAATATTATTTAGAGATTTAGAGTTCATCAATTCAATAAATGTTTAAAAACCTTTTTTTTAGAAATGCTCCGAGTTTGCACAGTAAAATTAGGGCTTCTTAGAATATTTCGCCTTTCAAAAGGGTTCCGTCGCCTATAAAGTTTGAGAAACACTGACTTAAATTATACAAACCGTAAATAGAACATAAGATACTGCACATAATCCTACTTTGAAACTATTCACACCGACCAATCACAGTTGACTATGTCACATGTCAAAGTGTTGTTCATCCAAATTTAATTCAAATATATTGTGTCAACCAGAATTAATTTGAACCTAGGACTCGCCTAGGCTGCAGCTACCCAGACCAACGTTTTTCGTTTATATCGTGGTAACATAACCTCACTTTTTTGAACTTTTCAAACACAAACTATTATTTTTTGTTATATTATTGTCCGAACATAGTCAAATCGCCAGGTAAAGTGTATTTAACAATCTCGGAGTGCAAACCCGCGCATGGAGGAGCCCTCTGGGCCAGCCAAAACCGAGTACGAGACCCTCTACTCGAGACTGGTCCGCGAACGCATCGCCGCCACATTAAAACCGCCAACAGTGAACGTGAATGTTTCGAAAAAGTACGCAGCAATATACAGCCCGAAGCTCTTCTAAGCCAAGCATACCCATCCCTATAAAACTGTGAGTACAGCCAGAATTACAACTAACTCTCCTAACCCGGGGTCATATACCACCTTCAGAAGAGACCCCTGGCCGAAAATTTGGAGAAAGAACTTATTCAACTGGTGGAAGACACCAACCAAAGCAGCCGGAAACGGAGAGCCAAGCCACCGCAGAATTGCCAAAGTCAACTACAAATCCCCAACAAAATCGACCCAAAAAGGCGGACGAAAATGAAACATCGGAGAATCTGATTTGCGAAAGTATGCAGAAAACCATACGCGAAAGTATGGAGAATACCAAACGCGAAAGTTTGGAGAAAGTCTCCTACACGCAGCCAAAACAGCCGCCGAACGATAACAACGTGCTCAAAGGCCCATCGAACGATTCTAACGGGTCTCAAACATCGCAGGAGAACAGTAGACGTACCCTGCTCGAATCCAAACGAAAGTATGGAGAACCTCATTAACACGCTTGAAGGTTCAACTAGCGTTCATAGCAGTCCAGAATCAGACGTTTCATCCCAACTGCACATAGATGAACAGGATTCAGACATAGACACCCCGGACACCATCAAAAATAATTCATAAAACTATTTAACATCAGCATATCTGATAAATTTTTCATTGAAGATAAAATAACCTTGTAAAAACTTATTTACTAGGTCAAGCACATAAAAAATGCAAAGGAATTGTTTTCTCCTATGGCAAATTTGGGGTTATCTACAGTAATGCCCAAAGATCTATAGACTTTTTGGTTTACTGTAGGTATCACACATTATCCCTATAGGTTCCAAACCTAAGTCTCGAATATGTGTTTAACCTTTGTTAAATATTTTATTTAAAAGACTGATTTATAGATTTTATTATTTTAGTAGCTTAGTTGATATTCTTGGGACAATGAATTATTTAAGAAAATATATACCTATTATATAATGCCTTAACATAACTTTTTCAAATCAAACACTTTTTTAAATATAGTGAAATATTGAAAATTCTATATTAAAAACAAAATTATCTCATGTAATAAATATTTCCACTTTGCACCATCGAGCAATACTAAATTTCAGATCTATCCTATATGTACCCCTTATTTCGTATCTGTCCAATTTTCAATATCGCCTATTCCTCGGTACGAACACGGAACGTCTTGAGGAAGGATATTGTAGTCATATTTATCAATCATTTTTATACCCGAATTTACTTTGATGATTTAATAATTATGACTTTATATTACGTCCAATTTTAAAAATTATTTTTTGATCTTGTTAAGAAAATGATTTACTACAACATATTAGTAGCTAATCGTTTAAAGAATAATGCATGTTTGATAACGTTAATTCTCTATTAGAAATGGCCTTTTTTTTTAAAAAAGGGCAACTAATTATAAACTTTATACATTTTTTTTTGACGAAACGGACCATTTTTTCAAAAAAGTATGTTAACCCGGGGCTAGTGTCTCTTTGCACATAAAAAATATGGTATAATCTTTAAAATTGTGTCTTCTAGGAACAAACCAAAATGCCTATTTATAAAAATGTCTTGCTATTGTCAGCGGTCAGCAGTCAGCAGAGCAATAACTCTTAACAATATTACGAAAATCAGTTTTCTTTACTTTGACATATTTTTAAATCCAATGAAAACAATAGAGAGTGGAATCAAAATGGCAACTTTCATTAAGTTTATTCTGACATCTATTTTAAACTAGCAAAAGCTCCAAGCGTCTCTAGCTTAAAGAGACTCAATTAGACTGGCCACCTGGTGGTGGTATCCTTTTGGTATTAAACAAATAAATGCATTGGGCTGACCTACTAGGACTACTTATACAATGCTATCGACTATATTCCGTATTGGAAAAACAGCTAATAATCTTAACATAAGAGCCAAGCGACTAAGCACACAATCTGGCAATAATGCTTGATTGACTTAACTAATAAAATGGTGCTATAATTCCAAAGGAAAATTAAGTGCATATATAAAAGTTTTAGGGTATTTCCAGACTATGTATTATCAGTGCCAAGCTTACATGTAATCCTTTGAACACTGCACTTCACAATTTTTATTAGTAGTTTCACTGATATACCTATAAGATGCAATTCTGAGATTTTACCGGTTTCTCGCCACCACCGAATCAAAGTGATTTAAAAAGACTTTGGGTTTATTAGGATTTAGGGTATCGCCAATATAAAAATGTGACTTTAGGGGTACATACACAACACACACACACGTGATTATTTTAAAAACGTTTCGGGTAAACTGCTTTATAACAGACGCCGTTCGTGACACATCTCCCAGGAGCAGATAATACTTGCCCGTTATTTCTCGCGTTTTTACAGGGAACCGAGTTAAGGGATATTCATCGGCCATTGACAATTTGCCGCTGTAAATTTTAATTTACCTTCCATTGAGAATTACTTGTTTGGATTACCCAAGTAAAAATTATTTTATAATGAAGGTGTCTTTAACCAATGTGATAGCGTAATTTTATTTGCGAAAGAAAATTAGGATAATATTTTTAATATCGTCAAATTTGATGAAATAAATACTATTGAAATAATTGTAAAGGTCCACAAAAGTTTGTTAATTAATGGTATTATAGACCTTGTCCTTCTAATAATCAAATATTCATAGATAGCTTATCGGTATACTTAAAAAAAGCAAAAGCGTTAAAATATTAAAACTGGAGATAAAAATTTGGATAGTTTGAAAAAGACAATAATTATGTACAAGGTTACTTAAATACACTATCGAAAAATCGTGTTTAGATCATATTTTAATAAAATCCGATGAAAAATATATTAACATTCCAGCAGTAATTAAAACCAATATCACAGATCACCTTTCTATAGCAAACATTGCAAAAATTCTGTAGATAACTTTAAACAAACTTTAAATAAAACTGAACCGACAGAAAAAATTTAATTTAAAACTTGCTTTATGATGTCCATAATTCAAAAGACATTAACACAAGCACTTCTTTGTTTAAAACTAAATTAAAATAGTGTATTGAAAGTTGTATTAAACGGGTAAAATTAAGAAGAAATTAAATAAAAATTCGATCATGGACCATTTCTAAAATCAATTAAAGAAAAAACAAAGAAATCGTGATCTCAACTTCTTGATCTAAAAGCCCCATGATATGAAAATGCTTCTGTACTTGGCAATGATCAGTCAAAATGCCTGTTACCAGGTGCAGATTCTGTCTAGTTATAATGAAATATTTACTTGTTGTAGTGTTGTCAGGATAATCTAAAAAGCTCCCTGGAAATTCTGCAGTTTCTTGTCCCATCTTTCCTTGAATTTCACAAGAGAATGTTTTTTAATTAGGTTTGTCACTACCAAGTTTGTCAGGCCAATAGAAGGGCCAGGTCCAAAAAGTATTTAGTTGGCTGCCTTTTTGGACAGTGAGTCAGAGAAACGGTTACCTTTGATCCACCTTAAGGTGACCACATTGTTGATGGATACTTCGTCCAAAGCTTCGTGACATTCTACTGCTAACCCTGAGTAAACTCGTGGTCGATTTAGGGTGAATAGTGCTTTTCAGAACAATTAAAAGTGTGAAAAATCACAACATCAACCAACTCTATTTTTTTGAATTGACATTGCCGTTTCTGTCTTTAAAAATTAACACATAATATGTAACTATTTAAAAATACTTTACTAATATGAATGCTAGATTAAAAATGTTAAAAATTTACCTTAATATAATCATTATAATAATAAATGTGATGATATCATACACTTTTCCTTACCAGAATCTGAAGAGTACACACATAATTTCTTAGTTACACTTTTAACTTTAATTGTGATTCGTGAATAAATAATAGTTTGATGAGCCTTTACAGCTGCCCCATTAATTTAAACTATCTTGACTTTGCTACTAAGTTTTTTTAACAACGCGTTAATCGCAATGTGTACTAGTCAATTGATTTTGCTGTCAAACATTAAAAGCGGCGCTTTCGGTTAAAATTTTATCAAAGGTCGTTTAAAGAATAATGTTTATTAAAAGCGATCCCAATTAAAAATGGCGCCATATTACGGAAATTTACAAAACTTTTCAAATGACCGTGATGTAGCGTAAGATAAATTGAATTTTGCTTTTTGTTACTGTTTTATGCATTAAATGACTAACTAGTAAACAAGAAGGAGGGCAGATGATCCTGTGAGAAATTGATAATATTGCCATCATGGAATCTAGTTAAGTCTCATACAATGTATGGATGAAAAGGTATGGTGCTTGATAATTCCAAAATTTATTGGTTGAAAACAATGTAACATGAAAATGTATGCAATAAAAGGCTCTAAAACAGTAAATAAATGCCACTAACATTTTATAATCTTCAAAATGAGTTTGCTAATTTTATATCGCTAAATACCAAATCTGTGTTGTTAAGTAAATATTATAAATATTATATAATATTTGTATACATTACGATTAATTTAAATACTACCAATAAGAACGTAGTTATTTAAAAAGTTATAAACAAAAACGTGTTTTGGTAAATTGTTACTGACCTTATAAGAGAGTTAAAACTAATTATTAGACTTTTAGATTGATTTTTTAGAGAAAATTTATGTAAATAAACAAAATTATTTTAAAAAACAATTAGTTTAAATAAATATAGAAGATTTGCAGATGGTTGCAATTCCGTCATAAAGTGTGTCATAAAGTATGCTGTAAAAATAAGGTAAGTAGTTAATAATTAAAGAGTAACCATATAAGACAAATATTTAAATAACTTTATTTTTTTTAGGAGTTCAAATTTTTTGAAAATGGCTTCTTATTGTAGTCGACTTAAAAGAATATTTGATAAATTACATTCTAAAAACACAAACATATTGCAACAAAATTTTAAACGTTTCCCCCAAGACCTTTTTTAAAAATAATGTTCCTGATCATGTACTTTAAGATTCTTTAATTCTTGACTGTGATGCACAAGACCTACTAAACTGTAACCTGTCTTTTAATAATGTTACAGATATAGAAAATTCGAGTATATTAGATAACGACGTAATTTTAGGTGATACTAAAGAAAATAATAGTGAAGACCATGTAGATGAAGAAACAAGAGGTTGAAAAAAAAAACAAATAATGATAGCCATACTAATTTCGATAGAGAAAAAATGTATTGCCAATTTTGATGTAAATGAAAACGAAACGGACGTAGACAAGCTATTAAAAATATTTGAGGAAAATGTTCCAACAAACGTCGAAATTGTTGGTGGAATTGAAAATGAAAAAGAGTAGTTGGATGCGAAGACAACCTAAGTAATAAAGATGCAAACAGATAAAGATGACCCCAGATATGAATAAGAAAATTCTAGTAGTGGCTCTGAAGAATATTTGACTGAAGCGAATATTGAAGAACAAGCCAACCCAACCGAGAAGAAATAAAAGATATAATTTAAAAGAAAACCTGTGCAAACAAAAACAGAAACAAAAAAAACAAGAAATGGAAAATAACTATTATGGTAAACGGAAGCGCAATGGAGTTTGAAGCTATATAGTTTCAAAAGAAAGAGAACTGTTATAGACGCTTGTTAGTAAAAAATCATTAAAAAACAAAAAATTACATTGTAGACAATTCAATGAAAATGAAAGAACAGAAAAATTTCAAATTTTTTGGTCATGAAAACAAAGAAAAGTTTATGTAGACATGTAAGTACAAAAACAAGAAACCAAAAGACAATGAAACAGAAAAGACGAGGACAAATCAAGAAGAGACTTTACTTGGCTTCACTTTTTACAAACACTAAATGAAAAAGATTTAGGGTTTGTAAAATAATATTTTTGAATAATTAACGAAAGATTTGTTATTTACATGCAAAAACGATTCTAAAAATAAAGTGGATAATAAAGAACTAGGCTTAATCGTAAATACCAATACTAGAGGTGTCAAGGATAGGAAAGAAATTTTGATGGAATTTTTTAGAGACCTCTCTAAAATCAAGTACCAATATTGCCACGCTAGGTCATCTAAACTAATATTGCCACGCTAGGTCATCTAAACTGTATTTGGAACCTGTTTGTGAATCGAAATATGGCCTTTGTAAGTTTGATAAGAGCTGGTGTCATAAAAAAAGTTACACTCCTTTGTCGGATACGTTATTTTCTCATGTTTAAACCCAAAAAAGACGAGTCTGAAGTTTGTGTGGGATATCTCACAAAAAATGTATCATAAAAAGATTATGTCTTACACAAGTTTAAATAAAAACTGAGTCAGGAGAAGCTAAGAAGAAAGATAAAATCTCTAACAATAGAGGTTTTTTCATGGATGAGTAAGCTGTACTTTTAAGCCCCAAATCTAATACATCGTCTTTGTATATTCAAATGAAACTAATTTCTCATAACTATACCGTGTATGACATGAAGATTACAGATGGGTACTGTTTTCTATGGCACGAAGCTTCTGAGGGTGTTTGTACCAACAAGTATGCATCTATAATTTGCTACTTTCTTAAAGAATATGTAGTGAACGAACTGGAAAATGATCAAGAAATTATCCTATGCATATCATAATATAAATATCGAGCAAAAGTATTTGGAGAAAGGGCATATCCAAATGGAGGCCGACTCGATGCACTTTCTTATTGAAAGGAAAGTGCGAAAAATATACAAATCTTCCAGCTGATTATGTTAAAATTTGTACAGTTGCTAGGGAAAATCCCAGACCTTTTATTGTGAAGTACCTAAATTATGACTTTTTTAAAGATTTTGGTTCTCTTGAGTTCATAACATCCATAAGACCCGGGCGCAAGGTTGGAGAACCGATTGTTACCGACTTAAGTTGTCTAAAGTACTGTCTTGTTGGAAAAAATTATTTCAAAATTAGACATACAGATGATTATACCTTGTTTGCAATAAATCTCTATCACTCCTTAACGCAACATAATTAAAACCTCTACCTATAAAAAAAGATAAACGGGACCAACTCCAAACACTTAAGCAAAGTTTAGACTGTGACTATCACTCATTTTATGATAATCTTGCTTATGAATAGTTTTTAATTTTTTGTATGTTCCTACATTTATAAATATTTTTTTATCGCCTTTTTCATTTCTTATTGTATGTTTTTAAAATACAGAAAATGAACATTAAGTATTTACTCTAGATGTCGTAAGTCCTTTTAAATATCTAAATAGTCAAAAAAAAATTGAAATTGCTAATTAAATAAGTAAAACAATGTTGACAATTTAAGATTTATAAGTAAAATAAAAACATTTAGTGTCGATCTTTCCACCTCTGAGTAAAGTTACATGTAGGTTTACTTGACAGATCAGCAAACACTAGTTGTATAGTTTAATCAGCATGTAGTTACTTTTAACTTTACTCAGAGGTTAGAGGTAAAAAAACTGACCCTAATACTGGCACCTCAAAAATGACAACGGTTTTTGTCTCTCTAAATTTTATTGGTATGGACTATGAAGACTAGAGGTCTTCATAGTGTGGACTAGGGTAACGATATGTATTAGTTTACATTTGATTACTTTAAGGTCAGACTTTGACACTGACAAATTGATAGATATTAAACTAATTAATTTGAAGTTCATGTTATTCAAATAGCTTAGTTAACGTTATAAAAACTTACTTATAAAATGTCACACCTGGTTATTACTAATATTAAATCCGTTAAACCGCAAATAATTTGCTCACTTATTCTTTTCGTAAACGTTTGATACGAATGTAATTTACTGTAATCTTCAATTATTATTAGATGACTGCACTCAACTTTTTCTCAACTTTGAAGTTAAATGAACATGCAATTGAACGAATTAATCAAGATTTAATTGGAATGTTTTTTTAACAAATGATAAACAAACTAACTATTTAATTTAGAACAAGGAAATACAGAATATGAAAATTATATCGTTAATGAATCAAAAAAAGTATTTTTATATTTAGAATAAATAGTGCTTTGAATAACTCATTGAAAATATGTTATGGAATAGTAATATTTTTTACTAAGCATAACGGAAAATTGTAACTAAAAAAAGTAGTGGACTTGTGAAAATATACTTAACTTTTTGTAGCAAAATTTACTATAATTTATAATTTAAAAATAATCATAATTGTAGCAATTACATTATAAAAAAAAACTGCAATAAGAAAACCACAATTTTCTTAATCATTTATTAATTTTTTTATTTCTGGATTGATTTTTGTTTTTAGTGTATTTCTTGGGGATAAGGTTTATAATTAAAATTTCAATGCGTTGTGTTTACTATTAAAAGATTTCTGTCCCAAAATAAAGTTGTACCAACATAGTCTAAAATATAAAATAAAACCGTGTTTTAGTTTCAATAGAATGCACTTGTTCACGTGAAGTTTAAACCTCAGTCATTATCAATATTCCCATCAACTAGAATCGGAAACACAATTATTGGTATCATAATTTGCACTCGTATATTTAGGACATTGGAGAAATTTAGTTTCAATATTTATCATTTAAAATTGTAGTTACAATCATTTACAATAATGTTCTATTTATAGTATATAGCAGATTTAATTGAAAGGATATTTTCTTTACAGAGAAATTGAAAAAGCAGAAATCACCTTAGACACATTCAAGCCTACGATCCCAAAGGAGGAAAGGACAACTTCTTACTGGAAGACATAAAACTTCCTCTATCCATGAGTTTGGTGCAGGTAAATATAATCTTTTTATTAAAATGGAGCGCAATACCATATTTCTGGGCATAACCACCTTTACAACCCAATAACACGTAGTCCAGACCATAACACTATGGATTTTTCCTTTTTAGGGTTTCTTAAATCAATGGTTTAAAAGGAGTCAAGAGATGACACAATATGTTAATTTCGTAACGGTTTGTCTTTTGATAAAAGATTTTAGTAAATTTCACTAAGATGTTGTATGTCTGTTTTTTTGTTCATGTTTTTAGGGTTTTGAGCTATAAATGTCATTTCTAGAAACTTTCTTTTTGCAAGGTTAGATTCAGTAATTAAAACTGTCGATGATTTCCAAGACATGTTATGTCCTTCATTTAAAACATGTGTAGCAAGTGCACATCTTTCCGGGTGTAGTCTGCAGTCACTCTTGTGTGATGTAATTCGATCGTTTAATCATCTGCCCGTTTCTCCGAAATATTGTGAATCACAATTTGTACAAGAAATTCTGTAAACTGCATCTGATAGGAAAAGCTGAGGAGTTTTGTCTTATTTTTTGTATAAAGAGCCTCACGTTAAAACATATTTATTTGCAATTTTGATGTTATTTCTAGTATTTAAAATGTTCATCAGTTTAAGTTTAAGTTTAAGATCCTTAATGTACCGTAACAAAATATATCTTACACAATTACTGGAAACAGCCTGAGTATTTGTTGATGTTCCGGAAATTGGTTCATTTTGTAATACCGTTGTTACATTATTAGCAATTACTAAATTATTATTAATGTTATCGTTATTACCATGGATTGCAACAGCAGTGATAATACTACTAGAATTAAATGGGATTATATTAATTAATTGTTTAGGATAGCCATTTTGTAAGAAAAATATTTTCAGGATGTTTAGGTTTTTTTGATGAAAATTGGTATCTGAGATCTGTAATACTCTACTTTTCATTTGTTTCACTAAGTAATTTTTCATTTGAAATGGGTGATGTGATTTGTTGTCAATATATCTACCTGAACTACATGGTTTTCTATACCAATCAACTTTTAGCCTGTTATTAGAAGGATCTCTGATGATTCTCGTGTCAAGGAATGAAACTGAACCAGAACCATCCTCTTTTTCTATAGTAAACGGTATGTGTGGATCAAAGCGGTTGAAAGTAAACAAGATCTTATCAATACCTTCTGCAAGAAAATTGACATTTGACATATACCCATTATTTACTATTATTTGACAGCAGTTTCTGAAAAAAACTATTTTGCTGGTTACTTTTGGATGATGGCCGAGAGTTCCGTCACTTTTCTGACATATTGACATTCGACTTAATGGTAACCGTAAAAATATACCGGTTAGTAAATTGTCGGTTTAAGGGGAGTTGAAATTAAATAAAAAATCATAAATCAAAAATAAAAACGATATCAACATGAAATTTTTATTAAAAATCAAGCTCTATACGGGAATGTAGCCTATTGATGCAGAAAAAAATATCTGAATAAAAATTGGGGATAAGGGAATTGAAATAATAAAATAAATTCCAACTCGGAAACAAAAAACGATATTAAATTGAAATATTCAGGAAAATCAAGCTTAATAAGGGGATAAACCCTATTGATTTTGAAAAAATCATCTAATTAAAAATTGGGGTCAAGGAGAGGTATGTTATACTGTGAAGAGTATAATATAGAATGCCAAGCATTATATATCTTCATTCTAGTTTTAAGTTCCCAAACATCTACCGATATATCTTTAAAAATTTCAAACTATATTAATAAACCATCATGATGATTCTTCCAATTGTATTGAGTTTTAATTCCATCAAACCTATTTTGAAAATAATTTGAATTTTTTTAAATCGAGAGGACTTTATAAAAATATATTTCTATTCAATTCAAAATACCACATAAATCTCTGTCATTGTACAGTGTGTCCAATTAAGTCGGGATCATATAGGAAACTTTTTTCTTTTTAGTTTTATGTAACAAAGTAATTCCATATAAAAAGTTTTATATGGTCTTAAACTTGAAATACAATCACCAGATATCAAATTGTTTTTAAGCCTTATACAAGGTTTGTCAAAAAATATGAATTTTACTCAAAAGTAAAGTACCTTTATTTTTTATTCGACTGATAAAATTTAATATCTGTTGGTCGTGTTTTAGGTTTTAAACCATACTAGACTTTTTATAAAGAATAACTTGTTTCCCAATATTAATAATTAAGAAGTTTTTTATATATTGCCAGTTTACATAGACAGTTGGTGGAATAGGGAAAGATTTTTTATTACTAATTTTAGGAAAAATGCTATTCTTTATAAAAAAAAGTCGAGCATGGTCTAAAACCTAAAATACAACCATCAAATATCAAATTTTATCAATCGTATAAAGAATAAAGGTACTCTAATTCATATTTTTTGACAAACCTTGTGTACGGCTCAAGAAAATTGATATCTGAGATTGTATTTTTAGACCATGCAAAACTTTTTATAAAGAATTACTTTTTTCATAAAATTAAAAATAAAAGTTTCCCGTATGGTTTTAACTTAATTATTTATTTAACTATTGGCATTTTCATGTAAGTACTTATTTTATGACCAATGCGAATATTCTTCCCAAAATTCTCTATTACAGTAAATTATTTGTTGTACAGGATTTATTTGCAAAATTTGCAATTACAATATATATATAATTATTGTACCCAAGGGCGGATTTACGGAGGGAGGTACTGAAGGTAATTACCCCCTATGATTATAATTTATAAAAAACTTATAAAACATAATGCACGCAAAATTGTTGTTGATTATTAAAACTTTAAAAATTCATATCTTTCAAAAATATTAAGAGCCGATCTTTTAACCTGTAAATAGTTACTTTCAACTTTACTTAGAGATGAAAAGATCGGCCTTAACTGTATTAAAAATATAAATACAACCTTTTTTATTTGCAATAAAGTAAACAATATGAAAAAATGTATCAGTTTAAATATAATATTGTTCAGGAATTGTTTAAACAATTTCGTTTTAAACAAAATAAGACCACATTGCCCCATGGCAAACTGCAAAAATTGTGTCTGGAAATTAAACATATAATTTTAGGAAGGTAAATATTTAATTTTTTTTTACAAACTTTTATCAAAAGTGAACCTGACAAAAATTTTTAACGAATAATGTGAACTTATGAAAATTAGTCGTAGTATTTGAGGTTAATAATAAAAAATATGAAACAGAAAAAAGTTAACATTCTAATAAAATTAAAATAAACTTGTTTGTACCATGAAAAATTCATTATAAATGTTATGCATTTTTCTTAGTTATTTTTACTCTGGGCTTTACTATAAAAATTGCATCATCTTACTTAATTATAAAAATTCGTAATTCTTTTATAAAAAAAATACTTTTTTTACGATTTATTACTAGATATTAACTATCTTTTAAATTTAAAACGACAAAAACTTATTTTTTAAACAGCAAAATTAAGTTACTTCAGTAGAAATCAAATAGAGATAAATAATGATTATAAGATGGCTTCTTCTTCTTCTTCAGAAATAGAAGCAACGTCAAAAACTAGGTAATTAAGACGCTTTTAAGCTTTTAAGATTTAAGAATACTCTTGTGTAATTTTTTACCATTGGGTAGGAAATATTTTTGTCTACTCTACTCTATAAAATATTATGAATACTCGTACCTAAATGTTTTTTAAAATCCTTTTTGCAATGCAGTCAATTGATTATTTTATCTTCCTCAGTTATTGATAAGTAGAGCTAGGAATATATGCAAAACGCTATATTTTGCATATGTTGAATATATACAATTTTTGATTTTCAATGCATATATTGACATTTTGTTAATTTTTTGGCATATATCTGACGTACTAATATTAAAATTATGAGTTTTGGACCAAAATAATATTTTGTGGAATGCCTCTACAGGTCGATTTCCTAAAATTTTTAAGGATTAACTTTTCCCTGTAATAAATTACGGTTAGTGGTGTAGGTACTTGAGAGGATTAAATTATAAACACCCTTCTTAAACCAACAAATTTTGCTAAATATCCTTTCAGGTAGTTGTATTAATATCTTCAAATTTCCAAATGACTCAGTTTACTTTCAACTTCATTTCAGTCTTTATTGTTGTGTTGTGTTAACCAGTGGGAAAAATGGCAAAATTAATTGAGTCGTGGGTAAAATCTTATTCAGATTTTGTTGTAGAAGGTGATAACCAGGTGTTTTGTAAAACATGTTCTAAAATTGTAAGTACTTTTTTATTTTATATTTTATTTTAACCTTTCACAATGGTAAAATATTATTTCAACTCACATTTAAAAAAAAAGTAGGGCAACTTCACAACGTACGCATTTATTTTATTTAATTAAAACTTTAACATCTACAGGAATTTATTTGTTTTAGATTCCATGTAAAAAAAAGTTTCAAATCGACCAACACGCGAAAACACCCTCACATATAGCAAAGCAGAAATCTAAAGACACTCGCAGACAAAGTCAACTTCCCTTGAAACAATATTTAGAATCTGGATCGTCTAGAAGTGAACAAGCTATTTTTAATGAAGATATATGAAAAGCTTTAGTGACTTCGAATATCCCTTTAATACGATTAAGTAATCCAAATCTCCGATTATTTTTGCAAAAATACTGTAAATTTAATATTCCAGAGCAAATTATATTACGCAAGCATGGTGTTGACAGTTTGTACATTAAGACTCGTGAAA
This sequence comes from Psylliodes chrysocephalus, assembly GCA_927349885.1. Taxonomy (NCBI): domain Eukaryota; kingdom Metazoa; phylum Arthropoda; class Insecta; order Coleoptera; family Chrysomelidae; genus Psylliodes; species Psylliodes chrysocephalus. Next base: position 10,160,725 of record OV651825.1, read on the forward strand.
AAATTCGTGAGATTACCGTTGGAAACCATTTCTACATTATTGTGGATGAAACAACAGACTCTTGTGGTCGATATACTGCCCATTTAATGCTAGGTTCATTACGCGAAGAAATGCAAATTGGTCCATATCTAATCGCTTCAAAGCAATTAGATAAAACATATAACTTGACAATAACTCGTTTTATCCAGAGATAATTGTCTTCCTTTTTTCTTCCGGAAGCCGTTCCAACAGAAAAATGTTTATTGCGGTTATCCGCTGCTCCGTACATGGTAAAAGCCGCACAAAATTTAAAAATGTTTTATGAAAACTTAATCCATGTTATATGTTTGGCTCATGGCCTTAGCAGAGTTGCAGAAGAAATTAGGTCTAACTTTCCTTTAATAAATGATTTAATTAGTAATGTAAAAAAAATATTTCTTAAAGCTCCTCTAAGAACTCAATTGTACAAAGAAAAATTTCCTGAATTACAGATGCCACCGGAACCTGTGATTACTCGGTGGGGTACCTGGCTTAAAGCTGTCTTTTTTACGCAGATAATTATGAAAAAATTAAAGAAATCATATTTTATTTTGATGATTCATCTAAGGGAATATCTAATACAAACAAGTTGTTTCAAAATCACATATTACCAAAGCAACTAGTGTTTTTAAAAAATTATGCATTTGTACCCAAAATTATATTAGATTTAGAACAAAAAAATTTACCTTTGGTGACTTCCGTAAATTTAATTAAGACGTTTGAATCAGAGTGTAAAAATGTCCAGGGCGATATTGGAAAGACGATTTTTCATAAATTTTCAAATGTAATTAAAAAAAAAATGAAGGATTTATTGTTTTAAGAAACCTTGCTAATATTTATTCTGGTAACTTTGGAGATATTAATACTATTCATCCAGATATTTCAGGAAAATTTAAGTTTGCACTTATTACTTCTGTAGATGTCGAAAGGAGTTTTTCTTTGTACAAGTACATACTTACTGATAGGAGACAATCATTTAATACAGATAATTTAGAAAAAAATCTAATTTTTCATTCGTTTTATAATAATGTTGATTTGTAAATAAAATGAGTTAATATTTAAATAATTATTAAGTATTATATTAGGTATTGTAAAATAAAACAAATAATAAATATTAATAAACTATTTCGATCAAATAACAAATTACTCTTATTGCATATGCTCTGCATATTTTTCAATTTTTTACGCATATATTGAAGTATTTTGCGGCATATTTAACTACTTTTTGGGTGCACATATTCCTAGGTCTATTGATAAGTATATTGTTGTTGATATATTTATGAGATTTGATATAATTCAAATGAATAAGGAAATAGTAATCAATCTGATAATCGAGGATAGAACAAAGAAAAAAAATTAAATAGGTTCATCTCTTGGAAAAATGGTGATTTAGAAATAATACAATTCGGATTTATGTATTCTTATTATACCTACTTACATTAGATAAATACAAATTGGAATATATCTGAATTTTCTAGAATATTGGTAGTATGGGTGAAAATAATCCCTATCTTATTTTTACCCATACAATATCCAATATTTCATTCTATTTCATTTTAACTTTTATTAGTTTCTTGTTCCTCTTTTTCTTTTACATTAATAACAAGGAAGTTGTACGGCATTTTTTTATTTTTATCCACCCTTGATTGAACTGGATAACAGATCATTTAATACGCATATTATTTATTGTTTCGGCCTTTACTTGATGAAAATCCATTTAATTTTGAAAGAGTAAAACCAAATTTGGTAGATTTTCACACTTTTATTTTAAAAATAAAAATTTTTAAACAAACACTAACATGACATATGTTTCGAAGTACAACTTCTTTTTCAAGAAGTTGTACTGAAAGTTGAAAAAGAAGTTGTACTTCGAAACATATGTCATGTTAGTGTTTGTTTAAAAATTTTTATTTTTAAAATAAAAGTGTGAAAATCTACCAAATTTGGTTTTACTCTTTCAAAAATAATACGCATATGTTATATTCATCAAAATTATAATATATTTATAAACACTTAAATTACTATAATTATTGTCAAATTAAAGCGAAATGAATTTGCAAAACAAATAAAATAAATACTGCTTTATCATAATTATAAGTCATATATTCTATGATTAGATAAGTAAAACATTTTCACTGCAATTTGAAGCAGTATAATCAGAAGACAATTCCAAAACAATACCTGAGTTGCCATGGTAACGCTTTAGAAAACTTGCATTTAATTGGCTAATAAACATGCCCAGTAATATTGACAGTACTAAGAAAAATGTATGCATCTTAATTTTCAGATACCATCCCTGTTAGATAAACAACTGTGCTCTAACGTAAGATGCAAAAAGCGAAAACTATGAAATGCATTTTGTGGTAAATAAATTAATATGGCTGATTGTACGTATAAAGTGATTTTCTAAAAAATTATTGTAAAGATATTAAATATTTTCTCAAAATATAATAACGAAAAATGCAATGGTAATAGTAGGAGTGGAACTATGAAATGATACATTAATAATAGATATCAAAATGAAATCAATTCATTGATATTATACTACCATTTTTATTCTATTAGATATATTTTTTTAAATGTTGATATGTAAATACAATCTCTTCAATGTTAGTATTGTTTACACTTCTAGAAAAATGTTTTGACAGAAATATGTATAAACTGGAAAACTTACTTTCTAACACAAATTCCAAAAGAAATCATACAACAGAACCTAATCCACAAACTTTCAACATTAACTATGAATACTTCTTAAGCATTCCCACTTTAAATCTAATCGATGAAAAACACTGAACCTTGCAGAAACCACTGGTTCTGCAATCGAGACAAGCGAAATTTAAAATGCCGAAAATACCCATGATACCTGCTACTTCTTAAAAAGAACAAAGATCAATCTGGTTTTTTAAACAGCTGAGATGATGACGCCAGTGGCGCACATGTTAACAGTTCTTGGTTAATCCAGACTAGTTGCGTAAGATTGGTATTCCCCTTTACTACTACTACTACTGTATTTTAAGTATGTTCTGTATATCGGTAGTAAAGAAAAACCAGTCAGATTGATTCAAGAACGCTACTTTAGACAAGTGACTCACAATTACTTATCTCTCTCGCATATCAAAAAAATTACGGTAGCCAATGCTTTATAATAGATAATAACAATCATATAAACAGTATTTTTAATGAGAATGAGGCTTATAAAAATCTTAAATTTTATTTGTAGAAGCAATAAATTTAAGAATATCAATTAACTTGAATCACATTTATTTTTACATGTTTTTAGTCGATTAATAGACATATATACAATAGTAACGCCGGCGAGGTAATACTTACAGGTTGTCCCAAAAAGTATATTGATATCGATCCATATCGATACGGTGTATGGATACTTTGGGTAGTATTGAATATTTTTAGTAATGGGAACAGAAGAACCAGGTCTAACTCTAAACTACTAGAAGAAGCCGTCCCTTGCGAATTTCGGAGAGACGGCTGCAAAAATGAAATTTATTAGAACATATACAACATAAAAATTGGTGTGAATTTAGAAATATTGAAAATCTTGATTTCTCAGTTAAGAAACTTGTAGACTATATAAAAGATGCTAATAAAAAATCTGAAATTAAAATTAAAATCAAAAATGAACGAAAACAAAAGGCTTGGATAATTGAATCATTGATTAAAATCATCCATAAAAAAATTAAGTTTATATAGTGAGTACAAAAAAATGTAAATACCCAAATTAAAGAAGCAAAAATTAACTATTATAAATATATGATTCAGAAAAAAAAAGAATGATTCTGCACAACTTTGGTACGTAATAAATCAATTAACAAAAAATAGAGGATCCAAATCGCATAGCAGATGATTTTAATAACGTGTTTACAAATGTTGGGACAAATTTAGCAAAAAACATTAAAAAACAAAAAATTATGAAAAAAAAGTACGTCTCTAGCAATTCAATATTCTTTATTCCCACAACTATAACTGAGGTAAAAAATATAATAACAGGTTTAAAAAAGAAGAAATCTCCTGAATCGATAACATAACTGCGGAGACATTACAACTCATTTCAGACTTTATAGCTGCCCCACTTACAAACACTATCAATACAAGCCTCTCCTACAGTCATCTATCCTCAACTTTTTAAGCTCTAATTATTGCTATATATAAAAATGGCGAAAAAACAGAAATAATTAACTACAGACCGATAGCCCTGATTTTTTCACTAGGAAAAATTCTAGAAAAAGTGATAAAACATCGAATATGTGGCTTCCTGAAAAAAAAAAACAAATTGTTATCAAAAACACAATATGGATTTAAGGAGGGAAGTTCAACGCCAGACGCAATAAGGAAACTAACTAATAAAAGTTACTGTTCAATTTACAATAAAAAACCATCAATAGGAATCTTTTTAGACTTGGTTAAAGCTTTCGACACCGTCAATCATTGTCATTTATTAAATTCCCTTGAAGATATGGGTATAAGGGGTATAGCCAATAATTTAATGAAGTTACACTTAACAAATAGAAAACAGAAAACCAAAATACAAAATATTACCAGCATCGATTGAATAGTTTCATGTGGTGTACCTCAGGGAACAGTATTGGGCCTCTACTCTTTATAGTCTACCTGAACAATCTCTTTTAGTTGAAAGTAAAACAAATATTATTAGCTTTGCAAATGACACCGTAATACATTACGAAGCTACTCGCTGAAATAATATAAAAAAAAATGGTAGAGTAGCATTTCCCCAAAATAAAAACATGGTTTGACTACCGATTACTATCTATAAATTAAAAAAACAAAACAGTATACCTTCCTTTTTGCGGTCTAGCTTCCGGTCTTCTTTCAAAATATCGTTATCGGGAACGACACATACAGGGTGGTCCCTAAGTAATTGTACATAGAAGTATGGTATAATTCTTACTTTAAAATATTACGATTTAAATCAACGTGCTTTAATAAATTGTTGCTAATAAGGAATATACAGGGTGTTAAAGATTAAATTTTAAGATTTCTTTTTTGCAATAACTTTAACATTTTTGGATATGTATACATATAAATTTGGAAATAGAAGGTTTTGGGCACAAAAAATCATAATCTGGTACCTACTTTGATGTAATTTGTAGAGGGCGCTACATGGACTACATTTGTGGCATAAAAGTATTTTTCTACTACCGTGCGTAAAGTACGTACTTTACGCACTCCACGAAGTGTGTAAAGTTGTACTTTTTTTTACTAGTGCGTAAATTAAAACTCTTTACGCACTAGTTAAAAAAAGTAAAATTTGACAAAATTTGTACATAACAACAAAATATAACGTTTTATTTTATATTAACATTTTTTTGCTATCTCCTTCTAAGACAAATAAATAAATTATTTTTGCTTATATCTATTTAGTGTCCAACAAATTATCAACAGTTTATTTTAATTAAAATTTTCTCTAAATGTCATCGATTTAATTAAAAGTAAACATAGAGTGGATGTCGATTTTGGTAAAAGTAAGTTGGCCGTGGCTGTGTGGACTAGAAGAACTGTCAATCTCTAAACTTTTAATTAGTACCTACCTTATAACAGAACACGACAAAAGTATACTTAAGTTCAAGATTAGATTCTAAAGCCAATTTAGCATTTTTTAAACTCAATCAAGTTTGAGAAGGTAAAAAGTTTTACTTTTTAATGTTTGTTTACTTAAATTCACATTTTATTTGCAGTTTATTATATCTGTCATAATCGATATGGATTCAAATTTATCTAACGATAGCGAATTTGATAATACTCCCCCAGATATCTTATGCAGTGCACAAAAGGCCACTGAAAATTTATTGCCAGAAAAATCTGCATATATTTATCAGCAAAAATACAATGCATTTATAGAATGGTGTAGAAAGAATAAGGTGACAAAATATTCGGAAAACGTTATTTTAGCATATTTCTCTGATGAATTGAAGAATTGCAAAGCTTCTACCCTATGGTCGATTTATTCTATGCTTAAAAGCACCTTAAAATATAAAAACAACGTTGATATTTCGAAATTCAACAAGTTAATAGCATTTCTCAAACAAAAAAATAAAGGTTACAAACCAAAAAAATTTTGGCACATTTTACTTTTTTTCGCTAGTGCGTAAAGTAAAGTACTTTTTTTCACTAGTGAAAAAAAGTAACTTTTATATTTCCAATATTAGTGGATTATGTGTACGGTAGTAGAAAAAATATTGTATGCCACTCGTGTGTAAAGTCCCTTTTTTGAATCATGTGATTGTCGCACTCGCCTACGGCTCGTGCGACAACATTCACATTCGTCAAAAAAGGGTAACTTTACACACTTGTTGTATAAATAACTATTTTGTAAAAGAATATTAAAGGCACGTTATTTTAATAGAAGAAAAGTATACTTGTTATTAACCTTAAAACTTAACGGTTTACGATATAATCGCATTTTAGGGATTAGCTGCATGATTATTATTGAAAACATTTAGAAAACAAACTTTAGGCGGACGCCACGAATGATTTTGACACCAAAGCATTCGATTTATTTCAATAATATGTCAGTCTTATAATATTTAGTTTGCATTTATTTTGGTTAATTTAAAAAAAAGCAGAAAATGCCGAGGCAAAATAATTATTCTAATATTCGAATCTCATCTTAACTATGGAACAATTGGTTGGGGTATAGTCACTAAAACGCACATAAAGCCAATTTAGATTATTCATAAAAGTTTTTTAAAATAATGCTCAACAAAAATATAAGTTATCCTACTGAAAATGTGTATCAAGAAACCTAAATATTTGACTTACGACAGTTATTCTATCAAGCAGCACTCACCCATCAATTTCAAAATCAAAATGATACAAACACCGTTGCATCAATATGACACAAGAAATAGAGACAATTATTTGCTACCACGAATGAATAAATCAGTTGAACAAAATAGTTATCGGTTTTTAGGACCAAAAATCTTTAATAACATTCCAGCGAAGCTCCGAGAAATAAAAACAATAAACAAATTTAAAAGATATGTAAAAGAATTTATAACAAAAACACTGCGGACTTTTTTCCGTAATTTATATTACATAAAAAAAATTGAAATTAAATAATTGGAAAGTATATTATAAACGTGAAGAATCTGAATATTTTTAAAATGTTTTTCGTGTATGTAGAAGTAATGTTGTTGTATGAGGTATGTCGAGGTATACTGTAAAAAAATTTATTTAATATAATATCATAAGTGTATAAAATTGTATTTATATAATTTTTATGTATATTAATAATATAATATATAATAGTTTTCCTAAGTTTTAATTTTTAATTGTAAATGCTTCATGTTTTCAAATTCTTACTATTATATTGTTATTTTTATATGTTTTATTTATTATTATTTTGTCACACATAATCTGTCATTGTACTTCGTACAGTGAGCATATTCAGTGACACATTTCTTGTTTATTTTCATTTTATTTCCATTGTATTTTATTGTATCTGAATGTATATATTTCTGGTAAATAACCATTAATATTATTATTAGGTATAAAACAAATCTACTTGATAGATCGGTTGAAACTTAGGGATGGTAAGTATTCAAAAAGACAAATTTAAACATTTTAGCTGAAGGCCCATTAGGGAAAAGTCGTTAGTCAAACCATTGAAAATTTTGTGCATAGTTTGGATACATGAGTACAATCACATATTCTTGCTACGAATTATGGTTTTTCCCTCACTATCAATATCATTTTCATACTACAGTAAACGTCAAAAGTCATGTAAAAAATTTAGTTTACATGACCAGATGAGCGTATGATCCCCCTCTGTGGTACAGCTGACTATTTTTTTGCCACATAAAACTCTACCAATATACCAAATTTCAGCAAAATCGCATATGCCGTTTTAAATTTATATGGGAAAAACGATTTAAAAATTGTAACTTCAAGGCCCTCTGGAGCCCAAACGAAGGAACTTTGTACTAAGGTAATTTTACTTAAATCGACTTATTTTGGTCTAAGGAATATGTGGTATGTTTTTGTAAAGACCTTTTACAGTATATTTGACCGGAAGTATAACCGGTTTTGAGCCAAGAGAAAGCCTTACCTGCATACAAAATTTAAAAGTTTTTTCTTACGCCGTTTTTGAGCTACCGCGCCAATAGACAGACGATAGACATCAGACGGCGGACAGACTGACGGAATGAAGAAAACATATTTTTCCTACGACCACTTAGGAAAGTGACACATATCACACTATATAGACCTATGGAAAGTGCCCTATATCACACGCGTATGAATAAGAATTTACTTTCCACCCAAGTGAGAATATGCTACTTTCCGCAGTAGCTGTCAGAAAATGTCAAACACATAATTTCTATTTTGATCTATGTAATGTCCATATTAATACTAAAATCAATATGATTGTTAAATTATTGTAAATTAGATCCTAGATATTTATCTTTAACAATTATTTTTAAAATAATTTTAAAATAACTAAGATATATTTGCTTTTTATTCTGGTTAAACACATAAGCGATTAGATCAATCAATTACCGTAAGGCCTGTTAGCTCAGTTGGTTAGAGCAGTGCTCCGCAACCTTTCCTCATCTGAGGCACACCAAACTGCTCCCTAGAATTTCGTGGCACACCAAAATCTAAAATATATTTATAGCAGTGGCGTAGCTAGGTCGGGGGTCAGTTCACTCCATGTATACTAATTATTTATGGATGTCCAAACTACCTTAGTTTTTTTTATTGTTTTAAAATGTGAAGAAGCCCCTTTCAGATTTGGGGCATCAAAATTTTCACTCAGGACATAATACATATTTTTTTTTTATTTTTTTTTATTATTCAGATAGAATGAAAAATACAAATAGGTACATACATGAGAACTATACTAAATACTAGGTAGGACAGGTAGGTATACTAAATTTACTTCTGTTGACACGTCAATAGTAATAAATATTTTGACATGATGATGACTGATTAATGTGATACCTGCGCTTGCTTCGTTGAACACAAAAGTTTTATATTCGGCTCAATTTTAGACAGCGCAACTCTCATTTCTTGGTCAAGATCTTTTAAGCATGACCGTTTATCATTTTTAATTAATACAAGCGTTGAAAAACTTTGCTCACATAAATATGTTGTGGAAAACGGAAGTAGTGTGAAGATGGCCTTGTCGGTGATGCGTGGATATTCTGTCTTGATGGAAATCCAGAAAACATCTAACGGAACTTCGTCGAATTTAAGTTTTAGGGTCATATCATTACTTAATTCTGTGAACTCCTCTCGAGTTTGCAATGGCAGTGCTTCCGTGGAACTTATTGCATTGTTTGCGAAAGGATTTCGAATCCAATTGTATTGTTCCGTGTTGATAGAATGGAAATAGTATTCAAATTTTTGTTGAAGCATACTTAAATGTTGTTGGGCCAAATCCACAATCAACTGCTTGTTTTCGATCGTACTGTGGTTGGTCCTGTGATACATTTCTAGACATCCTTTTTGCAACTGTTCCTGCCAAAGTTCAAGTTTCTTTTTGAACCCTTGTAATTTATCGGAGCACGTCAATATATTTTCATTCCGTCCTTGCATTTTTTTATTAAGTTCATTCAGATGTTCGAATATATCCGCCATGTATGCAAGTTTGGCTATCCAGTATTCATCATGAAGGTGCTGGCATAGATCGTACATATCTTGACTTGAAAGAAACTCACGCACTTCGTAGCGAAGTTCAAACAGTCGAGCTAAAACTTTTCCCCGGGATAACCAACGAACTGCTGTATAAAACAGTAAGGATTCATGTTCGCTTCCCATTTCTTCACAGAGTATTCCAAAGATTCGCGAATTTAAGGCTCTCGATTTAATTATGTTTATGATCTTAATACATTCATTCATTGTGATCGAAAGCTGTTCGGGCAAATTTTTGACCATCAATGCTTCTCGATGTATGCAGCAATGTGTAATTTGTATTGACGGATTTTTTTGTTTTACACAAGATACAAAACCTTTCTTACTGCCCATCATTGCAGCAGCACCATATGTACAAATAGCAACGCAATTGGTCCACTGAATATTATGTATTTTAAAAAAATTATCAGTTACTTGGAAAATTTGTTCACCGGTAGTTCTCTCTGGAACCTCCTTACAAAATAAATAATGTTCTTTAATAGAGTCCTCGTCAACGAAACGTACAATAGCCATCAGTTGTGCTTTATTTTTAATATCGGTTGATTCGTCGATTTGAAGCGCAAAAATTCCAGCCGAAATGATTTTTTTAATTAGTGTTCCCAAAATATCACTTGACATATCTTGGATACGTCTTTTAACAGTATCGGCCGACAAAGAAACTTTACTCACGTCCTTAACTTCGTTTGGCCCAAGCATAAGTCTAACAATTTCCATGCATGCTGGTTTAATAAGCGTTTCACCGATAGTGTGCGGTTTTTTTTGTTGTGCAATTAATTTTGCAACAAGGTAGCTTGCTTCTAATGCCTTTTCAGAAACCGTAACCGCCGATTTCATAAACTGCTTTTGTTTCTTATTTTGATCCAAGCGCCGTTGGAAAAATTGAATGTCTTTTTTGACACAATTGGGATGATTTGTGATCAAATGACGGTTTAGTTTGCTGGGTACCATTGCTTCATTTGACAACTGTTCACCGCAAATGACGCATTCAGGCTTTGGAGCCGCTTCGTCGCCACACCAAGTGAAACCATATCGAATGTAGTCTTGATTGTACTTCCTTTTCAGCACCTTTTTTGCTCTTTTTGCAGCACTTATGCTGGAGCTTGTGCTAGGTTCTTCGTCATCTGCTCGTGATTTCAGCAAAAATTTATCCATATTTGATGCACTATAGTTATTTATAAAAGTAGATACTGCAACAAAACTTAGTCCAGTTCACTTATTTATAAGGCACAAGAATTTATTTATATAGCAATTCACTATTTATTTCACTCTACGATTTATTTGTTTGCCCGCGTATTTATCTGATTCACTTGACTATTCGACTCTCTCTGAGTCTCTGAGCGACGACAGGCGCGCTTATATAGGCAGTGGCGATGTTCAGGAAAACATCGAGTCGCGCCTCGAACGGCACGGACCTTTCTAGTTTAGTCGCCTTCGAGAATCAAGCCGCCGCGCCGCGCCGATAGACGGATAGACGTTTACCATCGGCGCTGTTGTCAGATTGCTTTATTTTTCGCGGGTCTCGCTACAATACGAATCTGATTCGTATTGTCTGCAAGAGCGGCACACCTCAAGTCGGCTTACGGCACACCAGTGTGCCGCGGCACACCGGTTGCGGAGCACTGGGTTAGAGCATCAACTTTGCAATTTGAGACCGTCCAACGACCGCGATCGAATCCTGGCTGTGCCAGATTTTTTTTTTTTATTTTTTTTTATTTGTTTAGAAATTATGAAAATTTAATAAATACGATTATTGTTGATTATTTTTTTAAATACATTTTAATTATTATAATAATCTGGTTTTACATTTTTTGATGAAATTGTTTTGTGGTCGTAGGAAAAATATTGTACATCACTTGTGTGAAAAGTGATTTTCCACACTCGTAATGTAATATACTATTTCGTAATCTAAAGTCCCGAAAAAGTTAAATTTCTAAATTTTCACAATTATAATACTTCCCTTTTATCGAGGGAAGTAGAAATAAAATAAGTATACCCAATCTCTTAAATGCTCCTCTACTTAGTTTTTTTGTATGTTGCCGGCTGGCTTTAAAGTCACACTATATCTCTTGCTCGTACTATAACTACTTGTTATTTATTTTTTGTATAAAGTTAAATAATTGTAGACTCAAAAACTCACCCCGCTATGAAATAAATAAATAAATAAATAAATAAACTGTCTTCACTAAAATCGCGATCAGTCCATATTCAGCTTTAATTCCGGAAAAACAACTGCTTCTGTCCGTTTTTCCAATTAACTAACACTTAAAAAGCATACGACAATTATTGTTATAAATTTCCAACTGTTTAATATAGTCATTAGATAAGTGTAATAAAAATATTATTCGAAGAATAAATAATTTTTTCGATTTAATCTTTATAACTCGTTTCCAGATGATTTACATGTAACATTATCGAATTACTTTTGGTTTAGGAAATGAATTTCGTCATTTGAAATATCTTATCTTAAGTAACTAACTACATTTGTTATTACATTAAAAATATTAGTAAAACATATAATTTAATCTCTATTAAAATAAGGACGCGTTCTTTATTATTTATTTTAAAGTTTATTATTTAATTTATTTACACTATATTTACTAATTTATTTATAATTTAATCTACTTAATATAACACTAATTTTATATCAAATACTTATTTTCTAATTATATATGACTATATAATATATTTTAACACATCAATTTCTAACTATAAACGTGGCCTTTTTATAAAGAATAGTAGAGTTTCTCGAATGTTCTCGCATTCACCTAAACATACGTTGCCGGACCTACCATATTATAGACTGGTACTTTCGGTAAATTCTAGAATATCCATCAATTATAGAAGTCATTCGGTTAACGTGAAAATTTAAAAAGTGATTAATAGACCTGCGAGAAAGAAAGAAGGTTGAATTGATAGAAGACAATGAAAGACACGATAAAAAAACCTATTACAAGTAGCATAAGGAGACATGGATGAGCACAATTGCGATGCGATGCGAAGAACAAGAGAAAGAAAAATGGGAACAGAAAATCCTATCGAATGAAGTGTTACAGATATAAATGGAGGAAGTGAGTAAAATGGGAAACAAAATGGAAAAATTCGGATAGATTAGAAGAAGACTAAGAGAATGATAAAACAGAAATTATTGATATGATAATACACAAGATAAAAAAGAAATAATTCAGAAAATAAAAGAAATGATAGACATAAATAGGGAAGAAGCAAAGAAAATAAAAAAGAAAGATATAAATTAACAAAAAAATAAAAAAATGTTTAGAGTTAAATAAAGAAAAATTAGATATTGAAGTTGAAATAAACATAGAAATTGAAGAAGTAAATGCAAAAGTAGAAGACATAAAGATTGAAAATGAAGAAGAAGAAGAAGAAGAAAAACAGATACAAAATGTAGAAAAAGAAGTAAATATGAAGGAAAGAAAGTAAAAGAAAATTAATCACTGATGTTTCGAAGAAAAAATTAAAGAAGAAAATGGAAGAAAGCAGAAAATTAAGTAAACAGGAAAACAAGATAGAGAAAAAAATATAGAATTAAGAAGATGAAATTTAATGCAATTGTGAAATATTTGTGTAAACATAAATATTTTCGGCATGACGAGTGGATATGGTTATATCGCACGAAGAGGAAATTTGAGCACGACGTCTGAGTGCGATGTGGACAATCCACCCGAGTTGTACAGAATATTTTTTTTACTACGCGCTAACGAAAATCTACAAATAGTAATAATTGAAGACGCAAGTGGATAAAAGTGGCATGTCATATGTTTTTTGAAAAATGATTTTTTATGGCCTAATAATATACTTAAAATATATTATATTTTTGTGATAGTTCTGATTTATAATTTAGATAAGTAATGGCTATTCATCAGATAGGAAGGTATGATCAGCCATATATCATAATGCAATTGTAAAACTTTACACTTGTTTTTCTAGAAATAATCTTTTTGTGAAATGACACCTTTATCCACACGTGTCTTTAATTATTTTAGGTTATTTAGATAAAATAACTAATTTAAACATAATTTATGACTTTTACTAATTCATAAAATAAACAAGAAAAACTGGAGAAAAAGATTTAATTTATTTGTCCGTATCCCAGTCCTGCTGTACATTTGGAAAATGGCCAAAGATTTTTTTTAACAAGGACAATATAGTTGATAAGATTAAGAGCAATCCGAAAACAATACTTATGGCTTTTTTGATCTCTGTAAAGTAGATGATTTTGCAAAAACTCTATTATATTGAGAAGTTCCGGCTTATTATATCTGTTAAAACCACCAGTTTTGTAGGAGAAAACAAGGACAGATTGTTCCAGGTTACATGGGAATAAAAAGAGATAATGTTTTAGGTTGAGTTTATACTATCCATCCCGGCAATGCTAAATGCTATTACCTACGCCTTCTTTTGCATGAGGTTCGTAGTCCAGAGTCATTTAGAAGAAGCCTCAATTTGTGATTCTCCTCATAAAATTCGTGAATTGTTTACTATCATGTTAGTTTTCTGTCAAGTTGGAGATCCAATTAAATTGTGGGAAAAATACCGAGACACTTTTGCGGAAGACATTAGAAGACAAATGAGCAGAGAACAAGAAAACGTTAAGTTGTTTCTTGACATTATTTATAATCAATGCCTAATTCTTCTTGAAGATATGGTCATTGCTATGTCAGGTAAAACTTTGTCACAATTTGGACTCATTTCACCATCACGAGAACAATGAACTGTTATTAACAACCATCAATATCTAAGTGAATTGGCTTACGACACAGATCAGCTTACCGAAGAAGTTGCAGTAAACGTTTTAAAACTAAATATAGAACAGAAAGAAGCCTACGAGAAAATATTAAATAGTGTTACTTCTAACTGTGGGAAATTATTCTTTCTTGACGCTCCTGGTGGGACTGGAAAAACATTCTTAATACCTTTGTTGCTTGCAAAAATTAGAAGTGAACAAAGTATCGCTATCGCTGTTGCTTTTTCTGGAATTGCAGCTATCTTAATCGACGGAAGCTTTTAAATTACCTCTAAACATGAATTATTCGGATAATACTCTTTGTAACATCTCTAAGCAGAGTGATATGGCACATGTCCTTAGAGAAGCAAAACTAATTATATGGAATAAATGCACTATGGCTCACAAGAATTCTATTGAGGCTCTTAACAGAACGCTCAAGAATATAAAAAGTTGTAACCAAATTATGGGTAAAATAACTGTTCTTTTGGCTGGTGACTTCAGACAATCATTGCCTGTTGTGCCACGAGGTACCCGTGCAGATGAGGTCAAAGCCTGTCTAAAACCATCAATTTTGTGGCCCCATATCAGCGTGCTATCTTTAAGACTTAATATGCGCGTTCATCTGCAACATGATTCGAGAGCAGAAGAATTTTCTAAGCTACTACTTAATATAGGTGACGGACAGATTTCGCAAGTTGAAGGTAGAATACATATTCCGGATAGCCTTAATATTGTTGGGGATTTAATCACCTTGATTGATAAAATATACCCAAATATCCATCAGATTGAAGTTGGTTGCACTTCGTGGTTAACAGAAGGAGCAATTCTCGCTGCAACAAATGACTCCGCAACAACTTTATTTTAGTGAAGCTACCAACTGACCATGTAAAGTATGAATCTGTGGATACAGTAGTAGAATTAGACGATGCTGTTCATTATCCTGTAGAGTTTTTGCATAAACTGAATCCACCCGGAATACCACCTCATATTCTTAATTTTAAAATTGGAGCACCAATAATGCTACTGCGCAATTTGAATCCTCCAAAACTATGTAATGGCACCAGATTTCAAGTTAAAAGTCTGCATAAAAATGTTATTGAAGCTGCAATTTTAACAGGAAAATATACAGGTGAAGTTGTATTCATTCCGAGGATTTCTCTTATTTCAACATATTACCATTTTGAGTTCAAACGTTTTCAATATCCTGTTAGAGTTTGTTATGCCATGACTATCAATAAAGCGCAAGGGTTTGAGAATGGCTGGTGTGGATCTGAGAAGTGATTGTTTTTTCTCATGGTCAGTTTTACGTGGCGTGTTTAAGAGTTAGTTCACTGGACAACTTGGTCAGAGATACTGATAGTTTATAATTTAAATTAATAAAAAAACAAATTGTTGTAAAAAATTAAAATTGTGTTAATTATTTACAAAAATTGCCATTGTTTAAAATTGAGAATAATATAATTTTATTACCTTGAATATTGGAAATTATTTGCATTATCTAACCCTTTTTATTCATATCACACGACTAGGTTTCAAAATCAAATTTTATCAAGTGCCCAGTGAAGCGGGCGGGTATCAGCTAGTTAGATATGAAGATATGATTCATTAACAACGTGAGAAATAGCCATGGGCTTTTAAAAATCAATACACGTGTTATTTCAATTTTTCTTTTGCTATTTTTCTAACAGAAAATATTACTGATTGTTAAATAAATGGCTATTTAACTCGTTGCAAAATGTTGCGTGTTATGATCTTTCCGTTTTGATGACTACAATTTCATATAAATTACTGATATAAAAACTTTAACGAACTGTGTAAAAGATTTGTTCTATACTCACATACTAATTACATCTTACACGTAATTAAAGAGCTATAACTATAATTTTTCGAATTAAATTGGAATTCAGCCGGAATGGCGTGATTAAATAGATGACTAAAAGGAATTAATAAATAATAAAAACCAATTGGTAATTGTAGAGGTGTTTAGGTTGGGTCTAGTCATACTTGTTTGATTATTTACTAACCTTCAAAGTAACATTAAATTTAAAAACTAATTTAAATTTAGAAAAAAAAAATATTATGGCTAAAATATAATAGTATATAAACAAAGCTGTCGCTTTGTAGTTGACGTTAGAAGATCTGCGAACCATATCACTTGTATTCTTTCATTCAAGGGTAGCTCCAGGACATATTCATTAGACATTACCTTTTTAGAATATATTTTCTTAATAAAAGGCTTATGGATTTTAATAATTTTTAAATCTCGGAGGTGCCATGGCCTCCATGGATCCCCCTTTGGAGCCACCATTGCTTACACCATGCATATGCTCACATTTTCGAAAAGTCCTACATTTCTTAACTATTCTGATACTACCTACTCGTGACTGAGTAAATTACCGATGACGTTCATCGGCTTTTGTACAAAAGAGTCTAAATATATATTTTTTATGACAATCACTAATCGGGATATGACATTATCACTAGTTTTATTCAAACGAGGACATCATTATTTAATATGCAGTACCAATTAAAAGAGCACGTTATTGACCAAAAATTTCAAGATAAAAATTCATATAAAATAAACTTATAGTTTATTTGAAAATCCATAATAGCACATAATTTATGACAAATGTTTATCTATATACAGGATTGTTCAAAGCAGAAAAAAGTAGATATTGATACCGCCTTATCTGAATTTTCACCAGATTTAGTATGAACACCCCGAAAAATCTTGAATACAATACATCATAAAATGTAAATGAGCAAACACTAAGAGATTTACCAATAATTCTATACCTCAGTGACAGGAAATACGAAATTAATTTAATATAAAAAATAGTAAACTCTCAAATTAAGTACCCACATTTATTTTTATAAAAAAAATATACTAGATATTAAGTTAAGACCATTCCTTAAAATTTAATAATAAATATACACACAAACAAATTTATATGATATACCAAAATAATTATTTGCAAAAAAAATATTTTGTCATAAAACACTAATATTTCGTTTGTTTTTCAGGTTCTAGCGTCATATAAACTTACTGCCACAAGCCTATGATGATACTGGTAAGTTGAACCATTCTAACCATTCTAAAAATATACAGTGTGTCTACTTAAGTTGGAACCATATGGAAAACATTTTTATTATTGATTTTAGGAAAAACAGTTATTCTTGATAAAAAGTCCTGCATGACCCAAAACTTAAAATACAGTCATCAGATATCAAATTTTTCAAGCCGTATACGAGGTTTGTCAAAAAATTTTGCTCAAGAGTAAAGTACATTTATTTTTTTACAAAATCGAAAATTTTCATTAAGAAATTTGCTAAATTCTTTACAAACATCAACAAAAGGAAAGCGTATCATGTTTATAGTAGCTAACGTAATTTATAACGTTTTCAGATATTTACAATCAATGTGTAGAGTGTAGAGTTTATAAAAATAAGAAAATCTGTTTTTTCAGATAGATCGGTGTAATTGCATATTTGAATGTAATATTCAATACTAATCAACTTTTCTTAATGAAAATTTTCGATTTTGTCAAAAGTGTCAATAGTGATGACCTACTCGATATTCAATTATTACATTATCAGAGGAAGACATATCTAAATCTCTTAAATAACTAAAACCACGAAAGACCTAGCTTAATCATTAGAGAATGTTCTGAGGTATTAAAAAAAAAACCCATCATACATCTTTAACTTATGTCTAAAATATTGCTCTTCCCTACTAGGTGGAAAATCCGAATATTGTTGATAATTATAGGCCAATTTGCCAAGTGTTAGGATTTTCGAAAGTCTTTGTTAAAAGATGTCTGTGTATGATAAGATTTTTCCACAAGTAAAATTTTTAATTCATCCTTCCCAAATCGGTTTCTTTGGTTGAGTACCATCACTAATTTTATACTACCACATTAGACCATCATCAGATTTCTCAAAGGCTTTTGAGCGCTTAGACCACTTAATATTGGCAAAAAAATTAGTAAGTCTTTAAGGGAAGACTGCAGTACGTTGAGTTGAATGGCCTTAAATCGGTTCTATTCGAAGCTACAAGTGGGGCTCCACAGGGAAGTAATCTTGCTCCCTTGTTATTTTCGCTATTTATCAACGATATTGTTTCTGTTCTCAAATGTAATACACTTTTATTTGCGATGATCTAAAATATTTAAAATCATTACTTGCAATGCCGATTGCCATCAGCTGTAAGATGATTTATTTGCCCTCAAACAATGGTGTAATGAAAACAGATTACCACTTAATGTAAAAAAATGTAAGGTGGTCATATTCCTTAAAGTACGATTTATTATCTATAACTATCAAATTCAATCTATGTCACTTTCTCGCGTCTCAAATTTCAAAAATATGGGAATTACATTCGATTCCAAAATGTATTTAAACTCACATATTGCAGCCATTTCTGCTGGGATTCATATATCGCTCCTGCAATAAGTTTAAAATTACTACTACAACTAAATTACTATACTTCTATTATATAAGGTCCAAATTAGAGTATGGATGTCCAATCTGGAATTTTTATTATTAGGCTTATCTTTAAGATTTAGAAAAAGTATAGCATAAATTTATCAAATATATGGCTTTTAAGATGGAGTGAATCCTACCCGTAAATTCGATTACACTCGGTTACTTCCAAGGTCCAACTTACCAACTTGCAAGGATAGACGAGTTTATATATCTCTAATTTTTTTGTACAAGTTGATTAATTATATGATTGATTGTTCTGATTTATTATACCAATTAAATTTTCATGTTCCCTTAAATACTAGATCCAAAAATATTTTCAACCTACCCACTGTAAGTACTAATATCATCTTAAAATCGCCTTTACTTATCGTGTGTAGAGAATTAAACAAAATTAGTCCAAGTGTGATCACGAACAATCAATGAATGTCGAAAACAATTTGTCAACCTATTCGAAAATATTTTTACAAACTATGGTAGTAGATACTGGCTCTGAAAAATCGTATATAATGAAATTGATGGCAGATTAGATGCAATCCGAGCCAATTAAAAACAAAACAATAATTCATTCTTTGTTTGGAGGTAGAAATACCCAAGAAGTAAACCAGTTCTGTTATCGCATAAGAGTTAGTAATCTAGAAAAGACTTATAGTTGTAATTTTGTGGCTCTAGACCAGTTAACTATCTGCAGTAATGTAACTTTAGTTAAACCACGTCCATGGATGGACAAACAGATTGAAACAGGTATCTACATAACAGATGTATGTGATGGTCCGATCGATGGCCTAATTGGAGCGGATATAGCAGGTAAGCTATACGGGGCAGAAGCATGAGCTGAAGTGTGGACTAGTCGCCTTGTAAACTCTTCTAGCTTGGATGGTTCTAGGCAAGACTACCTTACCTTCAGAAGAAAGTAAATTACCTTTTAGAATAGCTGTAACCTCATCGATGTTTAATAAAGATGTGACTATATCCGATTTATAGGATCTAGATGTTCTTGGTATTACTGAGCCTTCAGAGGCCAAGATAAAAAAGGAAAAGGAGGAAAGCATTATAAATTATTTTTTAGAAACTGTACATATTTTAGAATACGGAAGATATGAAGTAAGCATGCCTTGGATAGAAGGACACTGCTTTACCCAAAAATTTTGACTTCTCCTTGCGAAGATTAGAAAATTTAAAGAAAAAACTTTATAAGGAAGGATAATGTAAGAGATATGAAAAAGTTTTCAATGAATGGTTGGCAGAAGATATAAAAGAAGTACCCCATAGACTCGTAGTGAAGAGAGCAGTGAGACTACAAAAATCAAACCTGTATTTAAAGCTTTACCTAAAACAAAGGCCATCTATCGTTAAACCAATGCATAGAAAAAAGCATAAACCTAATAGAGCTAATACCATCAATTCTAACTAAATTTCGTCTTTTAACGATTGGAGTTACAGCCGATATACGAAAACCTTTTTTACAAATTAGTTTATGTCATAATGATTATAAATTTTTATGGTATGATGATGAAGCAAATATAAGGATTTTTCGTCAAAAGAGAGTGGTTTTTGGAATCACTTGCAGTCCATTTTTGTTAGGTACAGTAATACAGTTCAATTTTTAATTTTAAAGTTACTTAACAATTTTTATGTAAATAACTGTATCGTAAGTGTAGATAACAAGAAAGTTTTGCTAAATTTTATAAAAGAGTCTACAAAATTATTAGCAGAAGCAAAATTTTACCTACGTTTTTGGGAGCATACAGTTATATATGGTTTTTCTATGGCGACAAAATTAACACCTGCTTTAGGACTTTCTTGGAATAGTAATTTTACACCCTAGAGCTTTCTTCTGCTTGGTTCAAAAACATTGATTTGAATTTTGTAACTAAAAGAGAAATTTTGTCCTTAGCTCATAGACTATTTGACCCAATTGATTTTACGTCACCAGTGTCACTTTTCCAAAAGGTATTACTACAAAAGATTTGGCAGTGTAAAATGGGATGGGACACAGAAGTCACAGTCACAGTTAAGTTTTGTGGAATGGGCAAATCAGATACCAATTTTAATAAATTTGACAATTCCCTGATTGCACGTTTTCTGTGATGCTTGTCAATATGTCTACGCTACTGTAATATTCTTAAGGTCAGAGTCTAACCAGGAAGTTTAAGTACAATTAGTACAAATCAAGTCTAGGGTCGCTCCTCTCAAAAAATTTTCAATTTGTTGACTATAGTTGACTGCTACAATAGAAGCTAGATTGGAAAAAAAGTAATTGAAAGAAGAAGAAGAAGAAAGGAAGATTGGTATCATGTACCCGGCGAAATCAACCCAGTAGATCTTCTCTCTAGAGGATGTCTTCCGAAACACTTATTGGATTCCAAGTGGTTGGAGGGACCTGCGTGGCTTAAGCAACCTCCTACAGATTGGCCTGATCAATATTTTACCACTGAGGAAGAAATTATCAAAACTGAAAAGAAAATCCGTTTACCATAAGGAAACTGCGTGGTCCTTTAATAACCATAACACGCAACTAATTATTTATTAATTACATCAATATTTATATTTAAACAGTATTACATACTCATTAAAATGAAAAGCGAAGTATTGAATTAAAAATTAAAACGAAATGTAATTACTTTAGTTTTTTTTTTTTTAATAAGTATAAGGGACTTAATATTGACATCTACATTCAATATCAACAAAATGTGTGTCTACAAACGGTTATGTGTACGACTATACAAACCATCTACAAGAACATTGACGGAAAAACTGGTATAATAAAGAAGAAAATCGAGGAAAATTTCACGAATATACCAGAGAGTGAAATTAGTTTCTTAAGAATATACTTCGCCTTCTTCCTGGTAAATATTACGCTTCAGGATAATATGGAATAACGAAAGATGTTTCTAAAGTCCTTCGAAAAATTGATGCTTGTTAAATATATTTGTATTTTAAAGATTATGACATTGATTAATTGATATTTGTCATCATCCAATTAATATAAAACAAGATTTACCATTAGCTTTAACAACGTAAGTTACTGCCTAATTAGTATAAAAATTCAAAACGTAATTAGGTATCTATATGTCTAATCAAATAAGTGATAATTATCAACAGTTGAGCTGCTATTAACAATTGCTACAAATAACGCATAAATATTTTTAAAATAAATTAGTTCCTGGAATAATTATTTATTTTTTATATAAAAATGCGTAGATTTCAATTCCTTTTTCACATTTATAATATTAATGCGAAAGATGTTTCAGAAGTACCCTTCAAAATCAAAGAAGATACTGCACTGTAGAAATTATCTATACAGAGTGATTCATCAGTATGAAAAAGTCCACTATCCACCCTATTAATAGATATTCAAAAAAAGTATTTACACAGAACGGTAGGGAGCGGTAAACTACATATTTAAAAATGTTTAATTTTAAATTTTTTTGTATAACTTACCTCTGAAACCAACTTTTGTTAATGGATCATCCTGTATTTGTTTTATATTTGAATTACCTTTGCTTTTCTTATTGTTAAAATATAAATTATTATTGGGTTATACTGGGTATTTTGCAGGATATAATTATTTTTATATGAAAATCGTATTGAATTCAATGACTTTTATCATGCAAAAGAAATAATTGAAATTCATTTTTTTGACATAAACTTTCGACGATACTCAAATTTTATCCCGTAACACTACTCAGTTCGCAACAAATCTATATGTAATTTGCACAATTTTTTTATAACCCTAACCTAATTATACTTCCATTTGACCTCAACATTTCCTAGATCAAGAGGTTAATAATTTTTGGGAATTTTTAAATGTTAGTGGTAAAAACCATATTTCAGAAAATTATTGATACAAAATACATTCTGTTTGATAATTAGTAATTATTACAATTTAAGCAGCTAAAATTTATTATAGATTTTTACATTAAGAAAGAAAAAATATCAAAAGCTAGCACAAATCAGATATTCCTTAAACTCTATTGACTGGGTTATTTTTGAAACAATTTATGATGCAGAGTATCTTGCAAATTTTTTAATAAAAACCTATAGTGATTTGGTTGTCAAATTTTGCCCACTTAAAAAATGACTAGAACAAGCAAAAAAATCACCGGTAGTTTGGTTCAATGAAAATATAAAATCTATGAGAAATACTCTATCAGCTCTTAAAGTTAAAGCAAAAGTAAGCAAACAGTCGAGTGATTCAAACACTTATAAACAATTTAGAAATCAATATTATCTTACATTGAAAAATACTAAAAAAACTGCTTATATTATTACATAACAACATCTATCCAGAAGTCGAAGGCCTGCTGGCGAATAATTAATTACAGAGTTGTCTCTAACAACAGTAATATTAATCTTAATCCTGACGCATTTAATGATTTTTTTACAAATATTTCTCTTGAAATAATTAAATCGCTTCCAAAAGTATCTTATAAAAGCCTTTTATCTTTTAAAAACTTTCCTGCACCAGTTGGATCATTTTTTTTTAATCCGGTTACACAAAATGGAGTTTTGGATATAATAAAATCCTTAAAAAACTCTAATTCTCTTGACGTTCATGATGTAAACTAAACGTTAAAATTATAAAACAAACTACTGATTTGTTGTTGGATTCTTTGACCAATCTGATAAATGTTATATTTAGTACTGGAGTCTTTCCAGATTGTTTTAAATACTCGGAAGCTTTATCATTACATAAAAAAAGCGAATAGAATATCGTGGACAACTATCGTCCAATTTCAGTTTTGTCTGTATTTAGCAAGATCGTTTGAAAAAATCATTAAATCACGTCTTTATAGTTATTTTGAGTCAAAAAACTACTTTAGTGTCACTCAATATGGTTTTCGAGCCAACAAATCAACGGTTCAAGCTGTAATAGATGTTGTTCATGGAATGGTGTCTGGCCTTGAGCAAGGTAGTCATATAACAGTTACTCTTTGCGACCTGTTAAAAGCTTTCGACTGCATTTCTCATGACATCTTGATTGAGAAGTTAAATTATTACGGCGTCCGAGGAAGTGCGTTAAAACTTTTAGAATCTTATTTATCTGGACGCCTTCAGGCTGTTACATTTTAGAACCAAAGGTCAAATTTTAGTTCGGTTAAGCATGGAGTTCCACAGAACTCTGTCTTAGGACCATAACTATTTATTATATATACAAAAGATTTAAGTATGGGTCCTTTTAAATCTGTTCTATATGCAGACGACACCACTTTTGTGTACTCTGCAAAAAATGAAACTAAATTGAAAAATACTACAGAAACTATTATCATTAAAGCTGAACATTGGTTCTTAGCTAACAATCTCATGTTAAATCAAAATAAATTTCAGGAATTGCAGTTTTCTTCGGTTACCGATTCTCAAAATTGCAATAGTACTAAGTTACTTGGAGTTATGTTAGATAGTAATTTAACTTGTAGAATTCATATAAATAAATTAAAACCTAAATTATGCAGTACCTTGTTTCTGTTGAGGCCTCTTAAAACTATAACAAATCGTAACATATTAAGAACGATTTACTTTTCCCTATTCCATTCCCACATAAATTACGCCATTGCACTTTGGGGTAACAGTTCAGATGCAGTTTAGATATTTATATATTTAGTGTGTCCTTTTTAGTGGGGGCTTGTGGGAACTAGCAGCAGTGGGGCACACACTGGAAAGGAATCCCGGGATTCGTTTTTCCCTTAGGAAAACAAGTTCACCGCTTAATGAAAATTAAATATATTTCAAAACAATCAGTTGGGGCAATAACGATTTCTGAATGTGACTACAGGGAGCTAAATGTGACCACTCAAAATGCATTTAACTATGTATGTGGCTATTTAATCAAAAAATCATTACATATCCACTATTGCGAAATTTTCGTAAATTTCTCAGAAGAATGCAATTTACTTAACAATTCTAACTTGTTAACGCATTTTAAAGCATACGACTCTGAAGAAAGCCCCTCCCCTAATTTACTCACCTATGAAGATGATTAAAAACTGCGTTTAGTCCATTAAATAGAGCCTAAAAAGTTTAGCATTATTTGTACTAAATTTCACTTAATTATTTTTAAAAGTTTAGAAAATATTCACAAAAAAGTCTCATCAGGACTTTACATTTAACACCCTGTATCTCAGAAACAAAACGTTTTTAGACCTATGTTTATATAAAATTTTACTGGGATGTAGATTACGCTGTTAAAATATGACCGTCCAATTTCGGGACACCCTGTATATTAAAAAAAATGATGCGTTGCTAATACTTAAAAATGGTTGAATAGATTTCTTTGAACATTGTACCCATTAATTTAATATACGTTAAAAAATTAAAAAAACTAAAGATACATATAAATATTAAAGAAAACCAAAATCAACAGAAATAAAAAAATAAACGTAAAAACAAAATAATAAAATATTAAAATTAATTTTAAAATATGGAATACTATCAAATTTCCCAAATTAAGATTTTAAGGAAACCAAATATTAAATATTAACATAATTACTACTTACAATGTTTGCGTAGAAAAATAAAAAATAGAAATAAAAAAAAAACTGCCTTAATTTCGCTCCAATTACTCACGCTAGCTGTCTACAATCTTCACTAATAATGAGCTTTTCACATCAAAGGTTACAGTTTTCTTTGACGCGCGCTCAAGGTGAATCGGTTTTTTTTTATAAAATTATGCACAAATTATTTAATTTTCTGTAATATCTTAATTTTGTTTTTAACGGAAACTTTTTCATTCTGTTAATCACATTTTTCTTTACAAATACAGTTGTACGATAAATTGGATAACAGTCGAATTATTTCAGTCCATTTCAAACTTTGTAAGTTAAATTTTGCCGGAGATCAAAGAAATAATTATTATTTCGGAAGGATTTTGTTGAGTGAAATTTGCATATTGTGTAAGGAAACAAAATATTCTCACCTTGTGTGGTATTTGGTAAGATTATATATTGAACTATTATAAACAATAGTTGCGTTGTTTTCGTAAGTGATTCTGTATTTAAAATGTATATTTCAATAACCAAAACGTCAAAACGATTTATGTCCATTGTTCGTCACCTTTTTTGATGAATTTTACTTTAACATTTTGCATAAATCATTGATACTGTAATCTAGTAATAAATTATATATATTTTTAAGTCAGCCTTTTTGACAAATTTCACATTGACATTTCATATAAATCATTGATAATAATATTATGTTACTCTGGTAATGAATAAATTTTTTTAAATCCAATCGGAATTGAGTAACAATACTGCAGCATCCAGTGTTTTCAGAATAATTTTGTTTTGATTGTTGATTTGTCATTTGTTAATTGATTGATTGATTCTAGAACTTCTTGACTATAGTGCGTATATTCTGTAATACTATTTTTTATACAATGTAGTGGCCCAGTATAGGTATTCTAGCCATATTGACACTCCCTGGACGGGAAAAAGACGCGCAACTTTTACTGCGCTGACGTTTTCGATATATCTATCACTTGTCATAAATCAGATGTTAAAAACTCGTTGCCATGCGCAGGCAACCCATATTTCGTACACAAACTACAAACTTTTGTCTACATTTTATCGAAGTAGATGAATTTTTTTATGTATCTATATGGAATATAGGAAATTGATGGACTTTTAGAAACTGTTTATATTGTGCATTTAGGTCCTAGAATATCCATTATTATGCCGGCCGGTAGATTTGTTGTATTTCGTTGTGGTGCAAGATGACGACAGTCGACAAGTAAATGACTCACCATTAATTTTGTGTCACACTGGCTCTATTTGGGATTACAGAATAAATATGAATGATTGAGCTTCCTGTGACCTAAACGTAACCAAGTCAATAACACTTGGTCTTTTCTCTTTTTTTGGGAGCACCGTCCAGGGTTTTACATCATTTTTTATTTTGTTTAATTTGGTTGTGCCCGTTTTCTTTTTTTTTTCCCAAGCATTAATCACTTTTAATTGAATGTACGACTTCACGTCACTACTCACTATTAGATTCACCGTTCGCGCACTGTTCTTGTTACAGCTTCTTTAGCAAGTATGTCTGCTTCCTCTTTATCATTTAGTTGAGCTATGCTGAGCTTTTCTGTTATTTTAACAATTATAGGGTTGCTTGTATATATTCTCTTTATAGAACTGAGTGAGACTGAGAATTATAAACTTTTGAGAGTTTAAAGAATTGATGAAAACTACTGCTTGGTATAATGCTAATAACTCTGCAGAGAAAATTGAGGATTCAGGTGGAAATTTATAGATAAGTCTGGTAGTAGGCGTTAACACCGCAGAACCAATTCCCTTGTTTAGTTTTGAGGCGTACGTGAAAATTTTGAGAATAGTCTTTGAATTGGTCTATTAAATCATGAAGAGCTGTTTTGATTAAATGAGGATTTGTTGAGTGTTTGTCGAACTTAGAAAGAGAGGTAAGACACTTTGAAGTTTTTAGTTGCCTTGGTGGCGCGGATGTAAATTGAACTGCTATGCATTTTGAGATTATGTAGTAAATTTCTTATTGGTAATTTTTGATTCTTGCATATAGAGGTTTTGGCATTATACGATTGTCGAGAAATAGGTTAGGAAATTTTTGGAAGAAGCAGCTTTCATTTGAAGGGTTCGTAGGAGTGGATTTAACCTTAGCTGCGTAGACAAGGCTTGAGTTTAGTCTTCTAAATTCCAAAGGCAGCTCATTAAGTTCAGCGTATAAGCTTTCGACTGGAGATGTGCGAATGGCTCCTGTTATTATTCAGAGAGCTGGATTATGTATGGTATTTAGAGACTTCAGTAAAGATTTACGTGGAATCAGATATGCAATTGAGCGTTAATTAATTTTGGAGCGTATTAATGTTCGAAATAATGTCAGCTTTGTAAGACGATCTGTACTCCAGTCTTTGTTTGTTAGTGTTTTTAGAAGGTTTATCCTCTTGTGACAGGTTGCAGAGAGGTTTTGAATGTGGATATTCCACGTAAACGAATTATTAAAAGACATTCCTAGAAATTTAATAGAGTTTTCAGCTTTCAGGTTATCATTTTGTAGTTTTAGCTCTGGAAGATTGATAACTTTTCGTTTAGAAAATAATATGTGTCTTGTTTTAGTCGTAGAAAAAGATAAACCGGTCTTTTTTGACCACGTCTCTAGGTGATGAATAAATTGTTAAGTAAGTGAGAAGATATTATTTAAGTGTTTTCCCTTGCAGAAATTGACCAAGTCGTCTGCGTGTAAACGTGCTTTAAATGGTTATTAAATTCCTTGTATAATATCGTTGATTACTACAATGAAGAGAGTGGGGCTTATCACTAAACCTTGTGGATGGCCACTATCAAGTTTCATAATATTGGACATTTTGTATTGTGTCTATGAATTGGCTGTGTGCAGTAAATGGCCAATATACATAACTTTGTTATTTTTATTACAAGTGTAAAAACTACGAAAACTATATAGGTACATAATTTCCATTTTTTAATAAATTCAAATTAATTCATAATAGACAGTAAGAATTTTCGTTTGTCATACTTAAACTCATTTACAAAAACAAGCCACTAAGTAAATATTTGTGAAAAAAACTGTACTAAATATGTCTCCATTATAAATTTTTATATTTAAAACTACATACTTTTCTATAGATTTTGCAGTACCTAATTAACGTATATCGTCGCCGTAGAGGTCAAGGGTGTCAAGCCACAAATTTGGTGAAAATGAGTTAAGTGCATAGAAGTACTTTAAAAACATTAAAAATTCCATGATCAATGAATTTGAGTCACAATATGTCCTAGTTTAACGAATTTTTACATTTTGTTAATAGACCTCATCAACATACACCATAGCAGTCAATGAGGCTAAGCTTTAAAAATCGTTTGACTACCAACGATTTCGTCTATTTTATTATGAACTAGAATCAAACGGCTTAACACTTTTGATCACTACAACTTTCCAAGCAATGTTTGGCCAGAAGCGCCTGCCAATAGTGTCAATTTACATTTAATGATTTTTATTCTGTCTTGCTCTTACTCGCCAAGCAAAACAGAGAAACAAAATACGCTTCTTAGGATGTCCTGTTGTTTACTTCAGTGCTGGTATTTCTAAGAAACATGGCTAATTATTAAAGGGAAGTAAAAGGCTCAAAGTCTGTCGACCACATAAATTTATTCGGTTAGGTTGCAAGCGCTTTCGACCTAAAAGTTCATCATCAGGCAAAAATTTTTTGAAAGTGAGTAGGTAGGTACAATCTGCAATAATAATTTAGGATAACAAAACGTTTTTTTATAGAAATGCTAGGTGTCTTACCACTATGTGTCCACAGAAAAAATTAAATGTTGAATTAAAATTTTAAATTGTAAAAATAAAAATTATACAAATTGGCACGTACTGCCTCCCTCATTCGAGGTTGGATATTGTTTAATCTTGAACCTCGCCTGCCTCCATCTAATGAAGGTGGTTATAAAAGATCCCAATAAGACCAGTCGTAAGGTTCATCGATTCTCCTGTTTCAAAAATTTCCATATTTCTTAATTCCTTACTTAGGGATCTGATCAAATTTGATAATAAATATGCGATAAAAAATTCACTTGATCTAACTTCAAAAATTTCTAACCTACACATACCACCAGATTCTATTTTACTCTCCTTGGATGTTTCTAATCTCTTTCCGAGTATTCCCCCTGAAGAAGTCATAACTTTGGTCAGGAATCTCCTCTTTGAAAAGAATATTAAAACTCATGTCATTCTAGATATTTGCTACCTATTAGGGATTTCACTCAGTCAAAACTTTTTTAAATTCAATGATAAAATTTATAGACAATCATCCGGTTTAGCCATGGGCTCCAACCTTTCCCCCTTCTTGGCAGATATATTTATGAACAATATTGAACAAAAACTTATTCTAAACAATCCCTTTTCTGACAAAATAATCTTTTATCAACGATATGTAGACGACATACTTATGCTCTTCAATGGTTCCTTAGCACAGTTCGATTCCTTCTTTACTTATATAAATACCTTACATCCCCGTATAAATTTCACTGTAGAATTTGAAAATAACAACTATACTATACCGTTTCTAGATTTATTTATTACCAAAGACACAATAAACAATAGATTACAGTTTGATATATATAGAAAACCTACCACTACAGATACCCTTATACCATTTGACTCATGCCACTCTTTGTCACATAAAAAAGCTTCCTTTAATAGTTTTCTACATAGAGTTTTCACCATCCCTCTGTCAGAATCAAACTTTAATAAAGAGATAGATTTAATTAAACAACTTGCTATCAACAATGGTTTCCCCTTAGAGCTTCTTAATAAAATGTACTTCAGATTTTTCAACAAATTTAGATTGTCCTTTCCCACCATCTCACTTAATTCTTCTAATTCCATTGTTCCTAAGGTTTATTCTGGTTCTATTCCTTTCTTGGGCAGTGTGTCATATGAACTAGCTAAAATATTCAGAAAATTCAACATAAACATAGCCTTTAAAAGTACCAACTCACTTTACTCACTTCTAGTACGGAATAAAGATCTTGTACCCACTTTTCATAAACCAGGGGTATATCTACTGAATTGTAATGATTGCAATGCCATCTACGTCGGCCAGTCAGGAAGAAAGACAAAAACCCGAATTTTAGAACATTACAAAACCATCAACAGATATAAATCCTCGAATATTTTAGATACCAATTCCACATTTGCTAATCATGTTCTCTATACTAAACATAACTTCACTTTTCCAGATAACGCCTCTCTTCTTATCCAATGTCCCAAAGGCATTAGGCTGGACTTACTTGAAATGTATTACATTCATCAACATACTAATAATCCAGATGTGGTGTCTTTAAATGATCAATTACAACCTACATATAAGCCTATCTTTTCCAGATTAACCTTCTAAAGTTTCCTAAATCCTTTATAAATCCTTCAACCTTTTACTTGTAATAATATATAAAATAGCCCCCTTTTTCAAAAAATTCATACATATCATAAATTTCCTTAACCTAAATCTAATGTCTAATGTCAAATTCTTCTTTTTTAAAAATCAAATGGCACTAACTTTAAAACACCAACAGAATTTACTCGTGGCCTCTCCAAAGTCTTGGACATCCTGTCAAATTGTTAAATTTATACTCTAAAAATTTGTCACAAAACTAATTTAACATATTCAATTTAACTAATGTCAAATTTAATTATTATTATTATTATTATTATTATCTCAACCATAATTGTAACTACGTGTCTTCCATCATATGTCAGTTGTCAAATGTCGTAAATTCTCCACCATTTTCTCATTCAGCTTCACCCTTGAATGACGAAGGTGCTAAGTAAAATTCCCGAAGTAAGCAAAGTTATTAATGATACCCCTTAAGCCTAGGCTTAAGGGTGTACACAAACCAAACTCCGTCTACCCCATTTGTACTGGGGATAGGGGGAGCAACGGTAATTTTCGAAAAGTTACATTTTTCACATGGTGCCTTAAGCACACATGTGGAACTTCAAATTTAAGATTATCTTTTATAACCACCTTCATTAGATGGAGGCAGGCGAGGTTCAAGATTAAACAATATCCAACCTCGAATGAGGGAGGCAGTACGTGCCAATTAGTATAATTTTTATTTTTACAATTTAAAATTTTAATTCAACATTTAATTTTTTCTGTGGACACATAGTGGTAAGACACCTAGCATTTCTATAAAAAAACGTTTTGTTATCCTAAATTATTATTGCAGATTGTACCTACCTACCTACTCACTTTCAAAAAATTTTTGCCTGATGATGACCTTTTAGGTCGAAAGCGCTTGCAACCTAACCGAATAAATTTATGTGGTCGACAGACTTTGAGCCTTTTACTTCCCTTTAATCTACTTCGGACCACTTTGAGATATGGATAATATTTGGAATTTATGGCTAATTATTGTTTAGAATAATTTGTGTTTTTTTGCTTTGATACTGCAATATTTTGGATTTACAACGTAAATAAATGTACTTAATGAGAGTGATGAACAATGAAGCTTTCAAGTGGGAAGAAAATGGTTGCAACAGTTTAAGTCATTAAATATTCAGTGTAGACGGTGACGAAGTATATCCATAATAGACGTACCAAGATTGTACTACATCCAACTGAAAATAGACAGAAAAAACTGAACGACCTGTTAAAGCTTTGCCAGGGAGGTAGCATTCCATCCACTTATCATGACTATCAGAAAAAGTTGGAAGACGGTTCTTTTGAAAAAGCCAGCAGTTTAGAAACTGATAAAGGCAGTCAGAGTGATGAAATAAAGTGTGTATTGATTTTGTAACTTATAAGGTTAATTTTTTGTGACAGGAATGTTTTGATTTTTATTTTTTTTTATTGGTAGCTTTTTTCTGAACAGGGCTGCTGGTTAATGATTGAAAAATCATCAAAAATCAGCTAAAATATTTATGTTTGTAATAAGTGTGTGAAGTTCTACAAAAATATAAGTAACATTTTTTATCTATGGATTAATAAAAAAATGTTTTTAAGAGTTAGACAAAAAGTATATTTTTTACTCCAAACAAAGCTACGAAGTTACTCTGGAAAAAAGTGTCTCTTTTGAAAACCGTACATGCAATGCAAAGTATATTTAATTTCCTAGTGGTCAAAAGGCATAACACACATATTTTCAAAAGTAATACTTTTTTTAATCACTTTTCTTAAACCAATAAAAAGAAAATGTCAGGATCCATCTGTATTCAAAATTTCAACATTCTATGAAAACCAGAAAATTTAGCACAAAAATCTTATAATTTTCTGGCACATAATCTTTTGCAAGCCGTTTTCTCGAAATTAGGATTTTGTGGCCTGGCACTCTTGACATATACGGCGACGATATTATACACCACCCTACAGCAAGCCAATTATTGGATGGGGATTGACAAACAATAATATGAAATAAGAATGCCAAAATAGCAAAAAAATAGTAAAGAAAATAACAAAACAAACAAAAATAACAAAATTTAAATATACAGTACTAAATTGTGAGGACACTCGAATTCCCGTCAAGTACAATTTTAACCATAATCCGTTCCTAGGATTCCCGACAAGCAGTTGAAGCTTGAGATAATCCACTACTCGAGTTCCCGTAAGGGACGAATTTAATTAGGTAGGTAGGTAGGTACCTACCTCAGGCGCCCGATAAGGTCAGCAATTAAAAGAATTATTATATATATTTGCTTTCAATTATTTAATAGCTTAGTAAATAACAATTAAATCGATTATATATTGAGATGAGGCCTCAATAAGTATATTTAGGAATTTTTCGCAATATTATTCACTATTACTTTAGTGTCTCTTTGTGTATTTTTATTAATATGAATCTTCATGTGATAACAAGTGAAAAAGGAAAACCTTTAATTTTGTTAGAAAATTATAAGTTTTACAAATATCGTATTTTAAAAAGTACAGATGAAACTTGTTGGTGTTGTGTCACGAAAACTTGTGCAAAATTATACACACTAGGAGATGAAAAAAAAAAATAATTTTTTCAAAGAAAAGTGGTGACCATGAGCATGAAATGTTAGATCAAGGTGTATTAAACAGACAAAAAGTGAGTAACCAAGGAAAGCGAAAAGCACATCCAGTGCGACAGACCTGCCAAAATTATCCACAGGGAAATAAACTCTCAAAAACAGTGTTTGGATACTCTTACAAGTAAAGACATGAAATACATTCGAAATAACTTTGGAAGAGAAAAACGTAAATTATTCCCCAAATTGCCAAAATCTTCTGCAGACGTTTAAATTACTTTGAATTTATTAGATATAAAAACAATTAAGGACGAACAATGTTTATTGGTCAACGATCCCACCGAAGAAATAATTGTTTTTTCTTGTAAGAGCAACATAGAATTTATGTGTGCTCATACAAAATTTTATATGGATGGAACTTTCGATAATTGTCCAAAATATTTTTTTCAATTATTTTGTTTGCATGTATATGTAAAATGATACATAATGTTCCAGTTGTATATTGTTTATTAAAGAACAAAATGAGATCAACTTATGTGAAATTGCTTCAAATTTTAATTGATCAATGTAGCGAATTTGGACACCATAGTCGTTGATTTCGAAAAAGGAATACATTCTGCTGTTACAACCATTTTTCCACACACCAACATTATAGGATGTAGATTCCATTTGGCACAAGCTTGGTAAGAACACATTTATTTCAATCTCTAGTGTAATAATTGTTTTTTAAATATCCATTTTTACTTTTCCTCAATTATACGAGGCCTCAATGATACATAGGTGCCCCAAAAAGTTTTTTACAAATGGGAAAAACGTTTATCTTACATTTCATAAAAAAAATTATTCTTTATGAAAATCTCTGCATGTTCTAAAACCTAAAATACAACCATCAAATATTAATATTTTTTCAGTCGTATACACGGTATGGTAGGTATCTTGATTTTTGAAGTTGTAAAAAAACTTTGTTTAGAATTAAATTTAAAGTTAAAGTAAACAAATTTAAAAAATCAAATAAATTAAAACTGAATTTATATATCAACAATTTTACGTATATGTGATAATAATTATTATCAACTTTGATATTTTCAAAAACAAAGATACTGTACTCTTGCTCAATATTCATATTTTTGGACTAACTAGTATACGAGTGAAAAATTTCAATATCTGATGTTTATGAAGATTTTTTTTCTACGATTACTATCCAAAGTAGACTTTTCCACATTCAATTCTAACTCGAAAGTTGATGTTTTCCGTGAATTGTCAGTTTGACATTATTACTCTTTGCACACGCTTATTTTCATTAGAAAGGTTGTTATAATAAAGCTAATCGGTATTTTTAAACAAAGTTGAAATATTGAAATATTCAAAATAAATAAATTTGATTCTTTTGTTTGTAAACTTAATTAAAACTTAATACATTGGATGAGCCATCAATTTGCGATTTGATTACTCTAACCGATGATCTTGTAGGATATTTTTAAGATGTACTTACTAAGAAATATTTTTTATGTAAATCATAAAATTAATCTTCAAGTAAATAAACAAACAGATTTAAATAAAATTTTGGATATAAATATAATAAAGAGTGTATTTTGTCACACAAAATCCATTGGTGTACGTTAAATGGGTAGAGTATAATAGTAGAAATAGTTTTTTCTTCATAATAATACAATACGAGGCCTCTACAATACTCATTGGAGAAAGTTAATAGAGGTTTTAAATAGTAAAACTAAATAAATTATATAAAAAATAGAAAGGTCTTTGAGGAAAAGTACCATGTGTACTAACAAAATAATTTAGAAAAATACTTCAACTTGGCATATCAAAAGAACATCGCAATCCTGTCTGTGAGGTAGGAAAATGGTTACACGTTACACCATATATTTGGACTTACATTTTTACATCCAGATGAAGTAGGAGATGCATTTGCTTTTAATTTTGCAGAAGATATGCCTCAAAATGAAAAAGTGGTTCAATTCGCGGACTATTTAACCGAAAATTATCAAGATTCAAGTTTTCCCCCTAATATTTGGGCAGAATGTTCTGCAGACATTACTAGAACTACGAACTGTTGTGAAAGTTTTCATTTGAAATTTAAACATTATTGTGTGGCTTATCATCCAAATATACACGTGTTTCTTGAGGCGTTGAAAAGAATCCAAACAGATACTTATATTAAAATAAATAGTAGCAATAAAAAAGAAAAACGATTAATAAAAGAAGACGTTTTAAAAAGCCAAAATTTCATTACTGCCAAAATTTCATAATATCAGTGTAAAGAGATTAGCCGCTATGATTTTTTAAAATGTGTGGCATATAAATTTAGTGTACATTTAAATAAATAAATATGATGCAACTTCAAAAATTATGTAGTTTTAATTATTACTAACCGCTAACGGGAATTCGAGTTAAGGATTAAGGATAAATTTGAACCCTGCCGGGAACTCGTGTGCAGTATTAAGAGACAAAAGTTGAAACGCAGGTAAAAGGTTTTATGCTGACGGGAACTCGAGCCGCCCGTAAATTGTATATTATTCGTAAAAGTACATTACAAAGAAAAAGCAGTGGCAATTTTAAACCATCTTGACAACCTTTTAAGGTATATGGAGGTATACTATCTTTGCCTGCAGTCTTTTTAGATTTTAATTTTTTGACAGCTTCTAGTTAATCACCATCATTTATTAAATTTAATGCACTCTTAGATTAAATTCAAAAATTGATTTTCTGACAAATCCAATACAATGCTCTATTTATTTTTATATAGTTTACTTTTCATAGTTTAATAATAATACACATGGCATGTATTTGTAGGTTTCTTCATTTTTATTATTTTTTTTTAAACAGTAGAAATTTATATAGTTAAGCAAATGTTTTTGCAAAATATAACGTTTTCGTGAAGCTATTTTTCTTTGTTAAAATTTGAAACAAATATATTACACTTGATTTTTTCGTATTTACATTGGCAATAAGTACATACCTTTAAATTAAACTGACTTCTGGATATATGCAAGACACACACTGTACTGATTATTTTAGCTATAAGAGTTAAGTATATGTAAAACATCCCAAGAAATGGAAAATCCACACCACTTTCAACGATGAGAATAAACAAAATAGTTTCTGTGGTTTACATTTCAATATTTTCAATATTCTTATTACTCATTTACTCTGAAATGTTGCAAATAAGATGTGGAAGTCATTTCCTGAAATGTATTCATAAAATAAATTATTATAGTCATTCAGTAATAATAATTTAAATTTTTAACAGTAGAATATCTGATTACCTAGTTTAAAACGTTTATTGACTTTTTATAAGGTCATTTAAGACCTTCACTTGCATGAACTTTTTGTCTTGAGCAACGAAATGTGAATCACATATTTAATGATCACCCTATATGTTATGAAACTGATTTAAATCACACCACTTAGGATAGAAGTCAAACTTCATTCCTTGATTAAGTTATTATATCAGATGAATATCTCGAATATTGTACCTAGCAATTAACAAATTATTTGCATATTATATGTATTAACATACACGTGTGTAGAAAATTTATTACCTGGTAAATATTCATACTCATCTGTACTCTTATTTATTGTATTGTGTATTGCCTATGCTATGCGACTTTATTGAGTATTTTCCTATTAATTTTTTCTTTATCTATTTAAAAAACGAGATACATTCAATTTTCCAAATAAATAGGGTGTTAGTAATTTTACAATCTAAGCATGTACGGCATAGGGTACGATTAAGACAGTGGCGCTCGTATCTAAAATGGAAGGCAAGTAGGTATTTAATTCTTTATCGACTCTGATAATTTTAGGTGATGGGTAGGGAAAAAGTGTTCATCTAAAAAGAATATAATTTTTTAAATTTCTAATGTTTCTTAAAATCTGTTTGTAAATGAAACTCGTAACAGGCGAATAGCCACGAAAGTTTGAATGGCTGTCCTAAATGAATAAATTCGATTTTTTCACAAAGTTATTGCGTATGTTAGTAAGACCTTGAGAAAAGCTGAAAATAATTATTGCGTCACTAGGAAAAAACTTTTAGCTATTGTCAAAGCCCTTGAACACTTCCACACTTACCTTTTTTTACATACATAACGCCTTGCAGTGTCTAATGAATTTTAAAAAACCTGTGGGCATTGTGGAAAGTAAATAATTTGTGAGTAAAGGGAATTCTGGTAGCTAGATGTCTCGTTGACGTAGATTTATTGATTCAAGTAAGGGTTGCCAATTTATCAAAGATATCATTCAAATCAAAGAAAGTCCAAAAATAAGGCTCTGCAAACCGGTGGAGAACATAATTAAGTGCGAAGACAGTTCTGCGGTAACTTAGTTGACGCCAACTTTGTGAAACAGCTAGTTAAAAATTAAACCCACATGACAGATGAAGAACTAAAAAAAGTTAAAGAATTTATCCATACCATCTGTGACATTTTGAAAACAGAAAATCTACGCGGCGTACCAGTCTTTTTCAGCATAGAATTTTTACAGGTGATACAAGGCGCTATAGTCCCTTCTAATGATAAAACTTGTGACAGTATCTTTACTTCAGGTGACTACAAAAGTGAAACCTGGGAAATAACAATCTTTAGTTTAGTTAACAAACCTTTTACACAATGTATATATTGTTACATAATAATAATAATACTCTGAAACTTATGAACTAACTTAACTAATATTATACAATATCCTATTATATTCAACTATAATTAATACTGATCAAACTCTCTAAACTTAACAACAATGAAAACCTATAATGCGGGAAAGAAAGGTCTACAACGTCCACTATGATCTTTGACCATACTTATTTAAACGATCCTTGGCAACAAAAAGTGTCCTGTTAGGAAATATGCTTCGCAACTTATCAATAATGCAGAACTCTTCTTCTTCCGACCATCTCACAGTAGAAGCAAAAGTAGGTGAGCGTTATCGTTTTCTAGAATAAGACCTCAATTAAAGTAAAATAATATAAATAAACTTTATTCTATATTTTTAAACAAACTTATCGAGGTTTCAATGCAAGGATACTTTGCAAAAATATCTGGCTACAATTTGTGTTTTTATTATCTTTGTCATCTTAGACCTAACATGCTGGATATCATGGTTTGCATGAAACAGGATTTTAGATTGTGTTGTTTCAAAATTCTATCAAAAAGGTGTAAGTATTGGAGTATTTAAGGGCTTTGAAAATAGCTAGAAGTTCTTTCCTAGTGACAAAATAACTCTTTAGATTTTCCCAAGGTCTTTCTAAAATGCGCAATTACTTTCCCTTCTGGGTTGTCCGATTCTTCCGCAATTGAAGCATCTTCTATCATCATTTATACGTAGGTATGCAAAAAGAAATCAAGAGACAACAAGAGAAATTTGAGGAAATGAGATTTAAAGTTTTTGCAACATAATAAAATCAGTACACAAAATAAAAAGTTCTGATTGCACTTTCTTGCACTTCATAACTTTTCAACAATTTATTTTTTTTCCTTTGCATTCAAAAAATAACCTTTTCATCCATATTAACCCATTTTTTTCGGAATTTTGTAGCTTGGTCCATTTTGGCTATTTCATAGCATATTTTGCAGGATATTTAAGATTTGTGAGAGAGTAGATTGGGGGATGATATTAGTAGTGGCCTCTTCAAATTTTTGGAATAATTTTTTTTTAATTTTGGACGATAAAAACGTTTTGCACGAATTGCATACAATATTTTTTCTACGTTCATGCAAAAACCAAAAAATGTTTTATAGAACTGCAGTTGTATTATCCAAATCATAGTAGCCATGATCGTAAACCTTTGTTTGAGGCATTTATTTACGTTTGTGTTCATAATTTGTAGTGATAGTTTTAATAAAATACATTTTGTTTTGTTTTTTGCATGAACGTAAAAAAAATAAATTAAAATTCACATCTACATGATCAGCTGTTCATCGAATATCTTCGCCCTCTCATCTAGGCGAAAGGATTCTGGGCGTCGCGTCGTCCCGTACCCCAATCATGAGATATAAGATGTTTAAATATTATTTTTATTCGTGCCACCTCCTTATCAACGATTATATTTTTGACTGTATTGATTGCATCGATAATGGATCTTATGGTTTTGAAATTATGTCTTTTATTATTTATGTCTGGTATCCCTGAAAAATCGTTTGAGAAAACACGCTTGTCGTTGTCCTACCAGTTATGTTTGTCCACAATAGACAACTGGTACTTATATTTCATTTTACTCATCATAAACTATCTAAAAAAAACTAAGATTAAATAACAATTTATTTAAGATTTTCCTTAGGCCATTTATATTATTGACGACGGTAAATAATAGATATTAGGGTGACATAGTCGGCAAATAAAATACGAAATAAAATGGAAAATTGTACTTTTATAAGAGTTTTATTAAAAACAACATACTGGCCGATCACCGGCGGTGCTTGCATTTGTTGAAAAGAAAACCGTCTTCCGGTGGCATGGTCTTCTCACACATAAGAAAGCCGCCGCAAATCTAAAATGATTTGTTGATCAGGGCGGCATGCTATCAGGGAGTTGAAAAATGCCGCCGGACGACGTCCTACTGTAAACGACATTTATGTTTGGTGTTGTTTTTATGGCTCCTGTTATGTTATCTAAGGTTATGTTAAGACATGCTGTTCTGAATTCGTTATCCTATGAGAATAACTAGCGAAATTAAATCATGGTGGTGGTACGATCAATTAAAAATTGTGATAAAACATTAACTAGAAACGCTGTAGACATAGTCTTGTTTCTAAAGCAACAGAAAAGAAGATTTTAATTGACTCATAACATATAGAGTGAGAAAACTTATCATGTAATACAACGAGTGGTATGGGAACTATCGATAATTAAATAAGCAACTCTATGAAAATAATATGAAATGTGTTGTCAAAAATTATGTGTGATTGACGACTTAAAGTAAAGAAAATAATTTCACCATGAAGGATATAATATTCAAAATCAATGCCATGTATTTGACTATAAGTATGTTTTACTAGTCTCATACTATATTTAAAATGTTTGCCATTATTTTCTATTTATTTTTAACCCATTTACTTTCTTTTTTTCGTCATTCACAGAAATTTATCATCCACATGAATATCTTATTAAGAACTAATAACAGTTTTGTCATTCCAAAACTAATATCAGCCTCATTTATTTCCATAGATTTCCATAGATTTATTTCCATAATCATTTGCAGTCTTTAGTACACACGATTTTTTCTTGTTTCTCAATGTGGTGAAGGATTAATAAGTGACAATAGTTTTATTCTATAGGTCTAGTACTTATTTTTGTCAAAGAACCATATAGAATATACGGGGTGTTCATTCAATATTGCGAAAAAAATTCACCGGCGTGTCCCTTGGACGAAATGAAGTAAAAAAGTTCCTATGAACATATGTCAGTGGCGTACCGTTTTTTTTTTAAGAAATATTCAGTTCAAAGCCCGCATGAACGCCAATGGCAAATGTAAAAGTTTAAATTGTGTATCGGAAAATAGCTTTGGATGCATAGAAATTGCGAACCAATTTTCAGAAAAATATCTAAAGTTTTTTTTTCTTATAACTTTACCACCCTGTAGTTAAAAATCTAAGAGGCGTAGGACATATGTTCATAGGATTTTTTTGCTTTATTTCGTCCAAGGGACACGCCTCTAAATTTTTGCGCAATATTAAAAAAACACCCTGTATAGATATAAATTCAATTAAGAAATAAAACAAGGAGCTTATTTCCTATGAGTTTATGTAATAAAAA
Source organism: Psylliodes chrysocephalus (assembly GCA_927349885.1). NCBI lineage: Eukaryota > Metazoa > Arthropoda > Insecta > Coleoptera > Chrysomelidae > Psylliodes > Psylliodes chrysocephalus. The sequence continues at coordinate 10,201,874 of OV651825.1, forward strand.
TATAAAAATTAACTACAACGAACTTATAAAATATTATATAAGTATACCAGAAAACAGGCATATTAAAGTATCATATTATGGAACAAATGCATCATTTTTATAAGCCTCCTTACTTTTGTCTTCAATTTCGTTCGTTCCATCAGTATAATTCTGCTTTGGATTAAATTCACCCTTCAAAATCATTTGTATTTCCTCTAACGTTCTACCTTTAGTCTCTGGTATATAACAAATGGTAAAAATAACAGTACAAAAACAAGAACAAGCAAAAATATAAAAAGGTACTTGTATACCGAACGCATGTCTAAGAGAATGATAAATTTGTAGAGTTATAACAGAAAAACCAACGTAACATAGATCCGATAGTGTCATTCCAAATGCTTTAACTTTAGCTGGAAATAGTTCTGCTGTCATAACTACAGGTACTAGACCGATACCGAATTTAAATGAAGCAGCGTAGAGTATCACCATTGCAAGCGGTAACCAACTAATATTACTGATATCTACGCCTGAATTCTTTACATTGAAATAAATTGCTATAATCAGAAGAGAAATTCCAGCTATAATACCCGATGTACATAAAAGAAAACGTCTACCAAAATTGTCAATAGCCAATGAAGCAGACATAGCTGCTACAAACATCGTAGCTGAAAAAATAATTGCTCCAGTATGGGCAGCTACGTAAAACGACCCAGCTTCAGCGAGAATGGAATGCAAATTCATTAACATCACACTTATACTACTCATATGCTGCGAACTATTTAACATCACCATAATTGTTAACGCTTTTCGGTTGCTGGGAACTAAAAACAAATCTTGAAATCTGCCTTTTTCAGTTTTTTGCCTTTCTATCGCCAACGAAATGTCCTTGAATTCAGCATCGACGTCTTCTGTTTGTCTTAGTCGCTTAAGAGCTTGTTTGGCTTCTTCTGGTTGGTTTTTGTAGAGGAGATAGTATGGAGAGTCTGGTTGGAATGGGAAAATAAGCAGACCTATTGAGTTGATTAGGATGCCCAGCAAACAAGGTCCCCATACAGGTACAAATGGAGCTACGCAGTAAACTAGAAGAATACCTGAAAATATATAAATATATAAATTTTTTGTGTACGATATCAGTGTAAGCTATGTGTCACAGTAAGGCCATATAGGTTAGAATAAATTCTATATTTTTAGTTTTAAACTGTGCATCTTACGCTACAATTGGCTGCACTTTCGTGTACATGATTATTTTTAAATAGAACATTTTTCTCTTCATTTTTAAGCTCTTCAATAATGGGCGATATCAAGAATGTATGTAATATTTATAAAGTTATTGGTTTGTGAAATAAAAATTGTGAGTCTTACTAAAAGCACTGAAATAATATACATGGTAAGTTTTTATTAAAATATCGTTTTTTTTTTCTGTTTTTCTGGTTTTTCAAACTAAAAATATTAGAAGTATTGAACATCTGAGGTAGTTTTTTAAATCAAGGGAAGATTTTGATGGTAACGTCGAAGAATTAAATGGTTTATTATTTGTAGAAGACAAATTAAGCGAAAAGAAAATCAAAATGTTAATAGACACAGGATCAGAGACATCCTTAGTAAATAAAGATGTGTTAGAGGATATCCAAGAGTCAATAAAAATACCAAGGTACTTTGGTAGGTGCTAACAGAAGAAAATTATATGAGGTTCTACAGTTTTGAATACAGAATTTGGAAAAAGAGTAAGATTATAAAGTCATTTGCTGGTTGTTAAACATTTTGGGTATGATTTACTAATTGGACATTCTATATAAACATGATTATAAGCATTTAATGATAACAGCAAAAGGAGAAAAAAGTGAATAGAGTGAAAAGGGTAAACCAAAAATGAAATAACTTGGTATTGATGAAGGGTACAGGAAGGTTGTTTGATAAATTGATTCAAAAGTATAAAGATCTGATAACGAAAGAGACGAGGATAGCAGAAACTGATGTTTATAAGATTGCAGTAAGAGGAAGAGAAAATTTTATTGTAAAAACCAATTCAGTGACATATTGATTTAGAAAAATGATAAATTATTACATGTAGGAAATGGGAAGAATAATGTGGTTAAGGTTTCGTGAAAATTATATAGAAAAAAGGGACTATGAGATAAGATTACAGAGGAATACCACTAGGTATTTGAAAAGTATAAATGAGATGATAAGGAAGAAAACTAGTTTAAAAAAGGGTGATTTGATAATAGTTAGAGCATTGTTGGTTAGAGATAAAAATAGAAATATAAGTGCCAACCTGCAGATTCCATTTGAAACTCCAAATGTAATTAAAACTGAAAATGGTGAAAATAATTATATAAGGATCAAAATAAAGGAATTTTGCAAATTGAGGATTTGTATAAGTACAAAAAATTATGCATGCATGGAAATTAAATTTCAGATTAATATAGTATTATCATGTCAAGAGGAACATTCTACCTTATTCTTGAAAAAATCCAAAAAGCTTAAAATAGGATAAATTAAACGTTTTAATTTTCAGTGATTGGGTATACATTCAGTCAAAAAGAGTCTCACCAAATTTTGACAATGACATTTGCGGAAGTAACATTAAATATTGTTATGCAGATTTTTGGTAACTCAGTTTATTTCAACTAAATTTTTGCAATTATTCAACAATATAACTGACAAACATAAACGAATAACGTCTTATCATAAAACTAAACTCTGAAGTCAGGATCATCGACTTATATAGCTCGCTTTAATATTCTAGAACCTTCTCGAACTAAATTTTTTTTGACATGGAATGAGATTTCCAGACATTTCTGCACTATTAAATCGTCTTCTTTAGGCTGATGGGTGACATTGCAGTTCTTTTTGTATTCGTACGTTTTATATATTAGCCGCAGGCTACTGCAAGGAACAACGAGGGTAAAGTAATAACGTATTTTAGTTAGATCTTAGAAAAAGTTGAGAAGAATGATTGTGTGACTAGAAAAGAACTTTTAGCTATTGTCAAAGCCATTCAAATAAAATAAATGAAGGTTGTCGAGAATGGCTCAAAAATGGAGCCAGACTTACATGGCAAGAGATAGCCAAATATAGTGGAATTAATGGATTTAGTATCCATCTTTACGATGGCCTATTAAATCAAAAGTAGGAGAGCTTCGATATAGTACATGTAGTCAACCAAATGGTACTGCTAAAATCACATGTTAGAAATGTATTAGAGGAGCTTTATAGCAGCCCTTCAGGTGGACACTTTGATACTAAAAGGACACTGGCACGAGTTCGGAAAAGATTTTATTGCGTCAATTGCCGACGGGATGTAGAAGATTGGTGTAAGAAATGTGACCTATGTAATGGCAGAAAAGCGCCTATAGATATCTTCAGGCTGCTTCCCTTATCAGAAAGGTAAACTAAATACTTAATCATTGTTATGGACTATTTTTCAAAGTGACCAGTAATAGCGTCTATTCCTAATGAGGAAGTGATGATAGTTGTGAAATCATTTATGACGAACTTTATTTTGAGACATGGAGTTACCCTGGAATTGCAAGAAAGAAATTTTGAATCCAAATTATGGCAGGATTTGACAAAACTGTTAGGCTTTAGGAAAACACGAACTACGTCTTTTCACCCATAGTTTTAGGAAATGGCAAAAAGACATCATAGAACCATGTGCCAGTATATTTCAATGTTTATTTCTGAGAATCAAAAGGACTTAGACACTTTAATTCCTCTATTTTTACTAGCCTACCGAAATTCTGAGCATGAATCAACCACTTATACCCCATCCATGATGATTACTGGAAGGGAAATGAAACTTAGGAGAAAGATTAGAGAAGGTATACGACTTCGCTCGCCAACGATTGAAAGTCACTAGCAATAAAGCAAAAGCTAGAATCAAAATGTACCCACAGGGACACATTTTAAAAAAGGTGAACTAGAATGACTGTACAATTCCAAGTGCCGAAAAGGAATTTGTCAGAAACTGCAACAGAACTGGAAAGGCACCTACACCGTACTTAAGAAAATCAACGACCTAATCTACCGCATTCAGATTTTAGCGGGAAATAAACCCAAGGTACTTTACATTGATAAGTTAGTGCCATACCTTGGTCCAGCTCCTCCCCGTTGGCTTTAACCAGGTCCCAGTAATCCATTTATTCAAGACGAATAATTAAAGAAGAGGAAGCACTGTTACCCTACAACCTGCAGTAGCCTGAGACTGTTATAAAAAAATTACAAACATAAAAAGAAGTGCAATGTCACCCATCACCCTACAGTGTTATGATGTTCCAAATTAGTTTTTAAATGCTCTTCTTGTTGCTCTAAAATATCTACTCTAATGTTAAGCCGACCAACCTCTTGCTTGAAGGTTTCCTGAATTTGTAGCAAACTATTCATTATTTCAATCGCTATTTTTCTACGTCTCTTCCCTTTCGCCTTTTCTTCGTCCTTCCTGTGCCCTTAGTTTTCCTCTTCGTCCGCTTTCTTGCGCCTTTCTTTTTCTCTTTTTCTTTTTCCTACCCTTTCATTTTCCTTCTCTTCTTCCTTCTTAAGCCTTTCTTTTTCTTCTACTGCTATTCCGTTTCACCCTCTTCTTTTTTTCTTCGCTTTTATTTTTCCTCCTCTCCTTCCTATGCCTTTCTGTTTTTTCATCTATTTTCTTCCTACGCTTTTCCATTTTCATACTCTTCTTCCTTCTCATCCTTTTCTCTTCTCTTCAATCTTCAAAAACCTTGAGACACGTGCATTTTTTGTCAGTTCTGCAGCTCTACAACACTTATGCATCAACCGTCATTGGATCCGACTGTAATTATAGTGAAAATATCCACTACGAGTATTTTATAATCATAAATAAAAATGATCTGAATTGGTTTTAAAAAACAAACGGATCATTACCAAATAATCTTAAAAAGCTATAAATTATAATTTTTAAAAAACATAAAATTTAAAGTAATGTAACAGAAAAAGTATTATTTGTATTTACTCAAATATTGTAGATGTCTATCAAAATATTGTATTTAATACTCATTATTTATTATTTAATTTTCCAAAAAAATAACATTAGTGTTTTATGTATGTATTATAATTCCTTCAGAGAAGTATATTAATTTAATAAACATAGGCTTTATATGAAAATTTTTATCATTTATTTTACATTAGATTTAAAGATCAGTGGCAATAACGAAATAATTATTATGAATATTCTAAAAATGCGTTACTTTTGTTATTTCATAAAAACCAAGCAGTATTATTTTCATTCTTTATCCATTTACCTGTTAACATCATAACGTATATCAGACTAGACAGGAATCCTCTAATTTTCTGATCCGCAACCTCTGCAATATACATAGGAGCTGCCACAAAAGCCATATCACCAGCCATACCAGCACAGAACCTTGCAACAAATACGTATTCAATCCTCGGTGCTACCGCCATGATAACCCAAGCCAATAATGTCGTAAGCATGGAAATCAGCAATGACTTTTTTCTTCCGACTTTATCAACTAAATACATCGTGGCTGGCAGACCACAACAGGCGCCTATCATGAGGATGGATTCCAACCATTCTGCTTGGATAGGAGTTACTTCCCAAGGGGTATCCTCTGAAAGCAGAATGGGTATGGTAGGAGAGGTCCAGCCATATTGCATTCCATCTGATATAGCTGAGATTGTACCTGAAAATTGAATTATTGAAAATTATTTACTGATTATTTCAGTTGACAATAAGATGGAAATTAAAAGATATCTGCTAACTCTCGATTATTTTGAAAATTATTCCTATTCCAACACGAGGGATAATTTTCTTAAAATATTCGTAAGTGAGAAAAAATTTGCAGCTAATAGTTTAGATATGTGTGGTATTCGATAGGAAAATGTTACACCAAATTGTGTTTAAAATAAAATAAGTATGGTTTTTGACTTTTGACAATGACTAATGTTTTTTATTTGACAAAACACCAGCACAACAGAAAGTATTATCATTCCTATGAAAAGTTAAGTAAAACCATAACAAAAAAAAGTATATTTTCCGAAGATGTCAAATTTGTAGCTAAAGCTATGTGCCTTGCCGTGAGCAAAATGATTCGTTTTGATCAAGAAAGTAAAGCAAGTATTCGTCAGAGATTCAGCAGTTAACACCCGCAAATAATGGGTGATTCATTAAGAGGTATAGTCCTTCCAATATCAATTGCAGAACACAGTGATGTGGGGAATCATCAATATTTAATATATACGCACGGTACTCATGCCAAATTTAGAAACGAAAAATAATGTTTACTCCCCTTATACAATGCGGTAAATATTAAAGGAACGGTCAGTCAACGTGTACTTGATATATATGTGTCAAAATCCATCATCTCCGTTGTTAACCAATGAAAACGTCGAATCGTAAACTTAAATGCACTTTATTGGCCGAAGGTTTACGAAGGGGAGGAGTGTTCGAAAATATTCCTGGAAGACAGTCTGCGTCTGCGATATCAGTGGAGTACTGTCGTGCGGTGTGTTTTGTATGTGTGGTTGGTTTAATTTAAATTTCTTTAATAAATATAAATATGACGTTCTTTAGACCGTGAACGAATGAAGAAAATGAAATTGCACAATGTAGTGAGATTAAAAACAGGTATGACTTTAACAATAAGGATTTAGATATACAAACACAGCAAGTTATTTTAAATATATTCGAATGTTTAAAAAAGGAAAATATTCAGCAGTCTGATAATGCGATCATAATAAAAATTGCTGAATTAACTAAAGTAAATAAATTTTCCATTTATCGGGTAGTCACAAAAGGGGTTGCTGCTCAAATTTTAGCGTTTATGTCTGAAAAAAATATTCTTATTCCTGCCAGTGATCGTAAAAAAGGCCCAACAAACAAAGAATTGCTTACTGTTATTAAAGGCATGAAGTTGGAAAAAATATATTATATTGACAAGCTGTGCAAAGAACAGGGTCATACTTTTCTCAGACTACCTCCTTACTATTGCATATTTAACCAGAATCAGAATTACGAAAATGTAATCAGTCTCCAGAACTGAGTAAAGAGGTTGTAGAACTCGTAAAGAAAGTTCTAGCAGCAAACCGCCAAGAGCTTTGGAAAAAAACTGCGTCGAACATGTTATTAAAGAAGAAGATGAGTATGTAGTATTATCCTCTTTACAACCCATCATAATTCAACCAAATGATGACTCTAGTTCAAAGGAATTAGACTGCCATGATTATTTATAAAGATACTTTAGAATTGAGTTGTTTTTTTTTTGTATTGTTTTATTTGCAAAGAATTTATTTTCTTTTATAGTTTTTGCTTTGAAATTTCGTTTTCCAGAAAAAAAAAACGAATGGGGTACAAAAACGTCTCAGTTCACATCTGGTACCCTGTTTAAACCAAACGCCCTTACAGGCAGGTACACTTTACTCGCTTTTTCACGTTTTATAATTTAATATTCAGTTGTAGCAAGTTAACGAGCTATAATGATTTTTTTTAAGTTCAAGTAAGACTACAATTAAGTGCATCTGTCTAAATCAAGGCGTATAATAACGTCCAATGTATAATGATTCGATTTCCTTTTAACGAATACTTTCTTGCATATGATATATATTAAAAGGATTAACAAAATAAATTTATAAAATGAGATAGGTATCTACGCCTATGGCAGATCAAACAAAATTGTCGGTAATGGTCCCGAACGAGTTTTTATGTTCTGCAATTGATAATGGAAGAACTATACTTTTTTCAACAAAAAAAAAATATATTAAAATTATATTTTATGGTGAAATCTTTATTATTATACAAAAAAACTATTTCTGACATTTAGTTTTTAAATAGTATTTCTTTCAAATGTTTTCCTTGCCCTCAGTTGAGATGATCCATTCTGAAGTTCCAATTTTCGAAGACACGTTCGAGCATTTCGAATGGAATTTGGCAAATGACCCGAGTAATGTTGGCTTCCAATTCCTCAATCGTATTCGGCTTATCCATATAGACTTTGGATTTCACATAGCCCCTAAGGAAAAAGTCTAGAGGTGTGATGTCACATGATCTAGGAGGCCAATTCACTGGTCCAAATCGTAAAATTAACTGTTCATCAAATTGTTCTCGCAATAAAGCCATGGTTGCACAGGCTGTATGGCAAGTGGTGCCGTCTTGTTGGAACTAGATGTCATCGAGATTACGGGTTTCAATTTCAGGCAGCAAATAGTCAGTTGTCATGGCGCGATAACGGGCGCCATTCACAGATGATTCCACCAGCCCATAAATCACACCAAAACGTTGTTTTGTCTGGATGTAATGGCAGCTCTTGAACTTCTTCGGGTTGTTCTTCATCCCAAATACGGCAATTTTGTTTATTAACATAGTCATTCAGCCAGGAATGGGCCTCATCACTGAACAAAATTTTGGTCGATAACATTGGATCTTCTTCAAGCTGTTCAAGAGCAAAAAGACTGAAACGGTGATGATTTAGAAGGTCAGCCGGCTTCAATTCTTGAATTGAATTTTGTATGCTTTCAAACCAAGATCCTTACGTAAAATACGCCAAGTTGTTGCATACGACAAGCCAAGCTATTGAGATCGGCGCCGAATTGATTCATTATGGTCATCACGTACACTCTCGGCTACCGCCGCAATATTTTCTGCACTTCGTGCTGTATGCGGTCTATTTGGTCGCGTATTTTCCAATAATGAAAATTGGGTTTCAAACTTCTCGTACACCATCGAGAATTGTGCGTTCGGTGGACCAATTGTGTAGACCATATGTTGCTCTAAGAGTACGAAATACACTACTGGCAGAACGCTGATTCTCGTAGTACAGCTGAATTATTTGCAGACGTTGTGCCGTGCTGTCTTTCCATGATAAAATGTCAGACAGTACTGAACCAAAATACCATGACAGATCATGCGTATGGTAGTACCTAAAAAAACACGTAATTTATACCAAAGTGTGCTGCCTGGGTTCTTAAGGATTTCAAAAAAGAAAAAATATACGAGGTGATCTATTTAAAATAACAAAGTTCATTTTATTTCCAGAAAAAAGAAAGATCAGACAACAATGTAATTGCAATAATAATATTGGCCATTTTACAAAACCTTTATATAACAAAGTATATAAAAACCGTTTCTGAGATAATTGAGGCGTTCCATACTTACAACTCACTCTATACCTATATGAAAAATAATATATCTACGTTTATAGGGCGGACATTTTTACGAATATATTGGGTAGTAGGTACATCAGTCGTATTCATAAGTATGGTAATATATAAAAAAAGAGGTAATTTGTACCAAAGTGTGTTGCCTTAAAATAATTGCGTTTTTCACGAAAACAATAATTAAAATAGTCAAAATAATCAAAATAACATAAATAATTGATTTTTTATATAAATATTTATCATATACATACCTAAATTAATGAACAAAAGTAAAACTAAATACTCTTTTTTATTATTTTCTAATCAACAAATGCTTCGGTTTAAAAAGCCATATATTTTTTTTTAAATCGATTGTAGTTGCTAAAAAATACTATTTCAATATTTAGCATAGCTCATTATTTCATATTATTTGATTTGGTTTACTACAATTGGTAGAAAATTCAAATTTTGATGGTACGAACAGATTTAGTATGTTTCGCAATTCCTGCAGCAATTGAATCTTAGCCTTTAAATTATTGATTTTTGCTCATTGTAGTTACACGGAAATACAATTTTAAAACTTAAAATGCCATGCTCCTAAACTTTACATAATTACTTAGTTACTACATGTGATAGACAATTGCATGTTTTAGTTTTTATTTCATTTTTGCGTACATTTTATATTTAGTGCATAATCAGCAGCAACGAACAGGCCATAGGGGGGCTACGTCTATTATATTCTGACAGTACAAGGCAATGAATAGTCGTGTTTTGTAGTAAGCCATACTGTAATAGTGAGCAGAATATTTTGCAGTCCAAAACAAACAACATTTTCTAATTTAGATTTTCTTGAAAATACGTATACATTAAATTATCAATAAAACAAAGAAACAAACAAATTACAAGGTATTATGAAACAAAATACCTAGCTTAAGGTCTTGGTACCTGATACTCTCATATTTTATTACTTACCTACCTACACATTTAGGTGTACAGTTTTAAATTCAAAATTATGTTGGCTTAGAAAATATTTCGTATAACTCTTTGATCAAATATAATTATATAATTTTTAGAAACACTCTGAACTGACTACTATACAAATTAGTTTATTGTTACCATTTTAAAGAGTATTGAACCTTGTACAATCTCAATGATTAACTGGGTACGTGAACGGTGAAATGAGTTACAAAGGATGCAACAAGATAAAAAAAAAATGACGATAGGTAGGTACTCATTAGCGAAGAATGTTGCTGTGAAACAAAAACACAAAATAATATCCTGTGCGTTGTTTATTTCTACAGCAGTTTATAGGAGATATTAAAACTTGCATTCTTCTGTTTTTTTTTGCTCTTTATTTTAAAGTTGTCATATTCAATAAAATAAAGAATAATTTATGCCAATCTGAGAAATAAAATTGGTGAAATCTTTGTATGTATTATTACATTTTGTTCCTTATATGCCCAAGACATTAAATTTTTCTTATTTGTCTTGTCCTCTCTTGTTCACCATGTAGTTCATCATTTTTCTAAGAAGTCAGTAAAAATCTATACCAGACCAGTGTAGACGTGTAAAAAATGATTGAACAAGATAAATCTCATAAGAAGAAAAAGAGGCAACATAAACAATTAAATAAACTAAAAACCAAATTAAAGAAGTTTCAGGATGAAATTACCCAATACAGTTCCTCGGAATTAACAGGTGAATTTTTATAATATATATAATCATTATCAATCATTACGATGATTACTATTATTATGACCGTTGTTGTCGTTTTTATATTGATTATTATTACCGAAAACAAAAAAAACAGATTAGTGATCGATAAGGGTAATGATCTACCCAAATTGTATTAATCACATGATTAATGGTATAGGGTTCCACACACAATTGTGTCAATTTTAGAGGCAATAATATTATCGCCTATTAAAATTAAAAATGTAATATTACACAATCTGGTCATATAATCATTGATACAAACTCAATGTTTCACAGATGTAAGTAATTATTTAAAGATACAATTTTGGAAAAATACGATTTTCTTGGAAATTGCCCGGCATTGCAGCCGCCCGCATTAAATGAAGAAATACAATCCAACCTAGAACATACATTAAAACAAGACAAGTTTCTCATAGCTCTTTAAGATCAAAGTGGAAAGTGTCAAATGGCACTAGCCGTGCCTTTAAATTCCTTATTGGATGAAACTGAAGAACATTAATCTGAAGAGATAGCTGCCCATTTAGCCAATGCCGGTCAACTCTTCTGTGACCTTCACCACACCATTTCAAAACGTCGAAGATATGGAGTAGGATTAAAACTAAAGCCGGACCTGAAGAAGGTAGTATAAAAAATTCCCATCAGTCATAAACTTTTTAATGCAAACATTCAAGAACAATTAAAAACTACCGAAACCCTAAAACTAATGGGTAATAAAATATCAAAAATTACCTATCAGTCGAAAGTATACACTCCGAAAAATTTTAAATTTAATCCAGCTACATCGTCAGCTTAGTTGTCATCTAACCGTCATTTAAACTTTAGACGACCATACTACAAAAACAGGTACAAGACGAATCTAGAATGGAAAAAGAGAGGGGAGGGGCAAACAACCCAATGGACCCACAGATACTAAAAATAGCACCAGTAAGTAGGACTACAGGGAATATAGAAACACATTACCAAAATTGGTTAAAAATTTACCAAAATATCATTATTTTTGAAATTGTCAAGGAATGCTTAATTCCTTTCCACCCCGGTACAAAAATTTCTAAAATGGTACCACAAAAATTTGAAAGCCTTCAACATGAAATACAGTACCTTATTAATATTGGTGCAATCTCGCATTGCAAAAGCAGAAAGGGAGAATTTTTATCTCCCTATTTTCTAAGGGAAAAGCTAAATAGCAAAATTATATTTATATTAAACTTAAAAATCTAAATAATTTTATTAAAACCGCTTACTTTAAGTCGGGGGATTGCAGATCGGCAACAAAAGTAATGAAAAAGAATTGTTTCCTTGCAAAAATTGACCTTAAAGATGTATATTTTTGTGTACCCATAAACAATTCCTTTAAAAAATACCTCAGATTTAAATACAACAATAAAACTTTTCAGTTTAACTGTCGGCCATTTCAACTTAATATAGCATCATTTCTTTGGCCCGAATGTAATTCCAGGGCGACTCCGTGTCTCGCAATAACGTTCGTCATAAATGTTTCCGCTACTGTCATCGCTTCCTGATTAGGGATAGGCACTATTTCGGGCCACTTTCAAAAATAGTCCATAACAACCATCAAGTATTTGTTTCCCCTTTCTGTTAAGGGAAGCGGTCCGAGGATATCAATGGCGATTCGTTCGAAAGGCTTTCCGGAAAGGTACTGTGCCATTTTACCTTCACTTCTTGTTTTGGGCCCTTTTCTGCCATTACAGTGGTCACATTCCTTACACCAATCTTCCACATCCCGTCGGCAATTGACCCAATAAAATCTTTCTCGAACTCGTGCAAGTGTCCTTTTAGTATCAAAGTGTCCTCCTGAATGGCTGCTATGAAGCTCTTCCAATACATTTCTGACCTGTGATTTCGGCAGAATCACTTGGCGGACTACATGTACTCTATTGGGGCTCTCCCACTTCCGGTGCCATAGGCCATCGTGAAGCTACAGGGAATCCCACTGAATCCAGTACCCTTTAATGGTTCCACTATATTTGGCTATCTCTTGCCATGTAGGTCTGACTTCATTCTCGGACAATCTTCAAGTCATTGTCTTTCTTTTGAGTCTTTCTTAGGCTTTCAAGGGTGATTCCGTCTTCTTTCTCCGTCTCCTTTCGCTCTTCAAGCCTTCTACAGTACCGGCATTGTCGTTGTAAACAGGGTCGCCTGGAGAGAATATCTGCGTTGCTATGGAGACGTCCTCTGCGATGCACTCTCAAAGTTATATTGTTGCAGTCTTTCTATCCATCTAGCAATTTGTCCCTCAGGCTTTTCAAAATTCATCAGGCACTGCAAGGCACTATGGTCACTTCTAATGATAAAACTTCTGTTAAAAAGGTAAGTGTGGAAGTGTTCAAGGGCTTTGAAAATAGCTAATAGTTCTTTCCTGATGACGCAATAATTCTTCTCAGCTTTTCCCAAGGTCTTACTAAAGTAAGCGAACGGCACAGGACGGAAGAAGAGGAGGAAAAGGAAAGGCGTAGGAAGGAAGAAGAGGAGGAGAGAGTAAGACGAGAAGAGGAAAAGGAAAGGCGTAGGAAGGAAGAAGAGGAGGAGAGAGAGTAAGGCGGGAAGAGGAAAAGGAAAGGCGTAGGAAGGAAGAAAAGGAGGAAAAAGAAAGGCGTAGGAAGGCAGAAGAGGAGAAAAGAGTAAGGTGAGAAGAGGAAAAGGAAAGGCGTAGGAAGGAGGAAGAAGACGAGAAGGAGGAGATGAGTAGAAAAGAAGCGATTGAAATTATGAACGGTTTGCCACAAATCCAGGAAACCTTCAAACAAGAGGTTGGTCAGCTTAACAATAGAGTAGATCTTTTGGCACAACAACAAGATATTTTAAAAACTAATGTAGAACAACAGCAAGAGCACCTAACTCATTTAGATCAACAGCAACAGCATTTAAAAACCAATTTAGAACAACAACAGGAAAAGACAAGAGTAGAGTTGGAAAAGCAAAGAGCTGAAATGGTAGAGTTAGAAAAAATAATTCTTAGCCAAGCTTCGGTAAGCAACATTGAAGCTGAAAACACTACCTCGTCTTCATCCATAACCGAACCAAACCACATTCGAATCCCACCGCTGTCACCAATATTACGCAGGTTTTTGGTATCACAAATTATTTTAACTGAACTTTAACAATAACAATGCAACTGATAACATTAACGTGTAACGTCTATCATGAAACTGAAAACTTACATCAGGATCTTCGGCTTATATAGCTTGCTTGACCTTTCTCGAACCTTCTCAAAATGCCTAGAATTTTCTTGACAAATAATGACGTTTCCAGACATTTCTGGATTATTCTATCTTCTTTTACTAGTACTTTTACTTATAATTATCGCAGCACACTATAGTGTGATGGGTGTCATTGAACTTCTTTTCATATATGTAAGTTTCGAATAACGGCCGCAGGCCACTACAGGGTGTAGTGTAACAATATTGTTATTTTTCAATTAATAATTATATTTTATTTACATAGTTATCTAAATTAAATTGTTCCTAAAATAGATCGCCTTTCATTTTTACTTTAAACATCTACATGGTGAACAAAATAATTAAGCATTATTTTAAGGTAATTGTTGTGGACAGGAACAAGGAAAATAATTGTAAATTAATCGACTTAGCTGTAAGGAAGATCAATTTTAATTATTTGATTTTTCCTGTCCGAAAAAAATTACCTCCCTCCCTCCCTAATTAAAACCCTAAAGGCGATCTATCAGGTGGGCAAAATAATGAATGACGAGTCCACACCGGTCTGGTATAGATAACGTTTTTACTGACTTCTTAGAAAAACTTGCGCAAAAATGATGGATTACATGGTGTACATAATAATTAAGCATTATTTTTAGCTAATTGTTTTCGGACAGGAACAATCAAATAATTAAAAAATTGATCTTTCTTACAGGTAAGTCGATTAATTAACAATTATTGTTCAACAAGAGTAAAACTTCTAGTACTATATGAATATTGGAACGCCAGAATAATGAGGTTATGCTTTTCATTGTAAATAATCTATTTTCGGCATACTGGGTTCGTAATAAAGTTGTTCTGCTTTTTCATGCCAAGTAGAAGAATTTGCTTTAAAAAGATTATAAATTGTATTTAACTTATTATGTTTTTTCTGTGGATTTCTAGTAGATATAGGTTGTAACATTTCTTAAAATTATTTATAAATTTTTATTTAAAATAGTATAACTTAATATATAAAAAAAAAAATAATTACTGGTATATAAGGAATTGTGTGATAAAAAACCACTAATTTAATAATCAAAAACATTAATTAAAATTATTTATATATGTTTATTTAAAGAAGTATAACTCAATAAATAAAAAAAATATTTACTGGTATGTAAGGAAGTACGCGATGAAAAACCACTAATTTATTAATCATATTCCAAATATCCATATATTCGATATTTAAATAAACATTTCCCAATAAAATATTTTGTCCAAATAGTGCGTAGAATAAATTTTTCTTGTGTATTATCACTTAATTATAGAATTTTTGTTGCCTATTATTTATTAACTATAATTAACATTCTTCCGCGAACATTTGATATAATAATTGTCTCATAAAATTAATTTATAAAAAAATTTGGTACAAAAAAATAATGCTCATATATCCGGAAAATTAAAGATAATTGCTGTATGATAATCATCTCTTCAATCTTTTATTCAATTCTATTCATGCAATATCCTTGTCACCCACTGTATCAGGTGATAAATCAATATGTTAATTGAATTGATATTAATTACTTCGAGACATAGGTAAATTATGTTGACGTCCATTTCTTTACTTCATTAGAATATAAAAAATATTATCCGACTATTGTAATCGGATATGAATTATATATGACTAAACCTTGAATGTGATATATATAATTCGATATTGAAACGAGAAGAAATAGGTAATAAAGATGAGTAAGATATAGATTTTCCATTGTATTGTTATTGTTTTGAAGGTGATATTAAAGACAAATGTGGAGAAAATTTCCTATAGTAAGTCAACAAAAGAATTTAATCCTTGTCTTTTATGAAATATGTGCTGCGTTTGAATATACACATCCGATGCATTTTTACATCTGGAGCGTTTGTATATCCATGTTAAGTTACGTAATTTTTTCTACTTTTACACATAAACAAGACACTATGAGAAACAAATGGCTTGGTATTCTTAAATTATGACATATCGACTTGATTATGCAGCAGGTGCGCAGATCTACTTTGATATGTTGGTATAAGCAAAATCTTTTGATATACACATTGCAATGAAATTTCCGTTGCACGTCATCAATAATGAAAATGAGCAGATAAATTAGTGGGGTCTCTAATAAGATATTTTGAAGAAAAACGAGAGAATGCTGGCCTTTTATTACCAATAAATGCAGTCAGAGAGCGTTGAATTTGAATAAAAGAATAACTAAACAAAACACAAACAAAATAGGAATAACAATTGCCTTTGATATGCAATATCCGTTATTATAATTTAATTTTTAATATTGCTATGCAAGTTTTTATTATCTCAATAAGATCTGAATTTACTGCAACTCAATTTTTACAATAACAATGCAACTTAACGTAAAACGTCTGTCATAAAACTGAAAACTGACGTCAGGTTGTCGACTTATATAGCTTGCCTCCACCTTCCAGAACCTTCTCGAACAATCTGGATTTTTCTTTGACAAGGAATGACATTTCGAGACATTTCGAGACATTTCTGGACTATTTTATTTGCTTCATTTACTCGTACCTTTATTTATGACGACCGCAGCACGCTACAGGGTGCTGCGTAACATTGCTCCCTCCTCTCTAGTTATTCGCCCCGAATAACTTTATTACTGGGACCTGGTTAGAGCTAACAGGTAGGATCTGGATTACGACATGACGCTAACTTTCCAATGTGAACTACCTTGGATTTACTTCCCGTTGACAGCTGAATGCGGTAGATTAGATCGTTGATTTTCCTTAAAGACGGCGATTTCTAACAAAATCCTGCTCAATGCTAGGAATTGCACAGCCGTACTGGATCGCATCCTTCAAAATGTGTCCCTGTAGCACGCTTGTCGATTCTAGCTTCTGCCTTACGCTGTTAGCTTTCAGTCGTTTCCAAGCGAATCCGTAGACCTTTGTCCTGCCATTGCATAAATCACATTTTTTATACCAATCCGCTACATCCCGTCGGCAATTGGCCCAATAAAATCTTTCCCGAACACGTACCAGTGTTCTTTTAGTACCAAAATGTCCTCCCGTACGGCTACAATGAAGCTGCTCTAACATATTTCTGACGTGTGATTTCGGAAGTACCACTTGGCGGACTACATGTACTCCATCAGGACTTTCCTACTTCCAGTGCAATAGGCCATCGTGAAAATATAGGGAATCCCACTGAATCCAGTACCCTTTAATAGCTCCATTGTATTTGGTTACCTCTTGCCAAGTAGGTGTAACTTTATTTTTGAGCCATTCTCGGACAACCTTCAAGTCATTGTCTTAGGCTTGCTTAGGCTTTCAAGGGTGATTTCTTCTTCGTCGTCCTCTAGTTTGATAGTGATTGCCCTAAGAGTAACTTTATCAACCGATTCCTCCTGTTCTCCGAGTTCTTTACTGTATCGGCATTCTCGTTCTAAACAGGATCGCCTGGAGAGAATGTCTGCGTTGCTATGGAGATGGCCTCTACGATACTCTACTTCCTGATTATTGCTAGAAAGCCGGCTCGGTGTGGATGATTGGCTTCTTCAGTACGCATAGCTGGTGTGACTATTTCTTGTTGGATTTCGTGACAGGCTTCAGAAGATTGATCTGTGTAACTTTCCGGCCTCATTCCCTGATTTTTTATTTATAAAACGAGTTCTACTTCTACAGGATCTTTGAAGGTGCCCGATTCTTCCGCAATTGAAGCATCTTCTGTTCTCATTCTGACTATTTCGTTGCACATTTTGCAGGATATTTAATATTTGCGAGAGGGTAGGTGAGGGAATAGCATTACTATTGGCCTCTGCACTTTCCTGGGATTTAATTTCTTTTATTTTTGCGCGAGAAGATCTGGATATGAGTTTTACCGCTTCATATTCCTGGGCTGCAATCAGTTTCTCGCTCAGCGTCTTGCGCTACAGAGTGCTGTGTAACAATATTAAAGTCAAATTTTTAGAATAGTATTATTACTTCTGCATGTGGTACCCAAAAGTCTATGGCACGTTATCGAATTCTGTTACTCTGTTATATGATCTTTCTTAACATATTTATTTAAAAATTTTAACTGTATCAAAAGGTTATACAATTTTTTGGCATTGTAGGTAGTAGAATTTCTTAGTAGGTCAGATGTTGGAATTTTTAAATAAACATCAGTATCTAATTTTCTTGTAGGGTATCTACGAGTTAATCCTTTTTGTTCTATTTTGAATGTGCTTGCGAACTAATTGAATAAGGAAAAGTAAGTAGGTTATTTATGCAATAGAACTGGTTAGCTCTTTAGAAACCGATTTTATGGCAAAACATTCAGATTATTTTCTTGATAAGGTATGAGTAGACCATTTTAGAAAATCATCCATATAAAACTTTGCAATTTATAGTATAAAAAACAAAATTTTACTTTAACCATATAAATTTATTCCCTGCAGCAGAAGTCAAAGGTCAAAACCCCCAGGCGCTCCATTAATTCCATAGTTGCTTATATAGTTTAAGACTATTTTATTTGATATGCAGGAATATGTTTTAATCACTGATCTGTATTATGTTTTACTTTATGAGCTAATATGACAAATGTCAATACCTTTTTTTAGACAACTGCTTCAAAATTTTACTGGTAATTGAGTCAAAAACCTGGTGTTTTTGTTGAATTACAGTTTTATTCTCTTAATTTACCTATTTTGGTGTAACAAGGGTGAATTTGAAGAATTACTTTAAATTTTAAATCAATAAACTCACAGTACTGGTATACTTTGTTGCTTCACCACTCATGGGATTAATATTGAGCAATTTACTACTTAATTATGAAATAGATATGGAAGTTATTACGCTGCATAATTCTCTATGCCGAATTCAAAATGTATCTGGCACTCAATAGTACAGACACTTAATGTGTTTTAGTTAGGGTTGTGATGAAAGTGAAAGGTTCGACCTTTTTGTGTAAATCTTCTTTCTCCAATATGAAAGTTATTAAACTCAAATGCCGCAACCGACTTATCGATGATATTCGAATAGTTCTTATGAATTATTATACTGACAATGTTAAGACACTCTCAATATCAGGCTTTTCTTTAAAAATACATTAATATTATATAAATTTGATTTTATTATTTAGGCTAAAATCTTGTATCGTCAGTTCACGGATAGTATACAATTTCTTGTATTTATTTTTTTACTAAATTCACACCATACCGATGGATTATTTGTTGTTCCCCAAATTCTTGCTCCTTAAATTTAATTAAATAATTTATAATACTGCATTCTATTACAGTGTCATAACCAACGCAAATAATCCTTCCTACTGATATTTTTTTTTATTCCAATACTGTTTTATTTTTAACTCTTTGATCTATACTTTTTCCAAGGTCATCAATGTAAAGATCCGGAGCAATCATTACTAATTTATAATAAATGGTCAGTTTCCTTCCTTTTCAAGGTTCTTTTTAGTACTTTTCCTACTATGGTTGACAGCGTAATTTTCAGGCAGTTTGTGGAATTTTTATGACTGCTTCCATGTATAGAGAAAGAAAATGTTCTTTTTTTGTAAGAGTAGATTGTAAAAAAAACTTATTGAATGTTTCAAAAAGATTTGTGAATAAAAAAACTAACTATTTTATCTCCAAAGTAATCAGTTTTATATAAAGGTCACTGATATGGTGACTTTCTAAATACTTTTCGACTTATTTATTAGCAATTATAAGGATATTCCACTCCTATAAGTCGGGACAAAGAACCGAAATTGTAATAAATAATGATATAATCTTGACAACACCAAAAATAAATTAAGGTATCAATGAAACAGGTACAGGTATAAAAATTTACTGAGTTTGATATTTTTTTAGTCTTGGCTTGATGAAAATTAATTAAAAAAGGAAAGTATCTATTATGTTATATAATTTTAATAAAGTTTTACCCATTTTTATTTGTTTAATGATAAAATTATTGTGTTTTACATTATCTACTCATCGAACACATTTTTTTGGAATACCTACTTCATTTAAAACAGGAAATTCAATTTTTTCTGTTTTGTTTTCTAGTTTTTTTAAGGGCAAGCTTTATTTTCATATTATTTGAACCCTTTTATTTTAATAGAAGAACAGCTGACAGGTTAAGGTAATATAATCTATTATCATTTGTTAATAATAATCTTTTAAGAGGCTTCACCCGGCCATTTAACAACGGGGCAGTAGAACTCCACCAAATGGCCACTTCTAAAAATAAGGCATCTAATTAACCTGCAGGACTTTAACCTGAGAGAGTGGGTGTCCCTTACAGCCCCCCGCAACAACAACAACTAGCAACAACCAACAGGTTTTTGATTAGTTGATAACGCAGGACTTTTATAAGCTGAGAGGCTGGTTGTTTCTAGACACCTCTCAGCGACAACCAACAGATTTTTGACAAACTGATGACCTGTAGGACTTTGATGAGCTGAAAAGATGGCTGTCCCTAGACACTTTTCGGAGACAAAACAGTAGATGCTACTAAATGAATAGGCAAGTCCTGTATGGTCTTGGAGGATGAAAAATGAGCCAGTCTTCTGAGTAACTTACCCTACCCACCTTATAGATACAAATATACCATCCTTAAAGGTCAATTTAATACAAACAGAATAGAAGATTGTGTGACAAGAGTATAAATTCCAAGAGTATACATTTAAATGGGGACGATTAGAATCAGTTTAAAATTTTTAAAATAACAGAAACCCCATCTTTCTAATTCACAGTGTGTGAAGGCACCTTGAGGAAAAAATTAAGGCAGAGAAAGAAAAGGCAAAGCTTGAGAAAGCCATATTGAGAAGTCGAAATGAGACGAAAATAAAAAAAAAATAGAATAAAAAACCAAGGCCCCAGAAAAAAACAAAAACGAGTAAAAAATCTAATAAAGCCGATTCTCATAATAAAGAAGATTATGAAAAATGGGAAGAAAGTGGTTCCAGCATTGAAGATATATCTGATTTTGAACCTAGTGACAATGAAAATGATACTTTAGCCACGGTTGCAGAAAAGTTAAGGAATGACAACCGGCCTTCAAAAGGAAATTTTTATTTAATGAATTTCCCCGGAAAAAAGATGACCCGTATTTGTGTCTGATCCATTCGAAATATAATTAGATATGATGAAGTAGAAGTTCAAGAATTCTACCTTGTTGAAGGAGACAAATCGACCTATAAAATTAAAGAAAACGATATTAATATCGTAAGCCGCAGTCAACTAATTTCTAAATTGGAACAATTAAATATTAGCGGTTCAAGTCAGAGGTATAAAATATAAGTTTTTTTACAATGTTTTCTAAATCAGTTCTTGTATTTGTAGACATAAGTTATTTGTTATAAATAAACATTTTTTTTTATTCTTGTTTTAATAGTAGTAGTCAACTATTGGGTCACATATCGTCGGCATAAGTCCAAATTTTTAGATTTAGCGATTTTGGCTGAATCTGGTTCACCGCTGCTAAAGCTACAGAAATATATTCTTAGTTTACGAAAATTGTCACTAGATTTTACCAAAAACACTATATAAAGCTTGTAATAATAACGTAAAAATAAGTACAAGTGACTCAAAGTTATATTAAATCGATTATTTTTTTCGTATAACTTTTAACCAATTAGAACGTTCAATTTAGTTAAGTTACCTTGTATAATTTCGATTATACCTGATTATACATAGAGTAGCTCCACCAATCAAAAATATTTACAATAATTTCATTTCCGTAGTAACCACATCGACAACAATACACTAACTAACAGGACCGTCAAATTTTGACGTTTATCAATAATTAATAATTGTAATTTTCATTGTACCAATATGTATTTAAATTAATAAATTGTTGATATTTACTTAATTTACTCAAAAAATACAATACGTACTTCAAAATAAATACTTCCTGCATAATTACAAATCGTGTCAGTTTGACAGAATATTTAAACTGTCAAACTGACACTCTATATAATTATGCAACAAGTTATCGATGTATAACCTGATTATTTT
This sequence comes from Psylliodes chrysocephalus, assembly GCA_927349885.1. Lineage (NCBI taxonomy): Eukaryota > Metazoa > Arthropoda > Insecta > Coleoptera > Chrysomelidae > Psylliodes > Psylliodes chrysocephalus. Next base: position 10,223,838 of record OV651825.1, read on the forward strand.
GAAGTACTTATAGTATTACTACTGATTATACTTAACAAATATTGATCTGTAAACCATGTTTAAATTTTGAATGGAGTTGTGCAATTTTCATAACAATGTAATTTTTATTTAACAATAAATTTTAAATAAGTCGTAAATTCGTTTTTTGTCTCTCCTGTAAAATTGTTTATTTTGGACTTATATGGTCATCTATTGGAGATCTTTGGTCAAAACCAGGAGCTTTTTGTAATTTTTGATAGTTGAGATTTAATACTTTTGTTGAACTAAATATAACTCATTGATAAAAAAGATATTGCCCAACTATCTGGTAATTTTTGTTTTAAATAAAAAAATATTACTAAAATGTTACTTTTTTATTTAAATTTGTCTAAACTGGTCAACTACTTGTGCATTGACCCATAAAAAGAATAAAAAATATCAGTCAAAAAAACATAAGGCGCTTATTTAATAATAGTAATAATAGCATATAAGAACAATAATATCCATCCAGACCCTGCTTAAAGTTTGCTTCTGGGGTTTAAATTCACTCGTAAGGGGGTTAATAGGGATATTATTATTATTATACTTAAAATGGTACAGTTTTTAATACATTCATGAACAAATATTTAATACTATGCATTGATTTATATCTACACTTATCAAAAACACGCTAAATATCCCTTCATAAAAAAGGCGTATGACCTCGACCTAACCTGCCTTGTGAGCTGTGACCGTCCGGTACGAAAGACAAGACAAAAATACTTAAAAAGTTAACACAAATAAAATTAATAGACTTAGTTCGTTGATGGATCGGGGATGATCGGGATTTACTATATTAAAGTAGTCGTTAGCTGTACTGATTGTATTTTAACCATGAGTAAAAGTTAACTAATGGTAAATATATGTGATTAGTTAAATACCACTTTATAAATGGTCAAGTTTAAAATGAAGTAATAAAAAAATTTGACTGTTATAGTTCATTCTAATAATGTCGGAGATATAGGAATTTTTTATACAAATGAATCACCCTGTATGTGTAAGTGTAGAAAAATATGTTTTGATGTAATTTAATTTCACACCATTTGTATTTTCCCTATTTAATTTTCGTTTATTTTGTTAGATGTTACGCTGTTTATCATTATTTATTAATTGACTGTTAACGGAAAAATATTGATAACTGTTTTTATTAGGATCTTGAATATCTTTTACAAATCACTGCATTATAATGAAATATAATAATAATAATTATTATTAGATATATTTAGCTGTGTACATTATTCATAAATAAGAAACAATGAAAAATACCAATTATCCATAATTTAAATATACGTAATTTTTTTCAGTATTTACGTCATTCGAAAATTTTATTATAGTAAAATATAACACAGAGGAACGCTGTTTTGGTGTCGAGGTTTTATGAGCTGATTCTATATCAATTTGATGTCCTGAATTCAAATAACGCATTCATTTTTACCTAGGAGCTCAAATTTATAAGATATACAATTTTTGAGAAATATAAGTTACATTATTTTAACTCAAATCCGTAAGTGTAGTAAACAAAAGTACATACAAAATTTGTATTTTAGTTATACAAAATACAATATTATGTCGTACTTACAAACAAAAAAAACATTAAAGAAATCAAATTAACACTTCGAAAGCTTCTTTTCCGCGACATCTTCCTTGGTAGCGGTCCTCCATAACTTTAATATCTTGGTGAAACCTTTCACCTTGTTCCTCACTTATGTCTCCTAAATTTTCTGGAAAACGGTTTAAGTGGTTTTGTAAATAGTGTATTTTAATACTCATATTGCACTTTAAATATTTAAAACTATTAAGCATCTTGTTAACCATTTCAACATAGTTTTGAGCTTTGTTTGCCTAGAAAATTGTCTACAACTGCAACAAATGATGTCCAAGCTTCTTGATCAACTTGATTCATTGAATTTATGAAGGCAGGATCCTCAATTAATTGTCTTATTTGTGGGCCGTCAAATATCCCTGCTTTGAGTTTTTCTGTGCTCAACTGATGCATGTTTACCCCTATATATGCAACACATGACCCATTCTTATTAAGAGCCTTTACAAATTGCTTCATTTTAAGCCCAACTTTATATGTAACGGAGGTAGTATGATTTTTTCTCTTTCAACCAAAGCGTCGTTAATGACATTCTTTTCCCCAACGTCCATGTTTTCTCTTCGAGGCCAATCTTTTCTAACCCAGTGGTGTCCCTACTATCCCAGAGGCACAAGAAACACGGATATTTCGTGTAACCACTTTGCTGCCCAAGAAAAAAGTTTACCATTTTTAGGTCTACACAAATCATCCATTGATGTTCGTGATACTTTATCTTCTGCAAGAGCAAAGCTGCGGTATTACATTCTTCTTTCAGTTTCGTTGAGTGAGCTAGTGGTATTGAACCATATTTATTCCCATTATGTAAAAGGACGCATTTTAAACTTTGCTTTGAAGTGTCAATAAATAGGCGCCAATCATCTGGAATATATTCAGAAAGTCCCATTTCTTTCATGAGTCCATTAATTTCGTGATAAAATATAAGATTGTCTTCTTGAGAAAGGAATGGTAGTACATACTTTTCTCTTGTACGGTAAAAGGTAATTTTATTTCCTTGTTCCAATAAATTTTTGTCGTTCAACCTAGAAGCCAGTACTTCAGAAGCTTTTTTCGATAGATTGAGATCCCTGGTGGGATCATTTAATTCATTTTTATTAAAGCGTTGAGGAACTGATGACGTCTCTTCATAGTCACTGTTAGTTTCATTAGCATCATAACTTTTGTTAGCCTCAGAACAGCGATCAGAGGACAAATATTCGTCATCAGAGATATCTGGTAGCTGATGAAATGTTGGAATCGGTATTTCATCTGAGTGCGGGATAGGGCGTACATTGCATTGGGATAAGTCCACTTACTGCGGTTATTTTAATTGATTCCTTTAGTATTTACTAAACAGAAATAACAATCATTGAAGTGGTTTTTTGGTTCTCTCCAAACCATTGGTACGCCGAATTTTAGACATTTTCTTTTCCCGGTAGACCACTGCCGTTAATGCTCTGTACAAGTTTTACATACGAGATGCGGGGCCCACTTTTTATCCTGATCCCCAAGGTTAACTCCAAAATATCCAAGATACGCTCGCTACACAAAGTCAGTAATAGTTTGTCTGTTTTGTTAAAACATGTATTCTCCGCATATATAGCAAAACACATCAGGTTGATTTACACAACTTCTTCTTGAACTGAAACCTGAACTCATTTTAATTCTGTTCAATAACACAAAAACACTCTTTTCCTAACATAAAATAACATGCCGAATTCGATCTAGTCTCATTAGTAAGAACGCACAAACTGACGAGACTTACCCGAGTTAGGGGATTAAAAGGGTCAGTTCAGGTACCTGATAGGCAATGGTTCCACTATTTATAGATTTACCTGGAATTTGCTCAATTACAGACTGACAATAAAACCATTGTACCTACATTGATGAATGTATAATAATTTTAGAACTCTCATAAATGAATATACTGAATAAAAACCACATTGGTAGATAAGTTGATGTATCTAAAAAAGTAGAGCTGATAGAGAAAAACGGATTGCATGTACAGATTTAACGTCCCAAATATAGTTAAAATCAGCTCTAAAATCCCAGGCATCAAAAAAAAATTTTTTTGTTGCCCTGTGTAATTTTATAAATTAATTTTTTCTGTGATTCTTTTTTGTTAATTTTGGATTTTTTTCTTTATATTTATGTAAACTAATATGACTGGATGATGTTGATATGATAACCAAAAGAAATGACCCAGTGGTAAAATAATTTAATTTTAAATGAAGATCTTACAAACATTAGTTTATTATTTATTTTAAAAACAATTATTATTTTTATACTGCCACCTCTACAAAAGGTTGACGGTTTTAAAAATTTGATTAATTATTTTAGTAATAATATTTCTGCATTAATTTAGTCCATTATAATAACGAATCAACGTTTTTTATCTACAATAATCATATATTTGAGGATGTAGTATAGGTGCAAATAAATTTTGTTCATTTATTTGCATAAATTTTGATTAGATTTATAAATATAACGGATATGATAATATAATCAACTGAAGTAGAAACTGCTATTATACAGGGTCTTATATTAGTGCGTCATTGTTCAATATTTCAATTTGTGACACGCAAACAGGTTTTAAATAATAGTTATATGGATGTTGAAAATACGTATTTTAAAAATATTTTTGGATATATAGGGTGTTGTGTTTCTGCCCTTAAATAAAAATTTATATTTTACTTTAGGATAGTAAACTAACGAATAGCGATGATAGAACTGGAATATTTTATACAAAGTGTTTTAAAACATGACTTATATATGATAATTTTATGTTCAATTTACTCAATTTTTAATGCAACCCCCTGTATATTATTTAAGCATAAAAGTCCTTATAAATTTACCTATCCAACGATACCAACATGTTAGCCTAATAACACATACACAGGGTTTCCCATCAGTACGTAATTGATCGATAGCTGTTTTATTATTAAAAAAAAAATGAAAAAATTTTTAATATAAAAGTTGTATTCAAAAGGAAAGACTTGTATTTCGTGCAAAACTTTTTAACTAATAAATGCAAAGCGCTTTCGGCTTATTTGCCATCATCAGTGCTTATCTACAAAAATTGTGGATGTAAACTTACAATTTAAGAGAAATATAAAATCTGAGTAAGACTTTTAGATCAAGAGTTAAAATTGTATATATACGGTTATTTCAACAAATTAACAATTAAAAGATAACAAACAAAGTGACAAAACCCAGTATTGGGAATAGTGAGTGTGGGATAAGCCCTTACAAATCATATATGATCTCCAGAAGCAAGTTAGCTTGTGTGGAATTAAGGAATTATACGCATTGAGTACAATTGAAAACAAGTTAACAAATTAGTTAAAATTTAAAAAAAAATTATAAATAGAGGGTGACTGGAAAATATATAGAAATTTAAATCTAGAATACAATAGTTAATATGAAAAAGGTTAAACGCAGAAGGCCAAATTAAAAAAACTGAAGGTTTTTTTATATACATTATAATTATAAAAAAAAAGGCTACCTACTATACACAACGAATCCAACAAGTTCCTGGTCATCCTCACTCCCAAAATGAGATACTTCGGGATATTTACAACTTGCTAAATCATATTATTACTATCAGTAATATTTTCAAATTTAAATTTCTTTATATATTCATTTTTATTTTTATTCAAGTTGTTTAAGCGTGTCCACATGACAGTGGTGACAAGCGACACTTAAAGACGTTGACCTGTCAAGAGAGGAGGTGCGTTTACCTCAGTGTGGAACATGTTTCTCCAAGTGTGATTCGAGTGATTGGAGGTGGTTAACGGAGATCAAAATTTGTTAGTATTGAATTTAAAGATTTGATTTATTGTTAGACCCTGAGCTTCAATCGAGTTGACTCAAAGCTGGTTTGGAATTGTATAAATACCCTAGAATACCTCGTTGCCCGGAACAAAGTTACTCTGGGTTCCGGGACACAGTGGTGTGGAGAGTAACGAAATAAGGACATAATACATATCCATAAAGTTTAAAATTATGTTTTGATATCTGACCACCCCCTAAAATAATTTTAGTGTTTCTAAGTACTGTGAAAATTCGAAAATACATTCTGGAAAGGGCATTTTGACTTGACAAACGACATAAGCACACAATAAAGATCCATAGTAGTTTAAAATAAAGTTTTGACGTTTGACCACCCCCTAAAATAATTTTAATGTGCACAAGTAGTGTAAAAATTCGAAAAATAAAATTTGGAAATCGAATTTCGGCTTATAAAGAAAGTTTACACGACATAATTTTACAATAAAGCTCCATAACGATTTAGAATAATGTTTTGACTTTAGACCACCCATTAGAATAATTTTAATGTGCCCAAATAGTGTAAAAATTCGAAAAGTAAAATTTTGAAATCGAATTTCCACTTGAAAAAATGATCAAACGACATAAGTTTACAATAAAAATCCACAACGATTAAGAATTATGTTTTGATGTTTGAACACCCTGTAAAATAATTTTAGTGTTTCTAAATAGTATGAAAATTCGAAAAATTAAATTTGGAAACGGAATTTTGATCTGGAAAAAATAGTCAAACGACATAAGTACACAATAAAAATTCATAACAATTTTAAATTAGGTTTTGATAATTTTATTGTGCCCAAGTAGTTTAAAAATTCGAAAAATAAAATTTGGAAATCGAGTTTTCCTTTGGAAAAAATGGTCAGTACATAATTTTAAACGTTTTTGGATCATATTGTGCCTTTCTGACCATTGATCTATCTTTAAAAGTTGAAATTCATCCCAGAACCCCCTTTTTTCTATAATTTACCCCCTTAAAATTATTTTAAAGGGTGTTAAAAAAATCTAGGGGATGGTCAAACATGCTCAAAAATTGGTTAATCTTATGGTGTGCAGTCAGTTTTAAAAAATATCAAGTTTGGGGGCCCAGCGGGCATTCGGCCATTAATATTTAGGTTTCTGAGGGTGGTCAAAAAAAGATAAAGGTCAATAGGTGGTCAAACGTATGCCGCTTCTAAAACTAAAATTTTCGAATTTCGTAAGGACCAGTTTCACAGAGCTTTATAGGTTTACTTTTAAGAAATCAAAATTATTAATATTGGTCCAAATTTTAAAATGTTTGTACCACAATCCTTCTCATCAAATTTTAAACAATAAAAGAGCACAAATCAAAAAGGGAAAACGATATCAACATAAAAATTTTAGTAGAAATGAAGCTCTATAAGGGGACTATTAATTTAACAAAAAAATCTAATAAAAATGGGGAGGTTAAGGGGGCTTTAAATTAAAAAGAGCATAAATAAACAAGGACAAATATATAATTCCAACACGAAAAGCGATATCAACATATTATGTTTAGTATAAATAAGCTTCATATTGAAGCCTATTGATTCTGAAAAAAAAAAATCTAAATAAAAATGGGGGAATAAAATGGGTGGAAATATAAAAAAAAATCCTAACTCAGATATAAAAAAAATAAAAAGATCTAATTGAAAATGGAGGTTAAGGGGGTCTGTTAAACTGTGAAAATATTGGCAGAATTTCTTAATGCTTATTTAACTGTTACCGTTACCTTTTCCTATAGGGGGTTATCTAAAATGATTTTTAATTAGTGAATATAATTATCAATAATAATAAATTAATAAAATTTAACTGTTTTCTATTTCTCAAAAATACTATAAATAATTTTATGAATTATAAAAATTAAATAAGTAATATTTAATTAAATAAGAATTATCGTTTAAATTCATCATAATATTATTTTGTGAATATTTCTTTAGTATTATTTATAATAAATTAAATGAAGCAGAATTAAGAAGAAGAAGCCAATGACATTAAATAAATTATGTTATAAAATAAAATAGATGTGTATAAATTAAAATGGCTTAAAAAAAAGTGGTATTTTTTATGTTAAAATTGCTGTTTTGACAACAAAATGTCATCATTATATTATATATATTTTTTAACATAACAAGATCCAGTAAATTGTAGAGATGCCCCTTATAAAACATTTAAATGTTACGAATAATTTTAAAACTTCTCCTTTTTAATTTTTGATATTAAAAACAAAAATTACCTACCTTTCAAAATAAAAATAAATTTCTACCACCTGTTCATACGACATGCTTTTCAATATGTATCTAATATCAATAAAAATAAAAAACAACGGCTTACCAAAGTTTTAAATTGAAACGATATTTAAAAAAATAAAACCATGAAAATAATCCACACACCCCTATTTTCTGGATACACTTCATCACTAAACAACCACAAAAACATCGATACTAACCTGATACTGCTGCCAGTATCTGGGGAAAGGTACCATAGAATTTGTCCGTGACACTACCAGGCAGCAGCATTCTGTAAGAGTCTGAAAGAACAACTCTCGTAAATCTAGCCCAGTATTGTTTTCGTGACCTTGGCAAGGCTGAAAAAGTCGTACCGCAAGACTTAAATTCAGTGAGTGAGGATTAGTGCAGTATAAGGAAATGTTACGGATTTTCGTATGAAACAATATAACAAATTATTCTTGAAATAATTGTTTTTACTATAAATCCCATTTTAAATAGTCCATATATACGTGCTTTATCTGTGTTTTAAACTATGAGAAATATTAAAAGCATAAAAGATGAGTAAATTATTTATATTTTTACAATATTTAAAAGTATCTATAAAATTCATTGTGTTCTTTGAACTTTTTGTAATATAATATTAATATATCATATGAGAAGAACAGATTTATTACTTTAAATCACTGATTAATTTTTCAATAAAAATATTAGTTTAAGCATAAAACATAAAAAAATAAAACAGGGTTTCGAGACAAAAAGAAAATAAATCTATTATCAGTAACTGCGTTGACATTTTAAGAACATCAAATTTGATCGTTATAATGTAGGCCAGAATTATTTTATGTTCTTTTACAATTAGATCTGTTTAAATGTAAACTTTATCTTAAAATCTCCGTGTCGTATCAGTCGTTTTTGTTTGGTGTATTTTTAAAAAAATAATAATATATTATTTTTAATTTTTCTCATTATCGTAGATATACCACAGTTTAACATGATATAAAATGCGGGATAAAGTTGGGCCAGGAAAGAAGATAAGATGAGTTTTGTTTTAATGTTTTTAACAAGAAGTACAGTTAGTCTTAATGATAACCAAATTGATTTATTTAAGAGCGTTTCTAATTAAAGCCGTTCTGTCTTAATACTTCTTTTGCGAAGTGCTGTATTGCTGCTATTTCTGCCTGGAATACTGCCGCATGTTTACCTAAGCTCAGTGAGATTCTTGTCTTTGGCTTGGTACTATATATAGCTACTTTTGAACCTTTATGGGTTTTGGAGCCGTTTGTATACCAGGTGAAATCTGCATGAATAGGAGGTCCTCCCGTCCACGCTTCCCTGTTTGGTATACTTACTTTATATTGCTTTTGAAAGCTATACTTTGGGAGCATTTCGTCTAAAGGCATTCCCATTATATATCTCGCTGTAGTCGCTGCTTATGGGTGATGAACCTTTGTGCAGTCTATATGTGACAGACCCGGCTTCACCTTGAATGAATATATGTAGTGTTGTTAGGTTTAGCATGACTTCTATAGCTGCTGTTCTCATAGCTCCCGTGGTACTCAGGCATGCTTGCCTTTAGATACCATTGAGCTGTCGAATGGCTCCAGCTTGCCGAGTCTTTGGCCATCATACCACTGACCCATAGGTTATCATCGGCCTTATTACTATATAGCCATAGGGACATTTTTGGTTGTAGTCACCAATTTTTTTTACACAACCTTCGACATAAGTTGAAGGATGTTGTGTTTTTTTGGGTGACTTTTTGCAAGTGTTGATTTAATGTTAACCTGTGGTTGGCCTCTTGAACAAATGGAATCTTTACTCCTTTCAGTACTGGTGACTTTAGTCCTATTGGTACTTTTCGTTTTGTAAAATTGACCCTTGTGGTTTTGTAAGGGTTTACTGTTAGTTCCTCCTCTCTGCACCACTCGTCAACAATGTTTAGAGCGGTTTGTAAGCGCTTCGATATTGTACCTGCGAATTTGCCTCTCACGACGATCGCCAGGTCATCGGCATACCCTAGGCAGTAAAAATCTGCAGATATTAGTCTTTTTATAAGTTCGTACACTAGGACTGACCAGATGAGGGGTAATAGTACCCCTTCCTGGGGACAGCCCCTGCCTGCTTTAGCTGTCTTTCTAGCATTTTCAGCATGAATGACGATAGACTGATTGGGCGGTACGACTTTGGTGTCATCATTAAACATTCCTACTTTAGAAAGGTATGTGACTTTCACCTTTTGCCACGCCTTTGATATACAGGGTGAGTCGGGAGGAGCGCACCAAACTCTAGGAGTATATTATACACGTGAAAATAATGTAAAAAAAAACTCATATGTTCTTATCCGATTTTCATTTGTTTTCAAGTTATAGCATATTATTTTCCTATATTATACTCCTAGAGTAGAGTAGACATCCAGCCGAAAAACACAGTTGTCAAATTGCAAAAATAAAATTCTTCATTGTAATTTATTAGAGAGTTATTGCAAGTTCACTTAAGATCAGTCACTATTAGTGCCGCTCTTATTTTGACATCTGAGCATGCACAGATCACTTCTATTCTAGAACTGACTTTAATAAAGATTGTGCTTGTCCTTAATTGTGTATGTTATAAGGACTGCAGTTAGTGGCCACTTTATGGTTTTCGGATGCGCTCGCCAACATTCGTATCGGTTCGAAATTTTTTAATATTAAATATTTAACATCATCGTCATCTAAACCTTCTAAAATGGTAATTTTAGTGCCTCTTCCATATTATGTACTATTATAAACAACAAAAAAGATAAACTATAAGTTAATGTTTTTAAAATAAGGTTAGAAATATGTATAAGGAAAAGGATTCTAATGTCAAAATTTCAGGTTTGCAATAAGTCTTATTTTAGCATGAAACTTATTTGCGTTTAATTACTTTGTCACTATTAGTGGCTGACGTTATAGAAATTTACAGTATCTCTCTATTATTTTTATGTTTTACAAGCATTTAAAAATATTAGCAGGATAGAAAGTATTTTTATAATTTGTCTGTTCCTGGTTTAAAAAAAAGTATTGTGACTTTACTATACTGTAAGCAAGAAAATCCCTGTATCAATAATAAACTGCATTTTTGTTTACATATAAAAAATTCATATTTGACAATTAATAGCTATATTGTAATATTGTTATAAATTTCATCATTTTTTCAATGTTTACTACATCAACAGTAAAAGTACAAACGTATGTAGGTACTAATTAATATTGTATTTTTCTAATTATTTATATTATTGAATGAAAAAATAATCTTCAACACCCATACCGTCTGAATTATTCGCAAAATGCTGTAGATAACTTTATAAAAATATGTATATTCTGGTAATTAGAAAAATATTCCGAAAAGAATTGAGTAAAGCTATAATAAAACTATACAATGTATATTTTGTTTATATAAAGTCCTCCTAATATTTTAATCCTTTTATAACTATTTTTGAAGAGTAAAAATATAATAAAAAAATGTATGCAACCAAGATCCATTTTAATCTTATTTTTAATCGGTGTTTTAATTATTTACGTAGGATTTTGTTACTCCATTTTTATTACTTATTTTAAAAAACGTCATTAAAAAAAAAGATAAAAAGTTCTAACATCGAAAAATTCGACTATTATATTAAATACTATAATTACCAACACATCAGTGCAAGAGAAGTCAAGTAGTAATAGATGCAAAAAGTGACGTTACGTCATAATAATTTCCCAACAAGCTTAATTTGTTTCGATATTTTTTTGTCGTTAAATTTTGTTATAAATTTTTATATATCAATAAAGATAAAGTTAGTTTTAAAATAAACATTTGTTTTTGTAATTATATTATAATATTATTCATCCCAACGATAATCATAATTTCGAGCGCAAAAATTTAAAAAATGTAAAATATAACCAATATATTTCCCTTTATCGACCAGCCCGGTCCTGCTTTATGTAATTATTATCGCTAATTGAAGCAGCCATCCTACCTGCATGCCTAGTCGATTTTAGAATATTTTATCTTAATATGCTGTTTTGCTGTTGCAGTCAATTAGTTCAGGTTGAGATATCACTGTGAGCAGATCAATATAGTTAGTATAAATTAGTATTAGTATAGGTAATATTAGAGTATAAATAAATTAGTTTCCTGTTGTAAATAAATCAATAAATAAACTTCTTCGTGTCCAAATATAAAATAAAAAAAACCATTTCAATTTATTAAAAATTTATTTTTCCTTGTTACAAATATACAAAACAGTTTTTACCTTTATTGTAAAAAAATAAGACAATAAGCAATTCCTAAGACTAGTGGCACTGTATATAATTTTTTGCAGGACTCTCCTATAATGTTTTACATATTAGGGCAACAAATCAACATTTTTCTTGAAATAAAATCAAACTGCCTCCATGTTTGAGTTAAATTTTGTTGATCATACCTTATGTCAAGCAATACGGCAATCAAGTTTTGTCTATGTCTACAGAGTGTTTGTGAAAAGTATTTTCATCGGCTTAATTTGATCTAAGAAATAAGTGATACGTTTTTGTAAATGCCTTTATGTTAATTGTTATTTTTTAATTTTTAACTCATTTTAATTTATTTTTTCATGCACTGCAACTAGTTCTCCAAATGATGGGTTGTTGACAGTAACCTTAAATTAGGTAATTTAAAATGTTCTTGTGTTGTTTGTCCTAATAATTCTATACCAGTCAGTATAATTTTACATGTCATCATTGTTGAAGTGTCTTATCCTAATAGTTAATAACCAGCAGTTACATAATTGGTTATTTTTGAGTTTTAAAATTATGATTTTTAAGAGTATTAGTAGAAAATAAAACGTCATATTTTCTTTTAAATGTTTAGTAAACCAACAATTCTAATTTTAAAGTAAAAAGAAGAAGCGCTAAAATAAATAGGCCTCAGTTTAAATAGTCAAAAATGGAAGCTACCAGTATTACTAAGATCAAATAATTTTAGTTGAAGGCAAATCCAACTGGGTAACTTGAAAATAAAAGATGTGTATTTTGTTAGAAGACATTCCTTGTACTACAGATGTTGTAAAGTAAAAATTAACGATACCAGATCCATTAGATCCTCAAGCAAATAAAGATAAAAAGAAGAAATATAAAAGTGATCTGGAAACATTTGCAAAGGCAGATAATAATACACTTGTAGCAATTAAAACTAATATGACTAAAGAGCACCTACAGAAAATTACAAATGCTAGAGATGTATGGTTAGAATTACACAGATTTTTTGATGCAAATGATGATGATAAAACATATGAAATTCTTTAATTTTAAGAAACGAGAAGATAATATCTCTACAAACATGTCAAAGCTAAGAAACTTGTAACTTAAACCCCGCCCCTCTACATTTGATGATAGAGAATGTGGCAAAAAGGACACGATACAGAATGATTAGGAATGGAGTAATCAGACGAAAGTTTACTTGCTTCAGGACTAAAGATACCTGGGACATGCCCCAGGATGAAATGCTAGAGAAGTACAATTTTGTGAAAAACTTTAAAACCACAGAGCTGGGCTGCAAGAAAGAATGGAGTGAGGAATCTATCGCGCTTGCAACTTAAAGACGTGCTATTCAGTGGTATGTGGACGATTCCAAAACCATAGAAGGAACTGGAACAGGAGTATATGGGCCTAGAACCAAGCACTCCGAAAGCTTGGGAAAATACACAAGTATCTTCTAGATAGAAATTCACGCCATCGAGAAGTGTATCCTGTTTAACATCGAGAGAAACTATCATAGACAAGATATTATCATTATGTTCGATAGTCAAGCAGCCATCAAAGCGCTGAGCTCTTCGTAATCAGCTCAAAAATGGTCTGGAGATGCCTAGAACAATTGAATGAGCTAGACGAGAAAAATAGAGTTACTCTCACTTGGGTCCCGGGACATAACGGGGTGTAGGATAACGAGATTGCAGATAGTCTTACAAGAAAAGGGGCTCAAACATGACCTAAGCCGTTCTGCGGTATCAGCAGTAACATAATATTAGGAGAGATTAAAAAAGAACTGGGCAGTAGAAGAACCGATAATTGGAACAATCTCTTGAGGCTGAGAGAGGCCAAGATACTTCTGGGTGCATATAACCAGAAAAGATCGGAAGCCTGCATCTGCCTGAGGAAAAACAGGCTACGTATTGTAACAGGGATCCTTACCGGGCATTGCTGACTAAAAGGACACCTAAGTAAACTGAGAGTAGTAAAGAATAGTGAGGAGGAGGGCGAAACCTCCATTCTACATCCTAACTGATTGTGCAGCACTTGAGAATCCAAGGGCACTATATCTAGGAGTATATTAAAGAGAAGAGGGAGATTTACCTAACTTGAAGTCACTTTAAATCCTACACTTTCTTGAGAAAATAGGATTGGAAGGGTCGTGATAGGCATTGACACATTTCCTTAGTGCATTGGCGACAGAAGAGGGCACAATAGATCTTTTATTATTAATACCCCATTCTCAACATACAACATAACAAAACATATATTGGTTAATATGGGAATTAGGATAAAATATTTCTATGAATTTTCTCCATCTTAATTTTTAAATAAGGTATAGATAAAACTAAATACAAGAAGATATAATAACTTATGATAATTATCAGCCAATTATTTGATGAAAAATTAAGTATTGCTTTCATCCACACTGCGTTGTCCTTTCAAAATCATCTGAATTTGTTCTAGAGATTTTCCCTTAGTTTCTGGAATAACAAAGTAAGTAAATGCAGCAGTTACGAAACAGCACACCGAAAAGACATAAAATGGATATTCCAGTCCAAAACTATCGCCAAGTCTTTGATAAATGATCAAAGATAATATTGACGCAATGACATAGCACCCGTCTGCTAAAGTCATACCATAAGCTTTCATTTTAGCTGGAAATAGTTCTGCAGTTAGCACTATAGGAACAAGACCTAAGCCAAATTTAAAAACTATAGCATAGACCATTACACAAGCTATAGGGATCCAACTAGCACTTGTGGTCTCGTATCCAGAATGTTTCATAGTAAAAAAGACAGCAAGAACCATTAAACATACCCCCGTCGCTATGCTAGATGAAATCAACAGACTTCTTCTACCAAATCTGTCCATAAATACAGAAGATATACTTGCCGCTGCTAACATTAAAGCTGCAAACAGTATTCCTGAAGTGGATGGTTCCATATATACAGTACCACCTGCGGCTAAAATAGTATGTATATTCATAAGTAGTACGCTGATACTGCTAAAATGTTGAGCACTGTTTAGAAATAACATAATCATCATCGCTTTAAGATTGCTAGGAACCAAAAATAGATCCTGAAATTTTCCTCTTTCTTCTTTTTGTCTTGCTATGGCAGCTTTGATGTCTTCAAGTTCTTTATCGATATTCGCGCCTTTTTCTCTTAGTCTCATTAAAGCTTTTTTAGCTTCTTCGGGCTTATCTTTATAAATTAAAAAATAAGGACTCTCTGGCATAAATGGAAAAATAATTAGCTCGGTTATTACTAGTCCTGCTCCGATTACACAGTGAACGTAAAAAGGTACAAAAGGAGCTACAGCATATATAAGCAGTATTCCAAAAAGCATCATCAAATATATTAAGCTGCTAAGAAATCCTCTTATCCTTTGATCAGCAATTTCTGCTATATACATTGGAGTCGCAACGAATGCTGTATTGCCAACTGCGCCAGATAAAGCTCTTGCTACCAGCAAATATTCAACTCGTGGCGATACTGCCATAACAACCCAAATAATTAAACTTGCAAACGATGCTAGTAAAATGGAACGTTTTCTACCGATTTTGTCTACCAAATACATAGTCATCCAAAGTCCGCAAAATGCTCCGACCATGACGCAATTTTCAAGCCATTCACCTTCAAATTTGGTTACTTTAATTGGGGAATCTGGAGCAAGAAGGATTGGTAATACTGGTGCGCTCCACCCATATTGCATTCCATCGCTGAATGCTACTAATGATCCTGAAACAAAAAAAAGGAATACTTTATTTGAAAAATATATTATTACAATTATTATTATTATTATTAAACAGGATAGAAAGTACACTGTTTTGTTTAGTTAAACGACAATATTTATTAAATTATCCTAATACAATACAAATACTATTTCTATATAATTTAATGCGTCCGCTTGGGTTTTTTAAATATTATTTTATCAAACGATCCTAGAATCTGGCATTGATAGGACAGGCTTGTATGTCACGCGCCCGGTGGGGCAAAATTATAAAAAGCTGGACAAAACCTAATCTTTTAACAAACCTCAATAAAATTAATTAATATTGTGTTAATATTAAGAAAGTGATTTTACAATATTTTGAAACATTTTACAAGGTGTTTCAAATTATCAGGTCACAACAAAGAGTTTAAATAAACAAGAAATGTATTTTTTTATGACTAAATTATTATTATTTAAATATCGAGAAAAATGCTACTGGACAATTTTTAAAAATTGTACAGGATGTTTCAAATTAACAGATCACTGTTAAAAGTTTAAATTGGAAATAAAAAAGGTCCTTTTTATGTTGATTGAAATGATAAAACGGAAAACATTTCATATAGATTTAATTATATCAAGTAATCCCTTACTTTAAAATTCATATATTAAGGAAAATGTAATCAATTAAAAGACGAATTTTACTATTAAACAGCTTTATTTATGTTTATTTTTGCATATTAAAAATACATTGGTTTTAATATTACAAAAAAGTTAATTTTCCTCATAATCTTCCTAGGAATCTTTACTTGAATAGTCATCCATCTGCGGTGGGAGCACTGTTGGATTTGTAGGTTATTATAAGTTGAATCCAACACAAATTATTAAAACGGCTTTAAGGCGCGATTACCAAATGGACTGTCTCCTGTGGGTGCTAGCTGCAACCATCTCCATGTGGAAAATGAAATTCCAACACTTTGTGAAAAACAATTTATTGTGCAAAAACGCTACACGACAACTTTGAAATCTGTACATATTTACAATATTTTTATTTAAGAACTACCTACATACCTAACCCTGCACTGGGATTTCATATTTTGTTTTATGTACTATCTTTGTTCAGATAACTTAAGTGATTTTTGTCTAACAGAATAGAATTGTCATAATGTTAGTGAGAGTCGATCTGTTCTTCGTGAAAGCACAAACCTCTCTGGCGTTTTGCGTTGTTTTAAAGAGAGAGATACATATATGACTACATCACCTAAGCTAGTTAGCCTTTAGTTTTTCACGTCGAAGTCGCTTGGCGCACACGACTACTGTCACGTACACACACTTGTTCTTAGCCGTCAACTATGAACACCTGGGTTCGCGAGCACAGAACCGTCTTTAATATGTTTCAAACGGTTTTGAGACAAGCACTTCTACAGCTGTAAACAAATCCAAAACGTCTTTTTCGAAAGATTTTGACATTCTTGTAGTTTTCTGATAGTTGATATAACTGGACCTGAACATAGAAGAACTCTATTAAAAATATCTTCCAAAATAGGCTTTCTGGTGAATTTACGTGCAAAGCTTTCCCCATATCTTTTTTCATCATTATGTAGAGCTTCTTGAGCTTAAAATCATATGTACTGTAGTCGGCATATTGATTCATGGATACTTTTTACCTTAAAGCTTTGCAGTAGATATTGCATATTTTCAAGACTTTCTAGAAGTAAAACATTTTCGAAAAAACGACGAGCAGTGTTTGCTATTGCCATAACTAATTTAAGGCCCATTTTGGACTTGAAATCCTCTTAAATGTTTTTCTTCTTTTCTACTAAGATCCTATTATTTTGTTGGCCTTCAGCCTGCCATTGCTTTATGAGCAGTTTGTACGCCATGTGAAGTAGATATTCAAAAAATGTTATCCAAAAAACAGCGAACTTGTATTAATATCTTTCTTCAATACATTATTGATTTTGATAAAGTTTTTAAAAATTCTCTCCACAAATGTAGCACTTCTGAGTAGAGGTTGTGGAGGTTGCAGCATATGTACACTTTGCCATCAATCATTATAAATAACAAGCTATGGGATATGTAGACCTCCATAGTACCCAAATTAACAGTTGTAGAAGTTACATTTTTAATTTGATTCCTAATGTAGGAAAATATTTGTATTGCCCATATCTAATTTCTATTGCTAACCTTTTAGTAGTTTATTTTTGCATGCATGGAGGCTTGACAGTCCAAAAATAGCGAACTTGTATTAATATCTGTCTTCAACACATTATCAAGTTTGATGAAAATTTTGGAGGTCTCTCCTTAAATGTAGCGCTCCTGAGTAGAGGTTGTGGAGGTTGCAGCATTGTACATTTTTCCATCATGAATTGTAAATAATAAACTATGGGATATATAGATCTCCATAGTACCTAAATTAACAGTTGTAGAAGCTTAACCTTTAATTTGATTTGCAATATTACTACACTCAGCATAGCTTACGCTATATCAGTACTAAAATACTGTTCATTATTCTTTTTATATTCAAAAATACCTTGTAATATGATTTGTTACTACAAAATATCCAGTCTTCTCCACCATAGTACAAATCAGTTTTGATTATTAATGTAATTTCTGCATTGTAGAACTTTCGATTGGACCTTTAACTGTTACCTGTTACTCTTACATATGACTAATGCAGTGGTGTTACCCTCATGTTAACATTTTCTTTATTTTTATTTTTTTCGTTTCATGTTAGTATAGTATATTACAACTAAACACTTTATTTCAAGAGTTAATTCTAATTTATTTCCAGGCTTTATTCATTCAGTTTAAGTACCTGTCTTTTAATGGTTGAAACCACGAATTTAGTCTTGAAAACTTATCCTTGTTTCTATTGTTATGCCGTCAAATATAACTGGTAATTAACGCTCTATTTTCCATATGTTATATAGAATATATAGATACTTAAAAAATATAGATTAGCTACTATATGTTTTAATTTTTCTAGATGAGTGCTCAAACTTCTAGTTTATTTCTAAAACATATATTTACATGTTTTTCAATTTTCTTTTCTATATGTTCAGTGTCATATTTGCCTTAAATTCTTTAATGTTTGTTGATTTAATAACCCTCTTATTCTTCATTAATTATCTCCCAAAGAAATTAAAAGTTGGAATCTATCTGGTATAGTTCAAATGTTTTTTGTTTTTGATTAATAATTTATTTTTGCATATTCTTATCTTTTAAAGTTATCTTTAGGTCAAGATGCAGGTCATTATTTGGACGATACGAGGGGTATATTTATGTAATCTACCTAGCATGTGCTGAGCATTTTATGTCACTTATTTAAAAAAAATTATAACTATCACACTCCTAAGATTTTGTTTTTGGTAATAAAGTAGCAAATTTTTTTGCAGAGCACCACTCCATTTTTTTTTATTTGTTTATTACAATATAGAATACAATACAACATACAATATCTTCTAATTTCAAAGTTATATTACAGCAAATAATTTGGAAAGTGGTTAAATATTACAAAAGTATTTTTTCTACACCCACATGGATATTAGCTTATCTACGCACAGATTACAAAACGAAAAAAGTATATAATCAGACTGTAATCAGAATCAGGGTACATAAACTATGGTAGGTACCCTGATTCTGATTACAGTCTAATTCAGGTAGTAATGACATCGTAACGAATTATCGAGAATTTAAGAGAAGTGAATGACATCGCAGACAAGCTTTGTTTTTACAGATAGCGAGCATTGAAAAGTTAGCCGATGTAAAAAATTTAAGATTTTTCCATTACGGTTCATTTTAGAGGAATCATGTGTAGAACAAAAAATATAGAGCATGATATCGGGACCATTTTCAAAATATTCGCAATTTCTAAAATATTTCCGGAAATAATTTTGCACTTTACCTCAAATTTCCCGAATTCGGTCCATTTTAGAGGAATGTACGGAACAAAAATTATAGAGAAATTTTTATTTGAAGAATTTTCTTTAAAATTGGAATTTTGCACTTTTTGTGAAATTTCTTGAATACGGACCATTTTAAGAAAATCATGAGTATGATAAAAATTATAGAGAATAACATCACAAACAACTTTTATTTAAACAATCTTCTTTTCCAAGCGTAAATTAAAGATACATTTCTTAAAATAGAAAAACAACCCTCTATAAACCCATACAGCACAAAAACAGTAAATATTTCAAAAATGTGACACTGAAATATTTGTAAAACGTTCCTAAAATGTTAAAATATCCTGTAAATGTAATATTTTATATATTTCATAAATAATAATTTGAAACATTTCAGAAATATAACATACTTATATTTCAGAAATGTATCCGATAACAGACGCAAACTTCCAATTATTTAGAATATATGGTTGTCTCTGGATATAGGCTGAAATAAAATTATATTACTTAAAATAAAATTACTATAACATAACCCATCTTCTTCCTCTTCTTACAAATGAGAAATTTTGGCCATTTAAAACACAACCCATTTTGTAATCTTTTGTGTAACATTTATAAAACATTTTCAGTGAAATATTTAAATAAAATATTTCAAAAACGTGTGCTTAAAATGTTATAGTTTTAAGACGTTTGAAAAATTTCTGAAATAATGTGTCCCAATGAGCACACGTACGTAAAAAAACGTTAGAAGGTTCGAATACAATAACGTTTTTTATAAAACTTGGTTTTTAGTTAAAACCAACGTTAATATTCTAGGTATATTCAATAAAAACGTTTAAAACGTTTAAAAATATTTTTTTCTACGCTCATGTCAGTAAACGTTAAATATGGCACGGTAAACATTCCTTGTAAATGACATTTAACAATAACATGTACGTAATGAGATCTCATAACATACACGTGCGTTTTGATAAGAAAATATAAATTTCTTGCGCGGCTTCGTGCGTAAACTTTTTAACTTTGTGCGTAATGGGTTACTTACAACTCTTGTTACATAATATACTATTATATTCGTTTAATTTTTCAACTAAAATTTTAACGTTGAATTTTCAACCAATAACGTTTTTTATACCAGGCAACGTTATATTTACGTTGAAAAAAAGTGTATGTGTTCATTGGGGTGGTGTATTGGAAGAACCTCCAGATGCTCCAACTATTTACGAGTTACTGAAAGTTATTGAATAAGATGTTACAGTGTAGCTGAAAAACAAGCTAGTCTACATATGACGGCACTCAAAAAAGCCGCAAAATACAGTAATCTCGACAGGCAAATAAATGCCATCGTGGAAGACTTGACAAAAAAAAAATATTATTTATTAATCTTATTATTATATAAAAAATAAATTATTCTTTTTTCAATAAAAACGACAATTTTAAATGTCATAACATACTAATGTAAAGACTATTTTCGCAGAGAAAGATAAATAAGAAATTTTGTTTTATGAAAGTTAAATAATATTTAAAAACTGACAAGCTTCTCTTGTACGGCACTCCGTATATAATTTTTGAGCCGAAAGCACCTTCTCAGGTTAAACTAAAGAGGTGACATTCATTATATTACTATACTATTGGTACCGATCCTTGAAAGCCCGAGTTGCGAAGGGTATTTAGGGGCCTATTCAGTAACTCTGAACGACGTCGTTAATAGACGATAATCGTTCACAGACGACTTTTCTTATTCAGTAGACAACGATTGTCGTTGAAAATAGACAAATATGGTTGTAAAATTGTCGTTCATCAACGATAGCCAAAGAGCTGTCGTTAATAATATGAAGTGTCGTTATAGTGATTTTTGCATTCCCTCTCATTTTTTATTATGAATCAGGATATGTTCTAAATAATAAAAACACTTTTTTACAAATTTTACAACTAAATTGCCATATACCTAATACAGCAAGTAAAATTTGTAAGGAATTTTTTTCTAATTTATTTAATTATTTTAAAAATAAATCGGATTTAAAGTTAGGATTGCCCATTCAACCATTTACTATTGGATTCTTATTAACAGTGCTGTTCCTAAAGTAGCACTGCGAAACAGTAACAAAACCTATGGAAGTACCTATACTTCTCCGTAACCTACAGAAATTTGGTTTGTCTTTCAAATCCAATAAAAAATACATCTTGTACTGTTCTCGAGTTGTTTTTTGTATTCTTTTGGAATAGTTCTCAGTTTTTTTTAATATATCCATACTCATTTTAATAATCCCTACATACAATACGACCAGCAAAAATGGCCCGGGAGAAACAGAATTCCTACGAATCGAGAATCGACCCCCTGATCGTGTTGTAGGTTAAGAACAATAATTAATATATTCTGAAAAACAAATGAATATATCTACTGGTTGAATTTTTATTTTACGTTCCTAAAAAAATGTCAAATATACCGGGTGTTGAAATTAAAGGGGTACAGTTAAATACCGCCTTTTATAAAAAAAAAAAACTAAGTTTTATAGTTTTTTGGGTGTTACTCAATAAGTAGAAATCCAATAAAAAAATGTTTTATTTAGAAGTTTCTTATTTTTTTATGAACTCTAAGAATACCTATGTAAAAAAATAGAGGGTTCCAATTTGAAAAAAAATCCACCTCGATATGGCCATATTATGGTCAGCTATAAAAAAATTAATTTAGCCAAAATGTTTCCCCTAAAAAACTATAAAACTTTTGTCTGATACTTTTTTTTATAAAATGCATATTTTTGGCGATATTTAACTGTAAAACTTTAATTTAAACACCCGGTATAATCATCAACATACGTTCTTTTATCACAAAACACTAAATTATAATACCAACTTACTAGAAATCATCGTTCAGATTTGGTAACTAGAAACAACGTAACGACTTTGTTATTGAATAGAATTTCAAAAATTATCGTTATAAAAGTCGTTGGTTGAACTGTCGTTAGCTTAACGATGTCGTCCATGAACGATAAATTACTGAATAGGGCCCTTAATCTACCTGTAGCCTTACGCCCGAAATGCGAAAAATTAAGTATTCCACTCGAGTTGCGACGCACAAGATGCGCATAAATCATAGACAGACTGCAGACTGCGGACTGCAATATCCCCATTCGCCAGTGAGAGGACGTAGTTAAAATAAGTTACTTATCCAAATATAATTAATCGTCTCTTCTTCATTTTACTTGATGCGTTGATTAACCTAGTATATATTTCATATATTCATCATTGACTTATTTTCAGAAAAAGTCCAGTATTACTAGTAATGAAGAAAACTTAACATTATTTAAATTGGTAAATAGATAATTTAAAACCCATTCAAATTAGCTATTAGTCAACTCCTATTTCAATTTAAAATTTTCAAGGGAGTAACTACATTACCAGAGGGATTGAAATTGGGGAAAAATTTTTTCTAGAAATATTCTTCATCAGAATTAAAAAAAGACCAATACGAGCATTTTTTTGAATATTTTTTAGTAGTAGTAACAGTTTATGTTCGCACTGAATAATAAACTGCGTACTCTGTAGCTATACATACCTGATACTACTGCTATTATTTGAGGAAGAGTTCCTTGAAATCGACTTGCTGTAGGAATAGCAGTCATTTTTATTTAAAAACACACTTAAAAATTAATTAAAGATCTTTCGACGTTTAAAAAGTACTTTTGAGTTTACTAAATTTTTTCTTTTTATTTTAAAGCCTATATATTTTGTTAAAACCTCACGAGTCGTACACATATTATAACATACTAATAAAATTATTAAATTAATGTTGAAATGGTTAATTATATTACTATCTTTATAATATTTTAATTGCTTTATCACTATTAAGTATAATAAACAAAAATAAAAAGTTTAAATAATGTCTCATGTACTGGGACCAAGACATTAAACAGGTAAATCTTTGTTAATATTTTAATTTGAACAGGACCGTCTTGCTAAAATTTTACTTTTTACTAATTTGAGAATTTAAAGGTATACAGGGTGGACCGGATTTAATTTACGTATACAGAGATCTCGTAAACCGTGGGTAAAATAGAACTGTGGTCTAACTTCTCTGATTAAACGGGGATTAGAAGTAACATACAAATGCTTGTTCCTGTGATTAAATATTCCACTATTAGTAAAGGAGCATTCATCAGTCCATAATATCTTTTTGTTGAAAGAACGGTCATTGCGCAGTTTTCTAGTATACCAACGACAAAACATCAGTCTTCTATCAGAGTCTCACAGCGTGTAATTTCTAGACTTTTTGAAATTTATACCCGTGGTATTTATGTTTCTTTAAAATTCTTTTCCTACTACACATTCTTTAGCTATTCGCCTAGTAGAATTTTCAGGGTTAATATGTATATGGGTAAGAACATTAATTTCATTATCAGTATGTCGAACCTGATATCTAGTTCTCCTTTTTTTCACACTGCTATGCTCTGCCATGTTTTTTGAAATTTAAGTAAACATCCTCTTATATGGCTGTTGTCTATCAGGATATAAATCTAAATAAGTCTGAGCTGACCGGGTTTCATTCCTATAGCATCTTATGTACACATCATATATATCTTTCTTCTCTTCTTCAGTATAACGAACCATAATATTTATTTAATTTTAAATTATTTAAAGCTAAAAAGGTACTGTAATATTAGATGTTACAGATTATAATAGAAATATTGGTGACAAGTTACAACTGACTGCAAGGCAAACATGATTTTGTTAAGATCTTATGTATGCAAAAATGAAAACATTAAAGATAGAAAAAATACGGTGTGAGAAACCTAAGCATAAGATTTTACAGAAAATCAGGTGATAGGAATTTGTAGATTGCTTGACCGTTTTGTTTTTCATTTTATATTTTTGTTATTAGCTCTATTATTTGTAGAATGTGTACAACCATAATTCGTTCTCTATTAGTCTTGTGTACTGGTTGTACTTAATCATGTTTGATAAAAAATTGTAACCCATTTTGTAATTAAATAATTCTTGTATTATGTTTCCAATAATATTTAAAATTTCACATTTTAAGCATTTTTTGTTTTTTAATTATTATTTAATTAGCCAACTTGTTTTAATCAAGTAAGAAACGAAATACCATCAGAAGCTACATAGCTGATGGTATTTTCATAGACGAAACGTTGTAAAAGGTAAAATGTAACATATCGTTGTATTTAGCTATACAAAAGCTATAAAAAATTACAGTTAAAAATCCAGGTTCATATTTAAAAAAATAAGTTGAAGGTGGCCCTGGAAATACGAAACGTCGTAATAAATTTTTTTTATCGAATATCTCCGGAACCTGTCAGAAAATCTGGAACTTCTATGGACCATTGTATTATCTGTCTAAATACGAAACTTTTTCCCCATTTAACTAACTTACGGTTTACGAGATCTCTGTATACGCAAATTAAATCCGGTCCACCCTGTATATAGGTTACATTGAATATCTTTATCTTGTTTTTATTTTAAATTCAAAACTGTATGCTTGATATCAAAAGGTAATAATACTATTTTAGTATTTAAGATAATTATGAAAAATGTTATTAGTATACAGTATGTATACGGGAAGTGTTCAATTAAGTTGAAAATGTTAACAAATTTTATGTTCTATGGTGTCATCCCAAAAACAGTCCTGTAAATGATTTGTCTTAAGAAAATATTACGTTTACTATATTCAGATAAAGTATCTAACTAGGTACAAAATTAAATATTAAATCACCCACTTTTTTTCATGATTCAGTGTTTTTTTAAATTATATCAAAAAGACTGTGGCATAAAGATTTTACGGGATACAACAGAAAATTACTTACATATGTTTTATATTATTATACAGAGTGGCCCAAAAGTCTGGAAACGGCAAATTATCTCATAAATTCCCAGTCCTTATTTTACAAAATTTGGGGTACACCCATTTTGGGATACGGAGATTCCAGATTTGATATTTGCAATGTTGCCAGATTTGCCGTTTCTCTTATATTATTAGTCACCTTGATTTTTTAAATTAATTCATTACCCTGTATATTCAACTACATTAGACGTAACAATTGAAAGATTACAACATTTTTAACATTATGGTTACTTTATCAAGTGTTCAAAATATGCTGCATTTGTGAGTTGACAGTACCCTAATCGATGGTAGAATGCGTCTACCACATTTCTCCATGATTGTTTTATTTATTTGAGACCTTCCAGACTACATAAAATCATGTTACATATGGTTGAACTGGTATTGAATAGGAGATTCCAATAATCACTGAATATACAGGGTGATGAATTTGAAAAACCAAAGTGACTAATAATATAAGAGAAACGGCAAATCTGGCAATATTGCAAATATGAAATCTGAAATCTTCGCATCCCAAAATAGGTGTACCCTAAATTTTGTACAATTAGGACTAGCAATTTACGAGATAATTGACCGTTTTCAGACTTTTGGGCCACTCCTCATTTTAGAAATGAACTTTTTTAACCCTAGAATACTATTATACGTAAAAATTACGTTTCTGTTCAAAAACAATTTTCAATTTAATTTGAGATCATGATATTTATTTTTGTATTTTTTTTATACTGCAACAATTATTGTTAGTAAAGATTTAATAATAGATGTAGGTATTCTAATATTTGTTGACTATCAACCCTTTGATTTTGTATCGATTATGATGCCTTATTTTTAAATTTACCACTATTTGCCCTATAGCTAAGGTTCTGGCACGTTTCTTATACAGAATACCTTCGTAGTTTTAATTAATTATTATAATAACCTACTTATAACTATGAAATTGTTCCAGCTCTTCTTACATTGTTTCTCTTTAGACCACTTCAAACTTTACAGCTATATCAGTCGCTTTTGGTTGCCAGATATCTAAACCTCTATTATACATGTTATACAGTTAGTGGCAGCATTAATACCTACCTATTTAGAACCCTCCTTTAGAAGATTATAAATCATATGACAAATTTGGAGAATTTTAGTAAAATCGAATTGATTGCGTTTAAAGGGAGAGTTTCTAAATTACTATTTTTAACTACTTAGACATGCAGAACTCACCAAAATAGGTTAAATATTTTATGTAAATGGTTAATCGAAAAACGTTTTGTTTTCTAGATACATGGTGTAAAAAGTTATTTTCTAAACATAGTTTTTAGTTATTATTTCCGAAGCATTTTATAGTACATTAATGAACATTACACAGTATATAGAGTTTTATTTAAAAAAATGCTCAAATTAAAAATACCAATCGACATATCCGAGCGTTTTTTCGAACTTGCCCTCATTTATTTATTACCGAATTTATTTCAATTGGCTGTTCGAACACTGTATACAATTACTAAGTTTAGATAAATATTTATACGATTTTTTTTCACTCTAAACCATTTTAATTATTTTATTAAATAAATGTCACTTATCAAACATAATATACTTGTCATTATCATTACTTTAATAATATTAACTTTTCCATATCGCTCACTGGGTGCAATAGTGGCACATCACAAAATTAGTAGTTTTGAGAAAAAACCGATTTGTAAAATAAATTTTAAAGATTTATATATTCTATATCAACTCTTTTGATATTGATATATGTTTAAATTGGTATCAAATTGTATAACTCAAATGAACTTCCAGTCTTTGAAACGGAACCAAAGAAGCTTATTAATTATTGAAAAAAACATGATGGTACGTTGGAGGAGAAAATTTTTGGATGGCATACGGAAATACAGACTTTAAGGTAGAAAAAAATATTGCACCGACGAGACATGGTTGAATGAGGGCCACAAAAAATCAAAAGTATGGCCAGACCTAAATATCAAAAATTAGAGACAGGCGTTTCTGGAAGGACTCTCTACGGGGTTAAAAGCTCCATCTGGAAAGGAACGTTGATTGATAATAGCCCACATGAGGAGTGATTCTGGATTTTTAGAAGGGGCTTTGAATATATTTACAAATAATGGTTTTCTTCAGTTTTAAAGCTCGTAGAGCCTAACTCACTGATAGTAATGGACAACGCACCATACCACAGCCATAGAATTGAAAAAAAAAAAACACCAACTTCTGCCTCTTAAAAAGGCGAAATATTAGGCTGGTTGAAATCAAAGAACATACGTGCCGACAAAAAAATGTTAAAAGTGCAGTTGTTGCAAGTAGTGAAGTTGCATAAACCTACATTTATCAAATATGTCCCTTGATGAAATGAATAGTAAATGTATTGAGGCTTTCGCCATATCACTGTGAATTAAATGTTATCGAATTGATATGGGTACAAATCAAAAATGAAGTTATTTCAAAAAATACTACTTGCAAATTGGCTGATCTGAAGGTGTTATTTGAAAACGCTATAGCCAATGTAACACCTGCTACGTGGGCAGCATACATCAAACAAGGAAGAAAATAACATGTGGGATATCGACTTACGTGTTGAAGTTATAGACCAAATATTAATGACAGTCCTAGTGGTTGTAATAGTGAATTATTATGTTTTGAAACTAACTCGGATTCTTAAGATTACAATAATAAACAACCATAAGTTCAATGTAGACACTTACAAATAATATTAAAATATTAAAACATTCATTAGTTATTTACTGTTATTAACGCGAGAGCAGACTAAAATATGCAACTGCAAAATAGGTACAGACTGCATAATTAAGAAGTTTTCTTGATTTCTTATTTTATTCTTAAAAAATTATTTTTCAGGTTAAAGACATTGTCCTTACAATAAACTCCCCATTTTATAAAATATAAATACCATTTAGTTTTCGAAACATCCAATTAAATAATTTTACCTGCATGCCCCTTTTCGCTCCATCAACTTGAAGATGCGTCACTGTCGAAAATCGAACATAGACTAAAGTGAATAGGTATCCAGGATTCATTCTTATGTGGAATAGTATATGGTTAGGATTGTATTATTTTATTTTTGTACTGGTTTAAAAATAATCTATACAATATTTATTGCTAAACCTTTAAGTAGGTGGGTACAATAAAACAACAAAAATTTATTTATTTATTACAGATTATTTGATGTACTTTTTTATTATTTTACAGTTTCAAAAGTAATCTAAACACTAATCGGCTTAGGTACTATCAAAACTTTCTAAGTAAGATTACAGTGATTTTACAGGAGATACAAAAACCAATGTAGGTATTTTGAAATACGACAATGCTCTAGACTACACTCTAGATCAGCTATACTCAACCTTTTCTTCTTTCGGGGCACATAAATCTGTATGTTATGCTACACGGGCCACAATATTTTTGGGTGGTAACTAGAGTTGTCACATTTTTGAATTTTGAAATGGAAATAAAGAAATTAAAGAACAAAGATAGGAATCTGCTTTAAATATTTTCTAAAAAAAAAAGTGATATTGTTTGCTTTCCTTTACATAATTTCAAAAAAAAAAGTAAAAAAAAGGTCAAAAAAGGTCAAAAAAGGTAAAAAAGGTCAAAAAAGATCAAAAAGGTCAAAAAATGTCAAAAAAGGTCAAGAAAATGTAAAAAAAGGCCAAAAAAAAGGTAAAGAAGGCCAAAAAAGGTAAAAAAGGTCCTCATATTGTTTTAGTTTACATAGGTACTTTCTAAAAAAAGGTCCTCATGTTGTTTTAGTTGTTTTAATAATAAGCTTTAAAAAGTCGCAAAGATAGGACTGTAGATCAACCATTTCAGTTACTAATAATCAAACTTCAAAACCACAGAGCTGGGCTGCAAGAAAGAATGGAGCCAATAATCCATCGCGCTTGCAACCGAAAGACGTGCTATTCAGTGGTACAAGGACGGTTCCAAAACCATAGAAGGAACTGGAATAGGAGTGTATGGGCCGAGAACCAAGCACTCCGAAAGCTTGGGAAAATACCCAAGCATCTTCCAGGCGGAAATTCACGCCATCGAGAAGTGTATCCAGTTTAACATCGAGAGAAACTATCATAGACAAGAGATTATCATCATGTCCGATAGTCAAGCAGCCATCAAAGCGCTGAGTTCTTACGTAATCAGCTCAAAAATGGTATGGAGATGCCTAGAACAATTGAATGAGCTAGGCGAGAAAAATAGAGTTACTCTCACTTGGGTCCCGGGACATAACGGGGTACAGGGTAACGATATTGCAGATAGTCTTGCAAGGAAAGGGGCTCAAACACCCTTTGTAGGACCTGAGCCGTTCTGCGGTATCAGCAGTAACATAATATTAGAAGAGATTAAAAAAGAATTGGGTAGTAGAAGAACCGATAATTGGAACAATCTCTTGGGGCTGAGACAGGCCAAGATACTTCTGGGTGAATATAACCAAAAAAGATCGGAAGCCTGCATCTGCCTGAGCAAGAACAGGCTACGTATTGTAACAGAGATCCTTACCGGGCACTGCCGACTAAAAGGACACCTAAGTAAACTGAGAGTAGTAGAGGAGAGTGAGTGCAGATTCTGTGAGGAGAAGGACGAAACCTCCATTCACATCCTAACTGAATGTGTAGCACTCCAGAATCCAAGGGCACTATATCTAGAAGGATATCAAATAGAAGAGGGAGACTTACCTAACTTGAAGCCACTTCAAATCCTACACTTCCTTGAGAAAATAGGATTGGAAGGGTCGCTATAGGCATTGAGACATTTCCTTAGTGCAGTGGCGACAGAAGGGGGCACAATAGATCTTTTAGGTCGCAGTGTATTAACACCCCATTATCAACATAACATAACATACTAATAATCGTGTTTGAGGCTGCACAAAAAAGCTTGGTGGGCCGCACAAAACAGCTTGGACGGCCGCATGCCTCCCGCGGGCCGCAGGTTGAGTATAGCTGCTCTAGATAGAGCTTAAAATCGCCATAGACTTGCGAGGATTTGCAGGAAAATGTGTCGATATTAAAAGATTGTGAAATAATAAATAAAAAACTTCAGAGTCTAAAAATACAATTAGTTGGTTTTGATAGTAAGCCTGCGCAATATTCTGACTAAAAATTAAAACATTTAAAAAAACAAAATAAAAAATTTTAATACTTCTAAACAAAATAAACAATTTTAATACTTCTTTATCACATTTTTTGCATACATAATATACATACAAATTAAAATAATTATACATAGATATAGTAACTGTTACTGTACTAGGTATGTTATAATCAAAACATATTTGATTATGGTTTTTCATTTTTTAAAGTAATATTATTGAAAGAAATTCCCCAAATTGTTAGCTTGCTTACGGTTCCATTTAAATTTGTATGTGTTTATCAGAGAATTTACTTTTAATTAAGCGCAATAAGACATTTTTTTTTAATTTCTTAACCTACGATAGCGTGCTGTAAATCGCATCTCAGTCATACAGTATTCACATTAAAAATACAACCTTTGAGAAACATGAACTATACTTTTGAATAAGCAGTGAAAAATATGGCAGCGTGGCCTTCAACGTCAAGACATACTGCTCTTCAGGACAATCTAGTCCTAGACGCAAACTACCAAATTTTCTCTAGATAAAGACTGAAGAGGAATTTTTCATTTCAGACTAACTAGTTGCGCAGCGTTTTCACAAATATTTAATTTTTTCAAAAAGCACCCCTAAAAAATATGCATGTAAGATAACCCGGGAGCAATTGAAAGGGGATAATCAGGATCTAAAATTGGACAGACATACCAATTTGAAGCTTCATTGCTTGGCTAAAAATAAAATAAAAATACGTAATCACAAAGCTACCACAAAATGTTTAACTCTGCCAAAAATTTCAAAATTTAGCTTAAAATGTTCTAGCGATAATCCAAAACAGACGCAAATTGATGGAAAAACCTTTAGTATGTGATCCAATATTTCAACTCATAAAAACTATTTACAATACAATATCAAATATATAAAATTTCAATAATTATAATATTGTATTAATTAACTAATTGAGATTAACTCAGACCTGCATAGTTTTGTTAATTATATATGGATTTACCAGCATCTTCAATATTTCTACCTTTCAATATCATCTGTATCTCTTCTAAGCTTTTACCCTTTGTTTCTGGAATGAAAAAGTATGTGAAGATAGCAGCTATATAGCAGGATACAGAAAAAACATAAAAAGGATATTCTAGTCCAAAATTATCATACAATCTCTGATAAACTTGTAACGACAACAAACATCCAACAACATACATTCCGTCAGCTGTAGTCATGCCAATAGCTTTCATTTTCGTGGGAAATAATTCTGCAGTTAACACTATAGGAACCATTCCTAAACCTAATTTAAAAACAATGGCGTATGACAGTATGCAAACAATAGGAATCCAACTCACAGGCGCTGTATCATAACCAGAATGTTTTAAATTAAAGTATATAGCGAGCACCATCAAACACAGCCCTGTTGCTAAACTAGATGAGATCAAGAGTGTTCTCCTACCGAATTTATCCATTGTAAGAGAAGCAACAGTTGCAGCAGTCAGCATAAGAAAAGCAAAAAGAATAGCTGCTATATCTGACCGAATGTATATTGAACCAGCTTCTTCTAAAATAATATGAGTATTCATTAAAAGTACAGTAATACTACTAAAATGTTGAGCACCATTTAGTATAGCCATTATAATTATTGCTTTACGATTACTAGGAATTAAAATAAGATCTTGAAATTTCCCTCTTTCTTCTTTTTGTCTTTTTACGGCAGCTTTGATTTCTTCTAGCTCTTTGCTTATATCCACTTCTGGTGCTCTGAGTCTTCTTAACGACTTTTCAGCCTCTTCGGGTTG
This sequence comes from Psylliodes chrysocephalus, assembly GCA_927349885.1. Lineage (NCBI taxonomy): Eukaryota > Metazoa > Arthropoda > Insecta > Coleoptera > Chrysomelidae > Psylliodes > Psylliodes chrysocephalus. The sequence goes on from OV651825.1 coordinate 10,256,054, forward strand.
ATTTTTGTATAGCAAATAATAGGGACTTTCTGGCATAAACGGAAAGATACAAAGCTCCATGGACGATAGAACTGCTCCTAATATACAATGTGCATAGAAAGGAATAAACGGAGCTACTGAGTATATAAGTAGAATCCCAAGTAGCATCATTAAAAAAATAATACTGCTTAATAATCCTCTAATTTTTTGTTCAGCAATCTCGGCTATGTACATAGGTGTGGCTACAAAAGCCATGTTATCAGCCGCTCCTGCAAAAGATCTAGCTACGAGGAGATACTCAACACTTGGCGCTACTGCCATAAGTATCCAACAACAAACTGTTACGAACGATGATAATAACATTGATCGTTTCCTACCGATTTTGTCAACTAAGTACATGGTGAGTCCAAGCGTGCAAAAAGATCCTAACATTATAAGTATTTCCAGCCATTCTGCTTGCTGTTTAGTGACTTTAACTGGAGAATCTGGACCTAAAAGGATTGGTAACATTGGAGCGGTCCATCCGTATTGCATTCCATCACTGATTACCGTTAACGTACCTTAAACAGAATTATTAAATGTAAGTAAAGCAAAATATAAATTGTTTTAAATGAATATGTAGAATAGCTCCCGATTTTTATTCCATTACCTCACATGCATTAGCCAAGCAAGAATAAATTCGCTAATAGAACCGATCTGAAGGCTTTAGAAATTACTTCAAAAACACAGTACACAACTTACCATGTCACAGCTTGAATATTAGCAAACGCCCATATGCCGCAAGCTAGGACATGTATGTTTTCTTGGATTAAATACATGCCGATATCATTTTATCATTTTATTAAAAACCATCGGTTCATTATTGAACTGTAATAACAATCACAAAACGTTGGACAAATATTATAGTACAAAACAATGAAAATTGATATAAAAAACTTAAAATAAAATGATGCATTCTAGACATACAGAAGCTGTGAAGCTGTACAATTAATTGTACATTTATGATCAGCAAATATCACTTTTTAGGTTAGTTTTTTCTTCCTCTTAATTAAAATGAATCAAGAAATAATTCATTATGATTTGAATTACAGACCTGGATTCAATTTCCAACTGATGCGACCCTAAAGAACAATTAATAGATAATTCAGTACCCGTAACACCATCTAGCGTCTAGGGGGCGGAGTGCGGTTGTCGCAGGGTAGTGTTCTATGCTTGTGGCGGGCGCCTTCCGCACCTTTGCGCAGCTTAGGTGGTCAAAAATGCCGAAAGTAAGACCGGCGCGCGAACTCTCGCTTGGTGTCAAGAAGCAAGACACTTCTTTGGTGTGCGCTGTTGTAGACAGTCGTAAAAAAAAGTCGAATTATTTATTTTTATCATGTGGAAACACAAAGAAAAGGTGAAAACTAACGTATATCATCCGTGTAGGATGGTGGGACCGTTGGCCACCCTAATTTTTAAGAATTACGTACCGAATTAGGTAGAATTAATAATAGTGATCACTAATATTAGTTTACGTACTGAACTGTGCTCGAAGTGATGGTAAGCCCAGTGGGGTAATTGGCTATGTGAACGTACAATAGCCAGTTATTTAAAGTAAATGAATTTTAATGTACCAGCCCTATTACCGAAGGTCTCCTGGAACAGTTGCGTACAGCAGAGCAACGCCCGGCGGGGGGAAAAATGGCGTACCATACAGAACAAAAGGTCTAAATTCCCTCATTGCCATTCAGCCAGACACAGATTCGTCCATAATTAGAACTACCCAAGAATATTTCCTATCAGCAAGAGTTGTAAGAAGAGAAACAATATGTGACGGGGACACTCGTTCCTCGTCCAGTGACACATCAGGACTTTTTAATAGATAAACAAAATAAGGCCTCAAAAAGAGGATAAACAAATAGGTATAATACAGAAGAAAAAAGATTAAGATTCCAACTATAGACAAAGACAGAGGAAATTGGTAATATCATCAGAAAAATGTCTTAAAACGGTTTCAATATTTAAGGGGGATGAAATGTTATTTTATATAAAATTCATATAAAACATGTTTGAATGTACTACGTATTTTTTTTATTCGCAGAAAACGTGATTAAGGTCTCCAGTTGTTTCACAAAACTCAGAATTTTCATCTTCTTTTACATTAATTTTAAACAAGTATTTGGGATAAGTGGCATGACCAAATCTGGTTCTAATAAAAGATGTAATGTAGGGTCATGGAATTATATGATTTTTAAACCAGGGTGAGTTTGGAATGTCTGGAATATGCTGATTTGAATAAGTGGAACAGAATTGTGACCAATCATGCCTCCATTTTCTCATATTGTTGGATTTTATCAAGGCAACGATATCTTGGCTACAGATGTTATGAATGGTATTAGTTTCTTCTTTTTATTACAGATTTTACTAGCATATCAACATATTCATTGTGTTTAAGTCCAATATGAGCCTTTACCCATATAAAGCATATCTTTACATTATTAATTAGTTGGAACAATGACTTTTTGATCAAGAAAATATATGGATTTAAATTAAAATTTGAAATGTCCAGAGATATAGCCGATTTTAAAAGAGATAAAGAATCTGAAGCAATTAGAGCTGCTTTAGTGTTTGTATTGTTTGTATGGCTTCTAGTATCGCAATCACTTCAGCAGTGTAAGTAGAAAAGTTATCAGGTAGTTTGTAAAGAGCTTTAATATTAAGAGACGGGACGTAATAGGCGCAACCAGTACCTAAGTCTGACTTGGATGCATCGGTGTATATTACACTATGTTCAGGAAAGCTATTTAGGTTAAAAAGGAGTTGATTTGAACAATTATGAAGATTTTCATCATAATTGGTAAAGAAATAGGGAAAGTCGGTTTTAATGAAGAATTGGTCGAAAGAACCTAAGGAGTCGAACGCTATCTCACAACAGCTTTACAGAACTGCAGTGAGTTTTAATGAATCTAGTATTTATTTGATAAATAGTATGTATTAAGCTAAATAATTTAAGAAAATAGGGTTGAATTATATAAGAATGTCTTTAAGAGAAATTGTTGGCTTATGTATTCTATTTTATATTTAATGGGTGGCTCTACAGCTTCGACATAAAGGGATTCAGTTTTTGTAGATTTTATAGCGTAGTATAGAAAAACTTTTTCAATAGAGAAAAGTTGGCCGATTTCATACAAAATACACTCATAGGCCAATATAGATCGAATGTAGAATCTATAAAATAATAAACCTGTATTAACATCGGCACCTAACCAAACTTTTAGAAAATTTAATCCCGTTTGACACCTGTTCATATTTAATGTGATGTTTCCACGTGATCTTCTTATCGAAGATTATTCCAAGATATTTAGCGTGTGTTTGTAAAGAAAATTCTTGTTGTTTTAAATTAATTGTAATATTATTATTAGGTGTGTTGAGTCGGATGAAATACATACAACAGTCTTGTTGGTAGAACTTTTAAAATCATTAATACGGCATCAAGACTGCAACCTAGACATTGTATTTAAGGATGTAAGGGAAGAGTCATATTTCTTTTGTTCCGTGTAGATACATATATCGTCTGCGTATTAAATCTCTTTGAACGGTATATTAATCAAACAAATTTTATGCAATTTGGCGGTATAAATATTAAAAAGTAGGGGACTCAAAACAGATCTGTGGTACATCAATACTGGTGTAACGAGGACCTACGAGCTTATTTTCATGGTCTCTACATATACAGTATGGTTCAAATGAAAGGAATAAATTCATTATAATGGAAGTAGTTGGTTTTTCGAAAAAATGCTCAGGCAGGTCAATTTTGTTTACTCAAAGCGCAATTTTTTAAATAGACTTCAATTTTCCCCCACTTTCCATTTTTGGGCAGTGACGTCATTGACAATGTTTTTAAATAGTAACCCCAATTTTTTTTTCTTGATTTTGATAGATCTTCCAGTTTTCCACTCGGAAACATAATATTTGAAATATCTGACATAATAATTTTTTTTGAATAAAAGTCATTTAAAGATCAGATACATAAATTTTATTTTATTTTGAAACACAATAAATAAATAAAAGATTATTTGTAATTAAGTGCTTCATCTAAATAATAATAATAATAATAATAATAATAATAAAAAGAATGTAATGACAATTTCACAAATTCTTTTTTATTATTATTATTAATAATAATATTATTATTATTTTGTTTAATTAAGCACTTAATTACAAATAATTATCTTTTATTCATTTATTGTGTTCTCAAAATAAAATAAAATTTATGTGTCCGATCTTTAAATTACTTTTATTCAAAAAAAATTGTTATTTAAGATATTTCAAATATTATGCTTCCGAGTAGGAAATTGCAAGATCTAACAAAATCAAGAAAAAAAAATTGGGGTTACTATTTAAAAAAATTGCCAATGACGTCACTATCCAAAAATGGGAAGTGGGGGAAAATTGAATTCTACTTAAAAAATTGCGCTATGAGTAAACAAAATTGACCTGTCCGAGCATTTTTTCGAAAAACCAACTACTTCCATTATAATGAATTTATTTCTTTCATTTGAACCATACTGTATATACACCTGCTGGAATAAAATTTTATAATGATATTAGCAATTGAATAAGGAATTTTGAACTCGTCAGTCATCTTAATCTTTAGTATTGATAGATCTACCTTCTATATTTACGAAAAGGGTAGATAAATAGTTATTTCGGGAGAAATTGTTCTAAATGTCTGTTGTTAGAGTAGAGAGAGCATCCATCGTTCCATATCCTTTTCTATATTCAAACTGATTACTTGGGAGTAATTTTTCTTTAGTTTAATATTGATCATGCGCTCCAAGGTTTTCAACACACAAGACAGAAGTGAGTTTGGCCGGTATAATTGGGCCAAATTTAGATCCTTTCAACTTTTTTAAAATTGGAAGTACAATGACTTTCTTAAGGCTATCTTCATATTTTGGTGGTAGTAGTATTTTAACTGCTAGAGGTAAATGTCTAAAAATGGAATCTTTGATATTATCATATCCAGGGCTAGTATTATTGTTATTTTTTAAAGTATAATTTATTTCATTAAGTGTCAGTGGTTTTAAAAGAAAATGATTTACTGAATTATGCTGCTACTTCTATATTGATCTAACAATATTTTTTTATTAAATTAGTAAGTAAGTATTTTTTATTATTTTGTTGTAGGTTCCTAATGATTTAAAGTTATATAAAATAAAACTGCCTTAAAAAAATATTATCCATATTTCTTTATTATCACATTTTCGCATTTATAATATGCATACAAATTAAAATAGTAATTACATCGTAATTGCCATTGTACGAGGTATGTTGAATCACAACCCATATTTAATCAAAATACTCTTTGAAATTAAATACTTACTATCATTTAATTCATTTAAAATATGCGTTTTAAAAAGTGCCTTTTTGTAAGTCATACAATATTTGTGTTGCCCAAACAATGAATGCTCTGCTTTATAGACTATCCGGCAATGACAGATTTTGGACAAAGTCACGAAATTGTTAATTAAACATGTAAAAAAGAAGAGATATTTAGGAACAATTATTAAACGTATGTTTTTTTACAGCATTATTTTTGTTGTTAAATAGACCACGGAAAGCTAATTTGCATACAATGGCGGCATGCACATGCGTTGCGTTAATTTTTTAAAAATATATATTTTTTATAATTACTCGGAACATGTATTTTTTGTATGCAATTAAACTATGTGAAAGTATTGAGTAAATATGCGCGATAAAAAAATTCACATACTTTTCGGTGTTTAATATACTAACACTTTCACTGCCCATGACGTTTATTAACGTCATGATAGTTCTTTTCCTGTAACGACGTTTGAAAATGTATGCTGCAAAGAATGTAGACAAGTTGCCATGCAGTGAATTGCCTTTATAATCCAGTCGGCATATAAAATGGTTCTTTAATTATTGCATTATGAATTTGGGTTTGGTACTGTGATTGTGAATTTAATATAGCAAGGCTTCACTAGGTTTTAATTCCTCCAAATTTGTGGTATAGGCACGTAAACAAGTGTTAAATAAAAGCTATATGGATTTGGAAAACACATAATTTAAAAATATTTATACTTTTGCCTGGAAAGTAAAAGTACATATTTTTTTAAATAAGATTTAATTTAAATTTTGCAATAGTATGTTATTACTGTATTGAGCCCTAGAATATTTTTTAAAAGTATTACAAGGTTGCCTAGCAATTAATTTTTTTAAATGAAGCAGACCCCCAGTAAAATTATCAGAATTTAGATAGCATATCAATAATTTCTAAATTATTTAAAATACAGACTTATAAAATTCCAAAATACCGTATAGAGATGATAGAACAGAGTGTTTTGAATCATCTCACACATAGCAAGTTCAATTTACTAAATTTTATCAAATTCAGCTCCGTGTATATAATTTTAGTACGATACCATCACGTTAGCCTATTATACATATACAGGGTGTCTCAGCAGTGTGTAATTGATCGATAGTTGTTTTATTATTATAGATACAAATACATTTTTAATACAAAGGTTGTAAGACCATATTTTACAATTATTCTTAAAAATATAGAATAGCCCATAAATAAGGGGCAGACCAAACTTATAATGTTTAACAGATTTGATTGTTTTAACACCGTCAAACAATTTCAATAGGTATAAGGTTATTAAAAATGTTTTGCATTTTCATTAATTTGCTATGTTGTATATAGGGTGTGTCAAAACGCGAGATTGCGATTTTCTCAGTTTTTTCAAATGGAATACCCCGTATATTTTACCCACCAATTTAACTATCTAATTAATTTCATAATTTTTTAATTTGTTTGGCATTCCTTATACCAAAATGCATTTTTTATGGTTCATATTAATTCTGACAAATGGGCTAAGAAAAATTAAATTTGCATTATATCCTAAATAAGTACATCAAAATCTAAATAAAAAATCCGTTCAAGAATAGAATGCCAAACAAAATAAAAACTAAAAAAAGTACATTCATGTGATCAATATATTGAAAGCCAAGCTATAAACAGTTAATTAAATTTGTAGTGTCCCAATATACCTCCTCTCCCCTTATTTTAATTTCAAAATTTGTAAATTATTATTTTCCAAAAAATTCACATATTTACACATCTAAATTTTATGCAAATTGTTAAATCGTGTATTGCATCATTAATTTCTTGAAAAACAAAGTAGCATACGTTAAATAATTGTACCATGTCTAAAAGTATTAATATATATATGGACAATAGAATGGGCCCCAGTACTGTTACTTGTGGATCACCATGTTACAAATACATGGATCATTTAGCGTATCTTCAATTTTGACATATTGTACGCTGTTGGGTAAGTAAGATTTTAATATATTACATTTACTCTGAAACCAAGGTCCATTAGTACCTCAATATTTTAGGATCGATAGTATCTAAAGCCTTGGATAAGTCTAAAAATACACATAAGGTTGGTGTACTTTTATCAAGTTTTTTTATAAATGTAATTAAAATTGTGAATTTAATATGGTCGAAATCCGAAAGGTCAGAATTATTTGAAATAATTTAAAAATTCGGAAATAAACCCCAAAGGTGAAATAATATACTTACAGATTGGAAAAAAACCTGTCGCTCGTGGGATTCGAACCCAGACATCTTTATTCTATACACAAATGCCCTTACCGCTAAACTATGACGACATTGATTAATGAGATTCGCAGACGGCAATTTGATGTGCTAATTCAGGCTAAGCACCCTTTCAGGCTTGTTCTCAAATCTTCAAAAACCTCTTTACACCATCAGTAAATATGAGAAATGCATTGATTATAAGGACTCGGTATGATTGGTTTGTAATTAAACTTACCACGTACAATAACATATAAGTAAAAATATCTTTGTTTTACACCTGTTATGTGTGCTTTCGTTATGCCTAGTTGGCCCTTTAACTTTAGTCAAAGATCAATGTAACTCACAAAAGCGTAAATATCTTTCAAGAAATAATGCCACAACTCCACCCTCACTTTCTTTTAATATAGTGTAGTATAAAATGTAAAGCATTGATAGAGATGACGATCATAAGCTTGCAGAATAATAAATTGATAGAAACGATTGCACGTTTTACCTTCAAATGACGGAGCAATTTCTCTTCAGGCGTAGTATGTAGTAGATAGCATTTTCTATGCCCAATCGGGCTATTTCGTAGATATTGGACAAACGTGCAATTTCAACGCGTACATTTAAAAATTCGAATAGCTCATTCCGGAACAGTAAGCAAAGTACTTTGGACAAAGTGGGATGGATCGTTCTGGCATAAAATTTCTTTAAAAATCTTTTTAAGTAGCATGAAAATTAGGCAGAAACGTATTCAGATATCAAACAGTTGTAAATCAAAATTATAAAATATCTCATTGTCATGAATTGTACTAAAAATAAATTAGTTATTATTTGGAATGTTATATACGGGATCAAGGTACCAATCCAGCTACAGAAACCTGATCATAAAACATTTTAAATAAATAAAATTCAAATTCCCTTCCTAAACTGAAACTTTCAGAATCAGAATACTATCGAGTTGAAATATTATTTACTGGATGTGCACCAATTCAACTCATAAAATCTAAATCTAAATAAGGAAACCTGATCAGAAAACATTTCAAACAAAATAAAATTCCTATTGTCTTTCAGAATTAGACTACCAATTCAAAAAAATTTTCAAATAAATAAAATTCCATTTATCTAAGTAAATTAATAAATAAATAATAGAGATTCATTTATAGTCAGTAATTTTTAATCAAACATCTATCGATTTGCCAGCATCTTCAACATTTTTACCTTTCAATATCATCTGTATCTCCTCTAAAGTTCTACCCTTTGTTTCTGGAATAAAGAAGTAAGTAAAAACAGCAGCTATATAACAAGAGATAGAAAACACATAGAAGGGATATTCTAGTCCAAAATTATCATACAGCCTCTGATAAACTTGTAACGACAACAAAGAAGCAATAACATACATCCCATCTGCTAAAGTCATACCATAAGCTTTCATTTTCGTAGGAAACAATTCGGCAGTTAACACTATAGGAACCATTCCTAAACCTAATTTAAAAACAAGTGCGTACGACATTATGCAAACAACAGGAATCCAACTTACAGGCGCTGTATTATAGCCAGAATTTTTTAAACTAAAATATATTGCAAGCACCATCAAACACAGCCCTGTCGCTAAACTAGATGAGATCAAGAGTGTCCTTCTACCAAATTTATCTATTGTAAAAGATGCAATACTTGCAGCAGTTACCATCAGAACAGCAAAAAGAATAGCTGCTATATCCGGTGGAACGTATATGGAACCACCTGCTTCTAAAATGCTGTGAGTATTCATTAGAAGTACACTAATACTACTAAAATGTTGAGCACCATTTAAAATAGCCATAATAATCATAGCTTTACGATTACTAGGAACTAAAATAAGATCTTGAAGTTTCCCTCTTTCTTGTTTTTGTCTTGCTACAGCCGCTTTGATATCTTCAAGTTCTTTCTCTATATTTACACCTGGTGCTCTGAGTCGTCTTAACGACTTTTCAGCCTCTTCAGGTTGATTTTTGTAGAGCAAATAGTAAGGACTTTCTGGCATGAACGGGAATATACAAAGCTCTGTGAAAGCTAGCAATCCTCCTATTACACAGTGTGCATAGAATGGAATATAAGGCGCCACTGAGTATATTAGAAGTATTCCAAATAACATCATTAAATATATCAAACTGCTAAGAAATCCCCTGATTTTTTGTTCTGCAATCTCTGCTATATACATGGGTGTGGCTACAAAAGCCATATTACCAGCTGAGCCTGCAAACGCTCTGGCTACATAGATATACTCAACACTTGGAGCTAGAGCGGTAAGAATCCAAATACAAACTGTTACAAACGATGCTAACAATATCGATCTTTTTCTACCTATTTTATCTACTAAGTACATTGTGATTGATAGTCCAGAGAACGATCCAATCATAAGAAGGTTTTCCAGCCATTCTCCTTGTTGTTTATTGACTTTAACTGGAGAATCTGGACCTAAAAGTATTGGCAATACTGGAGCAGTCCATCCGTATTGCATTCCATCACTAATTGCCGTTAAAGTGCCTAAAACAGAATTTATTTTAAAATGTTAATAAAATATTTAAACAAAAGAGAATATAGGTTGGTGCTAACCCTTACAACTCTCATGCATTAGCCAGGCAAGGAAACAGGCAAGCAATAGTAAATTTGGTAACAGAGACCATCTGACGGCTTCAGGTGTAATTTTAGAAATACAGTAATGTAACTTACCATGCCACAGCTTGAATATTAGCGAATTCCAGCCAGCAAGCTAGGACATGTAGGTATCCTCCTCAGAAAAAGCAATCTGAGTAAATTCACAATTCTTAAACTTGTTAATAAAAATGGTACTAAACTATGATGTAAACACTTTAAATGCACAATATCTTTATGAGCAGTTTGCAAGAAAACATCTACACTTTAAATATTTGCCAATGTTTATTAGGCTCGTGAATTTTATTAAACTTTCTTGCAACCGGCTGTTAGATTGTTGTTTTCGCACACTTTTAGTAACACAACAGATATGCATGAATATTTATTTACAATATTTTGCAACAATGCAGAAGAAGCGGATATAAAAAGTGATCAGATGTAACATATAGTGGTTAAATTGCTCTATGTAAAAGACAGCTTTGGTGCATCAGAGATTTATACATTATATGAATAATTTTGATAGCCAAAGGTGGACCTTAAGGTACCGCTGCAGTGATATAAACAGAGTGAGTCATGTTTAACTGTACATAATTCCTAACCATTTTAAACCTATCTATTTATTCCTTTTTAACGATGCCTTATAATATTCTAACGGGCTCCTGAAAGAGAAGCGAATGTTATTGTCGTGATGCTTGTTGTATATGTTTCTAAATTATTTAGAGTCTTCTCTTATAGACAAATTGTGATATGGAAGAGACCCAGATGAAGATCACTTCTTTACTAATACTTTGAACGTCGTAGTTGATGTTTGATGAGTGATATGGGACAATTGCTGAATATAATATTAAGAATTATTATTACAAACTGTAACTCATTTTTTTCCCTAAAAGAATGGGAGCAGAAGAGGTTTTGAGTCTCATACTTGGTTAATACTGCAGCACCTACGCCATTCGATGTTTTAGATGCATCTGTACTAATTTGGATAGGAGAGGATAAATATTGACAAGGTTTCGGATTTCTATTGTGTTTGTCAAAGCATCTGAGATCAAAATAGCACTTTGGAAGATTTATGGTGAAGAAAATTGGACATTTGTCGAGAATATTTTGAATATACTGATGTTTAGATCACTACTGAAACTATTTACCTTTCATAAAATGCAGGAATCCTTCTCTTTTAAGTGCTATAATTTGCTAAATCGATTGTTAAAGATATAATGGTATGTTGTATGATTTGGGTTAGACAAGGTGGATATAAAGGCTGAAAAACTCTCTTCTAAGACGTAAAGTCATTTCTCCAGCTTCATGAGGTAGACCCTAGTACAATTTTTAAAATACTGCCAGTGTGACCTGGTGCTTCTATCTACTGTAGAAGTATGTACAATTATGCATGACTAACTCTAATATAGTATAAAGCAGAGGTGGACCCGATTTAGTTTGCGTATACAGAGATTGTCGATTAAACGGAGAAAAAGTTTCGTATTTTGACGGATAATAAAATGGTCCATAAAAGTTCCAGATTTTTTAACTGGTTCCGGAGATATTCGATAAAATCCGAAAAACCTCATTTTCGTTTTTTAAGTCGTGCGTTGTTATTATATAAGTTTTTGTTATAAATCAAGTTTCCTATAATCTGCCATGTCAAAATCTTTATTGCGACGTTTCGTATTTCCAGGGCCACCTTCAACTTATTTTTTTAAATACGAACCTGGATTTTTAACTGTAATTTTTTATAGCCTTTGTATAGCTAAATACAACGGTATGTTACATTTTACCATTTTACTACGTTTCGTCTATGAAAATATCATCAGCTATGTAGCTTCTGATGATACCGTTTCTTACTTGATTAAAACAAGATAGCTAATTAAATAATAATTAAAAAACAAAAAATGCTTAAAATGTGACATTTTAAATATTATTTGAAACATAATATAAGAATTATTTAATTACAAAATGGGTTACAATTTTTTATCAAACATATTTAAGTACAACCAGCAAACAAGACTAATGAAGAACGAATTATGGTTGTAGACATTCTACAAATAATAAAGCTAATAACAAAAACATAAAATGAAAAGCAAAATGGTCAAGCAATCTATTAATTCCTATCACCTGAGTTTCTGTAAAATCTTTCGCTTAGGTTTCTCACACCGTATTTTTTCTATCTTTAATGTTTTCATTTTTGCATACATAAGATCTTAACAAAATCATGTTTGCCATGCATGTCAGATGTCACCAATACTTCTGTTATAATCTGTAACATCTAATATTACAGTACTTTTTTAGCTTTAAATAATTTAAAATGAAATAAATATTATTGTTCGTTATACTGAAGAAGAGAAGAAAGATATGTATAATGTGTACATAAGATGCTATAGGAATGAAACCCGGTCAGCTCAGACTTATTTAGATTTATATCCTGATAGACAACAGCCATCTAAGAGGATGTTTTCTTATATTTAAAAAAATATGGCGGAGCATAGCAGTGTGAAAAAAAGGAGAACTAGATATCAGGTTCGACATACTGATAATGAAATTAATGTTCTTGTCCAAATACATATTACCCCTGAAAATTCTACTAGGCGAATACCTAAAGAATGTGTAGTAGGAACCTCCACGGTTAACAGAATTTAAAAAAAAAACCTAAATACCACGGGTATAAATTTCAAAAAGTCCAGAAATTACACGCTGGAGACTCTGATAGAAGACTGATGTTTTGTCGTATAGTAGAAAACTGCGCAATGACCGTTCTTTCAACAAAAAGATATTATGGACGGATGAATGCTCCTTTACTAATAGTGGAATGTTTAATCCCAGGAACAAGCATTTGTATGCTACTTCTAATCTCCATTTAATCAGAGAAGTTTTACCCAAAATGTGTGGTGTGGACTAATCAATATTCAGATTATTGTATTATATGTATTATAACCATGTTTGATAAAAAATTGTAACCCTTTTTGTAATTAAATAATTCTTGTATTATTTTTCAAATAATATTTTCACATTTTAAGCATTTTTTGTTTTTAAATTATTATTTAATTAGCTATCCTGTTTTAATCACAAGCTAAAGTGTAACATATCGTTGTATATAGCTATACAAAAGCTGTAAAAAATTACAGTTAAAAATCCAGTTCTGTATTTAAAAAAATAAGTTGAAGGTGGCTCTGCAAATACGAAACGTCGTAATAAAAATTTTTACATGGTAGATTATAGGGAACTTGATTTATAACAAAAGCTTTGTGTACTTTTTTTGTATCTTTTATAATAACAACGAACGACTTAAAAATCGAAAATGAGGATTTCGGATTTTATTAAATATCTCCGGAACCAGTCAGAAAATCTGGAACTTGTATGGACCATTGTATTATCCGTCAAAATACGAAACTTTTTCCCCATTTAACCGACAATGTATATCTTACGGTATACGAGATCTCTGTATACGCAAATTAAATCCGGTCCACCCTGTATATCTATCCATCGACAGTAATAGATATTGTAAGTTATGAATGTTTCAATAAATTAATTTGTTTTTAATTAATATAAGAAATAAATGATATTATTTAGACGATCTTGTAGTGATTATTTTATATTAATTTAGTACTATTCTTACCTGCTAGCACAGCCACTAGTTGGGGAAAAGTACCCTTAAATATACTATCAGATCCTTTTCCAATCGTCATTGCGGTAGCAGAATTTTCTTTAACAGTACTGATGTTCACTTGATGGTTTCCAATCCTGTAATAATTTTAGGCAAATTAATGAAAATAAATAAAATTTATGGTGTATGCAAAACGTATTTAATTATTATAAAGGAAGACATGAAACGGAAAAAACGTTATAACATTAAAAATATAAAACTTTTATCATCTTCAGATTAGATTAGAGATTCTACTCGAGGTGACTACGTTTTACTTGATGAGCCCCAAATAGGGCAAAACAAGTCGTGGAATGTTACAGGATTTTTTACAACTAATTTTTTAATATTGCATTAGCTTTTTGTGTTTAAATAACTAATATGTTCAAATTTATATATTTTTGGTAATGTTAAATAAATAGTTTGCATTTTTTAATTGGGATAGTTTTGAGTTATTAATTATAAGAGTGATTTCTCATATGATTAAAGTAAACGTGTTGAACACAAAGCTGAAAATTTGTAGATTTATAATTTAATATCAGTGAATAAATAAATAATAATCCGACAGTGTAAAAAATAGTACAATTAACGTGCCAGAATTTTCAGCAAATATTCACTTATAATATCACAAGAGATTAAATTTCCAGGAATAATTTAAGCTTGCGTGGTATTCGGTAAGAAAATTTCACACCATTTCTCACCATAATATGAAAAAAATTATTAATCCAACCTGACATTTTAAATTAATTTCACTGCTTCTCAAGTTTGCCAGGGTGTTGTTTTTGGCATATGTTGATTTGTCATTTTTGTATAACCGGTTCTGTCACAAAGCTTATTAATTACCAAAGGGTGGGCCATGAATATGTTATTAATGAAGTTGACAATTTGACTGTCATTAATTGTTGACAGTGATTTAGTTTTATCCTTCCGCTAACCGAATATGCATCGCTTTAGTCTAGATCAACGTTTTTATACTCAAAAAACTTATTTTGAGTGTGACTCTGTGGTTGCGAGACGGCGCGAAAATTGCGTACAAAGTTTGGAAGAAATGAGGCGCCTTCAAATCAAGGATTTAAGAATTTTATTGATAAAGTGCAAAAAACTGGAATGCTTATGGACGTAAAACATGTTCCGCATGTTCATCCTTGGCGTACACCTGAAGTAATCGCTGCTGTAGCTGAAAGTGTGCTCCTTAACGCGTGAACATCAACTAGGCACAAGTCAATATCTTGCCAACAAAAATGAAAATCAGTCATTATCATCCAAAATATCATAATCGCCATAATCATCACCATTAATTGTTATTATGATTGGACTTATTTCGTTTATTTTATTTTCACGAGTCCACCAATTTTCTATTAGTTTCTCGCACTTGGATATACAGTTCCGCCACACTTGGAGTTGCAATTGAAAGTGCTTTTCGCCAAGTTTCCCGAACTGCATCGTCACTATAACCATTAGGACCAATATGGTTGTCATAATATTGTTTTGCTATTCCTTATATATATTCGATGGGATTAAACTGGCAATGATACGGTGGCAGACGTAAAACTTGATGACCGTAACTTTCAATAATCTGATCCAAAACAAAGGTTTTTGGTATTGCGTGTATATTTTCCAAGATTAATAATTCTGATTTTAATATATATTGAGGAAATGGTATATGTTCTTTTGTCAACCATTCTTTAATTTTTAAAACAGTCCAAGAATTCGTTGGAATTCTGTTTAATACTTCAGAATGGTAAGGTGCATTGACTAAAATAATTACGCTGGCTCACTTAAACCTGGGAGAAGTTTTTCATGCAACCATTTTACAAACATTTCTGTGTTCATATTATTGTGATAGTCACTGGATTTTGATTTAGATGAAAATATTAAATCTGCACCTTCTATAAAACCCAATTTCCCTCCTGCATGTAAAATTATGTGTCGCTTCCCTTCTTCATCGGTATGTTATGTATCACTTGCTATAGACTTGTTCTGCCAATGTCGACAAATTTTCTATCCATTAATTCTGAGAGAATTGTATTTAAGGTCACATGTTCCTTGTTGGCCCTCATTCGATAAATGGTACCACGAATTTCAAATTTCTTTCCATCTGGAATATCTTTTGTTTTCAATGATGAGCGAATTTTGCGGTGATCTTCTTTCGGCAGTTCACTATTGTAATTTTGTATTACTCCTCTTAATTTGCTTTTACTAATTCCTAGAGCATCGCATACGCGTTGTTGTAGAGACATTACCGATTTTAAAGGACCGCTATTTTCTTTTTCATCCGTAAAATACTTATGTACACTACAAATTAGACTATCTACATCTAACACACGTCTAGGCATTTTTAAAATTTCCACTAAATTTACAATATACATACAATGTCAACACTTGCAAAGAATCAATTCAACTGCAATATTTGTAACAAATTTAGTACCTACCCTAATGTAATTTTAATTTAAATCGGACCATTAGAGCAATTATACCTAATTTTTTGAGAAGAGGCTTATTGGAACTGGTTGACAATGACTAATTTGCATAATTTTGTTAATCCGAAACCCGCGTAAATATAGCGAACAGACTGTAGATTCCCCGGTAATAGAGATTAGACGGACGGTTGCATGGTTTCGTTTGATTTTTTTTTATATTTCACTATTTTTAATTTTGATTTTCGTGATATTGTCCTTGTGATGTAATGATTTCAGAATCTATTGTCTTCTCGATAAAATGTTATTCGATAAAATGTATCTTTGATCAAATGTTATTCGATAAAATGTATTTTCAATCAAATGTTATTCGATAAAATGTATTTTCGATCAAATTTCCAGTTCAATCAAATATTTTTCGATCAATTTTGTGCCACCCATTAATTAAATCCGTTTTTTTCATGTCTATTTTATTTTATAAATTAGTAAATGTCATAAATTATTTAAAATTTGTAGATTTTCGTTAGTGGGTCGTAGAAAAAATATACTGTACAACTCTAGTAGATTGTTCATATCCACTCTTGTTGCAAAAACTACTATTAGAGAAACATTATAAAATAAAACTTTTGATATGTCAATAGAAAGTTTTTCAAAATATGAGAAAAATCTATAAATAACATCATTAACATTGATTGAATTAGGAAATGCTAATTTCATTTAATTTTATTTTTGTTTAAACGTTTTAATTAATCATTTTATCATACATCTTTAGTTGCAAACATTTTTATTAGTTTTAAATAATTGTTTATAATGGATATGATTGTAAAGCCGAAAGCGCTAAAAATTCATTTTAATCCATTAAATTATATCCAAAGCAAAATGTTATACCAATGCATCCTAACGGAACAACTAACACGAAAAACATTTTTTTTACTTTTTTCTTCTAATAATTCTGTTACCATAACCATGGTGTCGGATTTAAAAAACATGTTTTAAATGATTAAATACATTTTTCTTTTTCCAATAAATTTTATACTTAGTGCTAATTATTAAAAAAAATTTAAACTTTATTAAATACCTACTTACTCAGTCTTTAAAGTCACTGGTTAGGCGTAGACATTGAGATAGACATATCTATATGTATATCTACACAATGAAAAACTATTACGATCTGCTATTTGATTTATAAGTACTAAAAATAAATCATATACATTTTACAATTGGCTGAATAAACTGAAATTTATTAAATTGTCTTTTATTAGTTTGGAAACTCAACCAAAAAGGCAACAATACATCGGAATAATGACAGTACACCTTTTATTGAGATCGTAACCCGTGCATATTCACACTTTTTCGTGTTTGCTTAATCCTATATAAAATGGTTTGGTTGTTTGTTCAATATAAAATTTATTTCCTTTACAGCAAATTGTCAATAAAATATATAACACAATAAAATATAATAAAAATTTAATGGAGATGTGTATAATCTGATTTTAATAGAAGATTTGGTAAATCCACTTATATGGTCGGCTTTATCGTATAAGGGCACATATCCGGGATTTTAACTTTTTAGAAGGGCGACTTTTATTAAAGTGTTACTTTTTGTGCTAGAATAGGAACGTGCTTTTGTCTTTTTTGTAGTAACCAAACAAGCTAACTAAATTTACACACCAGTTACAACAATAACATTTTTTAGATATGACTTCTTGCAGGTGTTAGGAGCTTATGATAAGTGTAATTTTGCTACTAACAGTTGTACCTTGACTAGCTTTAAAATTTACTCTAAATTAATGTCAGAGAGAGGGTCGTGGAATAATAATAATAAAAATGTGGTGGTTTAATTACGGTCACAATTCAGTTACAGAAACTACAGGTTAAAGAAGAAAGTAAAGTGAGACATTAAATATTAAAAATTTAAGATTTAAAATTAATGCACAATAGGTGGTATTTTTACTTTAATTGGTACCAATCGTTAACAGCCTTTATAATTAATCATAATATGATAACTATAGTATATTACATTACGAGTGTGGAAAGTGTCATTTTTCACACGAGTGGGAAATATTGTCGCACGAGGCGTAAGCCGAGTGCGACTATCACACGAGTGTGGAAAATCACTTTTCACACAAGTGATGTACAATATTTTTCCTACGAATACAAAATAATTTCATCAAAAAATGTAAAACCAGATTATTATAATAATTAAAATGTATTTAAAAAAATAATCAACAATAATCGTATTTATTAAATTTTCATAATTTCTAAACAAATAAAAAAAAATAAAAAATAAATAAAAAAAAAATTAAAAAAAAATTCTGGCACAGCCAGGATTCGATCGCGGTCGTTGGACGGTCTCAAATTGCAAAGTTGATGCTCTAACCAACTGAGCTAACAGGCCTTACGGTAATTGATTGATCTAATCGCTTATGTGTTTAACCAGAATAAAAAGCAAATATATCTTAGTTATTTAAAATTATTTTAAAAATAATTGTTAAAGATAAATATCTAGGATCTAATTTACAATAATTTAACAATCATATCGATTTTAGTATTAATATGGACATTACATAGATCAAAATAGAAATTATGTGTTTGACATTTTCTGACAGCTACTGCGGAAAGTAGCATATTCTCACTTGGGTGGAAAGTAAATTCTTATTCATACGCGTGTGATATAGGGCACTTTCCATAGGTCTATATAGTGTGATATGTGTCACTTTCCTAAGTGGTCGTAGGAAAATATATTTTCACATGCATATATAGCAATACAATTAAGAGTAACAGCCTTTTAATGCCTACATTACTTCAGATGGTTAATTATACAAAATAAAATAACAATAGCATGACATGCAAAGCATTCAAGCACTATAGTGGTACTTAGTTTGTAATAAAGAAAAGTACAGAGCCTCATTAGTTAAGTAACCAAAGAGTAAAGAATAAAGAGCTAAGAGAATATAAGCAGCAATAGTTAAATAAGAACTGTCTTACTTGTATTTCAGTGGTCCATGCAGAATGGTGATGATAGCATATGATAACCCTTGGGTACCTTGTGGAAAACTAGTGCAGAAGCAGCGATTAGGTAAGTAGGTCTATTTTAAATTAATTTAGACCAATATAAAATAGTTTCTAATAAATTTACAGGTAAATAATACCAGCCCAAGATGAGGTGGCCTAAAAGAGAGAATAGAAAGTATAAATAAAAGCGTTAGACAGAACAAAGTGGATGACAGAAACCACAGACGACTTACCATGTGGTGTTGGTTGGCTTTTAAGACAATGGTAAATGGGTAAGAAAATAAATAATCCACACTAAGTGAATTCAGACTTCTGAATATATTATTTTCTTTCCTTACAGAGATGATTTGCTTTATTGGGTGCAAAAATCCGAAATAAAAGACGAATTTATGTAGAAGCACATGCTACAAGTTGCTAACCCCAAAATCCAAAGCAGAATGACCAGAGCTTGAAGGACAAAACCTACTTAAACAGACCTTAACTAAATAAAAGTAGTTGGTGATCTAAACATGCTTATCAGTAGAGGCCTAACCGAAGAAAGGTATAAGAAGAAGAAATAGTAAAAATAGAAAGAAATAATTTGGAATATAAACAAATAAAATAATAGACTTTTACATTATCTATTTAAGTGGTTGCTATTTTGTTTTATTAACTATAGAAGTAAGTGATGCATTTTTAATTATCGCTTTTAATAATCATCATGACAAGTACAGAACAAGTGCAAAAATAGTGAGGAATTAAAATATGAGTTACACCTTTAAGCATGTAAGCGTTTTCATTACATTCCCATACATTGAAACTTATTATAGATAAAATACATGTTAAATAAATTAAAAAATCCATAATAAAGGGTAAATATGACAAAATATATTTTAAAAATTAAAATTAAAGAACGAATAATTTTAACATTAGAAAATCCATTTTAAGTACGATTCTAAAAAAATTGTTTATTATATAGTCCTTTTAAAAAAAATTGTCTCTGACGACATTACTTACATGTTTTTCACCCTGTATATATAACTTTTTTTTAAAAACTGTGGAAAATTAAAATTAAAACTCTACCTGCCTTTCAAAATTAATATTGAGGTTAAAAATTAATTTATTAAATATTTTGAGAACTAAACTAGAATAGTATTTTTTTTGTGACAGAATTAAAAATTCATTGAAGTAGTCTACTGTGAATTTTTCTTTATGCCAAGCTAAAAACACATGGGACGTGACGCCTGTGCGCGTGAAGAGTGAGGTTATATTTGCTCTTAACTCTAATTTTTGAAAAGAATATTTGTGGAATTCTTAAGATATGTAAATATAGGAATATATAATATATACATTATTAAAATCACAAATTGATATTTCAACGGTAAGCCAATATTTTATACCAAATTAATGGTCATTTTTAACGATTTTTTCTTTGCATAAACTAAATAAAAAAATATTTTCAATAACATACATTAAAATTCAATGCTAATTTTAAAGCAAATATATCAAAAATTGTTACACTTACAATATATGTATACAAATTTCACCTACTTTTAAAACAAATTTCTATTTCTTAACCATTTTTTGATGTAAACTTTTACACTTTTTCATCCTAAAAATATCGTCCTGTCGCGAACTATCATCTATTGTAATGTAATTTTTCTATACCTTTTTAAACATAAATTTATTTTTGGATTTGGCAAGTTCGCCAACTTAAACTCTATCAGATATTCAACACGTGCACGAAAAATGTGCCTTAAAGCAAGTGGGTCAAGTTCTACAGGTTCATTAATACCTCAAACACACAAAAATTTAGGTCTGACGACTGACGGCCACGCAATTGATAGCGGTTGTATGTCAGGATATTTCGGTATCATTGAGAAATTTTGATTGATTTGAGATCGATAATTGAGAGGTATTTTTAGTTGTGTCTTGTATTAGTTGTGGTCACTATCCCCTGGAAAAAGCTAGTAAAAAACAGAGTTGTCCTTGTATGTACGTTGATCTTTGTATAGTCTATGGTTATTGTCACAATCCACTGGCTTGGTAAAGTATGAAACTTCCGCCCGGGCACAGATCGAAAGTGTATAGGGTTTTACTTTACTTTTAAAACATTTATTTTCATATTTACAAATATACACAATTACAAAACAAGCTCAACATTCACAAAGAAAAAAAATACAATATAATAAAATAAAACATAATATTTCTCTTTGTGTGATTTCTGCTCAATTGCAGCTTGCGTTGTTTCCTTGTTCTCTATGCTTTGCCCTCTCCTTATCCACTTTGATATTATTAGGCAATTTTGTGCTGATAAGCTGTTCGCAGTGAGTGATTTGTCTAGGTGTTATGTTTGAGTTTAATTTTGTCTGATTTTTGCCTGAAAATGCTGTAAAAAAAGGGTTTTGAAGCGTGGATGTGTGTACGTTATCGTCTTTGGTTAGTTGTATGCAATATTCAGAAACTTACCAAATAACAGGCCGTTCATAGGTCCGGGTCTACAGCCAATGGCCGATTTCCCCGGGTCTATGCCCCGCCCACCATTCGATATAGTCAGATGCCGATTAAATTGAGGATTCAGTCGGCTTTGGATATTGCAAAGTAATCATACATGCTCTGATTGTCATTGTTTGGTGCTTTATTTTTGTAAGGTCTCAACGGTTGTATATTGTTAAGTTTTCATGGAGCCAAACATGCTTCCTATTGTGACTGTTTAAATTTGTAACTGGGAATATGTCTTCCTTAAGCTGCGGAGGAAGACAGTTTCGGTAAAACTTCTCTGATAGATTTAGTATAATTGTTTATTAGGAAGAATGTTTGTTTTCTCATGTAGTTCTGTGATTCTGATATCTCTTGCACATCCACCTGTTTTGCCATGCAAATCATGCTGGACTTAATTCCTCTCCACATTTAGCAGGACAGTGAGGGAAAGTGAGGCCTCCTATAGACCCTGAAGGTAAGTAGTCAATGCAATGAAGAACTGTGATAGAACAAGACGGGATTGATGGGTAAAATTAATAACCACCACACTCTCAGTATGGTGTCCCTACCCTTTCTTTAAATTGGTTTTAGCCATTTTTTCTTTGCCTTTCAATAAGGGTGGTTTAAAAATCATTTTATTTATTTTGTTAAATTCTGCTTTAACAAACCTTTTAATGTGAATATTTTATCATTAGTAGCGAATTGTTTAATTTATTTTCATTTTGTCAGTTATACCAGATGTATTCACCTTTTTTTATAACATGTTCGGTTATTTTCACCTTAATTTTAATATACCTTGTAGTTTTATCCCCTAGTGTATTAGAGAATATGGTGAGCTGTTCTATTGCTTATCTATTATGTTCTCTACAACCTTTTTTATTTTTTTATTTGTTGTTTTTTTTTTATTTATTCGCTTTGGTAACATTTCCAACTATTCTATATTATGTTAGTAAATTAATATGGTTAGATATTCTAGTTCAAATAAATATCTATTAGAATTATTAGATTATTTGTATCGTTAATTAATTCTTAAAATTAAATCATTATTTTCTTACTTTTACCAATATAAACTTTCTATAAACGTTCTAGATTTCGAAATCGTTCTTAAAAAGATCCTTATAGATTAAAATTACTTTTTCTTTCCTACACTTCATTTAATAAACCAACTCATAATGGCTACCCCAAGTTTGTATTATTTAAAGTAAATAGTTTACAATTTTAATTTTAAACTTATCGTCCTAACTAATACTTAAACAATCCCATTATCAAAGATAGTCCGTTGTCTATGAATTAACCGTTAGTTGATTAAACAAGTGAAGTCTATTATTTCAATTAGGCGTCATTTGTTTGAGAAGTGTTGTGAAAGCACTACTACTAGCGATTCCATTTAACAGCAGCGATAATTCCTGTTGACAATTCAATCATGTATAATTAAAATCATGTTTTGTCAATTTGATTCTCGCGTGATGTCGGTTTTATCCAGTTTGTACTTTATGCATTAAGCCTCTGTTTTGCGGTGTCCAATTATGCGCAATGTGTAGAGTATTCGAAAAACAAATTTTTTGGGTACAATTATTATATATTATATATCATAATTTTTGTTGTACAGATAGAATCTTAAGTTGATACTTTTTTAAATGTTTATAAAAATTGTGAAAACAAAAACCTATTTAAAATAGCATTATTTTAAAGAATTCAAAAATAAGAAAGATACAAAATTAACAAATATAAATCCGGGGTTGGACTTGTGTATGAAAAGTTACTCGAAATAATAAGTTTTGTGATGGATTGTACCACTGTTTCTTTGTTGGTGCTTATTTGCAACTCATATAGTGGGTTGAATAAAAAAAGATTAAATTTAAAATCCAAAATATTAATACGTTTTATCCATGGATATTTATTATCTCTAGGTCTTATTTTTGTTATCTAAGCTAATACCATGTTAATAAGAACAAATTACAATTATTTCGATGTAGTTTGTTCACAAAAATCATAGGATAAAGTAATTTAGATATTATAAATATTCATGCATGAAATGTATTATCTTGGGTTTAAAATTTAATTCTATGAATAAGGACCAATTTTTTTTATTAAAAATCAATATGATAGCATAAAAACACTAACCTTGATGCAATATTAGTTCACCAGTTTACACGAAAAATAAATTAAAATGTTTTTCTATGAGAAATCAATACTCTATTGGGACGTTCAGAGCACTTCCAGCTTTTACGTACGTTACTAGATCAAAACGTCAGATATTACGATGTATTACTATCATTTAGAGGTGTGTCGATTTATTTGAATTTCTTAACCCGTATACAGGGTAATTCAATAAGAATGCACATACGTAAGTTATTACCGAGGAGGTTTTAAATAAATAAACAGGGGGGGACATTGGGACACGGGGCACATATGTACATTTCAAATTTTAGCGCCACTAAGCGTGAAGTTTAATTGTACTACTTGAACGTTAGATGGCACCACGTGTACCCATTTTATTGTAGAAAAGTGGAGTCGGAAATACAATTTCTCCTGTCTATATGTTCCAAAGAGCAAAATTTAAGGATGTTTTTATGAAAGGTGTGCCCACAGGAAGTCTTGGATTATCCAACAAGTCAACGTCAGGATGGATGACAACCATATTATTTTTGGATGGAATTAAACACATACAGAAGCATACAAAATGTACGAAAGATGAAGCCATACTGATTGTATTGGACAACCATGAGTTCCACACCAGCCTCGAAACAATTTTATTTTGTAGAGAGAATGGAATTATTTTCGTTGCCTTTGTCTCCCATTGCACACATCGCCTCCAGCCTCTTGACGTTGCACTATATGGCTCATTTAAAACCTATCTGAATCAAGCTTTTAATTATTGGTTGGTAAATCATCTTGGCACAAGGGTATCCATCTATGAAATTGCCGAACTGACAGAAAAAGCATATCAGAAAGTTTTTACACTGGCCAATATATGTTCTGGGTTTAGAAAAATCGGTAATGTGCCTTTTGATAAAGGTATTTTTAAGGAAGATGACTTCGCTGCTGCATCTGTAATAGATTCAAGGGCTCCAGGAGAAACAGACGCACCATCAACATCTGCGCTGGTTACTAGCACTTCACGAAATGCACCATCAGCATCTGCACTGGTCATAAGTATCAACTTCATTACAGCCTGAAGTCATTTCGCCAGACATATTACGGCCCTACTTCAAAGTAGAGAAAAATAAATTAAAGTTAAAAGGAAGACGACCTAGAAAATCACGAATTCTAACAGAGACCCCAGAAAAAGATAGACTAGAAGAAGAAAAGATAGCCAAGCAAAAGAAGAAGCAAGTGAAACAGAATCTGTGTGATAATGTAAAGCAACAAGCAAATGATTCAGACGATTCCGGGGATGAAGTAATCTACACTGATGATGAATATGACTGTTTAACTGAAATGGACCGTGAAAATTCCGACCAAGAATTCAAGCAAGACGTAGAACCTATCATAGATCCTGAATCTGGGACGCCAAATATCGAAATCAGTGACTTATTCCTGATAAAGTATTGCATAAAGAAGACCCAAAAGTGTTATGTTGAAAAAGTGGAAGAAATAGTCGACGGAAAATATTTAACAAATTTTTTAAGAAAGAAATAAAATGGATTTATCTTTCCCCAAGTCACTGATATGGACTTAATAAAATTGGAACAAGTAAAACTAAAACTATCTAAGCCAAGAACGTCTAAAACAACTGTAAGGTCAAGTTCAATAAAGCGGTTTTAAGTAGACTTCGGTGCCTATAACGTCAACTAAACTAAATAAAAAAATTTTGTTTAACTATGCCTTTTTTACTGTTTATGCGACTTGTGTTAGATTTTTCCAGCTTTATTCACCTAATAAATATGACTAAAACTTTCAGAACATAACAAATTGTTTTTGTCCACACCTGCCCCTACACTGTCCAAATCTACCCCAGCCAAGGGGTACATTTGGACAATTTGGATACTTTAAAAAATTGCAAAAACCTAATTCATCGATCAGAAAATAATCGCTAAACCTATGGTGATAGATAGATAGATATCAATAGCAACAACACAACATTATATGACCAATATATTGAAAGCCAAGCTATACATAGCTTATTATATTTGTAGTGTCCCAATGTCCCCCCTCTCCCCTACATTCATATTAAATGGTTTTAGAATTATTGAGTATTATTTTTAATTTTAATTTTGAAGTAGTAAAATTGAAAATTGAAAGAAAAATGTATTTTAATTTTTCTTCACCACTGATTCCACTGTGCCATCGTTGCTGTAGAAAAGAATCAAGAACGGCACCGCGAAAGCCTTACTGCAGGTGTAGTAGTTGTAAGTTACAGAACAATGACCTACCAAATCATCACATTCCACATGGCCAAAGGGATATGACGCAAACATGGTCTTTCAACGTCCACCGATGTCAGCATTTTCATTTTTTATTTTTATTATAAATAGATTGTCAATTAATATTATTTTTAGTATAATCTATACTTTTCTTTGTAGTTATAATAAGGTATTTTAAAAAATAATTTATATAAAAGTGAGTTTGAAAGTCAAAACAAGCAATTAGCGCAGTCAGTAGGATAGTGGAAGAGTTTTTTAAAAGATCCTCGTCGTTTTCAAACATTTATCCAAATCAAAAAACCTCCTCAAAGGGAAAACCATAACAAAGTCACCTTAGGAAGTAAGATTAGGGAGCAAACCAAGATCACAGGAATGCAATACGGCATCATCTGCATCTTGTAAGCAATATATGTCAGATTTGGACAAAGCATTAGATTTAGACACGCCTGTATGAAGTTTTAACTCGAGTGCAGAAGAATCAAATTCAAACCTAGACGAGACACTGACCAACACTGACGTTTATACTACTACTAAGTTGGTTGTATTACCATTCGATGTCAAGAACCTCCCAAATTTTGATGGTAATACAAATGAATTGTACGAATTCATTAAGTTATCCACCCTACTTCTAAACTGTTAATACGATCGAAGCAACCTGGCCAACATCCAGAAGCAATTTTTACTTCATGGGATAACCAGCAAATTAACAGGAATAATTTTTTTGTTATCATTTTGTAATAAGTTTGATATGTAAATGAACATACCAATTACTATCCTATTTTAACCACAATATTCCCTAAAACGGGACAGTTGCACTTAACAAAGAAAGCATATTTTTAATATTTATATTTTGTTTCTTTCAAATAAAACTAACGGCGAGTAAATAAAAGACCATTAATTTCCGCCTCACAGAAAATAAGTTCCCAGTCATTTAAATTGACACCAACATTTTAACATAATTTGTTTTAAAATCCCGAAAAATATATAACATATTACCCCCGCTATTTAAATCATTTTACTGAATTAAAACTAGAATCAAATAAATCGGTGCTTAATTTAACAAAATGGTAGAGTAATTATAAAAAAAAATTATTCATAATAGCAAAATAAACCTGCTAAAACCATTTCCATGGCCAGTAGATCAGCTACTCCTCCATCCCAAGACGAAGCCAAAGATAAAGCAGATATTCTGCCAAAGAACAAAGCAGACTCGTCGAAGCGTAGCCACGTCGAAGTCAAGTATACCGGCTTCGTGGTTCGTACCATCAGGTAGGGCTTTAGCCACATCAAAAAGGTTCAACACCCCCAGAGGATCGTCGACTCCCAGTCCTTCCAAGGTCCCTAAAATTATTTACAAATTATTTATTTTAGCAAAAAAACCGTTGTGAACCTCTATCAACTTTGAATGGGAGGTCTACACGTAAATCCCCTTTTAATATCTACAATTGAGAAATCCCCCCCTTAAGTGATTAAAGGTTAAAGGATTTAAAACTTTACAAAGCTCAACCACTACAAAAAAAAACTACGCAAAAAAAATAAAGTCTTACCTTTTAAAGAAAAGGGAACCAACCAACGCCAATAATCAACCCCGATGGGGTAGCCAAACGACAAAGTGGAAGCCTGGAGAGACCACACTGAGCCACAATCCAAAAATAATCCGACCTGCGTCGTGGTGAGTCCAAAAATGGCCGCTGAGATAATCCAAATCCAATATCCTCAAACAATCGGCCACCAGCAAACGGCTCACACTTATAAAAGGGCTTGGAATATAATCCCTCCTCAGAGGATAGCACACTTGCCACAAAAAAAATCCAATACCCAACAAATGGATGCAGAAACACCGTGTGATTTTTTCCACTTTTGTGCCGAAAAACCTCCACCACTGTCCTTTTCAACCAAGAAGGCGTCCTCCCACTACTTAAAACTAAAATTCCGCCAAGGAACCTTCTAGAACGAACCAGAAAATTATCTGGCCGTCAGCTGACTTTTCTGACCAATGATCAGAAAACAGTACCAAGATTCAGTTTTGGGAATAGGCAACTTCAAGTTACCCGTTTGACGAGTTACACGGATTTATTCGATATATTATAATATATATTATAACTTGTTCTTATGGATCATGCAACAAGTTTCTAAGATAAATAATGAAGTTAGTGTTAATATTTCTTATTTTAAGAACAGCGGTCTACATGCAACTAATCTGTGTGCTCCACACATAAGAACCTTATTGCCCGTTACTTGTGAGTTTAGTGATAATGCATTGCGTACTTTTTCTTAATCTAAATATTTCTAGTTCTCCAAATTATTCAATATCAACTTGTTGGGGCAAATGTGGAGTACCCTAAAGCCATCCCCTAAGTCAAAATCGTGATTGGACTCTACTAGATGGGTGGCAAAATGTGAGAAGCCGGTTGTGGCAGTATTCAAACATCTTAAATGTTCTTTAAGTCTAGTCCTAAAATTACGAAAGGTTCTACCTACATATTTGGCTGGGCAAGACTTACAACTGAGTTCATATATGCCTGGTTGATCCATGATGTCCACTTTACCTTTATTCTTGATGAAAAAGTTACTAATTGAGTTGGAGGATTTAAAAGAAATTTTGAAGTGATTTTTGAGGATATTGGAGACTATAAGAAATATTTCCCAATATAGGTAAGTAACATATACCTACTAATGCTAGCCTCTACAGGTATAGGGTTAGTTATAAATGTTGTAATTTTAGGACTAGACTTAAAGAACATTTAAGATGTTTGAATACTGCCACAAACCGGCTTCTCACATTTTGCCACCCATCTAGTAGAGTCCAATCACGATTTTGACTCAGGGGATGGCTTTTAGGGTACTCCACATTTGGCCACAACAAGTTGATATTGAATAATTTGGAGAACCTAGAAATATTTAGATTAAGAAAAAGTACCAATGCATTATCACTAAACTCACAAGTTTTTTTCCGAATCCACACCCACGTTCTCAGTCTTTTTTAAAAATCTACGTTTCCCTTAAATTAAACCCCCCCCCTTTTACTTTAAAATTTCCCTATGAAATTCTATTGACTTTTAATTATTAGTTATACTTATCTTATATTTTTATTCTGTCTCCATTTCCATTTTCATTTTTCAGCACATTACTTCAAAAAACAACTAACCAAATCAATAGTTTTTTCTTCTTTTCATTTTAACACCATTTCCTTTTTCCGTTGATTATTACCAACTTCTTAATTTAAATATTAGTACATCTAAAATTATTTTCCAACCCTAATGCTAGACTCTACTTTTAACATTAATAATTTATTTATTTCATTTTCTTTATTATTACGTACAAATTCAAACAATTCATTTTATAAACCTATATTATTATTGAGAAACATTTATTTTTTTCGCAACGCCATCTATTAGCCGATGGTCAAAATATTTAAATTTGACAACCTCTAAACTGTTATCTTAAATATTAGAATAGTTAATTCGTCTATTTATACCTAGAGGGCGTTAATCAGTATATTTAATCTAAATAAAATTTAATTCCTGTAGAATTATAAACACTTGTCCAAGAACCCATTTTAGTGCTTGTAGGGGTTTAAAAAGTTTTTAAATTTGTTTGTCTTAATTGTTCGTCCGTTCGTGAAATATTTTAATAATTTTAATTAATAGTTTTAGACCTACTTTTGTTTATGTGTTTTGACATCAACTTTTTGTTGCAACTATTGTTTTTTATGTATTTTAAAAAATACTCGCATACTTGTTTTTACACCGACCCTGGGATAATTCTCTTAACTTAGTCTTAAATAGATGAGTAATTACGGGTGAGTTCTTGATATTTGACAACTTTCATATTAAAATGTTTAAACCCACTTTATTAGTTATGAGCTCATTCGTTTTTCCTCTCTATTTTAGACCTTACCTGATGATGAGGATCTGATCCTCGAAACCGGTCGTAATAAAAATACTCTTGTGAGATCCTAAGGACCACCCTCGTTTGATTTACCTTTTCTGAACTTATAACTCACACATGGCTACCACCTTCAACTTTAATGCATAATATGTAGTTTTTGCTACACAAACTCCTAATTCATGAAAGGTAGTTCCAATGGCATAACAACCCAATACGAGTTTTTTTTTTAAAGTGATTCCACATGAGATTTGAATTTCAAATCCGTGTCGATATTTAAACCCAAAAATTTTGTAGAGTCTGTGGCTTCTACATTATCCATATCTATTGAAATATCAGGAATATTATATTTAAAGGTTAGTATTTTTGTTTTTTAAAATGTATTGACAGAAAATTTGCAGTGCACCATGTTTTAAAGAATTTGAAGTCATTACTAATATTTGCATAAATAATGTTTTAGTTTGCGTTTCAGTTTCATTCTACAATACATTTTTGATAATAGTTTTAATTTTTTTTTCTCTTGCGGATTAAATGAAGAACTAATCGTCATATTCATCAAGTAATTATTTAAATCAACAATCAATCAATAAATGTTTAATATTAAAGCTACAACAGCAACTAGACAAAACATTTATAAATACAATAATGTAATGTTATCAATTACATGATTAAAAAAAAAGAACTCAAATATAAACTGAAATAGCGATACTAAAAATATAGGTACGTGTACGTTTAAATAACTGGTTTAAACAGTTACAACAATTTAACCTTTTATCAGGAGCGTATGCTTATGAAACGAGGTTAGTCTCGATGGGTCTGCCTGACCCATGAGTACTAAATGCCCGATTTTTTAATTAATTACATCTTATTCTTTTCTCAATTTAACTTTGAATAGTATATCTACTTTATTTGTATAAAATAAGTACCAGATAACAAACTTCAATATAACTTATAAAACAATTTCTATTTACTTATAATATAAAATTGACGGATTTTTGGTCATTTAATTATTATTTAGATTCAACTACATTTCCTTCTACATTATTTTCTTCTAAGCATTTTTGACAAATTGTTTTTAAGTGTCGATACAACTAATGACCATTTGCAATGCAATAAAAATAATGCTGTCCATAAAATTCAAACTATTCTTAGACGGTGCCCCCTGCGATGTCGTAAAAATTATAGTTAAAAAAATTATACACCATAGGGTTGACAGTCCCATACGCGACTAATTAATTGTTAAAAGTCAAGGGTTAAATAAAAATCAAAACTCTTAAGACTGAATATATTTCTGTGTAAATATTGCAACACAAATATTCTTATGTTGACTCTACCAAGTGCACATTCAACACCAAGTGCACATTCAACGACCTTGAACTTCTCAAAGCAAGATTTCAAGATCATTATCATTCTGCATGCGTGACTCTTATCCACCACGTGTTTTATTCTTTTTTTACGACTTAAAAGGATTTAATGGCAACAGCTAAAGCCAATTTAAGTCTTTTGAAATTTATAAAAAGAGTTGCATATTCTGTTATTTCGAGCTTTAGTATTAAATCGTTATTTTGGGACAGAATAACAAATTTTAGGTAAAAAAAGTTAAAAGTTATCATCGTACATAAAATAAAGCATTTTAGCTAATGATACAGTGGGTCCATAATAATTATTAAAATATTTATTTTAAATTAAAAAAAGTCATTCTTCATAATTTCATTTACTTGTTAAATAAATACGATTCACTCTGAGGAACTTCGATTTTTTTATAGAGGGTAGGCAATAAAAAATACATTTGTGTATTTGCAAAATTTAAAATGTTTAAATACAACTTTTTAGGCGCTCAAATAAAGAGTTTTTCGATTTCTCCTTGCCAAACTTTTTATTAAAGCGTTTCCAAAAAATTTTACATAATTATTTTTGATTTTGCAAATCCACAACTCTTCTGTTTTACGCTCCCTGTACAAAAAAATGTAAGTCTTTCAACGTGAATCCTATTTATTTAATAAGCAAAAGAAATTATGAAGAATTCCTTGTTTTTACATGTGTACACACACATTATATATTTAAAATCTTTTAATATAAATAATTACAAGTAGGTAATAATTTTAATATCGTGATGTATAATTCCAGAAATTGTTCATGTGAATCTATTGCGTGAGTGTTTGATTGACACTTATTTCTAGAATACTTAAAAAGTTATCTCATTCTTTTATTAAATTAATTTTAAAATAATTCTCTAATAATTTATGTAAAGAATTTTTATAAAATGACATGCACATATTAGAACTTGTAAAGTTATGCTAGGTAGGTATTTTATTTCTTTAAATTCAATACTTTGAATTTTTCTAGCTCTTCATAATTATTATTGTGAATATTTCTAAAGTTTCTGGATTTTAAAGAATTTATATTATAATATTTTAATAAATAATTTAAAAATTACTTACAGTCCACTACCTTCATGTTCTTCTCTATCACAACCATTCTTCACAGATGTGTCTTCTTCTGTTAAAGTAATCCATGTTTTTATAACAACGGTGCTAACCAAATTCAAAACCGCAAAAACATATAACGATACATCTATTTTTCCATAAAATTTTAATATTTGATAGAATTCTATAGTTATCCAAGCTGCTAATACATGTACAAAGATTGATAATTTTAATCCCACAGATTTAAGTGCATCTGGATAAAATTTATCCACTATAACATTGGGAAAATACCCTTTGTCGAACCTAAACGCAATTGCGTATATAACTGTAGCTGCTATTGGTAACCAAGATATATGATGACCAACAGAACCATTTTTGTTTAAAGTAAAATAAATTGCTAGAGATAATAAGGATGCTGTACTTAAAAAGCACGAAAAATATTCATTCCTTGAATTTCTTTTTACAATTTTCAGTTCGCTTAATATTCCAGATAATCCTATACATGCAATAAATCCAATTCCAGTTGTTGCAGAATGTACAACTGGTATATAAGCTTCATGTAGTATTTCATGTAAGCTCATAATCAGTACTGTAATACCAGCAAATTGTTGTATAAAACTAGTAACAATTATTTTGATACTAGCATGTCTATTAGCATTCGTATTAAACAGTCTTTGATCTCGTTTTTCTCGATTTTCTTTTAAAATCTTGACTTGTATGGTTTCTAATTCCTCTTCTATCGAAACAACGCTTCTAAGCTTCATTAGATTGACCCTAGCTTCAGTTATTTTATTCCTTGAGATAAGGTAGTACGGTGATTCTATCATTAAAAACGATATTACTAGTTGCAATAACATTATTATAGCTCCTATTATAGGAGATACTATGTAGGAGAACGCCGGACTTAGAAGATAAATAAATAGAATTCCTAGGAGCAAAGCGTAGTAAACTACACCTTTCAAAGATTCAGCTAATTTTTGGTTAGTAATTTCAGAAATGTATGTTGTTGATGTCGATAATGTTAGCGTTATTGATATTCCTGCTAAAACTCTAGCTACAAATATAGTAGATAATGAAGTCGTTGCAGCTAAGAGAATCCAGGATATTAAGGATACTACAGAAGCAGCTTTAGTAGTTATTTTTGGTCCACCATTTAAAAAGGGCACGCTGATGAAACAGCCTGCCATTGCTCCTAACATATAAAAGGTTTTGAATAGCATTTGATCGGATACATCTTTGAGAAAAAATGTTTCATTTTGTTGATCTTGCGACGCGTTGCTTATATTTTGATTATGTAAAAGTTCATTATATGGTTGAAATATAACAGAGGAAAAACCAAAATGCATTCCATCTGAAACAGCGCCCAGTGTCCCTGAAAAAAAAAAAAAAGAAAAGTAAACAAGTTTATAATTTCAATGGATAAACATTATTTAGAAAATTACTCCGTTTTTAATTACATACAATTATTAAATCACTGATTATACCTAACGTTTAGTAAATAAAACAATATTAAATGGCGTTTTTATTACGTAACTTAAGTATATATTATTAAAAAGCATAATGTAAATATATTTGGCATTCGTTTATATGTATTGCACAGGAAAAGTTACCAACTTTTGTGTTTAACGATTTTTGTATATAAATAAAGTTTGTAAAAGATCTTTATTCTATATTAATTTTTATTAAAAACTGCTCGTGTGTAAAGTCCAAACTTTCGACGGGAAGATATCGCGGACCAGTTATCTAAAACAGTTCGGAACAAATGCAAGAGTGAACGAATGTCTAAATGTCCTTTAAACTATACCTGTGGAAAACACGGATGATTATGAAATACTTAGAATAAATATGCGATATGGCCACGAATACTTACAGTCAAAGAATCGCTAACAGAAACGAGAGGAGAGCCTTTAAGAATACGAATTAGATATTGTGAAGATGGTGAGATTTGCCTACCCATCAGCTCCAGAATACATGATTAAATGTTTTGCTGTTTAAGCATTTGTTGAACATTCCAGTTTGTCCGTCCCAAAATATTGGTTGAAGTCTTGTCAGCTGCTCTCGAATATGAAGCGTCTACGCAAGCTTCTGGTGAATACACATTAAAGCGAGGACTGTAAAAGAAGAAGAAGACGAAGAAGAAGACGAAGAAGAAGAAGAAGAAGAAGAAGAAGAAGAAGAAGAAGAAGAAGAAGAAGAAGAAGAAGAAGAAGAAGAAGAAGAAGAAGAAGAAAAAGAAAAAGAAAAAGAAAAAGAAAAAGAAAAAGAAAAAGAAAAAGAAAAAGAAAAAGAAAAAGAAAAAGAAAAAGAAAAAGAAAAAGAAAAAGAAAAAGAAAAAGAAAAAGAAAAAGAAAAAGAAAAAGAAAAAGAAAAAGAAAAAGAAAAAGAAAAAGAAAAAGAAAAAGAAAAAGAAAAAGAAAAAGAAAAAGAAAAAGAAAAAGAAAAAGAAAAAGAAAAAGAAAAAGAAAAAGAAAAAGAAAAAGAAAAAGAAAAAGAAAAAGAAAAAGAAAAAGAAAAAGAAAAAGAAAAAGAAAAAGAAAAAGAAAAAGAAAAAGAAAAAGAAAAAGAAAAAGAAAAAGAAAAAGAAAAAGAAAAAGAAAAAGAAAAAGAAAAAGAAAAAGAAAAAGAAAAAGAAAAAGAAAAAGAAAAAGAAAAAGAAAAAGAAAAAGAAAAAGAAAAAGAAAAAGAAAAAGAAAAAGAAAAAGAAAAAGAAAAAGAAAAAGAAAAAGAAAAAGAAAAAGAAAAAGAAAAAGAAAAAGAAAAAGAAAAAGAAAAAGAAAAAGAAAAAGAAAAAGAAAAAGAAAAAGAAAAAGAAAAAGAAAAAGAAAAAGAAAAAGAAAAAGAAAAAGAAAAAGAAAAAGAAAAAGAAAAAGAAAAAGAAAAAGAAAAAGAAAAAGAAAAAGAAAAAGAAAAAGAAAAAGAAAAAGAAAAAGAAAAAGAAAAAGAAAAAGAAAAAGAAAAAGAAAAAGAAAAAGAAAAAGAAAAAGAAAAAGAAAAAGAAAAAGAAAAAGAAAAAGAAAAAGAAAAAGAAAAAGAAAAAGAAAAAGAAAAAGAAAAAGAAAAAGAAAAAGAAAAAGAAAAAGAAAAAGAAAAAGAAAAAGAAAAAGAAAAAGAAAAAGAAAAAGAAAAAGAAAAAGAAAAAGAAAAAGAAAAAGAAAAAGAAAAAGAAAAAGAAAAAGAAAAAGAAAAAGAAAAAGAAAAAGAAAAAGAAGAAGCAAATAAATTCGACCAATTGTTTAACATGATAAAAAGCCCTAGAGAAGCAGCCGAAGACTATCAGGTGCAGAAATTGCGTTGAAATTGGAAATGTAAGCGGTTTGCGCAAACGCTCTAAAAACACTACAAATCGAAAAACCGTGCTGATGGCTGTACAGGACCGATCGGTGGTGCTTGATATATGTAAAACCATAAAAGTAACGCGGTTATAGGTAACTATAGAGAAAAGAACACCTGTGATGATGAAAAGCATTGGTCACGACTGCTAAATAAATTCCTGTAGAACCCATAAACGTTAATAATCACCCAACTACTATCAAGAAAGAGATCAGAATCGGAACCTGTGTACCAATAACTTCCATTATTCGTCAGACAACATCTTCTGATAATTCCAAGGACAAATTCGAGCAAATAATTACAGTTGTTGGTTAATCTCTAAATCAATTAGTGAAAAAGAAAATAATAAAATTTCTTCGACAATATCGTGACATTTTTGTATCAAGAGGCGGGAAAACACGAAAAATTTATGTTGTAAAACATAATATTGACACTGGTGATTCCAGGCCATTTCGTCAATCGACTTGAAGATTACCAAAGCCCAAGAGAGAGGAAGCTGAAAGAATTGTTAGGGAAATGAAGGAAGACAAGGTGATACAACCTTCTACCAGTCCATGGGTCTTTCCGGTGGTCCTGGTTCAGAAAAAGGATGAAACTACGAGGTTCTGTGTGAATTACCATCAGTAGAACAATGTTGTCAAGAGATAGTTATCCTGTCTGGAATCGTCGATATATTGTACATATTGGCCAAAAGTAAACTATTTTCTGCCTTAGACTTGAAGACTGGATATTGACAGGTGGAAATGGACCCAGTAGATAAAGAAAAGACACCTTATATCACAGGATCTGAATTGTGGCAATTCAATGTCATGCCATTTGGACTATGTAATGCTCCCCGCGACATTTAAAAAACCTGTGGAAAATATATTGAGAGGGTTATCTTGCAAAACATGCCTGGTGTATGTAGACGACATCAAAGTTTTGGGGAAGGCTTTTGATAAACATTTAAAGAACTAAGAAGATAATTTTAAAGAGTGTAAGCTACCAAACTGATGTTTAATTTCAAGAAATCGCAAAATAAAGTTAATTAACTGGGTCATATAATCAGCAAGGATGGCGTGGCTGTATACAGGTTGGACCGGCTTTAATTTGTCATTTAAATGGGGAAAAAGTTTCGTATTTTGACGGATAATACAATGGTCCATAGAAGTTACAGATTTTCTGACTGGTTTCGGAGATATTCGATAAAATCCGAAAAACCTCACTTTCGTTTTTTAAGTCGTGAATTGTTATTATAAAAGAGAAAAAAAAACATTATACGAAGTTTTTGTTATAAATCTACCATGTCAAAATTTTTATTACGACATTTCGTATTCGCAGGGTCATCCTCAACTTATTTTTTTAAATACGGACCTGGATTTTTAACTGTAATTTTTTATAGCTTTTGTATAGCTAAATACAACGATATGTTACCCTTTACCATTTTACTAGGTTTCGTCTATGAAAATATCATCAGCTATCTAGCTTCTGATGATACCATTTCTTACTTGATTAAAACAAGATAGCTAATTAAATAATAATTAAAAAACAAAAAATGATTAAAATGTGAAATTTAAAATATTATTTAAAACATAATACAAGAATTATTTAATTACAAAGTGGGTTACAATTTTTTATCAAACATGATTAAGTACAACTAGCAAACAAAACTAATGGAGAACGAATTATGGTTGTACACATTCTACAAATAATAAAGCTAATAAAATAAATAAAAAAAGTTTTAAAAAATGGGGGTAAAAAAAATTGTTTCGTCTGCACGAATGCTCAGGAAGGGCCTCAGTAATAAAATGAGAATGAGCTCAAAGGTAACGTTGTTCGAAACAATACAGCATTGAATTATTATATTTCTTTAAAAATATTTTTAGTAAGTCAATGAATGCAGTAACTGCTGAATAATTTCAAAAATTTATTAAATACACATAGGTGATAAAATTTAAACAATACACATTTAAACATGACGAGCTTGACAACAATTGATACTAAAATTGTTCTATTATAGGATGAAATTAAGGAAGCAATGTGAGAACCATGTCTACAATAAATTATAAATATTATTCTTAATTGTTTATAATTAATATTATCCATTATTGTAGCCCAATGAAGGAAAGTCCTGTTACTAGGTTATTTTGTACTAATAGTAGATGAGTACTATAATAATTAAAATTGTACATTTTCAATACTCATTAAATTAATGCTATAAATAGCAAATTCTTTCTATAAAAGCTCTGCTGGACTAATAGCCATAATCTTACTAAAAGTCGTAATCTTTTACTATTTAGAAATGTTATCTGCAACTATGTACGAAATGACATAACTGACTTTTTATATTTTTAAAAATTATTCTCCGTTTACCCTAATATTTTTTAATTACTAAAATTGAAGTTGTTGTTAAGAATAACATAAAAATAAACTATGGTTTTCCTTTAATCTCATCTTTAGTTAATTTTGTTTTTGTTCCGAATAAATAATTTTTTTATATTAAAACTAATAAGGGTTTAGAATTACTAAAATAAATGGTTTTCATTTTTTAATGTCTATGACATAATATTCAAAATCGCAACATTTAAAACAAATAATAAATATAGCAAAA
Organism: Psylliodes chrysocephalus; assembly: GCA_927349885.1. Lineage (NCBI taxonomy): Eukaryota > Metazoa > Arthropoda > Insecta > Coleoptera > Chrysomelidae > Psylliodes > Psylliodes chrysocephalus. Next base: position 10,294,385 of record OV651825.1, read on the forward strand.
CAGTAATTTTATTTTTAAATGAACGTAGTAAAAATAAAAAAGCAATGAAAACAATTTAATGATTTAATGGTTTGAAATTTTTTACATTGTACTTACCAGCGATAATAGATACGAGCAACCAGACATTTCTTCTACTTTTCTCATCATTTTCGACAGCCATGATTAAAAATATTGTTACTTTTATATCACCGTAGTCGTGTCATTTCAAGCGAAGCAAGCTGAAAATAAAAAAATCAATTTGAGCAGGTACCTACCACCGTACCATTATTATGCACATAGGCGGGTACAGTTTTTATTTTAAATGGATTCGTTATGCATATCTATTAAAATTTATTTTATATATTTTCTTATACAGTGTGGAAACCACTTATGGAATAAAATTCTTTATGTCATTATTTTAGAAAATTATAAAAAATGCCGAGACAAGTCAACTTTTGAATTGAGTTGTGCGTTATGTAAACATAAATTTAAATGTACAGGGTGAGATTCACGCAAGTATGCCATAGTCAGTGTTGTTTTTTTTTAATGAAACACCCTGTTTATTTGCATGCATACATACATTATTCAGTTTGTTGGAATCGGTTCATTAAGAGGATTTCAAAAATATGCAAACATACAGGGTGTTTCATTAAAAAAAAACAACACCGACTATGGCATACTTGCGTGAATCACCCTGTACATTTAAATTTATGTTTACATAACGCACAACTCAATTCAAAAGTTGACGTGTCTCGGCATTTTTTACAATTTTCTAAAATAATGACATAAAGAATTTTATTCCATAAGTGGTTTCCACACTGTAGAATGTTTAAAGAATTTATAAATAGTGGTAAATTATTGTCTTTTTGACAATAATAGAATGAAATGGGAGAATGGGAAGAAATTTATGCGTTATACAAACATTTTGTAGGAATAAAAATATAAACATTAAAGTAAATTAGGATCCTAACCTGCTCAGGGGGATTCTTGTATTCCTTTTTTACCATTATAATGAAAATGCTTTGTAGACAAAGATCGCAAAAAGGACATGCGAAAAGGCGAAAAATGGTGCGCGAAAAGAAGAAAAAATCAGTGCTGAAGCGTGCAGAAACAAAACGTAAAAGAAGAAAAATATTAACGTCCGAAGTGTGCAAAAAAAAGCGTGCGAAAATAAAAAAAATAGAAAAGTGGGAGATTTTTTCATATTAGGGGGAGGTGGGAAAATGAAGGATTTTTGGGAGGAAGTGGTGGAAAAGGGAATTTTGTTGGGAAGAGATGGGAATAGGAGATTTTTGGAAAGGGATCTCGGATGTTTTGTGGGGATTGTGAGCAATTTTGGGGGATATTTTGGGGATGGGGATTTGTTTGGGGAATTTTGGGATCTTGGAAAACATCTGGGGATGAAGACTTTTTGTGGATGGGGAATAGGGGATTTTTTTTGTAGTGAGAATGTGGGATGTTTTATGGTGAACGTGGAAAATTTTGGGGTGTTGTGGATTTTTTTGGCGATTGGGGAATAGGAGATTTTTTAGGAGGGGTCGGGAATAAGGGATTTTTTTGGGACGGGATGTGGAACGTGTTTAAAGAGGATGGGGAAATTTTGGAGATTGGAGGAAATTTTAGGGATTTCGGAATATATGGAAGAGATGAGAATTTGATCAATTTGCAACTTTATGTATTTTTCGGACAAAAATATAATCCAATATTTTTCACATTGGTCAAACAAAGCGTACCATATAACTAATTGCTTTGATAATTATATCTACCGAGTGTTCAAATTAAAATGTTACAGATAAATACCGCCGAAAATATGCATTTTATAAAAAAAAGTTATAGACAAAAGTTTTATAGTTTTTTTTGGGGGAAATATTTTGGTAAAATTATTTTTTTTATAGCTAATCATAATATGGCCGAATCAAGGTGGACTTTTTTATTTTAAATGGAAGCCCTATTTTTTTACATATTCTTAAAATTCATAAAAAGATAAGAAACTTTTAAAGAAAATATTTTTTTTATTGGACTTTTACCTACTTGAAAATTTTGCTGAGCGAAAAAAATGTTGGCCGTATTATAATTAGCTATAAAAAAAGATTTTAGCCAAAATGTTTACCAAAAAAAAATATAAAACTTTCGACTAAAATGTTTTTATAAATGGTGGTATTTACCTATAACATTTTAATTTGAACACCCGGTATATACCTAACGTTAATTACAAAATATAAAATACCAACCGTTTTTATAAAAATTTTTTTCCCTTTTTCTTAATTACCTACTTATCTTTTTTAACAATGCAATGATGATCATGGTCTAGTCACGTCTAACTCCCTTTAACCCTCTGACATAGAGTGGTTCTAGAATCAGACTTTCCTTTTACTTTTTAATTTTAAATTGGGCAGTATTTTTTAACCCATGTTGTTTTAGGGTCTTTATTATTATGTGTGGATGATAACGCCAGAACAAAACTTCCTGTTAACCCGCAAAAATACTCAAATTTATATTTTGTTTTGATTCTGTCAAATCCAAAACCATATCAGTTCTTATTTGTTATTTGTCGTAGCCCGTCATGTAATTCTTACCACGACACGTTGTTGGTGAAATTATCGATAAATTAAATAACATTATTAACCCTAACTATAGTTAAAATCCATATTTTCATTTAATAATAACCAAGATAAACAATGTTACTCTTTCAGTAGCAAAGTGGAAATGAAATCAAAGAAATAAATGGATATGTGTACAATATAAAGAACAATTACCTTCATTTTTGTAATAATAACAGTAATACTGAAAATAGTAGACATCAGAAACTTGAAAGGTTTTAAATAAACGATAAATTATCATTTTCCGATGTTCTTCAAAATTCCTTTAATTTTAAATGTTCAGTCAGAACTAGATTTCTGCCTTTGATTATTGTATGCGGCTAAAATGGAATTTTGTAATTTACTGCTAGGAAACCAGTTTTCATCATTTATTCTGTTTTCTTTCGAACAAAAATGAACATATAAACAACAGTCCTTTTGTTTATACATTTTAACTTTACGGTATTATTTAATAGTATTTATTATTTTGACAGAATAGGTTAATTCTTCAAAGACAGCTTATTAAACCTAAGTAACTTCTCATACCTTTTCCCGTAAAAACTGTTGCCTGCCTATATTTTATTATTTATTTTTATTGATTGTACTAAAAACCAGCATATATTCTTTTTAATTACGAATTCCATTAAAAATTGTATTGTCAATATAGGCAAAAATAGTTCATTAGTACAATAATGAATTGGCGCTGCTGTCACGCACGGAGCGTATATGGGGCTTGCGTAGAGTCCAAGTGGACGTCCAGGATTGGGATATTTGTATAGTCCAATCGATGTCGATTGGATGTCCTTAGGTAAAATGCTAGACGTCCTTTGGACAGCCAATATGTCCATCAATGGACATCCAATGGATTGACGTGTGCTGCCTGTGTAATGTCAATAAAAAAATGTAAACTTTTAATATTCCGTATTTCCCAAAACATTAACATTTAGATAACACATGTTCAGACCAAAAGTCACCATTTCCCTTGAAGTATTTTAAGTTAACTGATTTTCCTTTTTTTAATTAAATACAATTAACAGATTTATTAATAGCAGCAAACATGATCGTATATCTGCTTTAAAAAAAAAAAATATCTACTATATTAGATTTTGTATCTAACTTTATTGGGAAATTGAGATTAACTCCATACTTAACATTTTAAATGAAAGGTTCCATCTTCAAATAAATACAGTAATTACTCCCTTTCTAAACTTTTCACTATGCCTTTATTCTGGTTCTCTTATTTATTTATTGCCTGTGATGATATGTACAAATTTATTTGTGATTTAATACTGCTTTTCTATAAGAGTTTTCAGAAAGGCGCAAAATATTTGCAGTTTTCTATAGACATCATTATCTAGCTGAGTTTTTTAACCGCCCCCTATTAATTTAGTTTAATTTTTTATCCTGCTGAGCTTTATAGCCTCCCACTTTAATTTTTTTAGTTTCTAATAGCTAATATTCAATTTTTCTTTTCAGTGGTTTCACATTTTCTCTTTTCGTGGAGCGGGATGAAATGGCTTCAAATTTTTGACGAGTTGATAACCTGCAAGACTTTAATGATCTGGGCGACTGAGGCTCGTCCATTAGCGGAAAGTATTTAAAAGGTAAGAAATATAGTTATGTTATTATATTTATATATTATAAATATTTTCATTATTTAACTCTGCTTTTAACTGAAAAATAATTATGATGTGAACAATTGCTATTATTTTCAAAAAAAAAATGGCATAAGACCGCCGAAATAAGAATATCAAATGTAGTATTTTGTACTGACTAACAAATAATCTATCTATTTGAAAAAAAATATATTTTTAAATTACAAACAAATAATTTTATTGCTTTCATACTGGGTAATACAATCGACTTGATTTTGCTTACTAGGAATAGATGGCGTTACTATTTTCACTTCTTGAATACTTATGCTATTTGTAACCAACATTATTGTATACTAGTGAATTTAGTGCCTTTGTTAATTCCATTAGAAAGTAGAATTGGGAACCTGTCTATTTCTTGCTGATAAATCCTAATAAGAACGAAACCGGTCCAGGAACGACGTTCTCCTTAGTAAGCAAAATCAAAGATAGAGTGTTAAAAATAAATTTCTATCTCTGCTGTCTTTCCTTTGGCGTAATTCAATACCTATTTCTGTATTAGCCAGAGGACTAGTTGTTATTTATTTTATTTTACGTCTTGGTTACATTCGAGTTGTTGTTTTTCTTTATCAACAATTTCATTAGTATACACTACGACTAAGTGTTTGGATCGTTTTGCATATTTTGGAATTGGCAGTTGTTTCTTCTTCTGACCTTTTATCCGTCTTTATTAAAATCTGAGTATTCCTTGAAGGGTTTGGTTTTTGATTTAAGTTTTATTAACACCCCTTTGGCTGGACAAATGTTCTCAAAACAAGAACACGTGAAAGTCATTATGGGAAAAGCATGTTTTACAATAATCAGGAGAGTTACTTTCTATCAATAGGAGGTAAGGAGTAATAACATGACACATGATTGGATACGCACTACTAAAGGGATACCTTTACACTCTTTACAGCGTAGGCGCGATACCATTCTAGGGCTTTATTGATCAATATTGTTAATGTGTCTGGAACATAAGCGACAATATACCCTTCTACGATACAGTACGATTTCTGCGCTTCTCAAAATTGTGCGTTATTCTACTCCACCCTGTATTAAATAGAAAAAACTAAACTAACCCAAACTAATAATACTAGAATAAGTACTTGAAAATTTTACTCACCCATCTAGTGTTACTGTTTTAACAATACAAGTTTTTATTAAAGATGTATTTTTATTTATAATAAAATACTCTTATTACACCGTACATTCACTACTCAAAATGAAGAACATGGTATAGCATATATTTACTAAATTTGTTCAATCGCAAAAATTGCCAGGTTTCGTTTCTCTCGACCTGAACCAACGTCTTACCATCTACGCATACCAATATCTGCATGGTATACTGTGCAAAGTTCGTTGACCTGTAACGTTTCATAATATAATTAAATTTTTGTATTACAACGGGTATCGATGTTCTCTTTGGTTTCTTCTATGATGATAATTTCATCAATTCAGAAAGCTGGTATTATTGCCTATATATCACTCTTAATAATAAATTTGACATTTTATATGACGTTGAATTGCAAACAAGTTTAATAGCTATTTGTGTATCAATGGTATCTCATGAATACACTGACAAACTTATAGAAGTGGTAAAAGACATTAAAATATTTTTTTAATTAATAAATATATTTCCCAAAACGCCTCGTTTATGATTATATTTTTGCTCCTATATGGAAATGTTAAATGTTAAAGTTTATGAATTTCTGTTAAAACTATTTCTATATCTATGGTTAAAACGTAAAACAAAATAATAGTTTGTGCAACAAGAGTGGATATGATGGCCATATCGCACGTAGGCGCAGCGCTCAATCGTCTGAGTTGTACAGTATATTTTTTCTACGACCCACTAACGAAAATTTACTAATAAAAAAAATATGTTAGGTTATTAAGACAAAATAACTAATTTTAAAATATTTTAATAAGGATAATTTCCTGACCGTAACAGAATTTTATGTAAGTAAAAATTTTCCTTGGTGTATTCGGTCAATAATTTTATTTTATATCGTTATCACAGCACTTTTATGTACATAAAAGAATAAAAAACCATAAAAATATTATCGCAACTAATACCTATCTCCTTAATTTCAAACTTTGCTAAAATATATAAAAAAATATTGAGAAATAGAATCGATAATTACTTAAATACAAATAACATTATTTCTACAACAATTTGGATTTAAGGAAGGGGTATCAACACAAAATGCTATAACTACTTTAACTAAAAAAAAATATCGGAATCAGTAGACAGCAGAAATGCATCGTTGTGTGTCTTTATCGACCTAGCGAAGGCATTCGACATGGTCAGCCATGAAAAATTGTTAGCTAATTTAGAAAATATAGGATTTAGAGGAAAATCAATTAATCTCTTGCGTTCCTATCTGTGCCAAAAAAAGCAATATGTTGTAATGAACGGAGCTGTCAGCAAAGTGAGAACTATAGAGTATGGAGTGCCACAAGGCACAGTGCTTGGACCTATACTCTTCAATATATATTTAAATAATTTATTTGAAGTTCCTACTAATGGACACATAATTAGCTTTGCTGACGACACAGTTATCTTTTATGATGCACCAACCTGGCGTATAGTATACAATAAAGTGGAAGATGACTTACCCCTAATATTCAGCTGGTTTCAAGAAAAGTTATTAACTGTAAATTTTGAAAAAACTTTCTTCGTCCCATTTTCTTCTGATTCTTACAGACTTCTTAGTTTTAAACAAATAATTATTAAAATGCATATTTTTTAATTTTTGTATTCAGAAAATTCTGGACATATTTTATACCTAAATCTTTCTGAAATATTAATTGTTTTCCGATTTATTCCAAAAATTAACTTTTAATAAAATAAAATAATTTGATTACAAAAACTAATTAGCAATACTGTTTATTTCTTGATAATGTAACATTGTTACGTGAGTAAAATCATTTTATATTATTATATTAAAAATCATAATTTTATCATTAATTTTAATAAGAAAAAGGATGCAATATACTATGTTTTATTTTATTGTGTACTAGAACCCTTCCAATCTTCATCTGCAGCAGCTTCTGAAATAAATAACAAAAATTATTTTTATAATACTAGATTTTTCTAAATAATTGTTTAACACAGAAGAAATTGTAAACAAATGGTAAGATTAGATCTTTTATAATTTCTTCTCTTTCTTTGAGATTCTTAAACTTAGTCTGTGTAACTATTCAGGTAGTTAAGATCACTGGCAAGGAACCTTCTAGGTAAAGGCTTGACAGTTGGTTCTGCCATAACTGCCAAGAATATTGCATGCTGCACGTGAGTGCATATACGATTTTCGGATTTACAGCTTGTTTCTTGGGAAATAATTATATTTGAAAACTAATCACTTTGTTGAATTCGTTCTAATCTCCCAGATTTAAAAACAATATTATACACATTTGAGGCCCTAATACACCAGTGGTGAGTAACTAACTTAAATTATATAGTAGGCTTATACATTTATATTTATATGCTTACATTTTGTCTTGCTTTTAGACCTTTTTTCTTTCTCTCTTTCCTTTTCTCACTCTTTGGCTCGTACCTTTCTTGCTATCTGCCTATCTTAGAGTTAGATTAGTACAAGCACCTCATTGTTATTGCATGTCTTATGTGCTGTTCCTGGCCGGTAAAAAGTACCATGTTTCCTGTAGAAACTGAACTAGAGGCTGCAACCTGATGAAGGCTTGGTAGTGGTAAGCTCAGCTATATATAATCAAGTAAGATCTTTCCTCTTATTCGTCACAAATCTGGAAGCGGTAGTTAGTGACTATATTATACAAATACGGTTTAAGATAATAGATAACTCATTAACACCTTAATTGAATAATAGTTACAACTTACCACCAGTGTAAACCAATTCGTATCGATACACCTTGGGTATATTTACTTGCTTTTGTTTCCTTTCCATTTAAATACTTAATTACTTGCACGTTGCTTCATATTAGTACGCCACTACTTGTTATTACTGCTTTTGGTTGTAGATGTATCCTTTCTTATTTTGCATTCATTAACACGTTAAACAAACACCTTGAAGAAATATATCATGCTGAAGAAATAAAGTGTTTAATTTATTTGAGCAAGCTAGTGGTACTCTCGAACCCATCTTACTTCTGATTTCATCAATACGAAATCAGCGTAGCAACATCTTAATGTAGGAGATGTTCTAAATGCTCGCTGCGAACCTTTTGGCGCCATCCCAATCTGAAATAAAAATGTCTTCTAACGTTACTCGACATCTATTATTCGTCTTCTTAAGTCAGCTAGGTGGAGAGGTTTAGTTTTGTATACTATACTTTTGACATATCCCCATAAGAAAAAGTTTTATATAAGTTCGTTAGAGATGACACGACATTATTTAGGATTAGTGCTAAATAATTATCATTATTCAAATTGCCATCAATGAAAAAGGGACCTATGATATGATCGCCAACAATTCCTGTCCAAGCATTAACCTTTTCAGGGTACTGCTTATGTTCTTCTCTCATTTAGGATTTTCCCTACAACAATAGTGGTTATTTTGACGATTAGCATAGCCATGAAGTATAAAGGTACACTCATCAGAAAACAAAAGATGTTCTAATTGGATCAACATATCTAACATTGCCATCATTTGTTCACAAAATTGTGTTGTCCCATGAAAATCGTCTTCCATGAGTTCCTGAGTTGCTATTAATTTATAGGGATGCATTTTATTTTCTTTTCTGGTTCGAATAATCAATGAATGGCTAATATCGAACATTGGGGCTGCTTGTTGACTAGAAGTATGTGGGTTTTTCTGAAACTCAAGCATAATATCCAATTTGGTATCATTAGTTATTGCATTAGTAGCTTTATTTTTTATCTGCCTTACATGTCCAAGCTCTCGAAACTGCTTTTCTATTTTACTAATTGTGCCTTGGAATATACGCGGCTAATTTGGAAATTTTGCATGATATAAGCGAGCAATTTCCATTTATGTCCGTGTGCTATCTCCTTAACCAATCATTTGTAGAATTATTATTATTTAGTGCATTTCTGTTAAATGAACCATTTTTTTGAAATGCAGTTAAGGAAATTAAAATGACTATAATACTGATAACAATTTGCTAAGGTCAGGCCTTTTAAACAAACCATTAAAGTACAGCTTTTTTTATTTCATATCAGTTAAAATGAACGCTGAAATGGTTTTTGCTTACTTTCTCATTATGAGAAATAAGTAATGAGTGTGTTGTAGCAAATTTCTGTAATCAAACAATTTTATTTTGTTAATGTTAATTTTTGCAATAAATCGGAAAATATTTAATATTTCCGAAACAGTTAGGTATAGGGGAGGGTGGGGCAAGACCGCGCACCTAAGGGAAATAATTAATTATCAGCACATGCAAATTATATGAAAAACTAAAATTAATACAACATATTAGGCATTTATTGAGGAATACTTAGTAATATTTTAGTTGATTTCTGTTTAATATTTTTTAAGAAATTTCATTATTTTGGAAATAATGTATATGCGCGATATTTCCCATCCTGTTGAGTAATAACGCGCATATTAAAAAATCGAATTTAAAATTAGAACCCTCCTTTTAAAATTATTTGTAAAATAACTGAAAAAAAAATACAGGTGCTCCAAATACATTTTTTAATTTTTTCAAGTTCAATAAAACATTTTTTTTTTCTTAAAATACTAATATTTAAATTTTAAATACTTAAAATTTCAAAACCCTTTTTCCCTTTGAATCGTTTATATTGTCAAGAACGAAAAATGGATAAAAATCCAGAATTTTGTGAGACTTATTGTAAAAATAATGACGATTACATCTTAAAAAGTTACCTTAGGCAGGTTGGAAAAGAGGAATTGCTTTTATAGTCTCCAAAGATGAGGTATTTGCCTCACTTTGCGGTTTTTAATATCAATAAGCTAGGAAAGCTGAGAACGGTTTTCAAAGCCGCAGCCAAATCGCATGGAATTCGCTTTATTGACATGCTATTATGATGTCCTGACTTATTGACACTTCTGGTAAGTACTTTGGACTTTTAGACAGCGAAAGATAACGTTTTGTGGAGACAAAGCAGATATGTTCAATCAAGTCAAAATTATCAAGGATGACCAAAATGCCCAACGCATCCTATGGCAAGGGCAGGAGAGATTTAGAGAACCATCCATATATGAAATGCAGGTCATGACATTTGGAGCTACATGCTCGCCAACATTAGCCCAATTTGTTAAAAATAAGAATGATTCTGAATTTCAATTAGCATTTCCAGCTGGATCTCATGCCATAAAACTAATTTTTGACGTCATTCACGTACATAGTACAAATTGGGTGTCAAATTATAAAAAAGTACTTTATAGCTTGCCAACAGATATGAGACTCAAAACCTTTAAAGACTTTAATTAAGATTCTAAATTGCCAACAAAAAGAGTTTCAAATGTTATCCCTTCAGAGCGAGAAGTTTTGAAAATAGTTATGAGTGTTTTTGTTCCTTTAGGGTTTTTAAATTATATTACAGTTGGAGGTCCAATTATTTTGCAAGACATTAATGGCGAGAAAAGACTGAGTGGCAACAATGGCCTTAGGAGTTAAAACTCATAACTAACATTCAAATACCACGCTGTTGTTCTTTAAATGTTCGTTATGCTACCTCTATACAATTGCATGCTTTCTTTGATGCTAGCACTAAAGTATATGCTTGTGTACTTTGCTTAAGAATAGAAATAGAAAGTGAACGAGGTGTAGCATTTTAGTCGACAAAGTGTCAGGTTGATCCTTCAAAAGAAATAACGATACCCAGGCTAGCGTTAGAGGCAGCCCTCTTAAGTAGTAAACTTGCAGATCGCATTCAACAATGTCTTGAGGTAAAAATCAATAACACATTCTTTTAGATAGGCTCTACGATTGTCATTTCGTGAATTATGTCTCATAAAATTAAATTTAAACAATTCGTAGGCAACATAATACAAAAGACTTTGGACCTTACTGACAGAGACATGTAGAAGTGGGACCAACTGCATTTATTCCTGCAAATTGTGTAACCAGAGATCAATCTAATAAAAACTCAAAATGGCTTTCAGGGCCAGATTTCCTTCTGAAATCATATGAGCATTGGCTCCAAGGCTTTACAGGGTGTCTGAAAGACCTGCAGTCAATATAATTTTATGATGAAATTCAGTCAATAAAAACTACTGGTTCTGTAGATAGAAACAGCAAACTTTTTAAATTAAATCCTCACTTGGACGAGTTTGAGATGATGAGACTTAGAAGTCGAATTGATACGAATCTTCTAGGATTTGCAAATAATCCTGTTCTACTTCCTTCAAAAAATCGCTTTACTGAACTACTTGTTGATTTCTATCACAAAAAATTTAATTAGACAGTTTAATTGGATACTGGAACTAAATAGTTTGGTAAAAAAGATTTCTAAAGACTTTCAGTTTTGCAAAAATTTAGTCAATTCCAGAAATTCCTTGTATGGGAAATTTGCCAATTCAAAAAACCAGTCCTTACATAAAACCATTTACATTTTGTGGCGTGGACTATTTTGACCCCTATTTAGTAACAATTGGAAGACGATGAGAAAAACGCTATGGAGTTTTGTTTACGTGTCTTACTATTCCTTACAACCGATTCCGCTATTATGGCCATCCAGAGAATGTGCTCAAGAAGAGCTTTTTAGTGACAATGGTACTAATTTCAGAGGAGCTGATAAGGAACTGCAACTAGCTCTAAAAGAATTTTACCAACAATCTTTCAGTTAATGGTATCAAGTGGACTTTCAATCCACCAACAGCAAGTCAGATGGGTGGAGTTTGGGAGCGGATGATACAATCCGTTTAGTCAACTCTCAAAATTATATTGAAAGAACAAGTACCCCATAAAGAAGTTTTGCATACCTTAATGTTGGAAGTTGAGACCACAATAAATTCTAGACCGCTGACTGATATATCCTTTGATTACCAAGACGAAGAAGCGATCACTCCAAATCATTTCCTTTTGGGGCCGAAGTATAGTGTCACCCAAATACATCTACTTAAAAATTTTACCATAGAAAACTTCAGCTCGCGAAAACAATGGATCTATGTCCAAGACCTTGCCAACAAATTTTGGAAAAGATGGATAAATGAGTATTTACCCACTCTTCGTTTGCGATCCAAGTGGCATCAAGAGAAAAAAAAATATTGAAGTCAATGATGTGAATAAACTATGATAAATACAAGCGTTATTCTAAATTTATAGTTTTTGATTTTTAAAATTTTAAGATAAAAGTTTTTAAGGTACTGTAATGTTTAATAAACGTTCTTGCAACCGGCTGTTATAAGTGAACACTAAAATAAAATATTCCCTTAAACATACATATTTAATCTACGTTACTGTTACTAAATTATAAACGTAGATTAAACATAGTTTAACTACCTAGGTACCTAATTATGGCGCAAACAATACATTTATGTTCAATTGTGAACAGCCTGGTAATGGAATGTTTATTTTTATTAGCGGTGCATTTTTAGCATGGTGCCAATATTTTAGCTAATCTTAATTACGCATGCATGATAAATTACTTTGTTCATATGATTTTGTGGGTTTATTAACGATGTTATTAAATAGTTCGGATTAAATTTTAAATACTTTTTATAAATATGTGGTAAATCGGATTAGAAATAAGTATCTGTAATAACGAAACGATATTTTTAAATCCATTTATGTAAAAACAACCAATAATAGATTTTATTTGTTTAGTTAGGCATTGAGAAGCAAACTGGTAATAAAAACTACCATTTACACTGGCGGCTTGTGGACAAAATATTGGGGGCTCACAACGGCAGAATATAGATGTCAGGTATATTATAAAGGTATAATAAAACAATGAATTATTATTACTTCTTTTAAACAACGTTCATATTTTCTTAATAAAACTCATAAAATAATTAGAAAATTGTTTAATCGCCATACACTTTCTCTACGACATAAAACAACAGTGCGCCTTCCCATGACAATTGACAAGTGAAGTCTATCTGTGTCAAAACTAAGAAATTACCAACGATCAGAGTAGACGTTGCTAATTTAAATGTGATGGCAAATTATTGTGTGCTCACAAGCCAGTACTGATTGTTTATTATTCACCCTCACAAGCAACCAATAGAATAGGTAAAAAATGCTTACAACTTTGCCAAAAAGTTTAGATTAAAGGATACCCGGGGCGCCACTAGATTTAAATGTAGAAATTTTCAAAATAGAAATATAAGAATACTCCCATACAGTTGGCAAGAAAAATATAAAAATCAACCAGGCTAAATGATTTCAACAAACATTATTAAAAAGTTTAAGTTCCACAAACCTCAGCAGCCCTCCACTCGTAATTTTATACGAAATACTTAAGAGCGATATCCATGGTTAGAAACAGGCTTAAAACGACTTCACGGTTCTCTTTCTCAGTTTTAAATATTTTTTTATAAAATTTGGTATACCTACTAAGCAAATGATAGAGAACTCCGCTGTAGAGCCCGAATTCAGAAAAACTAATTTTTTAATTATTTCTATACAAATTATGAAAATTATTGCAAAAAGGAGTCTTTACCGGGAATTGTTATATAAAAATCAGCTAATTCTTTCCAATACACTTTTTTGTCCAAAGCGTATATTTTTTGAAAACCTTGAATTAGGAAATCTGAGAAAATCTGTCAAGATTCCAATCCATATTAATTGATTTGGCAACAAGGCGGCGGACGTTGGCGGTGCATGCAGTACCGGAAAATTGGGATAAAAATAAAATAATAAAAAACTTTATTCTTTTTAGTTCAAGTGTAGGTGTTTTTGTTTCGTATTTAGTCAATGTGTTTATATGAACTTTTATGTGTAAGCTGAGTTATAATAATTTGTGATAAAAATGGGAAAACTTTCGGAAATGCCGAAAATTATATTTCCGTTTCGACGGAAATCTATAAAATATCGTGCTAGATTACTTAGAAAAAGACAAACATTAGCACCCCTTCTAAGCATTAATGTTAAAATATAGGGGAAATTAATATACTAAGTATTGAATAAAAAAAAAAACCTTTAGCTTTAAAGCAATATTTACAAATTTAAAGCGGATATCCAATAAATGTGGTTTATTTGTGGATTCTGAATATGGTTTTTAGGTTCCGACGGTTTATTAGGAACAGACAGTATTATCGAAATTAAATATCCTGCCACTGCTTCAAAACTGACTCCGAAAAAAGCAATGGTTGACAACATAATAAAATTTGAAATTATTAATGATAATGCGAAAATGCAATAATTGTTCAGGGGCAACTTAACGTAACTAAACGAAATATTTTTTTTTATTATTTATTTTAATACCTTTAAGTATGTTAGTAGAAAAAATAAAAAAGATGATAGATTTTGGTGTATATGGAAAACAAACTAAAGCAATTTTATTTAGATTGTATACTACCCGAGATCTTAGATCCACGTTTCACTAGAGGTTTAGATATTAGAAATTTGAGTAGAAATCCGAGTAGAAATCCGACCAATAGTCAATAAAAATGATTATTTTTATTCCTTCTTTTACTAATAATAAATCATTTTACTCAATGTTATTTTTAAATATTTTTAGTACTAGAAAACAATTTTTTCTACACCCAAATGGATAGCGTATCTACGTACAGACTACAAAACGAAAAAATATGCTATTGCGTAAAATGAGTTATACTTGTGTAGAATCGATAAATAATAGCATTTCTAGTTTTATTTGATCTATATTTAGAAATAAATAATTATAAATTTTAATTAAACTATATGAAATCAATTTAATTTATATTCACTCATGTTACACAAACTACTATTTTCTACATCCACATGGATATGCTTTTTTCTATACCCACATGAATATTAGCTAATCTACGCACATACTACAAAACAAAAAAGTATTCCATTGCGTTCAACTGAACGAATATATTTCATATTCATTCTACCTAGTAAGAACACTGCAAAACAGTTAAATCCACCAATCAGATTATATATTGGTCACCCGGCTACTATTATTTTTTAAATTTTATGTAGTCAAACTAAATGTCAGTATATTTTTGAATTATTGAGATTAAATATACGTAAAAATGAATATTTCTTATGTATAATCGATAAGTAATAGAATTTTTATTTTTATTTCGTCCAAATTTATAAACAAATCTTAAATTTTAATCAAACCATATAAAACTAATTTAATTACAAGTATTAGAACTATAATGGCAAGTGTGGCGACGGCACGGAGTTTGTCTCCAAGCGAGAGACCCGAGTTCCAATCATGGCTGGGGACTAATTAAATTAAATGTTTTTGTATGTTTATTTTATTTTATAAATTATTAAAAGTCATACATTATTTTAAAATTATTTATTTTGTCTTAATAAATTACTTTTTTAAATTTGTAGAATTTCGTTAGGGTGTCGTAGAAAAAATATACTGTACAACTCGAGTGGATTGTCTGTATCGCACTCAGACGATTAAGCACTCCGTCTACGGCGTCGTTCTGAAACTTCGTCTTCGTGCGATATGGCCATCATATCCAATTTTGTTGCACAAACTACTATTCACGCACAGACTACAAAACGAAAAAATATACTATTGCGTTCAACTCAACGAATATATTTCATATCAATTCTGGGTAGTGAGAACACTGCAAAAAAATGAAATCCACCAATCACAGTTTATATATTGGACACCCAACAACTCTTATTTTTAAAATTTGAAATAAGTGACAATTCTGTCAAACTAATTGTCAGTATATTTTTTAGGAATTGAGATTAAATATACATTAAAATGAGTTATTTTTGCGTAGGATTCATAAATAATTTTAATTTAGACCACAATTTAAAAAATCCTAAATTTGAATTAAACTACCTATATGAAACTAATTTAATTACTACTTTTAGAACTTAAATTTTAAATGTGGAGGTGAAAATGATGATACGGCATCTGTCTTTCACGCGAGAGGTCCGAGTTCAAATCTGGGCTGGGGACTAATTAAATGAAATATTTTTTCATGTTTATTTTATTTCACAAATTAGTAAAGTCATAAATGATTTTAAAATTAATTATTTTGTCTTTTCCTAAAATAATACTTTAAATTTGTAGATTTTCGTTAGTGGGTCGTAGAAAAAAACATACTGTACAACTCCAGTGGATTGTCCACTGTTGTTGCACAAACTAGTATCAAATGGGTTATTATTTAAAAAAAGTATTTTTATACAGGGTATTTGTAAATAAGTACGAACGATTTTTGCAAATTGTTATCAAAGTTATTTTGTTAAAAAAAGTTCCTATAAAAGTAGGTCGAAATATGCTTCGTTTCCGAGATACAGAATGTTTAAATTTTAATTTATTAAATTTTATTAATTATTTTTAATAGTTTTAAAGATATTTACTCTAAATTTGCAAAAAAACTTTGAAGGGGCAAATGTGTATTTTTTGGGGTGTTCCAAATATTTCTACTTGTACCAGTAGCGTTTGTGCGAGAATGCCACTTTTTTAATAAAAAAGTACTGCGCCACTGACTTTTTCGATCTATGTTTTTTTTATAAAATAACTTCGGCAAACATTCCCTAAAATCATTCACACTTACCAACAAACACCCTGTATATCAGAAAATGTAGAAATAGGTACATATGTATATTTAAAAATATATTTCGTAAATAAATAAATTAGTTATAAAAAAATTTTTTCGAAAATGTTACACCAGGTTATACCTTTAAAAGATATTTTAAACGAGAAAACAAAACAGAAATACTCTTTGTTAGACCGGACCTGCGATTTATCGGCATTTTTAATATTTTAAATCATCTATAGTTTATAAGTAATAAATTGAAGGGAGCATAAGCCTGGGAATAGAGCAACGTTGCCAAAGTGGGTTCAGATGCACTGAAAGTTGTCAGTGTGTTCTAAATCTGAATTTGCTGTTAGGTGTTGCATGGATATCGCTCTTAAGCAGTACCTTACTTTACAAGTTTTGTTCAGATTTGAACATTTTTCTTTATATTCACCAATTAAATTAACATCCTGTATATGAAATTAATTATTTATTGAATTAAAATGTTTAATTTCATATGCAATTAATAATAAACACGTTCCAATTTCAGTCTCTCTAGTTCAATGTTTTGAAAATAATTTTGAAATAAGTCAGCATTTTTATTATTATAGTTTATAATTATTATAATTGACTAAGAACATGTGGTAGTTCACTTTACAAAATTATCTCTGAAATGTGATTCATGGAAAACCATCTTGTGGTATTAATTACAACAATTAAGCTTTGAAATCTATTCATGATCCTTCGAACAAAAGTTTAAAAATTTTGAAAAAACCTATGGAAGAAGCAAACTTCAACATGAAGAAAAACAAGAAAATGAAGTCTTTCTGCCAACCTCAATAACAAATTCGACTACCATACTACCATACAACCAAGGTACTTCCGTTCCATTGAAGTTTTTAATACTCAAACCCAAGAAGCATTCAACGTTCGATTGCAGTTCTCCATACTAAAATCCAAGAAGCACCAATGATTTAATAACAAATCGAAGCTCGTATCAAGCGAATTCGACAAATATACAACCAAGGGACTTTCGCCCGCTTGAAGTTCTACATACTCAAACCCAAGAAGCACCAATGCTTTAAAAACAAATCGAAGCTCGTATCAAGCGAATTCGACAAATATACAACCAAGGGACTTCCATTCGATTGAAGTTCTACATACTCAGACCCAAGAAGCATCAACGCTTTAGACGGATAAATTAAATTCCATAATTTCCGAAGAAAATGCCGTTCAAGATGACGTACATGAGGAAATCTGGAAGAAAATCAAGAACCACAACTATATATCGAATTCCTTACAGCCGCTATTGTGTTACCTACAGTAATAGTTCAAAGGGTTCTATAGAAAAAGATCTACTAAGATCTCTGCCCTTGTCCAACAGCACCGCAAAACCACGCAGAGATGATCGAACTCCAGAGTCAGGAACGAAAATCCTCGTGAGTTAAGATGAGAGTCGCCAGTATGTTCAGATTTGAACATTTTTCTTTATATTCACCAATTAAATTAACATCCTGTATATGAAATTAATTATTTATTGAATTAAAATGTTTAATTTTATATGCAATTAATAATAAACAAGTCTAAAGCCACCCGCACATTAAGACGCAGGTGACACAAGCAAGGCAGAGTAGTGCAGGTTTCTGTATTAGTATAATTTAATAGCACCGTGCGAATGGGAACGCAGAGTAGGGTAGCACAGTTTCCTGCGCCATGTGCATAATAGTTTTTGTTTTGCGATACTTTTTTGAGGTTATATTTGAAATGGATGAAAAATTCTTTATGATACCATCGAACTAAATTATTTTAAAGCAAAATTAAAGGATGAATTATGGAATGATATAGGAAAAGAATTTAGTTTAAAAAGTTAAACGAATATGTTATAATAATTTAAGCTAGAGAATGGCCGGCCGAGTTTGGGTAAGTACATAATAATAATATTAGAACAGCACATTGCTACGTCATTGTCTTGGCCATTACAAGATTTTACTAATTAAATAAAATATTAAAATTTTCCTTGTAAAATGGGGTTTTTTCTTAGTGTAAAACACGAAGCAGATATCAGAATTACTCGCTCCAACACAGACAACCATAATAGAAATACGCATTACGTCACAGGGTTACTGATGATATTGCGCACAAAGTACCTTTGCAGGTCCGTTTTAGTCATTTCGTGTACCTGTTTTTTAAATCAGGAGAAATTAATATTTCTGAAACTCAACAATAAAAAAATCCAATTTACTTTTTCTATATATATTCCTGAAGGTGATTTCCTTACTAGTTGAAGTAATAAATTTAAAATTTTCAGAAAATGGCAATTATGGACACTTATTTTTAAAAATATTGAAAAATTTTATGTGGAACTGGAGCCACATATCTTAAAAAAAATGAAATGTAATAATTATCGACAGATTTTATTATTTTTAATTCTAAGAATAACAAACTTACTATATGCTTTGAAAGTCATTTGTAATGAATACATTTGTTAAAACTTACCTTTACATACTTTCCAAAAAAGGTCTAAGTCTGGTAAAAACGATAGATCTCTTTACACGTGATATATCAACTGGGAGCATAAAACGGTTGAATTGACGATGTCTAAAACCTTGACTGGTCGCATTTATTTTATTCAGATACTATATCTACATTTCAATAAAACGCTAAAATAAAATAACTGTAGTTTTATTAGTAAAATAGTAACATTAACATTTTCCATAAAAACGTCCCCATCATCCCCAGCATAATTTTTAGTGATTTAAGTTATCAATTTTTATTTTAATAAACTAAAATAATTTTTTTATCACTAATGACAATTTTATAGACGAGAAATACGTTTTTTGTACATTTTTAATGTCATTTACAGAAATGAAATAGTTGTGTTCAAAAGGCTATAAACATAAAGTTGATCTCTTTCGGTCGAATCAGAAATTTATGGCTGATCGCAAGCAACTTCTAGTGAGTATTATTAAAATATATAGACAAATAATGCATTGCACGTAGATATTTTTTTACAATGTATATAATACGTCAAATATAAAACAATAAAAATTACTAGTAATTAGATTAGATTGGGAGTTATTTGTCCTTGTCTACCGCGACCTTTTCAGATCTATTGTGGAACTCCGTTTGTTTTAGAGTATGTCGTCTAGCCTGGTCTTTTTTATTAGACTTAGTAGCTTTGACAGTGGCTTCCGCATGTAGTTGCATGCATTTGGCTTTTTTTCGCCCAATGTTAGAAACCTCATTCCAGCCAGGCCTTTAAATTGGCACAGGACGTGAAATGGTGTTTCCTCTTTTTCGTCACAGAACCTGCACAAAGTTGCTTCTTCTGCTGGATTGATGAAACTCATGTGCCTTTTACACAGTGTCCGATAAGAAGACCTACTGTTATCCTAACGATTTGACGCTTTTGATCCAGTAGGTCTTTCGGGAACTTGGTTGATAGTTTCTTGATAAACTGTTTGGCCTGCCTCAGTCTTGGATAGTTGTTTCACCATTCCTGAGACTCTTTTTGCATCCATTGTTTGATGATACAAAAAATCCTTTACAGAATTAAAATTATATATTTTTAAAATACTTTATTATTATTCCTTACAGTTTTTTATGAAGTCCGGAAGTTTATTGTATAAAATGGATCCTTTACATTTTGGAGACCTTTTAGTTAAATTTATTCTAGCAACTGGCATATGACTAGTTCCAAAATTATGATATCTATATTTTTCTTAAATTAATTTAAGTTCTTAAAAACATATAAACACATTTCTAGAATATATAACGAAGATAGTGGCAAAATATTCTACCGTAGTCTAATTTTATTAATGGTCGACAAGAATCATATTTTCAAACTTTACCTATTATTCTTAGAATCTTTTTTGAAGAATAAAAACGTCAGCTAGAACCTATTAAGTTTCCATACAGACCAATCCCGTATCTCAGTCGAGATACGTAATGAAGTTCTACAGTCTAAAACTTCTCTCACGTTTCTAAACAAGTACGCTTTTCGGGAAATATCGCCGTTGGCGTAAATGCTATCAAAAAAAAAGATCAAATGAAATATGCTCAGGACAACATTGTGCACAATTTTAAGTTTTACATTTTTTTGCCTGCAACCAATAGTTTCCGTTTTACAACGCGCCAAAGTAGGGGGTTAATTTGCAATGTTTAACAAAATTAAAATTTCATCGCGGATTAAGACGAAGATCGCTATGAAACAATTATGTAATATTTTTTCTAAAAGAGTAATGATTTCTGAGTCTGTAGATGCTCAATTTGAGCAATTTGATCGTATATAATAAATTGCATGATGTTTTGAATCGCGCCCCTACATACTTTAAGGTCAAAATTATGCACGATATTGTCTTGTACATAATTTATTTGAAATTTTTTTCGATAGAACTTACCACAACAGCGCTATTTCCCGAAAAGCGTCGCGACGCCGAGTTTTCATCCCTCCACCCCTCGAGCGGTAACCCCCTGAGGTCGCAAACTTAAGTGTAGTATCAGGGGACCCATGTCTACCATCCCACTAAATTTCATTTTTTTCCGACCTTTTGCGAATAAATCCCTTTATTCTTTACCCACCGCTTGAACTATACCTACTGTAAAATCATGAAATTACATCAATAATGCGCATGCGTTCGAGTATCCTTAATGTCAAAAGTACAGTAATACATTTTTTCGTTAGATCACTATTTCTACTATGCGCACCGGCGATCATTGGAATTTCATTTTAAATACACAGTTTACTGTTCCTACATACTTGTTCGCTACCGGCTCCCAGCTCCTCAGACATCTACAGCCTACAGCATCTCTACATGTGCCGCGTTTGAGAATCCACTTCGAATGCATTTTTTACATTTACGTATACTGAATCACGTGATCAAAGATTTACTACATCTCAAATGCATCCGATGTGGATTCTCAAACGCGGCAGGTGCGACAAACCAACCACTAGTTATACTATTCAGATTACACCAACGAGTATGCCTGGTTGCACATAGGTAGGAGCTTTAATTAAACTTTCTGTTCCACAAAATATTATGCATAACTGAACCTCACTCGCAAAAACGTACGTACAGTCAGTCCTACGATCTATTAAAAATGAGACATATACAAGGTGTATCGCATAATTATTTGTTGTTATTAGAGGAAAATGGTAAATTTTCACATTACATGTGTATTAGTACTATTTTTTTTTAAGGTGAAGGGGAGAAAAAGTCCTTTATATCTCACAAGGAAAGTCAATGTTTTGTTAAATAATAAAACATTGAGTGCGACCGGTTTCGAAGTGTCATCACTTCATCTTCAGGCTCGCCTAGTGGAAAGGAGAATATGTGGTGTAAGGTGTGTTAACTTGGAGCAAACGATATATAAAATAGTAAAAAAGAGAAAACTCACCATACTCTCCATCCACTAGGGAATACTACAAAACAAGTTTCATCAAATGTGGGGTGAAATAAATTGTAAAATGAACAAAGTTTACAAGTACATAATAAAAAGTTAAAAATATTTGAAAAAACAAATATTAGTCAATTGAAATAGTAAAAATTTAAAATATTCAAGACCATACAAAACAAATCACATACATTAAACAGATTAAAAGATAAGGCTTATTTTAAACAACCTTGTTGTTTTTTCAAAAAACTAACATTTTTGAAAGGAGACCTGTCAAGTTAAGGCCTCTATAGGTGGTGGCAAGTATTAACAAAAAAATTCTTGGGTAAACCCATGACAGGGTATAGGTAATAAGATGTAAACCATGAGTGAAGAAATATTTATTATTTATTATATAAGATTGGGGCCATGAACCAATCACCAAGTGTATGTGATGTTGTAGGAAGAAGAAAGAAGAAGAAATGACTGGGTTAACTGTTGTGAAGCAACTGAAGAATAAAAGAAGAAAATTGAAGATTAAATAAACCAGTGGCGTAGCCAAGGGGGTGTTTAAGGGGTCAACCCCCCCGCCATGGAGGGTCCTCGCGTCACCATTTCCGCTATAGTATTGGCGCTGATCACTATTGACTGTTTGTTTTTTTTTCTTGATAGTAGAACCCCCCCCCCCCCCCCCCCATAGTTCTCATAAACCGATCCCACGAAAAATGACTGGCTACGCCACTGAAATAAACGTATAAATAGGATAGAAAATTGGAATTATCAATGAGAATCTCTTTAGTTTTACAAAACTACTATAGTACTATATTATTTGTTATTATATTACAATTCCACTATGCACAAAAACGTTTACTTAATGAATCATATTGTTATATTGTAATTTTTGTTTATCCTCTTGTTTTATAATAATAATAATTTATTTATTAAAAAAAAAAATAAGCAATTTACATTATTACAAAAAAAAATAAATACCAAAAATGTCAATAAATAACAATGATAGCCATACGAAACACGAAAGTGTTTGTAAGCATAAATACAAAAAATAATAAATTTCGAATATAAATATCTATTCATACAAATACGACTTGTATCGCTATTTAAAAACATGTTCACATAACCTACCTATAAAAAATAAAACAAAAGGAAAGCGGTGGGTGGCTCAGTGGTAAAGTATCTGCCTGTGGATCCAAGGGTCCCAGGTTCGAATCCCACAGTTGGCCGGGATTTTTTTATTTAATTTAATTATTTAAAATTAATTCTGATGCCTTGGTACGATTCCCCACTCGACCATTCACTGTTGGATTCTAATTAACAGTGCTGTTCTTAAAATGGCGCTGGGAAACAGTAAAAAATCCTACACAGAACACGAGGATAATGACCTTAGTAGTCGATGCCTATGACACCAAATTAAAAAAATTAAAAAATAAAAGGATTTTCTTATAACTACAATACGGAGACAGGAACAGCATTGATCAATTTTATATGCGATAGTGGGATCTATTCTGTAAAAATTCCTTTATATTTAACGGCCTTTAAAAATATTTTCTTCTTTAATTCGGTCACTATTTAAACGGATCTTTAAAATACATTAGAGGACTATCTTAAAGAAATCTGTTTAAATAATGATAGAAGTAAATTAACGAATACAAATATACTTTTAAAGGCCGCCAATATTTTTAAAGGCCGTTAAATATAAAGGAATTTTTACAGAATAGACCCCATAGTATGTAATGACAAAATGGTAAAATTATAATATAGGCATAAATAAGTAGGATAATTGATATAGTATTATCTATTAAATCGTATAGTAACAATCTTTGAAATTCCAGTATGTATTTTTTTAAAAATACTTTTAAAATTTCTACTTTGTTTTCTGATTTTAGTTAATAGGCAAATAATTAAAAAAATTTGGTCATAAGATAAGAAACTGTAACTCCTTTAGCCGATGGATGTATGCATAAAAGAAACTAGATATTGGCTATGTCCTCTAATATCATATGGCTGATATTTATGTAATAATTTGTGTTTATTTTTGTTGTGGCAGTACTTAAAAATAATAATTGCTAAATGTCAAAAATGTTCGTTTCGAAATACAATAAATGTGTAGAATAACGGAGTTCTTTTTTATATATTATTTCTGTTAGTCGTTTCTGTATGATTTCTATTTTTTTCATATATGTATACGCTCCACTTCTCCAAACAATAATCCCATAGGCAAGGTAAGGCTCAAAAAGTGTACGGTACAACATCCTCAAATGTTGCTCATCGAGAATATAAGAAACTTGTTTTTTTTTTCTTGTAAATGTTATTTTAAGGCATAGAGAAGAAAAATTTGGAAATTATATTTATTTTTTTTTTTATCTAAACTTTAGTTTGTTTTTGTAACATTTTTAGATAACAAAACACTCCTTGTAAGAGCACAGACAGCCAAGCGGCACTTAAGGCCATATCGAGTCAGAAAGTTACGTCGAGGCTGGTATGGGAATGCATCTAAGAACACTGGAAGACCGAAATAGAGTAAAACTATTTTGGGTGCCAGGTCACAAAGGGATCGAAGGCAACTAAAAGACTGACGAACTTGCAAAAAGAGGGTCAAAAGAAACACCGGAACCAGACACAACCCAGGAGTACCAAAAAGTACAGTCCGGGGTTTTATAAATACCAAAAATGTGAATAAATAACAATGATAGCCATACGAAACACAAAAGTGTTTGTAAGCATAAATACAAAAAATAATAAATGTCGAATATAAATATCTATTCATACAAATGCGACTTGTATCGCTATTTAAAAACATGTTCACATAACCTACCTATAAAAAATAAAACAAAAGGAAAGGGGTGGGTGGCTCAGTGGTAGAGTCTCTGCCTGTGGATCCAAGGGTCCCAGGTTCGAATCCCACAGTTGGCCGGGATTTTTTTATTTAATTTAATTTTTTTAAATTAATTCTGATGCCTTGGTAGGATTTCCCACTCGACCATTCACTGTTGGATTCTAATTAACAGGGCTGTTCTTAAAATGGCGCTGGGAAACAGTAAAAAATCCTACACAGAACACTGGATTCGGGAACAACATATCAACTATTGGGGAAGCACCCCAAAACAGGCACATGGAAGTCTTCATAGGCAGACCATGTCCCAAAAGAACTGGAGAACTACTCTTAATGAATAGGAACCAGTTGAAAGTGATAACAGGGTTCATGACTGGGCACGCCCCAGTAAAGGGACACTTGAACAAAATTGGCATGTACAATGAGGAACTCATGTGCCGAGTATGTCACAAGAAACCAGAAACGACCAAACACATACTGTGCGAATGCGAAGCTCTAGATCGCAAAAGACAGGCTCTTTTTGGACAACCCCAGGTTAATCCAACAACGTATAGAACCCACTCACCCAAGAATCTGTACAAACTTGTACAAGGTACAAAGGTGATAGAGTGGGTGCTATGAACTAACATGGGGTAAAACACAATAAGCCAATAGGCTTCAGTGTTATTCGGAGACACATAGCCCAGGGAAAAAAAAAAGAGCACAGGGCAAAATTTTAATTTTTGGTTTTCTATGTTAATATATTTGTTTACAATAACAAATGCCACAGCTATCCAATGAGACAAAACCACCTTTACTTACTCCTATTGTTCGTTAGGTTATATAGGTCCAAGATTATATAATATAACTAATTACCTGAAGTTATAAAGAAATAGTTATACAGGGTGTCTGTAAAAGGACTTTACAAAAACATACCACATATTCCTTAGACCAAAATAAGTCTATTTAAGTAAAATTATCTTAGTACAAAGTTGCTTCGTTTGGGCTCCAGAGGGCCTTGAAGTTACAATTTTTAAATCGTTTTTCCCATATAAATTTAAAACGGCATATGCGATTTTGCTGAAATTTGGTATATTGGTAGAGTTTTATGTGGCAAAGAAAATGTTGTATGTTTTTGTAAAGACCTTTTACAGTATTAAATAATCTAAAATTCATCTTGAAAAATCCTAGACACATTTTTTTGCAAAAAAAATGACAGATGTTTAAATAATCAAAAAGAAAAATAGGAATTTTTCTTCTTTTGTAAACTCCTTCCGTGGCACATTGTAGTGTTTTTATTTTACTTTTGCTTAACATATTTACATTCCAATTCAACTAAAATATTTTTATGGAAAATTTATTTTGGGTTTGAATTTGGAATATGGATAATTCAAAAATATCATGCAATAATAAAAATATTATTAACGCAAATTATCAGCCATCACTATAACAATTTAATAAATAAAAAACATTTAAAAAACCTAGAATTTATTTTCTCAACTATAATTTCACAATATGAAATAAGTACAACTGAGTTTATCATGTTATTCTTTATGTTCAATTATTAGCTAAATCTTTACAATCAACAGCCTTAAAATAGGCCATAATTTTAATTTGTTTTTTAATATAATTATTAGGTAATATTATTTAACATGTGCTGTCTTAATAACCTTTTTATTTTGGGTTTTTCCTACTACACCAATTTTATATACTTAAGAATTGTGACCACATGTGGTCTTTACAGTTAGTTAATTTCTCCTAAACAAAACAAAAAATAAAACATAAATTGACTGAAATAAAGAAGGTCAATAAACAGAAATGTATATAAATTTGCGAATTTGTAAGCATAAGAAATCTACCAAAAAATAATAATAATTTCATAGAAAGCAACAACATTTTGTCAGTTTTTGGGGTCAAAATTAATTAGAAAATAAATAAAATCAGGAATACATTCTTAAATACAAAGTTAAAAGCAAAAAAAATCAAAATTTAATTGGCATATGACTTTTTATTTAGTACATTAACAAAAATCAATATTTTTAAGTATATTGTCCAAAATTGATATATGCTACCGGCCTGAAACTGTACATGTTAAACAATAACCTGTTAAAAAATATCAAATTAAATGAACTTTTTTATTAATTGATCAGACAGAATACGAGCTACATAAAATACAAATCTTTAATAGCTACTGAGGGAGTATTTATTACTAAAGAGTTTTTCAATGATATTAAAAAACTAGTAATCACCGAGCTCATATTCTGACAATTTTCTTAAACCTAAAAAAACATATTTTTTCTGCTCCGCCCTTAATACTTTAATGAGTATTATTAGGTCAGTTTCACGGGTATTAGTATAAGGACTTACCATCAATCTAATTTCCTTGCAATTAATTACCCTACGAATTTAAAAATTAGAACAATACTTATGCTACTTTGAGAAGGACAGTAATATGATTGTTAAGTTTTCTTTAAGAAAAATACCTTTTTTCGTCTTGTTTTTATTGTTTTTCTTACTTTTCTGTTTCTTCTTCGTCACCATCTTCTGTTTAGTATTCTTCTTCGTTTTCTTAACTTTATTTGAACTATAGTCTTTAGCATTAACTAATAAGCAAATTAAAATATAATATAACTTTTTCTCTCGTTTTTTTTTTAATATTACAAACAATGAGAGATGCTTTATATGACTATTCTCTTACAATGTTTCCTGGATAATGCAGCTTTGTTTATTTTAATATCACATCAATTTTTGGTCCCTCATGTATAAATATTTACTTATTCATTCATTTCGTTCCTCATTTAACACATCTTCAGTATTTTGTATTGTTTAACACCGATGTTGCAGAGCCATAAAACTTTCTTTGTCTCAGGATTGTCTTATAATTTTTCTTTCTCTCTTTTTGGTCTTCTGTTGTAGTGAAGTTATTTGATGGTTCAGTGATTTAACGTATAGAGAGAAAGAGAGAGGAAACATCCCGTTTCATAGTAATTATTTAGAAATCAAAATAGTACATATTCCTTCAATACAGAAATTTTCATTTTTCATACATCTAGTTTAGGAATGTACTTTGGCATATGGGACACATCAATGAAACGGCCATTTTATGAGAAATTCGGACACATGGCGCCCTCTAGTGATGTTATGTTATATTGGGAATGGAGTGTCAATACACTGCGACCTATTGTGTCCCCTTTTGTCGCTAAGCCAGCAAGGAAACGTCTCGATGCCTATATTAACCCTTCTTATCCCATCTTGTCAAGGATTTGACGTAGCTTCAAGAGATTATCGTTTCTTCTACTGCCCAAATCTCTTTTAATCTCTCCTAATATTGTTTTATTGCTAAAGGGTATTTGAGTCCCTTTTCTTGCTAGACTATCTGCAATCTTGTTATTCTTTGATGGAAGATAAACTAGAACATATATAACAACTTTCCTAGAAATATTGAAATCGGGCTCTGGGGATGAATAATGCACCTTCAACGTTAACTTCTTGTTCTTCTTTAGAAGCAATAGTACGGATTATTGTATTTCCTACTGCTTCTAATTTTAAGTCTGTACCATCGATACTTGTTATCTTTGTGTCATCATCACAATAAACTGGATCATCCAGCCAATTACAGTTACAGGTAATGTGGGATGAAGCACATGAATCTGTAAATCAAGCATTTTCTTTAGATCCACTTGGAGAACAAAAGGCAAAATAATTTGACTCATTATTTTTATTTACTTAGTTATCTGGTTCTAATTTGTTCTTTTTATTTTAACCAACGAATTTCACTTCTAGAGTATAATGTAACATAAAGTCCATCAACTCTTTTAGTATTGTTGCGAATATCTTGAAACAATTTACCTTTAATTGAATCTGCGTTAATTCCAATGCCTGAATTTTCTAAAGTCATAGTAGAATAATTATAGGGAAATCCAGCTAGTAGTGACGTACCTATCCAAATATCGTGAGATATCCAGAGATAATTTTATTGAATAAGTCTTTTACTGAAGTACTTTTTCCTAAACATCTTAATATACCAATTTTCCTTGTAAGTCATGATGTCTGTTTTAACTTATTCCATGTTTTTTTTGCTCTTGTACACAATTAGTGGATTTTATAACTAATAACAATCTTCATTTTGCTTTAAATTTATTTTTCTGGTAGACAGTTTCGTTTGAAGTTGGTTCAATATAACACCAAAGATCTTCCAGTTCTAATTGTGCTTTCATATCGAACTTCCAGGCCTTTTAACTTTTCTATTTGAAATATATTAGACTTTTTTGACAATGGTACCGCAACACATCGGGTGGATTCTTTTCAGTGGCCTCCTCTTTAACATATGCTTTACTTGTTCGTTCTTTGCTTTACATTTGTTCTTCACATCATTTGCTTCCCCTTTTTTGTTGGGGCTCCGTTGTGGAGAAAATCATGGGTATTGAGTTTAGATTTTACCGTTTTGAGGGGAATGGTTAATAATCAATTGAACTTAACTTTCTTCTGGAATTCACTTCGATTGTACTATTTTTTAAATAAAAAAAAATGAATATTAACAATACTATGTTATACTTTCTTCTCTTAGATTGGACACATTTTGATTCATATGTTCAAACAATGGATTATTGATAAAATAATTGTATATATCACTAGGAATAGAAGGCTCTAAATTTTTCTGTTTTAAGTTTGAAAAAAAAAGCCATCTTTAAATCAGCACTTGTTCATAGTTCGAAGTATTGAATGATTTGCAATCTCCCATTTAAAATTAAAAGAAAACATGGTTAAAATTGATCAGGATTACTGGTAAAAATCCTCTAGGCTCTTTTGTATAATTATAATTACAGCAACAGTGTAATTAACGGCGAGAATTTTACCTGATTTTTGAGTATTTGTACCAAAATTATAAAATATCTATTAACATTTAGTATATTCATATAAGAATTTTCCCATTTAGTGCTTTGAAAATTCAATTATATAAAACTATTAATTTTTTTCGGTGACTACTGGAAAAATCGAGTTTGCTGTAATTTATAAATAAATAAAAGTTTGACCTTAAAAATGATTTGCAGAAACGAAACATCAAAGTCGTAACATTCTGCATTTAGCTTGGCATCATAAACAATGAGCAACATATTCGAGGAGAAGGGTTCACAATCCTCCTTCTGTATCTGTAACTTGTTCCCCACGGAACTTAGGTCTCATTAGGCATATTGTATATCCTCCTGGGTGCCTATGCACCTCCTAGCTCTTGAACCAGCCTACAGACTTAATGTAGTTGACAACGTCGCCAATAGGTGCGTCTCTTATATCGGCCGGTGTTAGCCAATACACGCCGAACACAAATCTTCTAATACATAAGAGCGTCAAGCAATCGTAAAAGATATGCTAGATGGTCTCATTTGCAAAGTGCAGATTCTCACAGCCCCATGATATGGAGATGCTTTCGTACTTGACAATGACCAGTCAGAATGTCTGTGACTAGGCGCAGATTCTGTCTAGTCACAGTCAAGTATTTGTTTGCTGCAGTGTTGTCAGGATAACTCTGCACTTTCTTGTTTCATCCCATCTTTCCTTTAATTTCACAAGGGAATGTTCTTTGATTAGGTCTGTCACTACCGACATTGTCAGTTCTAAAATAGTGTTTTTAGAACCAGAACAAATTTCATATATAGCACACTATTTGTACAAACTTCCATGCCCAACAATAATATTCCTTCTACTCTTAGTAGCATAATATTTCTTATAATGTATAAATTGTATCTATATTTACATAGATCTATATTACTACTAGTCGTTCTAAAATTGTAATAACAAAGAATGAGCTTATTTATTCCAAATGTTTATATCTAAACCAATAAATAATTTTGATTAAAATAGTCCTGCATTTTTGGAGTCATTGACGTAGCAGAAAAAATATTGCACATAACTATATACCTGGGGCAAGTGCTTGTCAATATTGTGTAAATTTGAGAATGTTTATTTGACCTACTAATTTGTATCTTAATTTATAACGTAAGATCAGTTCATAAAATTCACATTACAAGAAGATTTATTTTTTAATTTAATCAAAAAAAGGACTGCGTTTTGATTTATATTAAAACTATGGAGACATTTAAGTTTTAAAATTATCACTATCAATAATTCACTGTTATTCTATCTAGCTTAAAAATAATAGTTTGTACTCGTGAAAACAAAACAAAAATAATATAATCATTCAAATATATTTTTTCTACAAAACCTATCACACGTAGACTTTTACCATGTTATTCTAGCTTACAAAAAACAGTGTTAAAAGTAAACTGGCAGTCGTTTGTCAATCCTTATCACAGATAATCCACAACAGATGCGAAATTTGACAAAGAACATCAAGAAAGAGACACGAATGGCCATAAAGATTTAAAGGTCCTTTGTTTACAATGCCAATCTCTAGCAAGAATAATTTAAAATACCTATTTAAAGTTTTAAAATCACAGGATTCTCACTTCAAAATCCTTTGATATTTTGCCGGGATTCGCATCTGTACAGTAAATGACACATTTTTGACGTAAGAACGTATTGATAGTGATTTAATTTCATTCATCGGTGACTACTAAATAGTTGATTTTTGTATTCTATTTTTTCCCAAATAGGTACTTACTCCAATATTCCGATACAAAGCAGAAAATAATTTAACAATAAGGCACTTAGAATAATAAAATAAATCTTCTTGTTTTGATTATTACCTAAAACAAATATCAATTTTCTTAGCTTACAAATATTCTGATCCATTCGTTGCTTTCACAATTTTCAGTCATTCAAAATGGCATTTATCTAACTAAATTAAATATGTACACATTAATCTCAATTTCAAGTATAAGATAGTAACGATTTCATAATAATTAAATAGGAATGAACAATATATTATCGCGGTCTAGAAACTGATTGCCATTTTGATATTAATTTTCATTAAACGTTATATCTGAATACTTTTAGTACTTTTATTACTGTTAGTATTTTTATTGTCTTTATCTTCTATTGTAGTATGTGAAAGCGATTCAGACCTTAAGCTATTACTCCTCATGGGAAAAGGCACTCCTTTCAAAATAAACTGAATTTCTTCTAAAGTTTTTCCCTTCGTTTCTGGGATATATACTTGTGCAAATATCGCAGTTAGAATACAGGAACCTGAGAAGATATAAAAGGGAACTTCGTGACCATACAAGCCAGCGAGCCTTTGATAAAGCTCTATGGATATCCAAGCAAAAAGGACATAGAAGAAATCAGCTATTGTCATACCCATAGCCTTAACTCTAGCTGGAAACAGCTCTGCTGTCATCACAATGGGTATTATACCCAAACCAAATTTAAATACAGCTGCATATACCATAACAGCTACTACAGGTATCCAAGATATTCCTGATACATCATAATGATGATTCTTTAAACTAAAGAAGACAGCTAAAACTAGTAAGCAAATGCCAGTTAATAAACTGGATACGGTTAAAAGACCTTTTCGTCCGAATTTATCTACTACAAAATCAGCAATAGTAGCAGCTAAAAGCATAAGCGATGCGAATAATATACCAGCCAGTTCAGCTGACATATATATTGAGTTAGCTGCAGCTAAAATTTCGTGCAAATTCATCAGCATCACACTTATGCTACTAAAATGTTGTGCACCGTTAAGTACAAACATAATTAGTACAGCTTTTCTATTGCTTTTCGAAATAATTAAATCTTGAGGTCTTCCGGTCTCACTCTTCTGTCTCTTTACAGCAGCTACTATCTCGGATAATTCCACATCAACGTTTTCTGTTCCCCTTAACCTTTGCAGATGCTTCTTAGCTTTAGCATCTTTACCTTTCTGTAATAAATAGTATGGACTATCAGGCATAAATGGGAATGTAATAAGTTGGATTAAAACTAGAATGGCACCGATTATACTAGGCACGTAAAAAGGTACATATGGCACTATCGCGTAGATTAAAAGTATCCCTACTAGCATCATTAGGTAGATAATTCCTGCTAGGAAGCCTCGGATTTTTTTGTCAGCTATTTCGGCGATGTACATAGGAGCTGCGACGAAAGCTACATCACCGGACAAACCAACCATGAACCTTGCTACGTAAAGGTAGATGGATCTGTCTGCGATGGCGATTAGAATCCAAGAGATCAGAGCTATGACGGCTGAGATGATGATGGAGCCTTTCCGGCCGATTCTGTCCACAGCGAAAATGGTAACCTGCAGAAAAAATACATATTAAATTATTAAATTTTAATGATTAGAGCAAGGACATATGTAACTACAACCTAACAGTAAACTTCCCAATTGAAGAGCACGGGGAAAAAACTACTTTTCGTAGAATAAATGAAACAAAGTTTACGGACTCATATTTTGACGCTGTGTGACTTTTAATTTTAAGTAAAATACACAGTCTATACCAGCAGATATATTGCATCTAAAACTACAAGATGGCGGTTATAGTTCATTTTTATCAAAATTGGGCTCTGTACTTTTTCCCCTGTACTCTTCAATTTATTGAAAATTATAACATCTTGGGTTCTCTGAAAGAATGTTCTGCAGAGCCCGGGCTGGCACATCAGAATCACGCGAGTGACATTTTTGTTTTGTCTTGACATCAAAATAATAATATCATTTATATTAAACATTTATTTAAATTTAACTAACAATAAATTAAATTTTTAAATTCAATAACAAATTTTGATCTCTGTTAACCTCCAATCACTCGAATCACACTCGGAGAAACATGTTCCACACTGAGGTGAACGCACCTCCTTCTGTTGACATTTGACAAGTCAAAGTCTTCAAGTGTCGCTTGTCACCACTGTCATGTGGAAACGGTTAAACAACTTGAACCAAAATGAAGAGAGAAATTTAAATTTGAAAATATTAATATTAATAAAATTATGATTTAGCAAGTTGTAAATATCCCGAAATATATAATTTTGGGAGTGAGGATGACCAGGAACTTGTTGGATACGTTGTGGACAGTAGGTAGACTTTTTCATAATTATAATCTATATAAAACATATAAAAAAAACCTTCAGTTTTTTTACTTTGGTCTTCTGCGTTTTACTTTCTTCATATCAAATATTGTATTCTAGATTCAAATTTCAATATATCGTCCACAGTCACCCTCTAATTGTAAATTTCTTTAAATTTTAACTAATTTGTTAACCTTTTTTCAATTTTGTGAATAGTGAGGGTGGCATGATTCCTTAATTCCACACAAGCTAACTTGCTTCTGGAGATCAGATTTGATTTGTAAGGGCTTATCCCACACTCACTATTTCCAATACCAGTTTTTTGTCACTTTGTTTGTTTCTTGTAATTTTTAATTTGTTCAAACAATTGTATATATACTATTTTAACTTTTGACTTAAAAGTCTAATTCAGATTTTATAATATATTTTTTAAAATCTTTTTAAATTGTAAGTTTACATCCACAATTTTTGTAGATGAGCACTGATGATGGCAAATAAGCCGAAAGCGCTTTGCATTGATTAATAAAAAAGTTTTGCACGAAATACAAGTTTTTCCTTTTGAATCTAAACTACGTGCACACAGCTGTCAACCTTTTTTGGTTTTTTTAAGTATAACATATATAGTATTGATATTTCGAGTAAGTCACACGTTTATTGTGTCCTCCGTTTCGTTTGAGATTTTCAACACTCACACCCCCTGTTTCGGTGAGGTGAGAGATGAAGATGTCAGTACCACCCAACATACCTTGAAAATAGTTAAAGAAATACAATCCGATATGAATAACATTAAAACGGAAAATTCTGATCTTTAACTTTTTGTAGCGACCAAATCACTTTTTTCGAAAGTAAAATGAATAAAATCAGCGAAAGATTAGATATCATTACAAAGCTACAAAATGAAAATGTAACACTAAAGAAAGACGTTCAGAACTTCGAGAATAGAGTTGCATCCAACAGATCAGATCGAACAATCTAAAAATTTTCGGTATTGACGAGAAACCTAACGAAAATCTTCTACAAGTCGTCGAAAAAATTGGTGATCACATCGAGAATCCTTTCAAGTGATGTAGATGTAATATTCCGAGCAAACCAAAACCTGTCATTGTTAAATTAACATCTAAAAATAAAAAATGTACCATTTTAGCTGCAGCCAAAACCAAACAACTCGCAAGAGGTACCCAAACTCCCGGACTATCTGTAGGCAACGTCTCAAATCAGCTGTTTATTAATGAACACCTGATCCGTCATTCCAAAGCTATTTTGAAAAAAAACGAAGGATGCAGCAAAAACTGCAAAGTATAAATACGTATGGGTACGACATGGTACTATTTATACTAGGCAAGATGAAAATAGTCGTGTTTTAACTATTTTCAATGAGCTTAGTATTAGCAAAATACAATAAAAATATTCTTTGCCCAAACTTATTAATTTTTTTACCTTTTAATGGTTATATCACATCTACATCAAAATGTACGTGGACTGGAGTCCAAGCTCCCAACAACTTTTAAAAATTCTTTAAATACTGATCAACAGATTATTTGTCTAACTGAAACATGGTTAAATAGCTCTATTTCATCATCTGAGGTGCTAAGTAAAACATTTAACATCTATCGTCGAGATGCTATAAAGACAGAATTACAGTCTTTTTGTTGGACAAAGGAATTTTCAATGGCTACCTTCGATGCGAGAGCCATTGTCTAGTAGCTATTACAGAATGAACATTCTGTCATTAGAGTTAAAATGTAATATGCATAAAATACATAAGAGGCAACTGTTTCAGAATTGTATGGCAATCTCTAGAGCAAGAATATTTTCTTTCTGTTATTATATGTTGTTTAGTAGTGGCCGTGTAGAAAATAATTTTATTAAACTAGATCATTACTAGTATACATTTCTTTGAATATTACAAAAGAGGTGGATATAATAAAAAAGCTATGGGCAAAACATGAGAGACCATTGGATTGACAGGTTACATTGGTGCCGTGACTAGGATTAAGTCTTGCTCTGATAAAAATAGGGACATGGGGGTACCTTGTATGTACCTATTTTAAAAGAAAGTTAGTTATTGACATATTGACTGAGGTAGGAGATCATAGAGTTAGTTTAAAAGTTCTATAAAGAAAAAAACGTCTCTTTATGAAAATAATTTTTGTAATTTGATATTGTAAAAAAGCTGCTTATTAACCCTTTATACGCAGCTTCCATCTATCACTACTATTCTCAAAGACATACTTAACATTAACAGCAGAGGAGTTATTACTTATAATTATGACCAAAAATTTAATTTAATAGAATTAAAAATACGTACTGGTAATCCTGTAATGCCTCCAATCATATAAATAGATTCTAGCCATATGTGGTCAGCCTCTTCAAGATGTATATGTGTTTTGTTGCTTTCCAGCACTTGAAGGACAGGCGCCGTCCAACCATAGTGCATCCCATCGGAAACTGCTCCGATTGTACCTATAAAAAGTTTTTTATTAAAAATACCTAAAACTAATTTCTCTAAAACTTAATAGATTACAAGTCAGATTTTAAAAAATTAGGGGGTTTTTTTATCAACTATCAAATTTATAATATATGAAAATGTAACTTTAGGCCTTAGGCCGTCAAAGTTCCGCTGAATCCATGCAAAATTGACGGCATAGTTCCTGAAGTTACACAGAAAGAGATTAATGCTCATATTAAGCAAAAATAAGCATTTTCGGGCTTGTTTTTAAGCCAAGCATGCTACAATCTTTATTTAGGAAATTTTTAGGTACGCAAGCTAAAAAATCGTTGCTTATTTACAACTTTTGATTCAATTAAACACGGCAATATAAATTTAAGAACTCCAGGATTCCAATAAAGAATAATTTATATCAATTAAGAATTATAGTCATGCTGCATTTAAAATACGCATTCTTGGTTACATACTTATACAAATTTCTCTCTGTGTACGCTTCCAGATAGTAATATTTAAATAGTACAGATTGTAGAGATTTCGAGTTTCATTTATATCAAATTAAACATTTTGAAAGACTTTTATAGCAAGTTAAAAACATTAGTTCAATGAATAATTATTTACTGGACTATTTATTTTATACAGTATAACAATTATTCATTAAGACCAATAGAAAACATCTTAATCAATAATCATTACGTTCCGGCAACTCTCGCGGCAGTATTTCGAAATTATTTTATTGCATAACTAAATTGACTAAAAATGAAATGAGTTTTACTAACTGGTTTGCAAATATCTAAATAAGTTTCTAATAAACAATTTTGTCATGTAATTTTAAATTGAAAGTCAACAAGATGACTTCATGCCAGTCATTAGATATTAACATTTTATTAATTATATTATAAAAACTTACTTATAAAACTTTATATTCTTTAAAGAGAGT
The DNA here is from genome assembly GCA_927349885.1 of Psylliodes chrysocephalus. Classification (NCBI taxonomy): domain Eukaryota; kingdom Metazoa; phylum Arthropoda; class Insecta; order Coleoptera; family Chrysomelidae; genus Psylliodes; species Psylliodes chrysocephalus. Next base: position 10,331,687 of record OV651825.1, read on the forward strand.
GTTTTTGATAATTGCATTTTAAATGTTGGTAACTAAGTCTATATTTAGAATTGTACTACTCAATGTTAATATTTCCTACATTTCTCACAACATCTTTAAATTTACCCGCACGTAAAATCTTAAGATTGAACGCCATTATATATAATGAATCTCCAACAGAGTTGGGCAATATTTCACGCACAGAAATATTTTAGAAACCTTTTTATGTTTGATAACTAGAATACATTTCTGAAATATTACTGTATTATATTTCTGAAAGGTTTCAAATTATTATTTAGTTGGGCGTTTGTTAAAGTTTCTTTGTAAAAAATGCAGAGACTACGAGCTAATAGACATCCTTTTAGGACAAAGCAAAGATAAAGATTAGATCACCAAAGATAAAGAAGAAATAATTAATTTGTTAAAATCAAAAATTACAGAGTTAGAAAAGGTTAAACACTTTGTTTCTTCCTTCGTCAAATTACTAAAACTCAATATCAAATTACCAATGGTCAGAATCAATTTACGAAAGACAATTTTTCTAGCATTATTGAAAAACCAAAAAATACCAACCAAAGCCCTGATAAAACTAAAAAGGATGTTGAAAAAGCTCATCATTTAAATAAATTGTAAGTGGCAGTACATAGTTTAAAAACTGCAAGTAATAAAACAAGAAATCAAGGAGCAATGATAATCAAAGAACTACAATATAGAATTAAGTAAGATGGAAGAAACCTAGAACAAAAATAGTGAATTTTAACCAATGATTAGATAAGGAACAAATTAAAGAATTTATAGCTGAACAGAATAACATACCTAATGATGAGATCAAAGTAGTTTTTGTAAGGAAAAACCAAGATTTCAGTACCTTAAGAGTATTCTGTGAATGTAGCCCTTCAACATTTTAAAATATTAAGTTTGTAGGCAAACTTTGTATTGCATATCTTCAATATATGAAGATTTGGATATTCAAAGATGTTATCAATATCAAGGATACTACCACAACAAATCAAATTGTCAACATGAAGTAGTCTGTCCGATATGTGGTGATAATCATGAAAAAAATACCAGGCACTACGGATAAAATATGCTGCAAAAATTGTAAGGTATCAAATACTACAGTTCATCAAATTTCTATACTCTGTTTTTAAACTAGGAGGAGCGAATTGAAAAGACGCATTTACACAGGGAAAAGTAACTAGATTTGTTACTAAGAGCGAGTTTCGAAATATAGTGGTGTTCAAAATTTATGAAATAAATATCTTTTTCTACACCCGTATTATAATAATGCACTTATATGCCCATAATCCGTTTCATAATGATACCCATTATGATACAGATTTTTCATTATGATACAGATTTTTAATCAATAGAAACCTACAATTTTTCAATCAAGCATGATGTTTGACGTTTGTCCTAAATTCCTATGTAATTGTTTTAGTTGTCAAAACGTATTAAATTTTCGTAGATAGCTAAACTTCGATAATTATAATATTAAAATGTCTGATATCAGCGATATAGAACACTCCTCCACACATATAGGAGAAAGGAGAAAATGCAGTACAAAATATTTTGCCCCAAAAATCTGTGGTAATACCAGTACCCAAGGTAATACCATTAATTACAATTTTGTAGAATTTTTTATAGAAATACGAGTAATTACTGTTATTGTGTTCAATACCAATATAAATAGAATATTTATAGGTCTTGATTATTTATCGGGTGTAGAAAAAATAGCGTATGCAACTCTCATGTAATGGTTATTAAAACACTCGCATAAACCATACGAAACTCGCCTTTGGCTCGTTTCGTATCCCGGTTAATGCTCGTGTATTAATAACCATCATTACATGATCGTTGCATAATATACTATTATCGGCCTTAGTCGGTGAACGGCCAATGAGCGGTTAAGAAACGAATAAATGTCATAGAAGTAATTTTTTAATTGGTCCCAGACAACGGTCGCAAATTTCACATTATTGTGATCTGAAATGTGTGTCTAAAACGAAATGTCACTGTCAAATTAAAGTCAATATGGTTGTTGATTAATGTCAGAAATACTTTTTTCTTGCTTTTGAAATCGACTTTTTGAGAATAACTATGATCTTTTTAAAATGGATATTAAATATTTAAGAAAATTATTAATGGAATATCCAGATGTAGCCAGGTTAGTATAAAATATAAAGATATGTTTACATTTTTAAGGATATATTTGTTATAGGTATAAAAAGTAAAAGTTAATCAGTGAATGACAAGTGGATCACACAGTAACTGGTATCTCTTCTACGAGTAATGTGGATATTATGGCTTATTTAGTGTTAACCCATGGTTAATGCGCTAGAGGGCAAATAAAGGCATTTAAAAGTTTACAGGCCTATGAGTCAGAATTTGTTTTAAAAACTGGAACCAACATTTTCATAACACTACATGTCAACATATATTTTTTAAAGTGAACTATTCATACATACTTAGGTATTAATTTTAAGTATTTTTTAAATATTTTTTGTGAAAGTAATAACTCCTTGTGCCAAATTAAGATTGTTCCTAAAGTAGTAGATGGTGTTTTAAATGTTATGTTATAACAATTTTGTAAATAGTTTTATTCTATTCTAATAAATAAAATTTGCTTGAATATTTAGTTACATTTTAATCATTTTGGTTAGAAATTCATCAATTTTTAGTTTTAAAAAATCAGTAATAAAATTATTTTTTTCTAAAATACTTCGGAATTCATCTCTTCATGGTAATCTTCCATCTTTTTACCTTCAAAAACCAATAATGCATTTTCTACAAAACTTTAGGATCAGCATGTAAAATAATAAGGTGTCTTCCCTTTCTTGTAAGGTTTTTCAGGAATTGTTACCTTTAATAGTACTCAGTGTAGAAGGATCCATAATTATAGATTTTCAATACAATTGCTTACTGAAGAACTATTATTTACGAAATAAAGTAAAAAACTAAGTAATGGATGAGATATCAAATTATAAAATGTCAGAACTGTTAACAATATCAATTATTAGCTGATGTTAATGCTAAAAAGTAATGTGTGAAACTGACTGTAATCTGACCAATCAGAAGGCTACAGAATTGCCAACTTAAATTCAAATCGCTCCTCTTAGTTTAAAAACAGAGTATAGAGGCTTTCGACGGCTAGACAGAGAAAGCGCTACTGACAGGCATCTCGACGGATTTACGCAATGAAAGTACACTCTGCGCATCAAGTATTTCACTATTTCATTCAGACGTAAATGTCAGATGTAAATTTCGCTAAAACATTTCTTTTATTTTCGTTTGTGTTTTTTACTCATTACAGTTTAATAGAACCTAAGTATGGAGTTTAATAGCAAATTAAGAGGCCGCGTGATTAACAGTCAATCTCGCGAAATAATAGCCAATGTTATAGAGGTTATGAGAAGAAAAGGAAACTTTAATTCACCTTCAATACCATTTAAAAATGTAAATGATCGTGTTGCTGCAGCCACAGGAGTATCTAAAAACACTGTCGTCCGCATTTCTGGAGAGAAAAAAAGAATCGATAACCGTGAGATATCGGAATTTTCATCACCAAGAAAAACCATTAAAAAACCAAAAACAGTTAATGATATAGATGAAGCTGCACAAGAATCAAATTTTATTTTTTTATTATTAGATAGCTATTTTTGTTTCTGACTTGTGTTCATTTACAGGCTCAATTTTTTTCCGTTTCTCCCTTTTGATTTTATATGGGGTTTCAAGTTGGTTTTGACTTATTTCGACGTAAATCACAACAACACACTTTTTTAATAAAGCAAACAAGTGTTAAGAGGTATATGTACGTGTAAACTACAATTACAAAAAATTGATATGAAACCCATGAAACCACCAACAAAAATGTACTAGAACATGGTGTCATTCGTCGAGATAATTTATCGTTTTGTTTAATAGATCAAGAAATGTAAATATTCCCCTGTTATTTTTTATAAAATTATAAGAGAAATAAATTTTTTTCTAAATAGTATAGTTTATTTTGTAGAAAAACAAAATTTCGAAAATTTTAGTAATGTTTCAGAAACAACCGTTATTAATAATAGGTACCATTTTCCTTAATAAGGTAGAAATAAAATATAAACTATTTCCACGATTTACAAAGGCCTACAAAAAAATTATAGGTATTTTCTTATACCATGGGTATTTTCCGCTATCCTATAAAATTTATATTTTCTGACTCAATTTCAAAAGGTTGAAGGAATTCCAAAACACCTTTTATGGCATAATAATTATTTTCAATTCTACATACTATCTTTAGCTGCTTTTAAAAACGTTCTAAGAAAGTCCAATCAGACCAATTTAATCCCTAAACTATTCCACACTTTTAAAATTTAATTACCTAAAAATATTAAAAACTATTTAAAATAACTTGTTTAGCAGACTGTACAATAGCTATCTTAGTCACACGTAGCGCGTTCTCTGTCTGGGCGTCGAACACCTCTAGAAATTTGATGAACTGTAGATATAATAGGAATTATCCCACCGACCACCATATCACTGATGTTATAAACTGCAAAACTCTCGAATTTCTCAAACAGGTGCTGCGTAGTAAAACGGTTCATTGTTATTTTAAATTAGTGATACCTTTGACATTGTATGTGTCACAGAAACTTGATTAAGTAAGTTTCTTTAGATGGTTTCAACTTTTTTAGGAAAGATAGGTTGGATAGAGTGGGAGGGGGTGTGGCATGTTATGTAAAAGAGTGCTTTCCTTGTGTACCTGTAAACTTTTATTTTAATAATATATCCTGTGATTATTTGTTTTTTAAAATTAAGATTAAGACATATAATGTGGCTTTCGTCGTCATATATCGTCCACCTAATACTAGTGTTAAACGAGCTTTCAGATTTTTGAATTGATATTATTTCTTAATTAGTATCTGAATATGACTTCTCTATTATTACTAGTGATTTAAATGTAAATTTATTGCCCCCTAATTCAAGTCTTAATTTATTTCATACATATGGTCATGTAAATGTTGCCAATGAGCCAACAAGGATCGCGGCAACTTCTGCTACCTTGATTGACCCTATTTTTACAATCTGTTCACTATACTTACACGGGTTTCGGATTAAACATTTTATGAGTATTTCCAGGTAAGTACCCGAAAGTTTGACCTGTTCTTTAGGGAAATAAAATGAAAAATAATGTGTAACTTTTTAATTAAATAATAATAGAGAATCTTTTGTATAATTAAGAGCAGAATTAAACTTCTTCAATAATGGAGTCTAATGTGGCTATTATAAACCTAATAATAATTTTATATTACACTTCACACAGAAAATATGGTCTATAATAAGAGGGTTATTTAGCTCAAATAAAATATTTTCTAACATAAAAATTTGTTCCATGTAGAGAATTTCAAATGAAAAATAAAAAAATTGAACTTCCCAACAAAAATGAAAATCAGTCATTATCATCCAAAATATCATAATCGTCATCATCATCACTGTCATCACCATTAATTGTTATTATGATTGGACTTATTTCGTTTATTTTATTTTCACGAGTCCACCAATCTTCTATTAGTTTCTCGCACTTGGATATACAGTTCCGCCACACTTCTGGAGTTGCAATTGAAAGTGCTTTTCGCCAAGTTTCCCGAACTGCGTCGTCACTATAACCATTAGGCCCAATATGGTTGTCTTAATATTGTTCTGCTATTCTCCATATATATTCGATGGGATTAAACTGGCAATGATACGGTGGCAAACGTAAAACTTGATGACTGTAACTTTCAATTATCTGATACACAACAAAGGTTTTTGGTTTTGCGTGTATATTCGCCAAGCGTAATAATTCTAATTTTAATATAGGTATATTGAGGAAACGGTATATGTTCCTTTGTCAACCATTCTTTAATTTTATCAATAGTCCAAGAATTCGTTGGACTTTTGTTTAATACTTCAGAATGGTAAGGTGCATTGTCTAAAATAATTACGCTGGGCTCACTTAAAGATTTAAGTGGGCCCAGCGGAATTATTGATTTAAATTTGTTCAATACTGTGAGTTATACTTTAACATATTTACGTTTGTCAACATATTCCACTTAAACCACGCCTGGCATTTTCTAGAAACAATCGAAAGTACTTCATTCTTCTTCAGGTGGGTCCACATTGCTTGCGAACAGTGCGAACGAACACAACAAGCGCAACAAACGGAGCAAACAGCACGAATGAAACAAAAATCATATTCGTCGTGTTTGGGCTATTTGCAGCGTTCCTCGTGCTTGCAATCACCCAAAACATTTGTTTTGATTGTTTGGTCGGGTAGTGGTACATCAAAGGGATGCATATTGCGCGCGCGAGCGCACTTGACGGCGGGTTGGTGATTTTTTTTTGTTTTTACTGTTTGCTTGTAAGTTCAGTCAAGTAAGAGCGTACGAGCAAGGCACAGTGCAATATGGAATTGACTAAAGTAAGCATTTTGAAGCTAATTAGGCTCAAAGAAACTTATCCTGTTTTGTAGGATCCACAACTCTCACGTGAGCGCTGACTCGCAGATGTTTGGTTGAACCTAACTGACGCAAGAAGCCTTCTTACTTTGGCTTCGCTTCCCTTTCAGAATCATTTTTCTCTCCTACTGTCAACAACACTTTAAAAAACCGACGTGCATCGCCATGCTGAAGTTTTGCTGATTCTTAAATTGTTCAATACTAATAAAATGTGATTAATTTTCTTTGTTTTGAACTGATAATCAAGCAAGTGTAGTACAGTTCAATGTGATTAAAGAAATAAAGGAGTTTTTGGTGAAGCAGGTGATTTTCTCTAACATAATGGTGGGAAACCGATGCAGACTCATAGATTCCACTTAGTCAAAGCAAATTATTATGTAGAGAATAGCACGTATATCTCCTGTTGTTTTTACTTTTATGTCAGCCTGTTACATTTGCGAATTTTTGAATTATAGTCCTGATGATATCCAGTTAGACGAAGCTAGTAAATGGCAGCTTTAATTTTCAACGAATTATATTTTTATGTAGTTTTCTTTATCTTTTTGTACAGTAAAATATGTCAAACTTCCATGATTAATTCCGATTTAAAATGAAAACGAACAACATATAGTATACATGCACATCCTGTAAAATGCTATTCTTGGAATATAAATTATTTCGTACATTAACCCTACTTATTTTAATTAACAGGAATTGAACTTTGTACATTTAAGAAAACACAGATGTCTTTTTTAAATTTGGTCTTTGAACGAATGTTTGAATCATCAATTATTGGCTCTTGTATGTATTTTGTTGTAATGCTATTTTAATCCAAAAATAAACTTTTCCTTAAATAAAATCAGTATACAAAATGGTTAAATAGATAATTTAACGTTTAATACCATGAAGCCTATTGATACTTGCAGAAAATAATATAATAATAGAAATACTCATGATTCACTCGTTAAGTAATTCTCGAAAAACAAAACAAATAAATCCATACAACTTAATTACCAATAAAGTCAAGTATACAATAATTATCTATAAATGAATTTAAATTAATCTAACGTACTTATTAATTAGTTATAAACAATCAATTGTGGGTTTTTCTTTAGAAAGAAACATATCTAATTGAAAAAGAACGTATTTACAACTTTAAAACACTTCAGACATATCTAGAAATACGAAAAATATTTTTAAAAGACGCAGTGAATAAAACTTGAAAAACTGTATCAAAGAAAACAAAATAAAGTGTCAACATAGTGAGAGTATTATTATACAGTGAGCACCATAAGTCTTACCCCCCCCCCTATCTAACTCGTTACTGGAGTCTTGTTAGGAAAATCGCCAAGACATGTCGAATTTTGATTTCTACAATGTACATTTTTGTATGAATAGTTTACCCTTAATTTCATCCCTTACTGGTGGGGAGCAACCCTTTCGAAAAATGTAAATGGCATGGGGTGGTGAGTGATAGCTCATTTGAAAGAGGACTTTATTCTCTATTCAACCGTGTGAAATTTGCTTCATTAATTCTCGACTAATTGTTGTTTCAGAATAACGGAAATTAACGTAGCGCACTCATCCTTAGAATTAAAATTCGGCCCTGCATGATTTCGGTTTTGGTTCAGACGTGAAGTAAGACTTTTTGCCATTAGAAGGTCACTGTTAGTGTAGTTGTTTTCCTATTTTGTGAGGTTTTGTTATTTTTAAACATTAATAAATCAACACGTAATGAAGCAAATTTTAAAATTTTTTGCACGGTTAAATAGAGAATAAAACCCCCTTTCAACTGATCTATCACTCACCACCCTATGCTATTTAAATTTTTCAAAAGGGTTGCTACCCTCCAGTAAGGGATGAAATTAAGGGTAAACTAATCATGCAAAAATATACATTGTAGAAATCAAAAATCGACCTGTCTCGGCGATTTTCCTAACAAGACCCCAGTAACGAGTTAGTTAGCTCACTGCAAAATTTTGTTTTAGTACAGGTTTTAGTACCTAATCATTCTTGCGAGAATTACTCCTCGTTATTTGATAATATAGCGCTAGAAAAAGCTGGCAACAGTTAAGCAAAGCTATTTTACTTGGAACTAAATGTTAGGTCTGCTTTAAAATGTATAAGTTTTATTTACTGAAAAGAAATTATATTCCTACTTCCTTAGTAATGTTTTATCAAAAATGTTTAAGACTTATATCACCAAGAGTTGTCAGTTGATTATCAGGACATTCTATATATTTGCATATTTATAAATACATTTAGTTAATTGGCAATTAGATAATATTGACAAAATGCAAGCAGACACCAGCCTTCTATGCATTTAGGATTATTCTATTTTTAAAACTATTACCTTTAATTTGATTACATGCTTCTTATTTTTATATCCGTTTTCTTACGCAACTAGAGAATATTTTATTCTGGGACACACAAGGATTAGTTGCTCTATAACTAACCTTCTATGACTTTTTATTTTTGAACTTCTTGCGCTTCATTTTTTTGCCTAGGAATTTGTAGTTCAAATCGGTCTAGTTTTGTCGTTAATTTGATATTAAAAATTTTGAAGTTTTAGAATAAAACATTTAAATGAAAATTAATGTGCTATGTAGTTCAAAGTTTATTTAATCTAAAAAACATGCAAATTTCACCATATTTAAAATTAAGAAGAAACAAACTAGGCATAGAGCAGTTTAAACGCCTAAAATTATCTTGCAAAAACCTAGAATTAGATATTAGAAATTATTCAATTTTCTAAAAATTATTTCGACGAACCGTCCTTTCTTATTACCGTCATTCGCAGAATCTAATTCTCACCACAATTTTAAAAACTTTGTCCTTTTTGTTTAACTTATTCAATGCCTAAAAGCTGAGATTAATTTTCTTAGTTATTTTTACTCTAATAAGTATACAAGTGTAGTATAATTTAGTGATATAAAAGTTATAATACGGGATTCAAGAATAAAAAGAGTGTTTGGTAATGACGAAGATTTTATTTTGTAATTACCTATGTATTCACTCAATTGAAGGATTTCTTTAAATGTAGGAAAATAATACACCTTTTCCCCACAATTCATTTAAACTGAATTATTATCGTTTAAAAGATATTAATTTTTTTGTTAACGAACAGACTATAGGTTTTCTTATTGCATATTATGACTCTTTTGACGCATATTAAATTTCTAAATTTCTGGAAATAGTGAAGAGCTGTGAAGATTGCCTGTCTCACTTTTGTATTTATTCATCAGTTTTTAAATTTTAAAGCTTAGTTTTTTTCATAAAATTTGTTTAAAATCAGACAAAGTACCTACCATTTTAAAGTAAGCTTATAGTAAACAAGTTTAACTTATTTTTTGTTCTAAAAAAACATTTTTAAAGTACAGTTAGGTACTATTATCATTATTCAAGTTTTATATTGAAATAAAAAACCTGGAATTTTCGCTTAAACTACATCTAAGTAATACTTCCTGATTGAATATAAAGCACCTAAATTGGAAATAAAAAACCTATAGATATGTCCTTGTAATTATGGCGAATGATGCATTATTCATTTTATAATGAAAAATGTCTAAAATATATTTTAGGTAAAAAAAATTTTGGATTACTAATATCATTGAATTAATCTTTTTTTTTTTGTTGTTGTTATTTTATATTAATGGGTGTCGTCTGTAATTTTATATATAATAATTATTTTTCATTGACACAGAAAGCTTCTTTCATATTTTATAATGCACGTCCAGGAGCAAAAAAAAATAGTAAGGGTTAAAGTTTAGCCTTAACTAAGATCCAGGGTATTTAAAAAGGGACACAAAATGTTATTATTCTTAGTAAATTAACCAGTTATGTATATATACCCGAAATAATAGGCTCTCATCTTCTACGAAGCTTTTACCGAAACAGAAAAAATAAGCAGTCACCTCCAGTCCGTGTATAGGAATTGCAGAATATTTTTCTTTTAACTTCTGGTATAGGATGAATATTTTGAGGTTGTAAGTATGACTGACTTACAGTTAGCAGAGTAAAGAACAGGAAATATTGAACCTTAAGATAGGTTAAGCATTAGTATGTAAGGCTCAAGATACGTTTTTGAACAAAGTACCCTTTACAGGGTTCCTTCAGTACTTCTAAGGGTACGCTGATTTTTATTTTGTATTTTATTCTTTTTATCAATTTTTATTTTTTATCATCAACTACTTAGGTTATTAGACTCGTATTCTGTGTAGGCTTTGTTGCTATTTTCCAGCGCTACTTTAGCAACTGCACTGTTAATTAGACATCAACAGTGGATGGTGATGGTCGAGTGGGGAATGTTACCTGTGTATTAGAATTAATATTTAATTTATTAAATTAAACATAAATCCCTGCCACCGGATTCGAACCTAAGTTCCTCTGATCTTAAAATCATGAATCTAACCACTAAGCCAACCCATCCCCTTTATTATTTATTTTTATGTATTTATTTATTATTTAACGTCTTTTAAATATGTGTATGTTTGTGTATAGCCATACTCTTAGATGTAATCGGAATAATAATCTTGAATACGATGATATTAATGATAGTGAAAATTGCTGTATTATATACAGGGTGTACCCCAGGCCGGATATTTTGCTAAGTATTAGAGATATTTTAATTCTGTAAAAGCCAGTTCATAGAGCGCTAAGAGAGCTTCAATTTTAGATATAAATTAATTTTAAATAGGTCAATATGTAGATGGCGCTGCGCTCAATATTTTTTTTCTCGATAGGAGGATCTTTCTTATATAGCGCATCTGGTAAAAAATGCATTTTTAAGCAGATTTTTGTCTATAAACTATTTCGATGAATCTAGCCATTTTTGATATAAAGAGTGGGTCACTCAAAACAGTTTCATTCTGGTTTTCGGCATTATTCATTAGATTTTTAGAAAATGCTAAGACAGGTCGATTTTTATTCCAAATTAAACACATGTTTTACAATCTGTCATGTGTCAACCCACTCCATTCCAGTTCTCCAACCCCTTAATTTTAAATAAGAAATGTACCATGTACGGCACATCATTGAAAAGGTAATTTTATGGGGAATTCAGAAATATGACTGTTTATTGCGATAATTTTAATTTTAGCGCCCTCTATCAGGATAAAAATAACCTGTAACGTATTATAAAGTGTGACACTTCATTTGAGAGCTAATTTAATTAATAATTCAATGCACGACATAAGATTAATATAAATATTTCCATATTGCACTTGCAATAAAATAAAGTTATCAACAATATTTAAAATAATGCATGACCAATTTTCAAACTATTGCAAGTGCAATATGGAGGATATTTATATTAATGTTATGTAATTCATTAAATTAGTAATTAAATTGGCTTTCAAATAAGGTGTCACACTTTATAATACGATAGAGGACAATATACTTAAAAGTATCGCAATGAACAGTCATATTTCTAAACTCCCCATAAAATCACCTTTTTAATGATGTACTACACATTGCAGTGTCACACTCTATAATACGTAGTAGTTTTTTATCCCGCTAGAGGGCGATAAAATTTAAGTAACGGAATGTACAGAAATATTTCTGAATCCCCCATTAAATTACCTTTTCAAAGATGTGCCATACATGGTACATTACCTATTTAAAATTAAGGTGATGGAGGCGTGCAAGGGAGGGGGTTGATATATGTCAGATGTCTGCATTGTAAAAATGTTTTTAATTTAGAATGAAAATCGACCTGTTTCAGAATTTTCTTAAAATCCAATAATTAATGCTGAAAAACAGGATGAAACTGCTTTGAGTTACTCACTTTGTATATAAAAAATGGCTAGATTTATCGAATTAGATCATAAAACAAAATCTGCTTAAAATGCATTTTTTACAAGATGCGCTACACAAGAACAATCCTTCCATTAAAAAAAATTATTGAGCGCTGCGCCATCTACATATTGGCTTATTTAAAATCAATTTATATCTAAAACTGAAGATCTCGTAGCGCTCTATGAACTGGCTTTCACAGAATTGAAATATCTCTATTACTTACCAAACTATTCGGCCTGGGAGTTTTTATTGGTACAGCCTGTATACCTTAATAATAGCATTGGAAGAGAAAATAACAATCATCATCAAAGACATCGTTGTAAAGGTTTATAAATTCCCCATTATCGTTATTATTGCATATACAAAAAAAATAATAGCTTTGTAGGTATGACTGAATTTTTTTAAAATGCCGGGATATAAAAAAGTTGTTTTTTTTTTAATAGATTACCCTATATATTATTAAAATTTAGAATGATCTCTTTTCTAGATTTCAAAATAAACTATATGTAACCCGTACCTTTTCGAGTATCTGTATCTGTAACGTGTGATGGGTGGGTTACCCCATGGCACCTAGGCCTTACTAGGCCCATTGTGCATTCTCCTAAAATGATAGGTACTTCCTAGCTCGTAAGCTTCTCTTATATCGGCCAATGTTAGCCAATTCTTACCGAACACAAATCTTCTAATAGATGAAAGTGTCGGGAAATCGTAGAGAATAATGCTCGATGGTCTCATTTTCTTGTTCGCACCCCCTATACGGTGCAGATTCTGACAAACCCATGATACGGAAATGCTTTCGTACTTGCCAATGACCAATCAGATTTCCTGTGATCAGGCGCAGATTCAGGTTCTATTCCAACCATGCGGATTCATGTCATTGTTATCAGAGCAATCTCCTTCATGTAAATATCAAGGGAAGTGAGACTAAGAATGACTTCTATAGCCCTGGTTGGTGTGATTTTCGTGGCTTCTGCTATGATGAAACAGACTGTTTATTGAATTTGTTTTAGTTTGCGGATAGCTGTCAATTTTTGGGTGTTTGGTACTCAGACAACTGCACCGTATGCTAGTATAGGTCTTATGATGGCCGTATAAGTTCATACGACGACTCTGGGGAAAGCAATGTATCCTTTTTTGACTCTGTTTTCTAAGTATGAGTTCCATGTTAAGTTGGTGAGAACTAGATACTTCACCACTGCAAAGTTGCAAAATTTAGTTTTGTTCTGGAGGTTTTAATTCCATTTTCATTATTTTGCTTTTGAAATGGACCATTTCTTTGACCACTATTCTATAATATTGAGCATTCTTACGCAGAGTATGTTTTGATAATTCCCTGTTTGCGGAATGACCAGGTCATCTTCAAACGCTATTGTGTAGTGAATGTCATTAATAAAACAGCTGATGAAGGTGTCGAGGATTATGTTCCACAGTAGAGGTGATAGCACCCCGTTTTGTGGACATCCCATCGCAACCAAACCTCTTATATTCACATCTTCTACGCTTATGTTTGCTGATTTCTTTAAGAGCATGTTATGTATCTGCCCACTAACGATATGTGGAAGATTTCTGTTGTTTAGTGAGTGTATCCTCTAGGGGAAGGTGGTTTTATTAAAAGCACCTTCTATGTCTATGAAAACACCCAAGGCGGACTCCTTATTGTCCAGGGATCTTTCTACCCGGCCAGCAAATAGGTAAAGGGCTAAATTAGTAGATCTACCCGCGGTGTTAATGATATATTTCATAAAAAAATTCTATATCAATTAAAATTAATTGTTTGTTTATTAAAAACCAGTATATTTGCTGATTATAAAAAAAATTATTTAATATGGATAACTAATATTTTTGGCTTCCTATCGCAATTATATAAAAATATTAGAGGTAAGTAAAGTTTTAAAATATAATATAATAATATAAAATACCATATGTAATCAAAATATAATATAATTAGTTGTTCATAAATAAGGGTTAAAACAATATTACGACTGAGTTAAATGTTGCCGACATATTCTAAAATTGCCAATACAAAAAATATTGTTTAGTTTTAATTACTCTAACATAAACATTTGTATGTTTGTTGGATAAATAAATAATATTAAAAACCCTGAAAGTAAGAACCATGTAAATAGTCGTATACTGAACCAACAACATATTCGACAATGATATATGATGTTTAAATATTTTTAGAAAATTTGAAAAGATTTAGTTACCTCACAGGAAGTTAATTTAATTTTTGTATAATCTAAATAGAGCTAAAAATATGTTGTATACGATTTAATTTAATTTAAAGAGGAAAGCGACAAATCAGATTCCTTTAAACTGGGTATGTACACTGTTCACTTCCATCGGCTACATTGCGTTCATTTCATAACTGCTTCAGTAATAATAAGTTATTTAAATGCCATTATATATTCAAGTTTCTGTTTGTATAATTGTAAGTTATGTTGATATCCTTAATCAATTATTGATTTGTATATAAATTACTTTTCGTTTTAATAATTTATCTAGGAATATGAACTACAAAACAGTGGCGGCTTGTCCTAAGGGGCTAAGGGCCTTGGTACTGGCGCAAAATTTGTAAATATTTCGGTCTCTAAAATATTTCTTTTATACGAGGCACGTCCAGAAAGTAAGTTCCGTTTGGTAATAAAATTAAGTTGTGTACAGATACAGAAAAATTATTTATTGCACAAAATTCTACAACTCCTAAACTAATTTTCCACATAACTGCCGAAATTTTGCAGGGATTTGTCATAGCGTGGCACAAGTTTTTGTGTACCTTCTTCATAGAAGTTTGCCGCCTGTGTCTTCAACCAGTTGGAAACAGTTTCTTTCAGCTCGTCGTCATTGTTGAAGTGTTGACCGCCAAGAAAAGACTTGAGATGTAAGAACAGATGAAAGTCGCTAGGAGCGAGGTCTGGGCTGTACGGAGGATGGCCAAACACGTCCCAGCCAAATCCCTGTAGGAGGTTTTTCGTCACATTTGCAGTGTGTGGTCGTGCGTTGTCGTGAAGAAAAACAACACCTTTTGACAGCAATCCTCGGCGCTTATTCTGTATTGCGCGGCGCAATTTCCCAAGTGTCTCGCAATAAGCATCTGCTGTGATTGTTTGACCACGCGGTAAGAAATCAATGAGTAAGATGCCTTTCCAGTCCCAGAACACTGTGCACATCATTTTTCGAGGTGTCAAGATTTGCTTCGGCTTAACCTTTGCTGGGGATCAAGTGTGCCTCCATTCCATTGATTGCCGCTTACTTTCAGGGGTGTCGTAAGAAACCCAAGTTTCATCTCCTGTGACTATCTGTGTCAGAAATTCTTCGCCACCTTCATCATAACGGGTCAAAAACTGAAGTGCACTACCCATCCGTTTTGTTTTGTGTTGCTCAGTAAGAATCTTTGGTACCCAAAGTGAGCAAAGTTTACGAAATTTCAGTTTTTCGGTAACAATTTCATGAATTAGTGATCGTGAGATTTGGGGAAATTCCATAGCGAGAGCACTAATTGTAAACCTGCGGTTTTCCTGGATCTTTTCATCAATCGCGTGAACCAGTTCTTCTGTAACCAAAGATGGACGCCCACTTCGTTCTTCATCGTGCACGTCACTACGTCCTTCATTGAACTGTCGGACCCATCTTCTCACCATTGAATCACTCATCGCATTTTGTCCGTAAACAATGCAAATTTGCCGATAAATTTCAATTGGTTTCACTTTCCTCGCATTCAGAAAACGAATCACAGATCTGATTTCACAAGCGGCGGGATTTTCAATCAACACCGACATTATAAACAAGCACAACAAAACGTACGTTACTGACAGCGACCTACAAATGGCACACGTTTCTTCTCCAGGATACAGAGCGTCTACCGCGGATGTGCGGAACTGCGATCGCAGCGCTGGAGCGAAGATAAATTGAAACGGAACTTACTTTCTGGACGTACCTCGTATTAATTACAATAATTATTACAATTGTTGGATCAAATTATCTTCGCATTTGATTATGTTTTCCACCGGTGTAAAGAGCCCTATTGCTTGTCATTTCTTTAGTTTGAATGGTCTCTTCGATGAATTGGCAACCCTTACTGAAATTAGTTGATCAACGTTAACGAAACATCTAGCTACCAGAATTCCGTCACTTACAGATTCTTCACTTTCCACAATTCACACATTTAAGGCGTGTGATTTCTCTCTAAGTCTCGCTGAGATGGACTACAAGTACTTCATCGGGGTTTTCCCACTTCCGGTGCAATAAGCCATCGTGCAGATACAGGGAATTCCTACTACCAGTACCCTTTAATGGTTCTACTATATTTGAACATTGAAGCTGAAAACACTACCTCATCTTTATACATAACCGAACCAAGCCACATTCGAATCCCAGTTTCACAAAACAATACTAGCAAGATTTTTAAGCCACCCACGTTTGACAGTCAGACAACATGGGTAACATATCGACTCCAATTTGAAGCTGCTGCTAGAGCCAATGGCTGGACCGAGAAAGAGATGGCGGCTTTATTGATAGTGTCACTGCGAGGTCAGGCAGCAACCGTTTTACAGTTACTTACCCAAGAAAAAGTTATTCATCTTTCGTCCAAGCTTTGGAGACAATATATGGCCAGCAGCATTTGAAACAGGTATTCCAAAGCCAGCTAAAGTTCATAGTCAGAAACACAATAAGAGTCTACAAGAATTTGAAGCCAATATTAAAAGATTGCTGCATCTGGAATATCCACAGGCGCCTAAAGATTTCTAAGAACAAATCGGCATGCAAGCATTCATTGATGGACTACAGGACGTGGAAATGCAGCAGGCTTGCAGCAAGCTCTTCGGCTACAACATCACAAGACGTTGAGTGAGACACTAATTGCAGCTCAGGAATACGAAGCAGCTAAAAGTATATCTAGATCTTCTCGAGCAAAATTGAGGGAAATTAGAATCCAGGAAAGAGAAGAGGCTACTACTAATACTATCCCTTAACCTACCCTCATACAAATTTCCCGAACTCGTGCAAGTGTCCTCCTGAACGGCTGCTATGAAGCTCCTCCAACACACTTTTGACCTGTGATTTCAGCAGTATCACTTGGCGGACTACAAGTTGTATTGTTGCAGTCTTTCTGTCCATCAGCCCCTGCAAGGCGCTATGGTCACTTCTAATAATAAACCTTGTGTTAAAAAGGTAAATGTGGAAGTATTCGAGGGCTTTGACAATGGCTAAAAGTCCTTTTCTGCGCCTCTCCTCCTGTTATTTTTCTTCTGCTTTCCTACGCCTTTCCTTTTCCTCCTTTTCTTCTGCTTTCCTACGCCTTTCCTTTTCCTCCTCTTCTTCTGCTTTCCTACGCCTTTCCTTTTCCTCCTCTTCTTCGTTTCTACGCCTTTCCTTGTCCTCTTCTTCTTTCTTCTTGCGCCTTTCTTTCTCCTTTTCTCGCCTTTTCTTTTCCTCTTTTCGCCTTTTTCTATCCTCTTCCATCTTCAAAAACCATGCTGGTGGGCCTGACATATCCCTGCTTGCTTCGTACTTAGTGGATTTAGTATTTACCATAAACTTCTACTTTGTATCCCACTGCTGTCACCAATGTTACACATGTTTCGTCTATCATAAAACTGAAATATTACGACAGGATCATCCATATATAGCTTGCTTGACCATTCTAGAACCGTCTCGAACTGTCGTCTAGAATATTCTTGACGGGTAATAACATTTCCAGACATTTATCGACTATTTTATCTTCTTTTACTTGTACTTTTACTTATGACGACCGCAGCACACACATTCCACTTCTTTTTATATCTGTACCTTTCTTATAATAGCCGCAGGCTACTGCAGGGTGCTGCGTAACAATATATTTAATAAAAAATTGAAAATATTCTGTCCGCAATGGGAATCGAACCCATCTATTCGTGTTCTATTTACACAGCTTTAACCAACTAACCTACTGGAACATTAGTCTCTGATATTCGATTTGTACGAATATAAGATTTTGAATCTAACCAACAATTTGGATATCGGAGATTTATATCCAGATATATTAATTGGTTAAAGCGGTGTGCGTAGAATACGAATAGGTGGGTTCGAATCCCCCGTGGAGTGATTTTTTTAAATTTTTCATTATATTTGTTTTCACTTAGAGAGGTTTAAAAATAATTTCCATCATTTCGTAGATGTAATTTTAAGATTTGTTCGAGGACTTCCAAAGACTTAAATTATTGTTTGTGTTTAACTTATGACAAACAGTAATATGCTATCTATTTCACGAAATTTAATATTGTTCGATTTTTTATTTTTAATATTTTTTTTATTATAAACTAAGTATACTTGTTCATTCTAAATTGCAGATGTGTTATTATAATATTTACAATATTTGTGTATTGTAATGTACAATGTTTCTGATACGTTCTGAACAGAACATATTTCTTTTTTAATACCCGATTTATTAAAAGTTTTAATTTTTTAAGGCTATTAGTTGGAAAAAATATATTTTTTACAAAAATTTCCATCATCCTGTATATTATAACGTTATTGTTTAGTTTTGTAATATAAGATTATTCTTTTATTAATAAAAAAATGCATAACAATGCTAATTTGTTTACGGAAATGATTTGTATTACATCTGTAAACTAAGGTTTCAAAGTTGTAAAAAATATGTTAGCAATCAGTTTTATATTGTTCAGTCAAAATAAATTAAAAAAATAAAACGATAAGCTACCTACATAAATTATATAAACATTGTTTTAAGAAAGGAACATAAATTCCAATTTTGAATTGTATTTTTTTTTTAATTTTATATTACATAAGGAAAAAAAAATAATAATGGAAAGTTGACCTGCATTTTAAAGAATTAATAGATAAAATGATTAATTATTAAATTATTTAAAAAAATGAAAAAACTAGCTTCACTTTCAATTTTTAATATTATTATAGGCAGGTTCATCTCATTTTCTTAGAAATTTTAAAATTAAAACAAAAGTCATTCGGATTTTATGTGCAGTGCCAATAAGAAAACATTGTAAGTCACTTTTCAAGAATTTAAGAATACTTATTCCGCCTTCAAATTATACTTTTCATTTTCTTATATCTTGTAAAGAAAATAAAATAATTCAATTATTATCATGATTTATACAAGGTGTTTCCAAAATATTCTGAAATATTGTTGTGGTTGATTCTAAGACGAAAAGCTCCCATAAATATGTGTGATAGGTTTTGTCATTTATGAGATACAGGGTGTTGACTTTTCATTATTTTAATAGAAGCAATAAATTGTGATAAACAATAACATAAAAGTAGTATTACATTTCATAGCAGATGTTTTAAATATTCACCATGTGGATACCAAATACGTTCGAAGAGGCCAGGGGTAGTATTCTCGTGTCACGAATATAGATTCGCATGCGAGATTTATAAATTGTCTCACTTGGTTTTCGTTCAACAAAGTGAGACACATTGTAAAACACGTATGCGAATGTCGGTATTCGTGATTCGAGAATACTACCCCAGGATTGTTGCGAATAACATAACAGCCTTGTATAATGCAGTAGCGTCACTAAGGAACATTGTTGTCACTTGTAACATAATTGTGGAATTGTAACATAATTTTGCCGATAATGTGTAACATATTCCATAAATGTAACATATTTTTTTTTGTCTAGGATTTTTTTAACATAGCAGGTTTTATTCTTATTGCACGAAACCAATTTAATAAAAAAATTATTTAATTTAATCAGTTCTGACCCCTCTTGACAATTTAAAAAGCTACACTACAATAAAAGTCAAAGCAACATATTCATAAATATTACGTATTTGCTTCACGAAACGGGGAATTCCCCCAACTACAGAGGGTTCCCTAGAATTTTAAAAGCGGGAAACATTGAACTTTACATGAAATTGATAATCAGTGGCGTGGCGACTGCAATAGCAACTCCAAGACGAATTTTGGGGAGGGGCATTGCCTTTAGATATTCCCTTTTTAGCATATTTTTTAGCCTCCCCCTGGAGCCGCCCTTGGGCGACTGCATTGCTAGTAAGATTTAAAAGACGTTATCATTTCGTACCTTACAAGGTTAATAATGAAACCTTAATTGACAAATACAGGTACAAAATTTTCCAAATTCGTGACTTATCTAAAAATTTCATGTTTAAAGAATTGATACAGTTATTCTGTAAATTCACTATTACTAGCCTTTTAAATGTAAACGGTGATTGCCGCAATTTTAATGTTACACAGAAGATGATTAGATCAATAACATCGTATAACCACGACGAAGATGGAACTATTGATATTCATTTTGATACCGAATAATTTTGGTCTAGATTTAAGTGACGTATTTTTTTACAAAAAAAAAAAAAATATAAAAGAAATTGTAACATAATTTTTAAAAACAATCGATAATTTGGCAACAATGCTTGATAATGTCTTCATAGGCTGGTAGCAACACTGCTAAGAGACATTAATGGTAACTTTCACTTACAGTCAGAGCTTGTATATTACAAAAAAGTCAACAGCCTGTATCTCATAAATGACAAAACCTACCACATTTTTTTATAGGAGCCTTTCGTCTTGAAACTAAATCGAAGCAAATAGACAAATCGTCAATAACAATATTTCAGATTACGTTGGAAATACCCTGTATAATACACGACATAAAAATCTGATATGTCCAACAAATGACTTTCCTGTCTAGTTTCTGATTATTTTGAAAAACCTGTTGTTTCACCCCTTTAAATGTTAAGAGGATGAACTAATTAATTTTCTATTCTTCCTGACGCAGACTTCTCTTCTTGGCGCGTCCACCCTAAGCTGCAGGGGTCGTGGACTGTATCAGGGCTAGTATTTGAATGTTCGGAAATGTAATTTGCGGGTTTGTATCGAATTATTACAAAGCTCGAATACACGACTGTATTTATTCTACGAAATTTGCGGCGATACTGAGTACGCCCGGTTGAATTAAAGATTCTTTCTTTGCCACGCAAATGTGGTCTTTTACCAATTAGGGAAATACTGTCTTGGCGAAGTATAAGTAATGAGAATAATAAATATAAGTGAAATTTTACGTTTCATACTGGATGATAATATTCAATTTAAACTTAGAGATACTAAATAAATGAATACTTAAAAAATCCCAAAAACCGTTCTTCTATGTCCAAATCTTTAGTGTATCGGATCACAACAGACAACTGTTTTCTTTTGTAGCAACGACCTTCATCAACCATTAATGAATAGAATGCACGCTAATGAATTTAATTTATTTTTCTTTTTATATCGCCCATCACTATCAGGCTTACTTTGGCAGGGTAAAAGTGATAACAGGAATGAAATCTATTTTGTATTTAAAAAAAATAACCATATTTTTCTTTTTGCTGATCGGTTTACTTTGCTAGAATGGAGTGAACTTAAAATCTGATGAGCTGATTTGATCTACCTTATAGTACCATGGGGGGGGCTAAGCCTCGCCATGGAGGAGGCTAAGCACCCCCAGCCCCCTCCCTTCTGCCGGCAATGACAATGAAACAACTTGTTTATAAGGATCCCATAAATACCAGCTACCAACTTTGGGAAAAAATAAATAGAGCAGCGGGTTTTTTGATCCAATGATGTTGTTTAATATGAGACGATCTTTTGTGGAACGTGTAGATAAATGCATCGACAAGAATGGAGGACATATTGAACATTTAATGTGACACTATTAAAGTTATTTAGCTTATTTTTTTTTTAAATTTGTTTTCTAAATGTTTTCAATAATAATCATGCAGCTGATCCCTAAAATGCGATATCGTAAACCGTTAAGTTTTGAGGTTAATAACAAGTATACTTTTCTTCTATTTAAATAACGTGGCTTTATTATTCTTTTACAAAAATACCGCTAACTTAAACAGAAAAAAAAATTAGGTCACATTTATGCCAAAAATGTAGCCTATGTAGCGCCCTCTAGAAATTGCATCGAAGTAGGTACCAGATTATGATTTTTGTGCCCAAAAACCTCTTTTTCCAATTTTTTATGTATACATATCCAAAAACATTAAAGTTATTGCAAAATAGAAATCTTAAAATTTAATCTTTAACGCCCTGTATATTCCTTATTAGCAACATTTTATTAAATCAAGTTGGTTTAAATCGTAATATTTTAAAGTGAGGAATCTACCATACTGTTATGCACAATTACTTAAGAACCACCCTGTATATTCACTGTCAATGAAAATACTGAAATATTAGAATATTAAACTTTTCTTCAAATTTTTCTATTACGGTTTAGTTTAGAGAAATTATATATAAAACAAAAATAATAGTTAGTAATAATATTATAGCAACAAATTTTATTAAAGCAGATTTTTCAAAAATTTTAATTTTGCAATTTTTGTCAAATTTCTCGAATTTATGTAACAAAAAAAGTTTTAGAGAATAATATTGTAAAAAACTTTTATTTAAAACATTTTCTTCTCCAAGCGTAAATAACAGAAATATACAATAATGTAGAAAAACGACCTTATATAAAGTACCCCCAGTTATTCCGACTAGGTCCAAATTTTTTTAATTTTACCACAGGATAGACAAAAGCTTAAATTTAAAATTTAACATTTTTCTTGTTTTCCCTTTTTGAGTTATCTTCAAAATTAGAAATTTGACATCTTCTCAAATATTTAGAATTCATTTTAGAGAAATTATATACAGGATAAGAATTATAGAGAATAATACAAAAAAACAACTTTTATTTAAATTATTTTCCTAAAAATTAAAATTTTGCACTTTTTGTGAAATTTCTCGAATACGGAACATTTTAGAAAAATAATTTATAAAATAAAAATTATATAGAATAATATTACAAGCAACTTTCATTTAAAGAAATTTCTCATCCAAGCGTAAATAACAGATATATTATATTCTATAAAGAAAAAAACGAGCCCCTATAAAGTACCGCCAGATGTTCACTCTATGCCCTAAAATCTAATCAGCTCACCTAAGGATGGATTAAAGCTTAAGTTTAAAATTTGGTGTTTTTGTCTATATCTGTTCATGATTTATAGGGTATACAGACACACACAGGCACACACACAGACACATACACAAACATTATCGCGAAAATAGTCAAAACAAATTTAGGGACCCATAAAATGTAAAAATCTGTCGAAAACTCGAAATCGAAAAAAATCATGATTCCTATGCTTTCCATAACTGTCTTCAGACAGAAGAGTAAAAACACATGTAACATTTATTTATTATTTCGGCCTTTACTTGATGAAAATCCATTTTATCTTGAATGAGTAAAGCCAAATTTGGTAGATTTTCACAAAACTTTTATTTTAAAAAATTAAAATTAAAAAATTTAAAAACACTACACATGCCATGTTTCGAAGTATAACTTCTTTTTCAAATGTGACTAATTTACAATTCGGTATCCAATATACAGGGTGTCCCGAAATTAGACGGTCATATTTTAACAGCGTAATCTTCGTCTTAAAATAGGAATAAAAGTTCATATAAACATAGGTCCGAAAACGTTTCGTTTTCGAGATACAAGGTGTTACAAGTGAAGTCCTGATGGCACTTTTTGTAAATATTTTTGAAAATTTCTTTAGTCACCGGTTTTCCAAAGTAAAAAAAAATTAAAATTTCTGATTTCGCAGGCCTACTAATTAGTGTTTATACTTTCGAATAGCTTATCATGAAATTTTCAAATGCTATTTTCTTGGAAATGGTGCGTCCTAGCGAGATGCAATAAAAGTAGCTTTATTATAAAGAAAACATTGGTTTTCCAAATTTTATAGTCAAAAATGTTAAAAACTGTCAATAAAAAAAACTTAGGGCAATTTTACCCCAAGCCCCCCCTAATTTACCCACCTATGAAGATGTTCAATAACTGGGGTTTAGTCCATTAAATAGAGCGTAAAAAGGTGAGCATTTGTACCAAATTTCACTTAGTTATCTATCAGCGTTTAGAAAATATTTACAAAAGAGTGTCATCAGGAGTTCACTATCTCGGAAAAGAAACGTTTTCGGGCCTATGTTTATATAAACTTTTATTCCTATTTTAAGATGTAGATTATGCTGTTAAAATATGACCGTCTAATTTCGGGACACCCTGTATATGCGAAGTAATTTAAAGCTGACCTATATTTTAAAGAATTTACATCTAAATGTATTAATTAATTATTA
The DNA here is from genome assembly GCA_927349885.1 of Psylliodes chrysocephalus. Classification (NCBI taxonomy): domain Eukaryota; kingdom Metazoa; phylum Arthropoda; class Insecta; order Coleoptera; family Chrysomelidae; genus Psylliodes; species Psylliodes chrysocephalus. The sequence continues at coordinate 10,356,062 of OV651825.1, forward strand.
AAAAATACTTGAGGTTCCGTTAGTATTATTTATAAATATTTATCGGTTAATTTTAATGTACTAATAAATACAGCAAAATTTTTCACACGACTCTTTGTAGTAATCTGCTTTTCTTGATAAAAAATTACAATTTTTAACAAATAATTTTTTTTCCTTTTCTACAAAAGTTTTCCAAAATATTTAATTAATATCAAACTAACCTAAAAATATATAAAATAGCTACTAAATTTATATTTTTTACACCAATTAATACATTTGAGTAACATTTAAATATTTCTTTTTAAATAAAAGAAAAATGCACATTATAAATTGGAAATTATCGAGTAAATAATATTTTTAGAAAAGCGAATTATTTAAAATAGTTTGTTCTGTTTTAAGAACCCTACTGAATTTCCCGACAAAGCGTTTAATAAATATACTCGACTCACCTGTGAGGACAGCGATCAGCTGGGGGAAGGTCCCTTGAAACATATGAAGGAACGATTTCTCACGCATAACTGCGATTTTAAACCTCAGAATCTCAAGCTACGACGTCGACGACGTCAACAGACACAAAAATACCCAGCAAGCAATTTGCCTAAATGACTATTTTTAGGACAATCTGCGTCCCGATCACTGTTGTTTCAAACGCACTATAGATCACTTGGTGAAAGGGCCAGTCGTCGAGGAACACTCGCTTTGTTGTTAACTGACTGAGAGGAACTTCTTGTTCTTGGACCAGCGAAATGCAGTTTCTCGGTGGGATGGATAATCTTCGGCTACCTGTTCATGATCAATAGATCCACCTGGGGAATGAGAGTTTATATTTAAACATGTGATTTTTAATCTTTGTCAGTAAAATTTATTTCAGTCGGTTAGGTTCTACAGAGTGATTCAAACGTGTTTTAGTAAAGGACTTATAATTTTTACCGGATAAAACTTTAAGTAGTTATATTATAACGAACAAAATTTACAAATTTTGATATAAATTATTTCATTACAATGTTTAGGCATCGAAATTTCCCAATAATTACTTAATTTTAAAAATAATAAATTGGGTAAAAATATTAATTAATGTTAAGCAATTTTATTAATGAATCTCCATAGAAATTTTTTGTTATAAAATTAATTATGATGAGAGTAACGTTGGAATATAATTAAAATCAACAATTATTTTTTATTTAGAAAATATAAGATAAGCTATTTCAATAAAATTAAAGTTGTTACCGATTCGATATATTTTTAAAATTTTATATTAATATTGAAAATATGTACGTGCTGACAATTTAAAAATTTATAATGGATGTATTTCATGAACACATATGTGTAAGTGCCTAAAAACGTTCCTAGGATATGAATGGGAACTTAAATTATAAAATACTGCACTTGCACACATCGACCCACTTTGCGCCACCTCAAAAAAAAACTAATAATTTGCAACTCCCTACTTGTCATACATTGCAAAGCTAGTAAAAAATGTTTTCAATGATATAAATTATATCTTATATAGGGTGGTTTTTATAGTACACCACAATTAAAAACCTGTTGAAAAAGATGATGGCATATTTTCTGAAATAAATATTTTTAATTATTTCTAATTCAGAAGTACAAAATAAATTGTTTTTAAATTGTTTTTTTAGATTGTACCTTTTTATTATATTAAGTTGATGAGATACACATTGAATGTACGTGGGCGTCGTTTGGTGGGTTGGCAAGGGGGGCAGTTGCAGGGGGGGCTTTTACGACTTTACAACGCGTAATGGCTGTATGTCACAATACTAAATTAAGTACTAGAATTTAGCCCTAAATTAAGTTATTAATTTAGTATTAAATTTAGAACTAAAAATATTTTTTTCCTTTTGCAACGATACCAATTTTTAGTACTAAATTAAGTATAGGCGCACGCGCATTGACGTATTATTACGAGAAATTAGCACAGAATTAAAATATTCTGTGTAAATGAGACAGGTGAATAAAAATAAATTTTTATTATGACTTTGACACTAGTTGACTTGACAACAATCAAATGCAGCAATGCTACTAAAAACCACGAAAACACAATAAAACCTACAAAATCAAACACAAGCGAAACTTGTCCAAGGCGATAAAGCAATAACAGTTGCTGTGTTGTGAATTGAAACATACAGCAGAAAAAACAGTGTAAATTATATAAATTTTCAGTGGCAAAATGGAAATTAAATCAAAGAAATAAATGGATAGCTGTTCAATAAAAAAAAAACCTTTATTTTTACTTTCCTATCTGTATACAGATATAAGGAAAGTATAGGAACCATGATTTTTTTCGACCTCGAGTTTTCGACGGATTTTTACGCTTTGAGGTCCCCTGAATACGTTTTGACTATTTTCGCGATAATGTCTGTCTGTGTGTGTGTGTGTGTGTGTGTGTGTGTGTGTGTGTGTGTGTGTGTGTGTGTGTGTGTGTGTGTGTGTGTGTGTGTGTGTGTGTGTGTGTGTGTGTGTGTGTGTGTGTGTGTGTGTGTGTGTGTGTGTGTGTGTGTGTGTGTGTGTGTGTGTGTGTGTGTGTGTGTGTGTGTGTGTGTGTGTGTGTGTGTGTGTGTGTGTGTGTGTGTGTGTGTGTGTGTGTGTGTGTGTGTGTGTGTGTGTGTTTGTGTGTGTGTGTGTGTGTGTGTGTGTCTGTATGTCGCATAACTCATGAACCGATACACAGAAAAACACCAAATTTTAAACTTAAGCTTTATTCCAGCGTCTAATGAACTGATTAGATTTTGGGCAGAGTCGGAACATCTGGGGGGTACTTTATAGGTGGTCATTTTTATATTTTATGGAATATATCTGTTATTTACGTTTGGAGAAGAAAATTTTTCAAATAAAAGTTACTTCTAATGTAATTATCTATAATTCTTGTTCTATACAAAATTTTCCTAAAATGGTCCGTATTCGATAAATTTGACAAAATGTAAAAAAACTATTTTTTTATAAAAATTGTTTAAATAAAAGTTGTTTGTAATATAATTCTCTATAATTTTTATTCTATACATAATTTCTCTAGAATAGACCGTATTCGAGATATTTGAGAAAATGTGTAAATTTCGATTTGAAGAAAACTCAAAAACGGATAAAGAAAAAAAACAATAAATTTTAAACTTAAGTTTTATTTGGGCCTGACGTGAAATGATTAGATTTTGGACATAGTCGGAACATCTGGGGGGGTACTTTATGGGAGGCCACTTTTATATTTTATGGAATATATCTGTTATTAATGTTTGGAGAAAAAAATTGTTCAAATAAAAGTTACTTCTAATAATTATTACCTATAATTTTTGTTTTATGTAAAAATTTCCAGAAATGGTCCGTATTCGAGAAATTTGACAAAATGTGCAAAATTCTGATTTTTATGAAAGTTTTTGAAATAAAAGTTGTTTGCGATATCGATCTCTATAATTTTTGTTTATACATGATTTTTCTAAAATGGACCGTAATGAAAAAATTGTAGGAAAAGTGCTAAATTTAAATTTTTCAGTATTTTCGTTTTTAATGAATATCTATAGAAAAATGTTTCGAGGTAGATGTATGTAGAAAATGTATATATTTATTTTATCCTCTAAACATTTATAGAGGTGCTGCAATAGGTTGTACAAAATAACCGGAAAAAGCCTGTAACTAGATAGGAAAGTCATGTGTTGGACACATCAGATTTTTATTTTTACTGCAAGAAAAATTATGTAAGTACAGGTAAAAGCTTAACGTGTATCCCTCTGGAATCACTTTTTAAACATTTGAATCGGTTTCTTTAAAAAAAAAAAATATCTATAAAGATGTCTTTCTAACGAAAAGAAATGCAAATAAAAATGCTAGAAGGAAAAAATATATTTAATTTTTATATTTAATTTATAGAAAGTGAGAAAGTCGATGGACATAAATGTATTTGGGATGCACACTTAAGCTAGACAAACAAAATCATCGAGCAGAGATTAGGAGAATGAGAAATCCTATTATACTCATAAAAAATATTAAAAGAACAATTATATTCTACTGTTATAGGAAGAGTGTGATAGCCCATTCTGCAAATCTTCTAATAACAACACAAAAAACTATTAAGAGAAGTTTGTTGGGTTTTTCCCGGTGAGATCGTCAAATTACCGTATTTTTCGGAGTATAAGACACACCTCAAATTTATAAGACGATTTTTAAAAACATATATTTTAATATTACTTTCGTATCATAATTTTTATTTATTCTTAACATAACTCCTACTAGCAATACGCGGTTCATCCTCACTCTCGGTACTATCACTCTTCTCGGTAATGTCACCGTTCGTATTACTTTCTTCGGAACTATTGTTGTCACTCCTTTTAAGCAACACGCTATCCGTTAATTTTACCTTTGGACCATAAGACGAACCCCAAATTTGAGTCCATTTTGCTGTGAAAAAAATAATTTCTTATAGTCTAAAAAATACAGTATTTGGAATAGGACAAACTTACACAATATTATTGATAGAATCGTAAATTTAAAGTTAAATCTCACACAAGGTACAATGTACAATAATGAAATATTATAAAAACATGATTGGGCAATGAAAGACCTAGTTTTAAAAACTGGCACCAGTCATAGACAAGAAATAGTATAAACTACAGAGATGCTGAGATCTAGCAGAAAGATTGGTAAAAATATTATTTTAAATCTACTTATTGCATTACCTAAATTATTCAGTAGATTTTAAAATAATTAAATTACCGGTGCGTTTACTAATCTAAACAAAGTTTGGAATCAAATCTCTGAGCAAATATAGTTAGTGATTTATAGAGACTCGCAATATTTTCATCACGTTTAGATCGCATAATAAAAGTAATAAATAAAAACGCTACATCACGAAATCTCATAGAATCACATATTTTCTCTGTTTATCAATAAAATAGCTATTTTTATGTACCAAGGTCATTATACAGATGGTAACGCCTGTAGGGCGACAGGATACAGCCAGAGGTACGAGGGCTGAATGTCGCCAGATGAGCGTTAACATTTAATAATGAATGTTTTTATTTTGTAGGCTTGTTTTCTAGTACTGATATGTGGATAATTTGAAATTACTAATTGTATTTTTTTGAATGTAATCTTCCAAACTTAATAACCTTGTTTAGTAATCTTGCTTTACTCTTAACATTCTTCCCGGAACTGTTTTCAAATGGATAGAGGAAGAAAACCGTGACTTTCAAAATGAGTGGGAGATAAAATACTTATTTTTGAAAGGTAAGAAAGAAGGAATAGTTTTATGTCGTGATGTGGTTTTGGGAATTAAACGTTACAACTTGCAAAGACACCACGCTAGAGTTCATTCATAATTTGAAGAAAAGTTTCCAAAAAAGTTTAAACTTAGAGAGGAAAAATTACAATCCTTGAAACAAGCTTTTGTTTGTTAACGAAACACACTTTTTAATGCTATGAACAAGAATGAGCTTGCTACCAAAGCACCAAAGCAATTTTAGCTTGTAAGATGTAACCATTATCAGATGCGGAAATAGTTAAAGAATGTATTGTTACAGTTTGTAAAACATTGTTTTCGCATTTACCTAACGGTAAGCAAATACTAGACGAGGTTTTAAAAACTCCAGCTATCTGATTCAACGATCACAGGAGACGATCACAAGATTTAGCTGCAAATATTTTACTTAATCCTACTGATGAACTGCAACAAAGCAAGTGTTTTAGCCTTGCACTTGACTCATCGACTGATATAACGTCAATATCCTAATTGCTTTTGTTCCTTAAATATGTAACTAAAGATGATGATGTTAAAGAAGATCTTTTGGGCATAGTTCCTATGAGTGGTCAAACTCGAGGTGTTGATTATTTTGACGCAATAGTTAAATTTTTTAATGAATGTAGCATTGAATTGATAAAACTTTTTTTAGTGTGTAGGGTTCGTTAAATTGTTAAAGAACCACCTGGAAAATAAAAATATAATCAGTATTGACTGCATCATTCACCCAGAAAGTTTAGCAATAAATGTTGATGAAAACTTTAAATGTGTTATGAAAGTAGTTGTAAATATTGTGAACTTTATAAGGTTAAATGAATTGAACCACAGAATGTTTCAGGAGTTTTTGAAATAACTCATATCTCAATACGGAGATGTACTTTACCATACAGAAGTAAGGTGGTTAAACAAAGGTAAAGTTTTGGAACGATTCTTCAAAATTCGTCATAAGATCACTCTATTTTTGGTCATTAAGGAAAAGAGTACCCTGAAGTTTATGACTTGCATTGGTGGTTAAAATTAGCGTTCCTTACTGAAACACTGACCCGATTGCAAGGAGATCAAAACAAAATTGTTACGAAAATGATGAGTATTGTGTTTTCTCAAGAAGAAAAATTCAGTATATGCATTGAAGAACTATCAAACAATGATTTTTCTAGTTTTTCTTCTATTCAATGTCTTTTTGAAGAAAACCCTGATGAAAGGAAAGATGTTTCTGCTTTGATAAAACTCCTTATCGATCTAAAAACGAAATGTCTGAGAGGTTTAGTGACTTCAGGATGTATCAAGAACTATTTCGTTTAATAGAGAATCCATGGGCATTAACAACTTCTAATGTTGCAGAACTCGCTATTTTTGTATACGAAGCCAGAGACTTGTAAACCGAGCTAATTGATCTTCAGCAAGCTGAACATCATGTTTGAGGATAAAAAAGGATAAAAGTTATTTTGAGTTTTGGAAAGTATTGGAAAGGGAAAAATTTCCTAATTTAATTGACTGTGCACAAAAACTGTTGTGTAATTTTGCATCAACATATGTGTGTGAATCTATGTTCAGTAAGTTAAAGTTCATAAAAAACAAGTACAGATCCAGGCTTACCAATGAGAATGTTGACAACATTTTAAGAATAACGGCTGCCTCAACCTGCTAACATTGAAGACATTTTGCAGAACGCCGAGAGATTTCGGCCACCTACCTCAAACATAAGTGTGTATAAGTGACATTGAAGGATTTTTCTTTGTGATTTCGGATTTCTCTTCTCAGTCTTTGGGTAGTCCTATTTAATATATTTTTATCTTCTGGTGATTTCTTGTCATCTGCCATTTCTTTTTTAATTTTCTTTTTTCTGCTACCAGTTCTTTTATATCGACAGGATAATTTTTTTTAAGCTGTTAATTTTCTTACTTTTGGTGTGTTCCTCCAAGCAGCTTGCTGGATTTCAACTATAAACCTTTCCAATTCTTTATCTATCTGATTTTTCGTTTTTAGTGCTGTGGTCAGTTGAATAATATTTGTTAAGACCTCTTGAAAACCTTTCCAATTAGTTTTCCGATTTGGTAAGGTCAATTTTGCTTCTTTTTGAAAAACATTATCACTTATCAATAGGTGGGTTTTTCTGAAGATTGGTATATACAGCCATATTCTGATGCAGCTTGGTGCAATTCTTTTCCTTTGACTATGGTTAATCTTGAACCGCAGTTGGTGGTTTTGGAGTTGTAATGTTTGACTATATCTTGGTGGGCAATAGATTGCAGCTATTTTAATTTTGCCCCCCTTAATGTTAATGGTGCTAATGGTTACCTCACTTTGTGTTTCTTGGATGCCTGGTTTCTCATAGTGGGAAATGTTATTTATAATAATTAACGCACTTCCTTCTCTTGCTGCATTTGATGGATGGATAGTGTGTTTGAAGTTGTATCCTCTGAATTTAATGTATGACTCCGTTGTAAGGTGGGTCTCAGATATTAGACATATATTTATTTCTTGTACATCCAAGAAAAATTGTTGTTTGTTTTATATTTGGGATTTATTTAATTCTTCTAGCTTCTGGAGCCTGTCAGAGAGTGAATCTATTCTGGCTATTAAGAAAAATAATAATTCATGAGTGGTATACTAAACTGGCTGACTGTGCAGTATGCTGTGCAATTTGTGGCATGGGATTCATGGCTGGTTGTGACCTTTAGATTGGTTGCTCCTGTAGGTTTGTTACCTGAGAATATGTTATTTCATTTCTCACAGTGGGAAAAGCGTTTATGGGTCTCTTCTGCCTACTCAGGTTTAGTGGTGTTATCCTTTTTTATCAGAAAGGTTTTAGCTACCTCTCATCCTCTGTAGTTATCAGGATGTTCCATTAGGCAGTTTATATACTTCGGTTGTTGTTCTCGACTTTTTACACAATCCTTCTTATGATGTTTTCCTATGCACTTTACGCATCTTGATTCTCTTTTGCAAAAGTTGTGTGTATGTCCAAATAGCTGGCAGTTTTTGCATTGCGGAACTAGTTTTGACTTTCTCATGGTTTCTGTTTTCATTTTTGGATTAAGCATTGCTATGATTTCGTAGATTTTATTAATATCTTCAATACTTTCAAAGGATAGCATGACTAGCGGCTATGATTTTTTATTTAGTTTACGAGTGTTATCCTCAGTTAATTCCTTCTTTATTATATTGACAGCGTCTTTACATTTTAATCCTTGTTTTTTACTATTGACTAGTCTACAAATCTCATAAACTAATTACTTATCTAAGAAATATCCATTAAGTTCTCTTAACCATGTTGATATTACTCTTACTGAACATCGTCATAGTTGTATGCCATAAATCCAGACTGGTTGAAGGATTTATTTATAATTCAACAGTTTATTGTACATATGCATGAAAGGGCTTCTCAAATGTCAAAGAAAATTCCAGTGTAATTTCGCTTAGGGATAAAACTAACAGAAAAATTTCCAAAAATGTTTTTGATTGTCATGGAAAAGGTTTAAAACAAGAGCTTTTGATTGGCTATAAAACAGAGATGTAAAATTTTTAGATAAATTGTGGTTATCGTTTTTGCAACAGGCTGTATATGTTAATAATCAATTTGAGTGATTAAATAGTAAATTTATTACTTATTACACACCTATGACTGATCTTAAACCATCCTCAAAGTATATTTCTACTAATTCTGAAAACATTCTTGAATTAAATTTCTACTAAATTCTATTTCCTAATATTTATCAAAATATTATCCATTTAAAAGCAAGTATAGATAATATAAAACTACTTTTAACGACAATGTGCTTTTCTATAAAGACAGAGATCATTTAATTTGGAATCTCTGGTCAATTGAAGTTAAGTGGCCAAACGGCCGTCACTTACACTTGGTGTTGTTGACAAACAATTTATTAAGTTCAATGTTGTTGATATGCAATATAATAAAATATTATTCCTAATAATGGCTTCGGGCCGAAGCTCTTTGTAATTATATTCAAGGATTTTAAGAAAAATCAGTGAAACATTTACGGTTTTAAAATAAAATATAGCCATTAAAAATTAAAGATAAAAATGGATCAGTTTTAACAGATTTAAAATTATAACAATAGTTGAAATCATTAATAGTTTATTGTTTGACGGGTTTTGTCTGTGAAATCTTTCGAACTAGACCGATTGACGTGAAATTTGGAAAGTAAGTGAGGAATGTAATGCTAATGTGCACCTTTACCATGTTGGTGGATTTCACCCACTGAACTTTTCCACTCAGTGGAACCCCAATATATCTACTAATCAGTACTCTGAGGCGGCACGTTTGATTTTCAAAAGTAGAAATTTTAGTTGACGTTTTTAGGATATGAAAAGTTTTCTTTACAAGGACTTGGTTATACCTGGTTAGTTGAATTTTTGTTTTGCTGCTTTTCAAATTTGTGTGTCTCGAGAATATTAAGAGGTTCGAATTTGCGCAACGATAAGGCAGAGACATTTAAGAACAAAAGGTGGGAAACCCTATCTTTTAACACTTACTAGATATTTATTAAAACAAATAGTAGCAAATTTTTATAGTTTTAATACACAATGGCGCATACCTGTTTTTTTATTTAAAATTCCTTTTAAAAATTATAAAAATTATTGATTTTTGAAGGTTTACAAAAAAATCAAGGTTTCTGTACAAAAATCGGACTAAAATTAAAATCTCAAAAGGAATTAAAAATTTAAAAGATGTTGAGAACATGAATACCGTTTATTATTTATTTTAATCTAAATGCATTATGAAATGTTTTCAAAGGAATGACATCTAACGAAATCTAAACAAATTGCAAAACAAATTATTTCTATTTGCGCAGGACTTAAAAATGATTTAAGATTTTGGCAATAAAGTTATAACACAATGATTTATGATAATTAGAAAAATATTACCCATAGTAATCAAAGATTGCCTGGAATAAATTAATAAAATGCGTAAATTTCAAACTAAAGTAGAAACAAATAGTTAAAATTACAACGTCATCATACAGAAGATGGTTAGGAATGTATTAGACACACATAATATTATGGAATTTAAAATAGTCTTATATTGAAATACCAAATTAAATAAATACACCGTGTCCCACGTAAAGCGGGCATTACAACTTTATGGAGAATAAATTAATTTGTATATTCGCCATTTTCTGAGTATACATAATCGAATATGCTCTTTTGAATTAAAATAAAATGAACTCTGTGCAACTTCCGGTTATACCGGAAGTGACCACTAACTTTGTTATTTTAAAGGGAATACCCCATATTTTTTTTTAATTTTAGATTCAGCATGAAATTCTGTAAACAACGATACCCCATTTGCCTATTCTAGTTATAGCGGATTTGGCGTTATTCAATTTTTTTCTACATTTTTAGTCGCCGGTAGACATTTTCTTAAAGTCGTCTATCTCAGGTACTATATTTATCAGATACATAAAATTTTTACCAGAGGTAGTAGATGGGATGTACTTCTTGAGAATATTTAGTTATTCATTATTTGTTGTACGGGGTGTTTGCAAATTATTTTTAAAAATGAAATTTTTTAAACATAAAAAACTTTTTTAAATTTTAGATTCAGCATGAAATTCTGTAAACAATGATACCCCATTCGCCTATTCTAATTATAGTGTATTTGGCGTTATTCAGTTTTTTATAAACTTTTATATGCCGGCAGACATTTGCTTTTTTAAATTTACTTGTACATCGTTTGTTCGACTGTGTGTTTGGAAATTATTTTAAAAATAAATATTTTAAACATGAAATTTTTTTTTATTTTAAATGGAAAATCCTGTATATTTTTATTTCATTTTGTTCAGAAAATTATTCTTCATTGATCTTCATTTGCACTATTAATTCCCTATAATTATCTCTCGCCAATTTTAAGAAAATTTAAATTTAAATTTTACGCATGCACGTACATAATATAGTATAGTTTTACATTTTAATTTTTTATCTTAGTATGCCGTGGAAATATGCTAAACAACAATCTGTCAACAAACTGAATTGTCATATTTCTATGTATTTAAGTTGTTTATTTTTTGCGTTCAAAATATGGAAAATATGGAAAATATTGAAGAATATACCAACCAAGATATTCTTAATTTATTTTACATTCATGGAGAATGTAATCGAATCAAAAGTAGAACCTGCCGCATGTTTAATGAACGATACCCTCATTTACCACCAATGAACAGACAGAAAATTGATAGAATCGAAGCTAACTTTTTGAATAATTTTAAACAAAACCCGGGAAGAAACCGTCAACATTATGTCCGAGATGAAGAAGTTAATCTAATTAACGTATTAGGGTATTTTACTGCGTATCCTCACGCCTCCATTAGAATGGCTCAAGATAATTTAAATATTAGTCGAGGGTCAATACAACGAATTTTAGCACTAAATAAATGGCATCCCTATGCACAAAGAAAAGTTCATGAGTTGCGAGATGGTGATCAAATAAGACGAACTGAATTATGCGAATGGTTATTGGTACGAATTCAAGAAGATCCCGAGATTTTAAACAAAATTTTGTGGTCAGACGAGTCGAAATTTACACGTAAAGGGATCATCAATCGCAAGCAATGTCATTTCTGGGCAAACGAAAATCCACATTTTTATCGTGAAGCACAATTTCAGTACGAATTTAGTTTTAATGTGTTTGCAGTGATCGGTTTTGGAAGAGCTTTTTATTACATTTATAATGAAAGACTGACCTCAGAAAGATACATTAGAATTCTTAGAGAAGTAGTTGCCGACATTTTAAACCAGCTACCAAATAATAATTTTTGGTACCAGTTGGATGGTGCCCCAGCACATTCAACATACTATGTAAATCAAGAAATTACAGCACTCTTTGAAGACCGATGGATAGGTCCAAATGGTCCTTGGCTTTGGCCTGCAAGATCGCCAGATCTAACTCCTGTTGATTTTTTTATGGGGTCATATTAAAAATTTAGTGTACTCTACCGAAATTAATACTAAAGAAGAATTAGAGCAAAGAGTTCGGAATGCCTTTAACGAGTTAGATGGTGAAATGATTCGTAAAGCAACAACTAATCATGTTGAAAAAAGATTGTTAAAATGTTTAGAAGCTAACGGGGGGCATTTTGAACATTTGATAAAATGATTTTTTTAAACCATGTGCTTTTAATAAAAATTATTTTTAGTTAGTATGTACCTTATCATTAAAAAAATTTAAACTTTTTAAACGACATATTTTGTTGCAGAAAACTGTAAATGTTTTTAAAAGTACATCCCATCTACTACTTCTGGCTAAAATTTCAAGTATCCAACAGAAATAGTACCTGAGACAGTCGACTTTAAGAAAATGCCTACCGGCGCGACGACTAAAAATTAAAAAAAAATTAATAACGCCAAATCCGCTATAATTAGAATTTGCAAATATGGTATCATTGTTTACAGAATTTCATGCTGAATCCTAAATTTAAAAAATATATAGGGTGTTCCCTTTAAAATAAAAAAGTTTTTTATGTTTAAAAAATTTCATTTTTAAAAATAATTTGCAAACACCCCGTACAACAAATAATGAATAACTAAATATTCTCAAGAAGTACATCCCATTTACTACCTCTGGTTAAAATTTTAAGTATCTTATAGATATGGTACCTGAGATAGACGACTTTAAGAAAATGTCTACCGGCGACTAAAAATGTAGAAAAAAATTGAATAACGCCAAATCCGCTATAACTAGAATAGGCAAATGGGGTATCGTTGTTTACAGAATTTCATGCTGAATCTAAAATTAAAAAAATATATGGGGTATTCCCTTTAAAATAACGAAGTTAGTGGTCACTTCCGGTATAACCGGAAGTTGCACAGAGTTCATTTTATTTTAATTCAAAAGAGCATATTCGATTATGTATACTCAGAAAATGGCGAAAATACAAATTAATTTATTCTCCATAAAGTTGTAATGCCCGCCTTACGTGGGACACGGTGTATATTTAATATTTTTTAATAGGTAATAGGCATACATTTTATTTATAAAATAATACCTCCCAAAATTATACAAAACCATTAAATTTGTTATTTATTTAATTGTAAATTACATTCGAATAGTTTACACAAAATTTAAGGCATAACAGTATTTTCCTCGAATGGTATGATTGTAAAGATTGTTAAAAGTTATTTTGTTTTAAACAATTTTTGAATGTATATATATTTATGAGTTGCACAAATTTCAATGTGGTTTGTATAGTGTAAAAATGGTTAAAGAGACAACAAAAAGACTATGTATAAACCTGGAAAAGTCAAAAATGCTAATTAAAATTTCAAACAGTGGTCATAATCGGTACATTTTATTAGCTTTCCTAGACAAGCGTAGGTAAATTAAAATATATTTCAATATCTATGTTGTTAAAATTAACTTTGTAATTATAAACTACCTACCTACATTGTTTAGCAAAATTCTTAATATAACTCGTGTGTCTAAAATCACCTCTAGATCAGTTCAAAATTATAATCGCTTAAGTTGCATGTATCCATATTGTTCTATCAGTTTAACATTTTCACAGATATTGTTTACATCTTCTTCTATATCTTTTAACTATATTTATATCCATGTTCTTTCTAGCTTTATTATAACAATGGCAAACTCACTGACTCTCGTTTCATACTTGTTCCCTAAAGTGATTCGACCATCTAGATATGTAGTTCTAGCTAGAGGCTGTTATTTCTATTATCAATATCTTCTTTTAGTTGTATTCTTCATACTTTATAAAAAAAATTCTTAGTGCAGTTTTAAGAATTTTCCTTTTCACTATAGGTACTTTAGAACTGATCCTGCTATTTACGTAGGTAAAATCGGATAGTATTACTAAGCATAAACAAACATTCATTCGTAAAGACAAAATATGTTTCACGTTTTAAATTTTATATTTTCTTTCATAAATAATAAGAAAATATAAAGAAGAATAATCAAATTATAGGTTAGGTAATGTCAAATTATTTCACTATAATTTTCCCAAATCGGCGAGCAGTGTTGCACTTGCGGTCTCCTTGGTGGAACGGATTTTTAGTATGTCAAATATGGCCTATATCATATCCAGTAAAATAATGCAGATCAGTGCCCCTCCCCCACTAATTTCTATAAGTACAATATTTTAAAAAAAGGTTAAAATTGGATCTATTTTTATTTCTGATAAAGCATATTTACAATATAAAAAAATGTAGACTGTTTAACCCCTTGAACAGAATACCCAGACAGCACACCAAATCCTTTGGATATCTACTGAACATCCATCCACTGAATGTCCAGTCCATGGTGGATATCTATTTTATATCCATGAGATGTAATTTATAGACATGCAAATGTCCATAAATAATAGTAATTATATAGCAAATTATTAAAAAATTACGCCATTGTGCTCGCCGTTGTGGCTAATAGTACCGTTCAGATATTTAAAATTAATTTTTTTAAGGTGTATTCAATATCCCATGGACATCCACTAAATAATCAAAGTCTAGGCGCGAACGCAAACCATCGTGGATATCCACTAGATGTAATTTTTGATTTTGCTTACTAAGTATAGATGGCGATACCACTTTCGCATCTACTCATGCTTAACCCGTCGTAATTAAGTTCGAACGAAATTTGTTTCCCAATCAGACTCCATTAGAGACTGGAGTCGAGAATTTCCATTTATTGCTGAAGAGTCCTAATAATTATGGCAGTGAGCAAAATTAAAGGCAGAGTGTTGAAAATATTTTGTGTGTTAAACATATTTTTTCTCTGCTATTTTCTTTCGACATTATTTAATAAACATTGGTTACTTTTATGAACCTCTACTAAAGATACCCATAAAATATTTTGCTGAATATCCGAATTCTTCTATATCCTGGGATATAGACGGACATTTGGCTGGATATCCATATTGGATATTGACAAAATATATTCTGTGGATATCTCTGGGATTTCTCGTATTGTCTGGAAGATACCCATTAGATATTTTGCTGGATAATCCATAGGATATCTTCTATATTCTGGATATAGACGGACATTTAGATATCCATATTAGATCCACGGAATATTTCTGATACTGCTAGACTATAACGAGAGATGACCTAGAGGCTGCTTTCAAAAGATAGGCTAAGAAGCGCAAAATGAGTATCTTAACTTTAGATTTAATGATAAACATGTCCTATTTAATTGCTTTTGTTAAACCAGCAATATATTTTTATCCGCATTTTGTATGTTCATTGCATATGAATATAAATTAAAATTTTCTAACAAAAAATTCTAATTTTTTTTTTCAAATATAACATTGTAACATTGTATTGTTAACTAAAATCTTCAATAAGTATTTTTTAGTTAACTTGCAAAAAAAATAGGTTTTGTTCAAGAAACATAAAAAAGTTGAAATTTGTTTCCCAGTGTTATCAGATAAGTACGGTGTATGCTTATTAATTATTAATAAACTCTTAGTATAGGAAATTATTACATTTATTTCCAAATATCCCTTCAGTTAGATTATTTTACAGAATTGTTGTTTATTACCCCCTTAGACACGATAAAAAATAATATGTCTTGAATTCCCCGCATTTCACAAGCAGACGCCGAAGATCGTAATATCTATGCAAATTTTCATCCGTCGACCTTCCTTTCACATGATATTAAATTAATACGATGATCAATAATTATTGCTTTAATATTGAAAGATCCTTTACAATTTAGAGAGAACATCTAATGTTTTTATTTTCGTCAAACAAAAGCTATATAAAATTCTAAAATGATTATATAATTAATAGGCAGCAAAATAAATGAAAATTTAATTCAATAAACTTGATATCAAAACGCAGATATGCAAAATATATTTCTGCAATTATAAAAATATCGATTTATTAGCATGCTGTTTCTTCCTTTATTAGCAACTGGATGAAAAAGATAGTCGTATTGCACTGGCAATAATCCAATTTAACAAACGAATATTTATGGAAACATGCAATGTAGGTAAAAATGGTAATAATGTTTTGGTTTAGAAGAGAATAAATTTCGTCAACTGAATTAGAGAGAAATTGTTTTGAATCATGACAAACTTTTTTACCGATTTTTTCCTTCTAAAGTAGTAAAATAGTTCATTTCATTTCTTTTTTAGAATTTAGATATTCTACTTTAATTTGAATTATATTTTGTTTTTTTAAAATAAAAATTGTAAAAAAAATAATGCTCATGCGTAGGTTTTGGTTTCATTGTTTATAACAACTTTAGTTTTTTAAACTATAAATTATGTTAATATATTTTTATATTTTATATGAATATTAATAAGTATTATGTTATATAATTTAAATTAATATTGCAATAAATGGTAAATAACAAATTGAAAACACAATTAAACAATAGCTAAGTATTTTAAACTCTTATAAGGTGAATATATTATTCAGGGTGATTCATAAGAAATGGGTAATATTTAACCTACAGATTGTATAGTAGAAAAAATATGTATATAATTTTTTTTTATAACTGGCTGTAATTAGTAATATATACTGAGAGACAGGGTGTTAAAGTCATAAAAATAATTGAGTACATATCAACAGGAGCAGCAAAAGCCACGACACGCATGCGCTGTTATATTTTGTTATTTTATGTTTCAAATTATTTTAAGTAGTAGGTAACTAAGAGTTAGAGTGTTAGTAGTTAGTTTAATGACATTGTAATAAAAAAGCTGGTAGACGGTAAAAAAAAATAAAATAAAAAATCAATCAAGCTGACATTACTTTTTTAAATAAAAAAATATTAGAAAAACGGTTCTTCGGCCGGGATCTAATAAGACTTTTACAGGTAAATATTACATATGGTCCTTCTCGTCTAAACAGAACTACACTGTGGAAAATATCTCTACGAAGGAGTAAACGTCTAAAGGCAAATAATCTAGACAACAAAAATACCAAAGACGCTACCTTACACGACAGACAATCTACTAATACGACGCAACCAGAACTTTCGACACATCTAGAGCCGCCGAAGTCTCGGGGTTTAAAAGGTACTGGTGGCGCAAGAAGCAAAGAAAACACTAAGAAAACTAATGAGACTACTGAACCAAGAAGACAAAAAAATTGAATTAGAGTTTGCTATGCAGAGAAAAGAATTGAAGCAAGAGGAACTCAAAACGAAACAGGAATTGCTTGACTTGGAGTATGCTATGAGACTAGCAATGATAGAAGAAAGTGAAGAGGAGTCTGAGTCACAGGGTGAGTCCATGATTAGCCATCCTAACATACATGAATGACTAAAAGGAGACAATCCATGGGGGAAAAATAAATTGTATCCCAATGATACACTAAAGAAATCGATAAATGAGGTAGGAAATACTGTACCAAAATCTTTTCCAAATAATCTTGTTGATGATGCCCATAGTCAAATAACACCTAAAATTTTAACCAGACAATCGATGCCAAAGGATTTTCCGTATTTTTCTGGAAATCCCATCGAATGGCCAAATTTTATTTATCAGTTTAAACACTCTACGGCATTATGTGGCTATTCGCAAGAAGAAAATCACTGTCGTTTATAAAAATCTCTTAAAGGCAATGCGCTTAAAATTGTCCAAAGTTTATTGATTATACCCCATAATGTCGACAAAATAATCAATATTTTAGAACGACGATTAGGACAACCTGAACATATTGTTTTAATGCTAGTAGATAAGGTAAAGTATTATCCATATTAAAAGACAATCGTTTGGACATGCTGATTAATTTTTCTGATTAAGTAAAAAATCTTGTGGAAACTTATGGTATCTTCCTCTTTTTGGCATTGTGAACCCAAACAAACCTAATAAATTACGAATTGTATTTGATGCTGTCATAATCTAAGTATAAATGACTGTCTTTTAACTGGAGCGGACCTTTATAATTCCCTTTTCAAGATTTTACCTAATTTTAGAATTAAAAAATATGCTTTCACATCAGACATAAAATAAATGTTTCTATAAGATAAAGTGCGCCAAGAAGATTGTGCTGCTCAAAGATTCTTATTTAGAAAAATGGACAGAGATAGAGAACCTGATACCTACGAGTTGACTGTTGTATTTTTTGGTTCTTCTAGTGGACCAAGCCTTGCACAAGCTAAGAATAGAAATGCAAAAGATTTTTATGAAAGACTATCCGGAACATGTAAGGCTATAATTGAAGAGCACTGCATAAACGACTATTTGGGGTCTGTAGATCCTCTTGAGGAAGCAAAAAAATTGATTAATGACATCATTTATATACATTCAAAGAGTAGATTTATGATATGTAACTGGACGTCTCATTCAGAAAGCATTTTTGATAACATTGACCCAGCCTTGATAAATGTAGTTCATAAAAACTTACAGGGTAATCCTGAAAAGTGAATACAGAGAAATTTAGGTGTATTTTGGAATCCTATTGACGATACCTTTACCTTCAATACAAAATTCCACAAAATTAACAAAGAAATTTTGGAGAACACAAAACGTTTGACAAAAAGAGCAATTCTTAAGGTAGTAATGTCAATATTTGACCCATTAGGATTTCTTACAAATTTCACAATTCAGGGAAAAATCTTACTACAAGATATCTGGAAATCTAAATTAGGTTGGGAGACGAAATAACTGATACATTAAATGAAAAATGGACAATTTGGATGAATGATTTACGGCACATTTTTGAATTCAACATTCCAAGACAATATTTTACACTAAATCCAAAGTCAAGTGACATACAATTGCATATTTTCTGTGATGCATCAGAAAGGTCATATGTAGTTATAGCATATCTTCAAATTCAAAAAGAAAATCACATAAAAGTTTCCTTTGTGAATACTAAAGCAAAGGTTACAAGTCTCAAACCAATTTCGATTCCTAGATTGGAACTTCAAGCTGCATTGATAGGTGCTCGACTAGGAACATATTTAAATCAAAATCTCCATCTGGATGTCCAAAAGACATACTTCTGGAGCGACTCGAAAACTGTATTGCAATGGATTCGTTCAGAAGCACAAATATTTAAAATGTTTGTAGCTCAAAGACTAGGAGAAATTCATACCTTGACAAATCCTACCCAATGGAGACACATTAGCTCGAATGAAAATGTTGCAGACGAGGCGATAAAAAGAGCTCACAAACTAGATTTAACTGTACATAGTAGATGTTTTTATGAACCTAACTTTCTACGACTTTTAATCAGATTGAGGACGTTTTTAGCAAATACCAACTTAGAAGTGCCCTAATTGAGCTGACAACAATGTCTACCTATATAGCTTAAGTTTCTCAAGATTATGCAAAATACATTAGAACTTGTGAGAGTAGCATTTCAGAAAACCCTAAAATGTTATGGCAGTTTATAAAATCAAAAAGGAAAAATCCTGATACTATTTCATTTCTTAAAAATAACAATAATTTAGTCACCGATATCAAAGATGTCTGCAATATTTTTGCAAACTACTTTTTATCATCTTTTAACTCTACTAATTCAAAAATTTCCTTACATGAATTTGACAAAACACACCACGGGCATCATATAAAGAACTATCACATTGACGAACATAGAATCATAGAAAAAATCAAAAACTTACCTAATAAAGCAGCAGGCCCTGATAATATTCATACTAATTTGATAAAAAATTGCGTTGTTGGTTTATCCCGGCCATTATTTTTAATTTTTAATAAATCTCTATGTGAGGGGCATTTTCCTGAGATATGGAAAACTGCTCATGTTATCCCTATACACAAATCTGATGACAAACACTTAGTAGAAAATTTTAGGCCAATATCTAAATTATGTATTATTGCAAAATTATTTGAATCTTTAATTTTTGATTTTCTTTTCTTTGACGTTATTAATATACTCAACGATGAACAGCATGGTTTTATAAAACAACGGTCTGTAGACACGAATCTCTTCATATATTCTGAATACATTTTGAGTAATCTAAACAACAGACTTCAGGTTGATTCTATCTACACTGATTTTAGCAAAGCTTTCGATAAACTTGATCACGGTATCTTATTAAAAAAATTATCTGAAGTTGGTGTAGATAGAAACCTTCTGAAATGGTTTCTATCTTACCTCAGTGACCGTTGCCAAGCTGTATCCGTCGGTAACTGTTTATCGTCTTATTCAAAAGTCTGTTCCGGAGTCCCGCAGGGCTCCCATCTTGGACCCCTCTTGTTTAATATTTATGTGAATGATATATCAACCTGCTTTAAATCTGCACGTTTTCTTATGTATGCTGACGATTTAAAAATTTACCACACCATAAATAATATCGCTGATTGTGTCTTAATACAAAATGACCTTGACCGACTCTATAAATACTGTCAAGATAATAGTTTATTTTTAAACCTGAATAAATGCTTCCAAATAAGCTTTAGTCGCAATATTAATCTGATAAAATTTCAGTATAACTTAAATAACTTAAATATTACCTCTGTATCTGATATTAAGGATTTAGGTATAATTTTTGACTCAAAAATGTTATTCAACCAACACATAGAATATGTCACAAATAAGGCAAATAAAATGCTGGGATTTATCATGCGTTCTTCTTTTGATTTTACAAATATAAACACTCTTCGTTCACTTTATATGGCATACGTTAATAGCGTATTAAGCTATGGTTCGGTTATTTGGAATCCGCAATATAATGTCTACATTAACTGTTTGGAAAATATACAATATAAATTTATAAAATTTGTTCATAAAAAAACCCTTTCACAATATACAGAAGACTTAACATTTACGCAACATAAAATGAACCTAATTCCACTTTATAACAGAAGGAAAATTACAGACATTACTTTTACATATAAAGTTTGTAACAATTTAGTAAATTCAATTCCCATTAATAGCATGATTAATTATAACGTTTCTTTTTATAATACCCGAAGCAATAATTTGTTTTACTCAGATACAAGTAATATTAATTACTTTAAAAATTCTCCTTTACATAGGTGTATTAAAACTCTCGACACAATAATGAACGTACTAGAAGTTGATATTTTTTCTATTTCCGAAAGTGCATTCAAAAATTGCTTAAAAAAACACTTTTTGTCTAGTGTACCTTAAAATCTTAAATTACGACATATTTTTTAATGTAAAATTTTTGAATTTCTGTTATAATGCAATAACTTTAGTATTTTTTCTGTTCTCTTATTTCTTATTTCACATTTATTTCGTATCTAGTGTAATAATATTTTGTTATTAATTAGGTTAAAGTTGTTTAGTTTAAACCCATTATGTAAGAAGCATTGGGAACACTTTTTTGGGTATGTCCTGTTTGTGTTCCAAACAAAATAAATAAATAAATAAATATACTGTTGCTATTTGGCTCTGTTGACTAATTAACTTGCTTACCACTACTCTATAACCTATAACATTGTTGCAATCGTTCATTATTATTCACCGATGTACTTAAAGGCATCGTACACTTGCAATCGTGATAAAACATACCTTATATAAATATTCTTCTTAAGTACTTTTGTATAATCTCTTACCGTTTAAGCTTCTAGTGAACATTTGCAATATAGGTACTCTATTATACTAAGGTTATAGCAAGTCGGTATATCTGTTAAAAGCATTTAAGATTAGAATTTATACGCAATCATTTTGCAATGAACGTATTTAAAATAATTATAACTTATACCCAAGTAACATTTTTGCGACGATAACCACATAATACACCAAAATTAATGTTGTACTTGGTGTAGAAATTAGTAATTTATGAAACAACGCACTCTAAACCACCACACAACGTCGTCTTAATGTTGAACATGCCTTTAGTTAAACCATTGTTTTTAGATAGAACAATCTTGCAGACATTTTATTGGAGGTATTCCTGTCGCGACATCTGTTAAAACAAGTATAAAACTTCATCAAAATTGGCCCGTGGACTAGCGCTGCCTTGAATATTATTTTTTGAAATTACAATCTGATCTAAATCAATAAGCAACTTTTATCTAACTTAAATTAGCTAATATAAAAACTTCAAAACACGGATATACTCACTAGGGTGCCTTCATCCTCTTGAGTCTTAATACCAAATTAGGGTTTCCATTCTCGATTCGATCTTATCGAGAATCGATCTTTTGTTTTAAGATTTCGATTTTTTAGGACAGATTTTTCGAAAGAGAGATCGATTTTAACCCATGTACTTTTTGGGTATTTTTTGGTTACCATAAACGTCAAAAGAATAAATTAATCGATCGTCATCGCCGTTTTGAGTAATATGAAAGTGTTTTGTGGATATTTGTTAATTTTTGGAAAGCGAAAAAGTTACCTGAATGAATCTCTTTTGAATTTGAAGACAACGGATCCTATTAAATATTGGCATACATAGTCAAATTCTTTTCAACAACTTAAGCAAAGATGCTAAAAAGTCTTTATGTGTATTGGGGCAATTCCATGCGAGGAACAGAAAACCTTATGATTCCTGTTATAAGTAAAATAAGTAAAAAAATGTCAAACAAACTCCTATTTTTGAATAGTTTGAAATTTCAGAATTTGAATATTAACACTGCCTAAATATTCTAATTTTTCAATTCCAAATGTATATTTTTAAAATAAAGAATACATTTTTTGTTTATTTTTTTTTATTGTTTAAATTTAATTTTATATTTTACATAGAATGAATCGATCTTCGATCTTTACGAGATTAATATTTTTTCCTCCCGATTTTTCTTGTATCGATCTTTGGCTCCACCATTTGAATCTATACTAAGAATCGATCTTTCTTGCCGAGATTGGAAACCCTATACCATATTCGCATTGTCGAGGAACTGGATTGCTTCGATATTAACGCATTGTTTGTGATTTCTGGCAAACTTTTCGATGGTCTAGTTAACGGTGTTTGTTTCCATGTCTCTATGGAAGTCACTATTTCTATAGTACCAAGGCGCATTAACAATGTTTGGACTTTGTTTTGGAATCGCTGAATGATGTCTATGTTGCTTTAACTGGCACTAGCCCACAGCTGGACGCCATATGTCCATACGGGCTTGAGAACCTGTTTATAAAGTAGCATTTTATTTTAGTTTGACAGTCTTCCCAACAGCCAGTACATCTTCTTATATTTAATATCTAGCTCTTCTTTTCTCTTTTTTACATGCACCTTCCAGCGCAGCCAAGCGTTTAGGGTAATACCCAAGTATTTTGCAATATCTGTTTACGGCACTTTGATATTATTAATGCTTATTGAAACGTGTTGTTTATTTTTATTTATATACAAGTGGATGCAAACAAACTTAGTCTCGTTCAACTTAATTCGCCATTGTTTAGTCCAATCATTAATTTGATTAACTAATATTTATAGATTTCTCACAGCTTCTTCGTGATCTTCGCCCACAGCTAATATGGCAGTATCGTCTGCAAAGGTTGCTATAGTGCCATATACCAAGTTCGGAATATCACTGGTATATAGTAGATATAGAACCGGGCTATGCGTACTGCCCTGTGGTACTTCCGCCCTAATTTCTTTTAAATCTGAATAAGCTTCCCCTAGACATCAACAGTAATTAACAAATCCTAAAAACAACAGCAAATGAAGATAAAAATGTTGATATCGACAATCTTAAACTTAACATTTAAAGGGTTGTCAATTTTTATAAAATTTTGATGTAAGAAGTATTTAAGCAGCGTCATAATTATTGACATATTAAAACACCACTTACTTACATGGCATAGTACCTATAATCGTCACAAAAAATTAAAATTAAGCCATTATCGGTACATTCGTGCAATAGTTATCGACACTGCATTAAAAATAATAGACGAAAATAATAACAGATGTCGATAAACATAAAAACATGTAGTCCTAGTTTAATTATATAGGCAGATGTTTAATTTATTTTTTAATTTTTGTGAACTTATAATCGGCGACAGTATTATCGACATATTAAAACAATATTTATCATCATAGAAATAGTACCTATAATCCATGATACAAAAATTACATAGGTATGATTCTTAGCCGACGAAATCTCGTCGAGTTCGTGCATGACGTAAAGTGGTGTCTGATTGGCCATGAGAAGATTAAAATTTATTTTTGCGCTCTGTTTTCGATCAGCTTATACCTCAAATTCATAAAAGTCACACTATTTCACCTCAATAAGTTCCCCATTGTACTGAATAGGAAAAAAAAGGACATTTTTAATAACCCGATATAATTTATTTATAGTATGGAATGGAATAGATTTTGACTAGTACAACAAAATTTCCTCAAATTATTTCTTAAAATTTAAATCATTTGTCGACCAAAAGTAGGTTGGAGACGAACAGTCGGCTACCCTGATAATTTGCATACCAACAATATACTTTCCGATAATTTGTTTCGACATAAGCATCGGGAAATTATTAAATTGACCACAGCCCACATTTTTCTTTAACAATTTTAAAATTGTCATGATATTTTAATAAGAAAACAATTACCCTACTTACATAAATTCAATGAATTAAATTTGCGTGTTCTAGCTATTGGTTTGACGTTCTGTGTGTTTCTGTTAGGTGAAAGGATTTGTGTGAATTTCGCGTATCTTTATGAGAAAGATCGAATGTCCGTGAAATGTACTTGGCACGCGATCGAATTTCGTCTAAACCTTTTGCATGTACCGAACGAAAAGTAATAGATTACGGGTGTGTTTTAAGTAATTTTTCAATCCAGCTTTGATTTAGCTAATAAGGAAGTTTTTATACATAAATATTAACCCAAATATTTATCGTTCGACAAAAATCCTTTTTAATAAAAAACTACGGTTATAAAATGAGATGTATACTCAAACCTTAGATAAAAGAGACCGGAGATGTAACATTGCACATTGCGCATGTTGTCTATTCCAAACCTAAGTAACCCACCAATTAAAAATCATTGTGTTCACGACGCCACCCGAATTGCTCCGAAATTTCTATTCTTTGCTTGTCTCCGCGTGAGTAAATCATTTAGGGACAGTCGTTTTTGAATTATTTGTTGGTGTTGTTAGCAATTTAAAGTGTTTTAGTTATTCAATTTCAATTTGAAAATGCCACGATATATGGTGAAAAATTGTATATACTAATAATATGTGTCAATGTTATGAAAAATAAGAAATATATTCGTTTTCAGCGGTAAATATTTGTTGACGTTTTGACATAAAGTCGCCATGATTCTTTGAGCTGAATACTTCAGATCCGCATTAAGGGGTTTCAATAAATATTTAATCTAAATAAGAAGTAAATAGGCATTGTTACTAACGAAATTTTGTTTTTAAAAAGTAGTTTTATAAGAATATTTACTAAAAGTGGTTTTTAGCCCTTTATTAGATATTTTTACAAGAATATTAAATGAAATACAGGTTCACCTACTTAAAATTTCAAGGTTTATTTTATTTGCGGTTAAATCAGAAGTGACATTTGAATCTTAAAACAAAGTAAAACGCGCAATATGATCTAGTATAAGCAAAAAATACTAAAGTTACGGAAATTAGTCATATTATTAGTAAAATGTTACATTATAAACCCCTAAACAACTCGAAAAATATCTTCGTTTGATAACAGGATCAATAAATCCGAATCTCTAAATTTTGGAGCTAAATGCTCTGATAAAAGCATGCGACCGATAGGGGTTACAAAAATAATCGATTTATCGTTTTTTTGAAAATCGATTTATGCGTTATAATTAATCGATTATCTTTAATAGATTATTTTTGATTAATCGAACATTTCTAATAAATTTTTTTTCGTTTTTTTAGGTAATAGAATAATCGATTATAAAGGAATTACAAAAAGAGAGTAGATTTATTCAAAATATTCGATTTATTGAATATAATCGATTTTTTAGAAAAATCGATTTATTGTTTAATAGACTTTTTAAATTAATCGATTATTTTTGATTAATCGATTATTTTCGATTTTTCAAAGGTATTCAAATAATTTGTTTTAAAATACAAAAAATAGATTATATAAAAATAATCGATTGATCGAATATAATCGGTTATATTATATAATCGATATTTCGGTTATTTTTTAGAAATATTGATTTATCGGTAAATCAGATTTTTATTAATCAATTATTTTCAATTTTTCAAAGAAAATTAAATAATCAGTTTTAAAAGGAATATAAAAAAAGAAAAGAATTATTTATAAATAATCAATAATTATTCAGTTTTTTTTTTTGGAAAATCGATTTATCGTAGAATCTTCTTAATTAATTGGGTATTTT
This sequence comes from Psylliodes chrysocephalus, assembly GCA_927349885.1. NCBI lineage: Eukaryota > Metazoa > Arthropoda > Insecta > Coleoptera > Chrysomelidae > Psylliodes > Psylliodes chrysocephalus. The sequence continues at coordinate 10,382,443 of OV651825.1, forward strand.
CCGTTAATCGATTATTTTCGATGTTTCAAAAATGATCGAATAATTGATTTTAAAGGAAATAATTCTTTTTTTTTTTTTTTTTTTTTTTTTTTTTTTGAAAAATCGATTTATCGATTATTCGATTTTTTAATTAATCGATTATTTTAGATTTTTCGAAGATTATCGAATAATGTTTCAATGGAAATACGACAAAAAAATAGAAATTAAAAATAATCGATTATTTAAAATAAACGATAATTCGTTTATTATTTTTTGTAAACACTGATTTATCGCTTAATTGGCTTTTTAATTAATCTATTTTTTTTTTTGATTTTTTAAAGATAATCAAGTAGTCATTTTTAAAGGAAATACGAACAAAAATAGATTGTTTGAAAATAATCGATTGATCGAAAATAATCGATTATTATTAATGATCAATAATTTATTTCGATAATCACCCACTCCTAGCGACCAAATGACTTTTAATAGGTTTAAATTTTAAAATGTTATCTGGTTTTAGACATATACATTTCTAGAGTTTTATGTGACGCATCCTCTATATTAATTAATATTCCTAAAGAAACAAGCTTTAATATATCTTTTTCTGAGGTTATAATATAAAACAGCATTTTCTTATTTTGACTAAATTTTAATATTATGTGATAGTCGTAGAAAAAATATAATGTTCAACTCACAAGGTTTGATTTGCAGTATTCGCCTGCGCACATGCTTTTTTATAATACTCTTAGACAATGAGTACCATTTCTTACTCGATTAACAATATTCTATTTCAACATTTTACTGTAGTCTCTTACAGAAAAGTCCATAGTAAATAATAGCTAACGAAATATTCTATTAAAGGTCTTCTCTTTACATAAAATGTCGTGGCATCTGTTTGATATTAAAAAATCACGTTAAATTTATTTCATAATACAAAATTCCATTAAACGTATATTTTAAATAAATCTAATAGTTCATTATGATGCTAATAAACAAAGTCCGGACCCTGTCACAGAGTTCGAGTCCCTGCCCAGTTCCCCCACTCCGTTAACCTTTCTTTAGAAATTGGCAACATTTGCGCAGGTTAAACACCGGTGTATGTTATATCTCTGGTCTCTTTTATCTAAGACTCAAACAAATGTTAACATGATATTTAAAGAAAAATACTAAAATGTATCTTATAGGATACTTTGCCAAATATATAACAAATTTCTATTTTACTTAAATATTTAATTTCTAAATCTATTTAAGTTTCATTTATTATGGAATGTTAGAAAGAAATTCCGTGAATTCACCAAAGTCTGACATTGCATTTGTGGCAAAAAATTCCAGTTTAGCCATTTTGACATAAACAGCATCTTCAAAATGACCCACATTGTCGAAACGGATATCTCCATGGGCGTCGTGAGGGGGGGGCAAGGGGGGGCAGTTGCCCCCCCCCCCCCTTCTGGCTTTTAGCGACTTAATCAACAACGCGTAAGATTATGCATACGAAGAACAATCTCATATAGAAATAATAATATTAAGGCTAATATAGTTGAAGAATATTATAGGTTGAATATATTTATTGAATATCGTCGGTCTAAGATGCAAATGGCCTAACTTCTAAAGTAAAAATTTTTCAGGAAACGCAAAAAATCTTTTAGACCTAACCTTAATGTAAAGGGGTTATACAAAATGAATCATGCAATTTTTGGCGCGAATATTTAAAATAGGCTGGGTAGCCAATAAAACGTACCTTTGGTAAAAAGCGGAGTTAGGCCATTTGCATCTTAGGCCAACGATATCTGGATTCCCTTATTACGTCGCTTACATCACGCTTTTCCGAATACTCTGTTAGTTTTCCTTAAGCCTGTTACATCCCAAAAGCATAAAAACAATACTTTTTTCACTACCGATTAGAAAATGAAAGTAGTGGAAAAATTTGGAATCGACAATTTTGAAGCTGAATACCAAACTGGAGTACGAAAGAGCTTTCTACACACAATGAGCTTTTCATTAATGATATAGCATCCAAATATTGTGAATTTTATCCAGACATACAAAGTGGTTTAAAAAATATTTATGGCTCTTCCACCAACGACAGAGTTAATCGAAAGAACGTTTAGCACGTTAAGGCATGTTAAAACATGGCTGCGATCTATTCGATCAGTGCGAAGTCATGGTAGGAAAAGCAAAAGCGATACTAGCGCAAGCTGCGGATAATTCGAGTACTTTAGGGCGATATTTTGTAATTTTGACCTATCAAATACACGTATACATTTTACTTTTTACTAAAAAATAGGTTAAAAACAATAAAATGAGCAACTGGAGTTGCTATGTTGCAAATTATACTAGCAAAAAAACTGTAAATTATATAAATTTTCAGTAGCAAAATCGAAATTAAATCAAAAAAATAAATAGACAGCTATATAATAAGAAGAAAAAAACCTTTATTTTTGTAATAATAACAGTAATACTGGAAATAATAGACATCAGAAAAGGTTTTAAATAAACAATAAATTATTATTTTATGATATTATTTAACATCCCTTAAGTCTTAAATGTTTAGCAAATGATTAGATTTCTGCCTTTAATTATTGTAGGTATATGGCTGAAATGCAATCTTATGACTTATTGATAGGAAACTAGTTTTAATCATTAATTTCTATGGGTTCCTTCGAACTAAAAATGAAGAAAATATAAATTACAATCGCAAATATACCAATTATTTTTGTTAATACGTTTTAATTCTACGTTATTATATAATAGTAGTGTTTTAATTTTGACATTATTTAACCTATTCTTCAATGACAACTTATTAGGCTTAGGCAAGATCTCATTAATTTTCTCGTAAATACCTACCTATGTTTTATTATTGATTTTTATTGATTATACTACTTTTTTTAGCTGAAGTAATAAACATATATAATAATAATAATATTAATAATAATAATAATTTTTTCACTTGTTTTATAAATCCATATACTTTTATTTTGTCTTTTTTTGTTGGGTTATTTTATTTATTAGAGACAGTTCTGTCTAATAGGTCAGTGACATTGTTAGGGTTACTTCTACAGTTCCACTCCTCCTTAGCTTCGCTATTCAGTGAGATATCGGATTAATTTTGTTCTAATTGAAAGACTTTCTTTTGATGGATTCAATTGTTCTGTGACGTCATGGCTTACTTCCGATTTTTCCAAAAATAACAGATTTTTTTATTTTTAAAAGTAAACCCTCTTTTTTATTGCAAATTTAAATTTCTGGGACATTTTTGTATAATAATCGTGTATTGACAATTTTCTGTCAGCTGTCAAAATAGCCGCCATATTGGATAATATTTTTTCTAAATATGTTACTATTAATTCGTTTATGGAAAAACATATAGGATGTACGAACTTTATAAAATCTTTTTAGGCTTCAAAATTCCCATTGAGACCCATTTACCGTATACCAGTGGCGTATCTAAGCATTTTTATTATTAGCAAACCGTTTAATAATTCTATCCGGTTTTATCTTCGTTGTTAATTGAGATACTGGAATGAAAACTTATTTGTTTAAAAGCTTGGGACAAATACTCTCATATACTGGATTTAATTGGTGTGTGACTTCATGGCTTACTTCTGTTTCATCAGAAATAACAAAATCTCAATTTATTTTTACTTTTTAAATAGAAACCCCCGTTTTTATTGAACCTTTGAATTATAGGGACATTTATGGATGAAAATCATGGGTGGAAAATTTTTTGTCAGCTGTCAAAATGATCATCATATTGGAACATATATTTTTTTAATGTGTTACTGAAAAAATTGTCAATACACGCTTCTTATACAAAAATGTACCAGAAATTCAAATTTTCAATAAGAAAAAGGGTTTTCATTTAAAAATAAATAGAAATTGCGATTTTCTGTTATTTCTGGAAAAACCGGAAGTAAGCCATGACGTCACAGAATAATTAAATCCATCATAAGAAAATTCTCTTTTATGTTTCATTTTCTTTGTTTTTCGATAAATAAACATACTAAATTTTTTTCAAAATTTTGCCCCCCCCCTATAGAATTGTGTAACGACGCCCATGGATATCTCGTTAAGAAAGTTGTCACGTTTAAACTGGCAACGCTGATATTGGACGTTTCCTGCCTGCACTAATGCTAACTATCTGTAGTTTTCACATGGACTTGTACAAAGCGCATTGCAAAACTTTCGGTGGCCGACACTATTTGCTGCCCAGGGGTAGTATTCTCGAATCACGAATACTGACATTCGCATACGTGTTTTACAATGTGTCTCACTTTGTTGAACGAAAACCAAGTGAGACAAATCATAAATCTCGCATGCCAATCTATATTCGTGACTCGAGAATACTACCCCAAGCGCGACAATTCTATAAAGAAATTTATTAATCCTAATATTTTTATTTTATGTGACATCTTTTTGTCTTTATGCAAAATAAATTTACATCACATTTATAAAAACTAAACAAAATGAGATATGAAATAAAATGAATTTAGCTCAAAGCCGAATATCACATAAAATACAACGACCGTTTCCCCTTCCGAAAACAACTACTCCTTTGGCTAATACCACAACAGGCATTGAATTACATCCAAAGGAAAAACAGCAGAGATAGAAATTAATTTGCAACACTCTCTACTTCGATTTTGCTCACCAAGGAGAACATCATTCTTGGACCGGTTTCGTCCTTATTAGGACTCCTCAGCAAGAAATAGATAGGTTCTCAATTCCAGTCTCTAATGGAATTAACAAATGCTACACATTTCACCAGTATACCATAAAGTTGGTTACGGAGAGAATAAAATTCAAGTAGTGAAAATGGTGTCGCCATCTGTTCTTAGTAAGCAAAATCAAAGTGCGCTATGGTACCCAGTTTGAAAACTAGGTGGAACCAAAAAACCAGGCGGGCAATTTGTACACGATAATAAATTATCAAAACTCAAATGTAATAGTAGCAAAATGAAATAAAATGAATTTAGCTCAAAGCCGAATATCACATAAAATACAACGACGGTTTCCCCTTCCGAAAACAACTACTCCTTTGGCTAATACCACAACAGGCATTGAATTACATCCGAAGGAAAAACAGCAGAGATAGAAATTAATTTTCAACACTCTCTACTTCGATTTTGCTCACCAAGGAGAACATCGAAATCGAAGTAGAGAGTGTTGAAAATTAATTTCTATCTCTGCTGTTTTTCCTTCGGATGTAATTCAATGCCTGTTGTGGTATTAGCCAAAGGAGTAGTTGTTTTCGGAAGGGGAAACCGTCGTTGTATTTTATGTGATATTCGGCTTTGAGCTAAATTCATTTTATTTCATTTTGCTACTATTACATTTGAGTTTTGATAATTTATTATCGTGTACAAATTGCCCGCCTGGTTTTTTGGTTCCACCTAGTTTTCAAACTGGGTACCATAGCGCACTTTGATTTTGCTTACTAAGAACAGATGGCGACACCATTTTCACTACTTGAATTTTATTCTCTCCGTAACCAACTTTATGGTATACTGGTGAAATGTGTAGCATTTGTTAATTCCATTAGAGACTGGAATTGAGAACCTATCTATTTCTTGCTGAGGAGTCCTAATAAGGACGAAACCGGTCCAAGAATGATGTTCTCCTTGGTGAGCAAAATCGAAGTAGAGAGTGTTGAAAATTAATTTCTATCTCTGCTGTTTTTCCTTCGGATGTAATTCAATGCCTGTTGTGGTATTAGCCAAAGGAGTAGTTGTTTTCGGAAGGGGAAACCGTCGTTGTATTTTATGTGATATTCGGCTTTGAGCTAAATTCATTTTATTTCATTTTGCTACTATTACATTTGAGTTTTGATAATTTATTATCGTGTATCTAGAAATTACCCTAAACCACAAGGTAACTGATGAAATATTCCAACATTTTTGCCCAATCCATTTGTTTGTTTAACCATTTTTTGCCTTTGGCGCCATCTCTGGTCTTTTTAGATTGTTCTGAAAGTGATTACGTTACACTTTCTCGCTGCGAATGAATGGACCTTCATGAATCAATAGTTATTCTCATAGTAGTCTCGATGATTGGTCAAAACTAACGAACAAGGATGGTGACGTAAACGCCATCAAATCATCTCCATTCTTCGCATTCAAGAAACATTTATCACCTCACCTAAGCAACATCTTTTAAAACCAGCTTCGTTAAGAAGCCTCGCTGCTATGTTGGCATTTAGTATTAACTTCTAAATTAATTTATAAATCAAACGAGTATGTGATTGGTTTCCCAATAAATATAAACAGATGTTTAGTAAATAAGTTATTATGTCCATGTGATCTACAAACTCTTTTGTTTATGATATTTACCAATAAAAGTATTAAGTGGTAACAGGTGAATTTGAATTTTAACCATAGAAATTTAAATCGGAATTATCAAGACCTATTGACAACCCACCAATTAAAAAAGATATAACTTATCAATATGGATTGTAGCATTCAACTGCATTAAGTTATCAATATGGATTGTAGCATTCAACTGTATATGCCTATTCTTCTAAAGTTTTATCAGTCACATTGTATGTCTAACGGAAAAAATCGCGTTGGGTTTACTTTATTTATTTATTTATTTAATAAATATAGTAATTATGGAAGCAAAAATCTGCAGAAAGCTATTTAAGAAAGGCTGGAGAAAGGAACCAGCTATAGGAATCTGGAGAATAAATACGGAATACCTAAAAATACAACAAAACAGCATGTGAAAAATAGGAATGTGAAAAAACCTGGTGGACAATTAGCCATAACGAACGTTGAAGAAAACAAAATTTTTTTTCTTTGATGTGTTTTACCGATTGGGGATTCCCATTAGAACCAATGGACGTGCGAATTTTGGTGAAACAGTATTATGATAAAAGGGGTGTGAGCATCAGAAGATTTACCAGTAACTTGCCAGGGCCGGACTGGATGAAATATTTTTTGATTCGCCACAAAAATAATTTAGCACTGAGACTCGGAGAATATAAAACGAGCAAGCGCTGCAGTTGATAGACAATCAATCAGTTCATATTTTGATGAACTGAACACATCTTTAGAAAATGTCCTTCCTTCGCATATTGTTAATTACGACTAAACAAACTTTATTTATGACCCTAGCCGTCAGCGAGTCATAATTCGTAGGTCCAGCAAACAAACATATTCTTGACTCTAGTAAAACATTGACATTTGTCATGTTTGTCATCAGTGGTAAAAATGTTACCTTTATATGTGGTATTCAAATCAGAGCATTCTTATCAAAACTGGGTAAAAGATGGGCCACAGGGCACTAAATATGAAAAAACTAAGAGTGGATGGTTCGTTTCGAACCAATTTGAAGAATGGTTATTAACAATAGCATTAGTTTACTTCAGAAGACTTCAAGGGTCAAAGGTTGTTATTTTTGACAATCTGGCAAGCCATGTCTCCCAAAATGTCATCACGGAATGTCAAAAAATAACATCAGATTCGTTTTACTTCCTCCAAACAGCACACGCCTCCCACACAACCGCTTGACACTGCATTTTTCAAGCCTGTTAAGCAATTGTTGAAGAAAAATTCTGGGCAAGTGGAAGAAAAAGAAGAAAAATAGAGGAGTTATCCCAAAACCAGAATTTCTAGGATTATTGAGTTTTGAAGTGTTTACCTCCAGAAATTGTCAACGAAGAAGAATCTCAGAAGACTTGGACTGAAACACTGATTGAATGAATCTGTTGTGGATATCTCTCAAATTCTTAAGAAACTTCCACAACCAGTGCAACTTCGGAGAGAGGGTGTAAAATTTCCATGTTATGTGAATATGAAAAATTGATAAAAATTTGAAAAACGGGATAGACGATAAGTTTATATCGATTTTCAATGATAGTAAGTAGATAAATGCATTTTTTTTAAATGTGATTTATGTCCCTTTTCAACCAGGGTAGATGAGACAATGTTTTCACTGCAGAATAAACGCATGTCCTGAGTAACCCCACAGAATCGGGACACTTTTTGAATAAATAAAAAATATTTATAATTAAATTTTTTTTCTTCTATCGTGTGAACGTGTTGCGAAAATATGTAGAAAGATGATAGTACCTGTAATTTTCGTATAGATTGATACTAACGTGAATTATTTATACTACACTGTCAATTCCGTCCTCAGTCACCCCGTTTGATGGTAGTCTTTAACAATATCTGTATCCCACGTTACCAGTTGTCTAGAAATAAAATTAATAGCTTCAGCAGTAACCCCAAAACAATGCCATTTCTAGTAAATTTATTGATATACCAATATACGTGCTACACAAGTATTATTGAAGACTGGGTAATATTTATATTTATATCTTCAAAATCTCTTTTTTTAATAAATATTTAAAAAGATTATCTAAATAACCATTTATATTATCATTAATTTATTTACATTTATTTAAATACATTATACAATTTTTGTTTCTAAGAAAACTTTTCAATTGTTATTAACTATAATTTTTTTATTTATTTAGGGAGGTCCTTTCGCCACACCTCTCGCTTCAAATGTTAAAAAAAAGTTATTAGATTATGACTAAAATTAATTTTTTTCTAATAGTTGAAGTCCTTATTTATCTAATACTGAACTTTTAACTATACCTTACTTTGCAAATTTTTGAGAATTTTTTTTTAAATGTGAGTATTTGTACAGTGCCTCACGAGAAAGTAAGTCCTCAACAACAATTCTCGAATTATACTATTATTTATTGATTAGATGGAGTAAAAAAAAAGTAAAAATAAGGTTTTTGAAATATTTAGATTTTGTTTTATACAATAAAATATATATAGTAAACCGTGGAACTTATTGAGAAATTAATATTAAAAAATTTTCAAGTAACCTAGTTGAAAATTTTTTGTGATTTTTTAATAATAATTTCTCAATAAATTCCACGGTAACCTATATATTTTATTGTAAAAAACAAAACCTAAATATTTCAAAAACCTTATTTTTAGTTTTTTCTACTCCATCTAATCAATAAATAATAGTAAAATTAATTATAATTCGAAAATTGTTATTGAAGTCTTACTTTCTCATAAGACACTGTACACACACATTTTAAAAAAAAAAATTCTCAAAAATTTGCACGGTAAGGTATAGTTAAAAGTTCACTATTAGATAAATAAGGACATCTACTATTAGAAAAAAATTAATTTTAGTCATAATCTAATATTTTTTATTTAACATTGGTGGACCTCCTTAAATTTTTTTTACACATGCCTTCAGTTAAAAATAGAAATTGCTACATATCTTACCTTACATTAAAAGCTGCATATTGCATATTTACACAAAAAATAACATTAAAATTGGTCGAATATCAAATGAAGTTATTTATAAACTTTCAACCCCTGATTAATGACTAGTAGGAACCCCACTAGCTTACTACCTGTTAATACCCTTCAGATTTTCTGTTGATCAATATATACCTTATAATAAAATATTCAATAGTTTTGGGTCTTTAACTTGTCCAGAGTTTCTTGACACCATTATAGTCCAAGTTTATTAATAGAATTTTATTAAAATATGTTTACAGGAAAAATACAATGTTCCAAATAATTATTACCATTTACAAAACGTAAAGGTGATATTTTACAAAAATCTACGAAAATTATTCATCTGAAATGTTTCTAATTATTATTATTATTAATTTGTTTAATTTGTTATTTCAAATAAATTATAAACTAATTTAAAGTTGACAAAATGTTTGATGAAAAATAAAAAAGCTTTTTCAGATTTTTGTATGAGTTCTTCTTGTAAAGTGTCTGTCACTAAAAATTTAAATATAGGAAGTGTGTCAAGTGAAGCAAGACAGGGCTCGGGTGTCTTAATATAATTTAAAGAAATCTTATGGAGCTAATATTAATAGTGTTGCAGAAATTTGCTTCCAAACAGAAGTCTGCATGTACTTAAATAATTTGTAACGACTCAATATTTCTAAATTCTAATCTAACAAACACGTGTCAAATTTTGAATAGTTCGTTTTTTTACCAAGATTTTGGTAGATCAATTATTAAAAAAAATATATTTAAAGACGTTTTTGAATTATGGGGAAATTTGAATTTAAAACTTTTAACTAAGCTCCTTAAGGATTCATATTCCTATATCTAAATTCATCAATTATAGAGAGCTCTCTGTGGTCAGAATACACTAACATCCTATATAAACTCCTATTCACATACTATGCCACTGCCGGAACCTTAAATGGGAACGGGAATGGTACTTCGGGGTACAATATCCGGAACCTGAAGAAATCGCGAAATCGCTCATCAGACATATTTTTGAATTCATCAAGAAAATCAATCTGATGGGATAGAAACTGTGAGGGGTCAATAAGCCTAGAGCTTCAGTACAAGTGGGCTTTAAACCACGCCCTAATTTAGATAGATAGAACATCCTATATAAATGTTTTTTCTAAAATGAGTAACATAACGACTGATCTTGGTCTAAGACACTTGTTAGCTAGCAACTGCATGATACAGAATACTACTATATTAATGTTATTTATTAAAGTTTCCTTAGCAATCATGTAATATTTTTTGTTTGTTTGCAGATTTGGAAATAGCGATTTTCTAAAGCCTGTTTTATCTGCAAGTTAACAAATTAGAAGATAATAACATGCCATCTTCAAATTGCGAAGTTATAATAGCAGCTAGTAAGCTAGTACGAAACATTTGCCGAGAGGTATGACCTACTGAATTTGTGACGCTCTTGAACAACAGGGTCAACTACAAGAGCTGGTGACATAAGATCCTGATGCTTCGAAATATTATAAGTCAATTGAACGCAACTTTATTGAAGTTTATGGATCTACGTGGAAAATCTGTTTATATTCTCTTAGCTGCCTTGGCCGTATCGATATCAAAACCTGTTGTTAAGTTGTGATAGCGGCTGGTGAGAAAAATGTGCTGAGAGGTACTGGGTTTGTGAGGTTTTTCCTTAACAACAAAATCAAACAACGTTTGGTCAACTACATGAGTTGAAAACATCAGTTCCTGATGCTCCGAAATGTTATGAGTCAACAACAGGAACTGAACGAAACTTTATTGAATTTTATGAATCCACATCAAAATTCTGTGTCTGTCCCCTTAGCTGTGGTAGTCGTATCGATATTAAAACCTGTACTAGAAAACGTTGCAGTAAATGGATGTTCCATCACCATAACACCTAGGATTTTTTCTGCAGAATCATCGGGAGATACGGGTAAGAACTTTCCTATTATTATTATTATTATTATTATTAGTACCACAATTCCAGTGAATCATAGCTCTCCTCCTTTTCAAAAATTAGTTAGAAAGTTCAGATAATTCTTGAATAACTTTTCCAATCACTTGTATAGAAAACCACTAGTACCTCCACATTTTAGGTCAGAAGATCTAAGTAAACCAGCCTTTTCTTTTAGAGTGAGTCATTTTTCTTCTATACTGTATATAATTCTGTTATTTGTGATTGAAAACTTATAAAACTAAATAATGATAATTTCCTTTTGTTTTAAAAAGATAACAAACTACAATGAATTACATTTAAGAAATTATCTAATTTCAGTTTTATTTTCGTTTACTAGTAATTTCATTCTTTGTTCTTAATGAATGTTTATAAAATTTAAATATTCCACATAGCTGCTGTTTTTTTTATTAAATTAACTTCTTTAAAAAGCTTTTCATGTTTTTTCAAATGTCCATTTTGTGTTTTCGTTTTCATCTCGTTCGAATTCTTAGTCCGTCTGTTTTTGATATTTTGCTTTTTTTTCTGTATTTTTCAGTTTGCTTATTGCAATTCTGCTGTAACTTATTGGCTCTTTTTTTATTTTTTGTTATGAAATTCTGCTATTAAGTCCAAATGTATGGTGTGTCCCTATTTCGTCAATACATTGTTTATTATATTAGTAAAATTTTGTGAATAAACTATATAATCTACTAAGCTTTTTGCGTTTTGTTCTTTTACCAGAAATTTAATTTTAGTTTGCACATCGTTTTTCCTATTATTAAGTTATTTCTCTTACAAAAGTCTATCACTGAAATCCATTTCTTTTCTCTAGCTTTTCTCCATAAACTCCTATACAACCCATTCCTCGATTGCGACCGAATCCCCCATTATTATTCTATTGCCTGTAGACTTTAGTTTCAAAAACGCAAGTACTCTTGAGAGTGGAAATACCTATCTCTTGGTATTTGTTGAAAAAATAGTATCTCTAAGGTGTCAGGTATCACTACTGAAATTATGTGTCTGTCCCCTTATCGACAAAATAAGCGCACAAGGTTTAACGCTACGAGGCTGGGCTGAAAAATAATCGGCCTAGGCAAGAAAACACAGTCCCCTTTAAGCTTTATACACTTTGTCCAACGATTCTTTAACTTTTCGATGCCCTTCGAATAATACGATTTATCGAAGTCCTTAAAATAGGAATCTGTCGCAGCGATGACTCAAATCTCTTACCACTGAAAAGTCTGAAAACAGATAATAGTCGCTGGGCGCCAAATTTGAAGAGTATGGCGGATGATGAACCAATTCGTAACGCAATTCATACAGTTTTGCCATTGCGACTGCACATTTGTGCGCCGGTGCGTTGTCCTGTTGGAACAGCACTTTCTTCTTCGCTAAATGCGGTCGTTTTTACTTTATATCGTCGTCGAATCGGTCTAACAGCTTTGAGTAATAATCGTCGGTGATGGTTTTGCCCTTTTCAAGGTAATCGATATGAATAGTACCGTGCGCATCCCAAAAAACTGTGGCCATGACCTTGTTGGCAGACAGACCCACTGCTGTGACTGTTCCTTCGTCTCTGGCGTATTGTGATGAATCGAGGTTTCATCCTCGGTTACAAAACGGTGCAAAAAGTTCTTCTTATTGTGGTTAAACATTGCCAAACACTCCTTTGAAGTTGTCACATGGTTTCGCTTGTTGTCGGCATTGAGCAAAAGCGGCACCAATCTGGCAGCGAGCTTCGTCATTCCCAAACATTCGTGCAATATATTCTCTACTCATTCACGTGAGATGCCCACAGCCTCAGCAATCTCACACACTCTTACTCGTACAATACAGAGTATGGAAAATAATCGATTCCAGGTGGTTATTTATGGTATCTTTTAAAAGGTATCACTGTATGAATGTATGAATCTGACCGATAATGAATGGCTTAGTTAAAATGGTGAAGAGAATACTGAGTAAAGCGAGTGATGCGGTCACATGTATTTTATTCGTAATTTATGTTTAATTAATTAGGCCATTTAATTTTGTATTATAGCCAGACGGGACCAGCAGCCCTCATCTCGGAAAATCAGCTTTATAGACGATCGGTGGAGAAAACTAGGCAAGATCATTGTAGTCCAGGCAGCCCAAACTGAGACTACGAGTATATTTCGAGTAAATGGCTGCAGTCGCTGGAGTGTGGTACAAGATAGTAATGACAGATGAATTATTGATTATTGTCAAGACGTCATGATCGAAAGGCAATCTAACAAAAGTGAGTTATATTGTGATTAAGAAAACTTTTAATGAAAGGTTAGGCCATAAAAATTACAACTTGACAACTTATTTCTTAAGTTTGATCCACTGCGATCAAAATTGTTAACTTGGTTACAGTTAGTAGTGTTTTAATGTTTGGTATAATTGTACCACATTACAGAAAATAATCAGTATTTTGACTCAAATGGTTCGCAAGTTCTGAGTGTCAGAACTGCATCAATTGCACCGGTATTTTCCTAGAATCAAATTTATTGTCAAGATATGTACTGTACAGTGACTACCATTATTTGTTTGGTAGTCTTCTGATGGTATTATATCTACATAGTTGTCAATTGTGTTACTGTCAAGTGACTTTTCTTTTTAGAAGTGGTCTTCATAGATTAAACGCCTGCTGCACAGTCGTTAATGATAAGTTATAATTAAAATTATTTACCACATTATGTTTTATTACATATTTTCAGAATTAAAAATATATTGCAGTTTTAATTTCAGATAGAAAAACAAATATGTAATTTTAAAATTGTTCTGTCATTCATTTTTATAAAAAGTTTCGTAAAGATATATAAAAATTATCTGAAACTGCGAAGGTATATCTGTAAATAAGCCTAGCAAAATGGGGTTGCCTTACAAACCCCTTCCTCCTTGTGGAAAACCGTAAGTCGTACCGATCAAAGATACCACTCAAAAGTCGCAGTACTGATTATTCTATATACTGTGGTTAAGCTTTGTAAGCTTGTTTTTTATTTTATTTGTATTTTTTCCCAATAGTTCCTAGAAGCATACCAGATGGAGTACCTTCAAATGAATTTTGAAATCGAATATGTCGCCTTCTATGTCTTTAACCAAAAGTTTGGACAGAAACTATTCAGCGGAAGAACAGCTTCAACTTTAAATGATTAAGACATCCGAATAGGGTTACTGTGTATCGGTAAGTTATATCACTTTCTGTATTAATATTAGTTTGGGCTCCTAGGATAGTGTTTCTTAAACTGTGTTCCACAGAACTACATATATGCCACATTTTGCAATAAAATCATACTATTTAAACAAACTAGAGGACATTAAAAACGGTTTCATTTATTAAAAATACTTAGGAACTCTCTTATTTTTATGTCCCTTTTTTAGAGCCACAATAGATCCATCTAGGTGGTAGTAGAAAGCGATGAAATTATCCCACTCGTTTTCAACCTAACCATGTCCCTTTGGTTATTTTATTTATTTATTTATTTATTAGTTTTTATTGACTTATTGTTTATGATTACTATATTTGAAGGGTTCACTGCAAAAGCCATCAAGGTTCATTTTTAGTAGATTTTAAATTCTCTATGTCATCTGTTGATGTTTAGGCAATGTAAGAAGTAGGCGAAACATTAAAAACCATCAGGTTTTTTTTTTAAATCGTGTGCAAATACAATTATGTTATGTTATGTTGATAATGGGGTGTTAATACACTGCGACCTAAAAGATCTATTGTGTCCCTTTTCTGTCGCCACTGCACTAAGGAAATGTCTCAATGCCTATAGCGACCCTTCCAATCCTATTTTCTCAAGGAAGTGTAGGATTTGAAGTGGCTTCAAGTTAGGTAAGTCTCCCTCTTCTATTTGATATCCTCCTAGATATAGTGCTCTTGGATTCTGGAGTGCTACACATTCAGTTAGGATGTGAATGGAGGTTTCGTCCTCCTCCTCACAGAATCTGCACTCACTATCCTCTACTACTCTCAGTTTACTTAGGTGTCCTTTTAGTCGGCAGTGCCCGGTAAGGATCCCTGTTACAATACGTAGCCTGTTCTTGCTCAGGCAGATGCAGGCTTCCGATCTTTTTTGGTTATATTCACCCAGAAGTATCTTGGCCTGTCTCAGCCTCAAGAGATTGTTCCAATTATCGGTTCTTCTACTACCCAATTCTTTTTTAATCTCTTCTAATATTATGTTACTGCTGATACCGCAGAACGGCTCAGGTCCTACAAAGGGTGTTTGAGCCCCTTTCCTTGCAAGACTATCTGCAATCTCGTTACCCTGTACCCCGTTATGTCCCGGGACCCAAGTGAGAGTAACTCTATTTCTCTCGCCTAGCTCATTCAATTGTTCTAGGCATCTCCATACCATTTTTGAGCTGATTACGTAAGAACTCAGCGCTTTGATGGCTGCTTGACTATCGGACATGATGATAATCTCTTGTCTATGATAGTTTCTCTCGATGTTAAACTGGATACACTTCTCGATGGCGTGAATTTCCGCCTGGAAGATGCTTGGGTATTTTCCCAAGCTTTCGGAGTGCTTGGTTCTCGGCCCATACACTTCTATTCCAGTTCCTTCTATGGTTTTGGAACCGTCCGTGTACCACTGAATAGCACGTCTTTCGGTTGCAAGCGCGATGGATTCTTGGCTCCATTCTTTCTTGCAGCCCAGCTCTGTGGTTTTGAAGTTTTTCACAAAACTGTACTTCTTTTGCATTTCATCCTGGGGCATGTCCCAGGTATCTTTAGTCCTGAAGCAAGTAGACTTTCGTCTGATTACTCCGCTCCTGATCATTCTATATCGTGTCCTTTTTGCCACATTCTCTATCATCAAATGTAGAGGGGTGAGGTTTAAGATCACCTCCATTGCGGCCGTAGGACAGGTTCTCATTGCACCAGTAATGCAAACACAGGCTAGTCTTTGTACTTTTGAGATATTAGCTCTCGTAGTAACTAAACTAGTTCTGTTACTCCAGGCTATAGCCCCGTAAGTAATGATTGGTCTCACTATTGCAGTATACATCCATCGCAGTATGTTTGGGTTACATCCCCATCGTTTACCCGCCATGTTTCTGCATACCATTAGGGCTTTTGTGGCCTTATTTACTACTTCCTTCTCATGTGTGTTCCAGAGAAGTTTGTTGTCCAGGGTTAGGCCTAGATATTTGACTTCATTTTTCCATTCTATATCTATCCCGTCTAATTTAACGGTTTTGAGATTAAGTTTTCTTTTCCTTGAAAAGGCTACTAGTGTTATTTTTGTAGGGTTTATACTAAGTCCCACTTCACGGCACCATCTTTTGGTATGTTCTAGTCCTCTTTGGACTATATCACACAGGATATTACTAAACTTGCCACTAGCAAATATGACTATGTCGTCGGCATAACCTTGACAGGGTATGCCGAGGTCAGTCAATCTGCATAGAAGTTCGTCTACGATTAGGCTCCACATTAGTGGGGATAGAACTCCTCCTTGTGGACATCCTCTGGTTGTGCAGATGTGCAAATACAATTAAAATCAAAATCCAAACTTTATTTTTGTTCTTCTAAAAAATTTGATTTCATGAAACTTGATAATTTTTGCTGTGGACCTTTTATTTAATTTATACGTTTGGTTTTGTACTTATTCTGTGTGTTTTCTATTTCAGAGTTAACATTCTTCATGACGTTAGGGGCGCAATGCTGTATCTTGGATTGTGCAGCAGCACGATAGCCCCAGCCCAACTACTTCATACATTTTAAAAATATTGGATTTATTTGTTTTGTTTTTTTAATTAATTAATTTGACCTTTCGTACGACATCTCAAAGCGCTATCACCGTACCATAAAGATTTTTTTTCTTTAATACTCATACGGAACTAAATAATTCTGTTTATATAATTTTATTCAAATTTGGACGAATACCTGTTATTTATCAATTCTTTACAAGAATCGCTCAATTTTAATTTTATTTAATTTCAATAACTGAAAAATATCTAGGTAGAATTATTATTATGTAACATAAAACTAAAATGTTTTGCAGATATTTTTTTTTGGTTCTTAAAATATAAGATTTAACACATTGTATACTTATACAGGCTGTCCCAATAAAAAGTGTCTATTTAAAATATTTTCCTATAAAAAGTTTTTTTGGGTCTATTTTCTTTTCAAGGTAGACTTCTTTTGATCTTTAATTCATGGGTGTAAATTCATCCCCCTGAACGGGGTAGCAACTTCAAGAATACTAAATGGTACATGGGGTCAAATGATACATAATTTTAAAGGTATTTTAATTCATTTTGTGTTAAAATTAATGTAAAAATCTTGTTGGGGTGTCGGTGAAATAAACCCATAAAAAATAAAAAATAAATATCAAAGAACTCAACTGCAGCAAAGTTTTGATAATGTGACTGATTTGTTTTTACGATTTTAAACTAATCACAATTAATGTTTATAATCCACTATCTTGAAGCAAACGATTCAAACCGTTGTTTACACCAGAGCAGAACGATCTGAAATTGTCGCACTCTATTTGAGCAACAATAAAAGTGCTCGGGAAACAATTTTTAATGAAAATCTTCCTGTTCAGAACCTCAGCGATCCCTAGGTAGTAAATTTTATAACTAAATTCATGGAGACCGAATTCGTTGCTAACAATAAACATGAAAAGCAACACACTGTTACTAACGAGGCTGCAGAGGTTACAATTTTGGGTAATGTTGAACTGGATCCTACTTCAAGCACTAAAAAAGTAGTAGCAACTGAGTGGTCTTCAGAAAATTTAAAAAAACATCGATTCCACCTCTATAAGATTCTCGTGGAAGATAATTCAGATCGTCGTTCACAATTTTGTAAGGAGATGGTTAAAAGAATTTTAAACAATGCTAATTTTTTATATTCTACATGTTTTTTTTTAACTAAAGAACATTATTTCCTAATGATAACGTCAACAAATATAACTGGTTAATGGAGTGATTTGAATTCATGAATTATGAGAGATATTCACAATATCCAGAAAAGTTAAATGTATGTGCTGGGATTTTGGGCAATAATATTGTTGGTCCCTTTTTTCAACCTAGTAACTTTGTAACGTGCATTTTTAGCCGCTCAAATTACTGGGGAAAAATTCGAATCTCCTTGTTTAAATATACAAAAAAAGGGTAAAACGTTATTTTTTGTTGTGAATTGGTTTTATGTATTGTTAGCCCTCAGATATTTTGTTCATATTATCTGAGTTATACATTTTTGTAGATTTAATCCATAGTACAATGGTTTTAATCAAAACTGGTTGGTTTCAATGTGTTAGATTCTCGTAAAAATTAACAGTCTCGTTGTGAGTTTACTTACATATTATGTATTATTACCTTACCTTTAGGTAGTTAATTATTTACGACATCAATTTCATCGAATTTGTTTTCTTTTTGTCCAGAGTAATTATTTTAATTCAATGTAATTGTTTTAATTTTGACAGTACGAAGTTGACAGTAAATATCAGTCAACGACGGAAAACGATAATTGACAGAGTCATACGTGGTGTATCGTTCCATTTCTGGTTTCGAGTTCCAGGTAAGGGAAGCGATTTTAAGTCGTATTCGCTGTACGAAGTGCGTTCGTTTAACTGTAGGGTTTTATATCGATTTTTGTCAGGTCCAATTTCCAAATGTAGTTATATTGTATATAGATATGGTTTGTAGGGTAATTTTTTGTAAATAATCTCTAAGATATATATGCTGATAAATTCTTAAGGATGAATTTCTAATACCACTCGGCTTATCATTTTTCAAAGCGGAAGGGGAGACATCGTGGGATATTTGTTGGTTAGGTATATCTGACAGGTGCTATTAAGAGGGGAAAAAGACACTTAACCTCAAATTTTGTCTCGGGGTAAAATCTTTAATCTATATAACCATCAAGTTATCCTATAAGAGAGAATTTTAGATTTTACTCCAGTATTAATTGTGGAAGAACGGGTATATAATATTTTTGGGGAATATGGTTGTTTGGTTAAATTCCCATGGTTTATTGGACTCAATCCACACCTGCTAAAGGGATTTATAGACATAAAAATTGGAGGTCCATCGGCATTTAAGTGTGTAATATTCAATTGGATTCTTCAATAGGGGTTACTTCGGACTGCCTTGCTTGTTTTCCACCCTTGAAAGGCTACCAGTTTAACTCTTTGCGAAAAAGGTATGTTTTGTATTTATTTCTTTTTTATTTTTAAAGTTTAATTTTAAGTAATTCCCCTCAGGAAGTTGCCTAGAACTTTTGGTAGGTTACAACTTGACATGTGAGTGTTACCTCAATTAACTTGAAGACTTGATATATCCCCGCATTGTGGAGATTTTCAGAAACGACGATCTGATCCCTGAAAATTTTGTAGTTTTTTAACAGGATCGCGCCCCGCCACACTCATACTAAGCAGCCCTTGTACGTGACTTTTTTAAATCAACATTTTCATAAACCCCGGTTTAATATGGACCCAAAGATAGCCAACTTAATTGCCATTGGAGGTTATTTAAAAAGTGTTGTTTATAAGACGAAACCTACATCTTAAGAAGATCATCGCCACCGAATAGTGTAAGCATGTGAAGAAATGCTCCAAAATGTCTGAAAACATGTTGAATAAAGACTTTATTACTGGGTCACAATTTGAACATTTGAATAATTAAAATTTGTTTAGAAACTTATTCTTTCGGTTTATTTCACCGACAGGTGTTTTACATTAATTTTAACAAAGAACAAAAAAATATCAGCATGTTTGAAAAGAAAACTGAAGTATCTGTAAAATGATGTGCCACTTTACCGCTCACGCCATTTAGTATTCTTGAAGGGGTTGCCACACCTACATCCATAAATTAAAGGTCAAAAGAAGTCCCCCTTGAAATTAAAATCGATCGATCTCTGGGATTACCCAAAAAAACTTCTCATAGGAAAATATTTCAGGTGGACTGTTTTAAACGGGCCACCCTGTATATACATAATATTTGTTTTGGTATAATTTACTTCCTTTTTTCTGCTATTTCATAATAATATTTCAACGTTGCTTGATATAAATTTGAAATTTTTATGTGGCGCTATCTATATAAAAGTACGTGAACTAAAAATTACAGGAATCATAACTGTTTGATGTATTTTTGGTCGCGTTATTAGGGGTAAAATAAAAAAAATTGTTAGTATAAAATAAAAAGAAAATAAATATTTCTTATGTGGAGCGCTCCAATGGATTATACTTTAGTTCCTGAATTAATTTGTATAGCGAATTTTAGTGCTTTTTTACTTGTAAATTTTTCATGATTTTGCTTTTTTTCCAGTTTATTAGAATATTATAAAAACAAATCCATATACGATTAGTGCTTAAAAAGCCCGTCCTAACGCCGCCTTAAACATATAATTTTTTTATTGATGTCGTAGGCTTCAACAACTAAGGGTATTAGCCTCGTGTTATATGTAGTCTAAAACTCCATAGTGCAGGAGTGTTAGTACTTTAATACTCCTGCACCCCTAAGACAAGCCCTGTTACTGTTTCCTTGCGCCACTTGAGAAACACCACTGTTAATTAGAACCCAACAGTGAATGGTCGAGTGGGAAATCCTACTTATGCATTAGAATCATTATTTAATTTTAAACATATAAATTAAAGTATATTAAAATTGCAGTTTTATAGAAACATGCTAAATTCAAAACCAAAGTAATAGTCTAAAGAGCTAGCAGTGAATCCTAAATACAACTTACCTGTGAGGAAGGCAAATCGTAATAATACAACTAGTCCGGTCTGCATAGAACACACATCATGTTGCTTCAGTTTATGCAAGCGTGCACTATTTTTTAAGAAAACAAAACACATTCCTGTCCCATCTAAACACCCATTCTTTATTACGCGTTTTAGTAATCGCTACCTTTTGGTTTGGGTAATGTCCAAAAGTAAGCCCTTGCTTTAAAGAGACTAGTCGTATAAATACGATTAAACTTCCTTACATCTAATTATAATCCTAGTCCGGTTCTTAAAGAACACAATTGTAGATGTTTAAAGCACGGGAGAGATATTCTTCGATACCTTTTTTTAAGTCCTTACAATGATAAGTAACTTTATTTAACCCTTAACTGGCATGGTGATTTAAAATAACAGTAAAATTTGACCTAACTACTTTTTTATAATAAAAAATTGAAAAAGATCACTTAGATACGGAATTATTTTAAACTTGTTTATACTTGACGAGTATGTAAGGAAATAATTTAGTTTTACGTATGACTTATACATGGTGAAACACAAAAGACCAGAAAAAAATTTAATTTCATAAAATTTTTAAAATGTCAACATTATTAAATTTGTGAATTATATTTGAACATTCATGTATTCCCACTTTCAGAGCGTAACTTTTAAAACTAAATGCTACTTAGAAATATTTGAAAGTTTAACAGACAACTTCTATGTAACTATTACCAAAATTTTCAAAAATAGTTGATTCTAATTGGTGACCAGTTCTAGCCGTTAATTTTTAGGCATACAAAACAGTTTTCATTGAAAATTAAATATTTTCTTTCAAAAAAAGAAGTTTCAAACTATTAACTATTTTAATTTAAATTAAAATTATTGCAAAAACAATAAGCAAAGTATAATAAAGATCAAAAAACGTGCAGTGCAAGCTATTTTTTCTTTCAACAAATCCACACTCACCAATCGCAACACTGATTGCAAAAATTTGTTTAGCGGTCGCATTGCGGCTTTGCTTTGGATTATGCACGTTATGTCGACGCCAGTGAGTTCGATAGTTCAGAATAGCGCGTCAGAGAAGTCGTAGAAATGAGGGAATTGTAACGGTGGTCGCGGAACTAACACCTTCACCTCCAGCGCTTTCTCTTCTCCTGGTAGCCGAGTGCCACGTTAAGTTTGAAATGGAAAGTATCGCGGAAACAGGTTTTTATTTATTTGTAGTTTTTGTCTGTTTAGAGGACAGAGATGGGTTTAGCGAGGTTGCTCGAGAAATAAAATATTTGCAAGTCCCAGTAATAAATCTGATAGACTTTATAAAAACTGAAACCCGGTTAATAAAAAAAAATAAAAGTAAATTAAAAAAATACAAAAATATTAGATAAAAATATTTCCGTAACATTCTTAGTACATAGATAAATTGAGAGGTCCAATGCATAAACCAGTCAAGTCACATTTGAAAAAAAATCAAGAATCAAGAAAAACAATTTTTGATGTAAAATTTTTAGATACTGAAAATTTTCGTATTTCGTTGTCTATTCAGATTATCCTTCTACATTATTTTTTGAAAATATCAATCCGTGAATCAAAAAAATAAACGAGCTATGAGGGTAAGAGCAATGAACTTGACTGGTTTGTGCAAAGTATTTTTAATTTTTTAAGGGGTAAGAGAAAAACAAATTAAATTTTTATTATCAAAATATAACTTTTGGTTAATTTACTGAATGAAATTAACAAATAGATGGTTTAACTACACTTTTGATGCAAACTTAAAATATTTTTATTTAATCATCATCATTGAACTCTGATGCGAAAGTTTCTTTGTCATCTGGTGAAAAGCTCTGATTTCTTTAAAGAACCACTGATTACATTGTGGCACATAATTTTTCGCCAGAGTCATGACGTGATCCAATTTATTTTTTTTTTTAGCTTTCGTCTTTCACTATACATCTTATTTGTAGGGTTTCGTAAGGTCAGGGGCTGCACATTTCTCGGATTTCAAAAGCATTGAACAAATTGAAAGAGACTGTTTCACTGCATTTAAATGATGTTTCAGTATCTTCTTTTTTATAACGCATAATTCGATATTTTGAAATCGTAAATTTATTGTTCTTCTTTGAAGGATTCTTTACAAAAAATTGCTGCAAATGGATAACTTTAAAGTTTTTGTTTGTCTTTTCAATAACATTCGAGTACTCTTGAGGCAAATATATTTTGTTATGTTTTCTTTTCTGTATTTCTATAGCTTCAAAGCTCCTATCGCACGGAAGGAAACTACGTCCAGGTTTGGGGTACCTGTGCTGTATTAGCCTGAATCTTCCAGTTGTTGCCAACATAGTACAAAGAAACTGTATTAAAACAAATTTTTTTTTCTGCGACGAACAGTTGTCAGAAAACATGTATATATCACTTACTGGTCTTCACTAACTGATCACTTCTCTCAAATTTTACAGTACCAGTATCCATCAAATCTGAAAGATTCAAGTCAAAACAAATATCATAAAGTAATATGTGATTACAATTCATTACATAAAATATTATCACAGGAAAATTGGGTAGATATGTATTCCTCCATAGATGTTAATGAAATGACAGATATGTTTATTACTAAATTAAAATATTATGTAAACTCAAGCAGCCGGGTAATAAAGATTAACCGTTCTCATTTCAAACGTAGTCCTTGGATTACACAAGGTTTAGTAAAATCTATTAATATTAAGAATTCTTTATATAAAACAGTTAAACAACAACCAAACAATACACAAGCCTTAAAAGAATTCAAAATATACAGAAACCAACTAAATGATCTGATAAAAATTGCCAAAACTGACTACTACAAAAATGAAATTATTAAAAATAAGAATTCCTCAAAACATATGTGGCAAGTTGTAAAAAATATTAAAAATCATGATAAAACACAGGAGATATGTGAAATAAAACAGAACCACATAAATATAACAAACAAAACAGAAATTGCAAATGTGTTTAACAGATATTTTACAGAGGTAGGTAGCATTCTTGCAAAAAAAATTTAAAAGTCATCTAGGAAATTCAATGAAAGAAGACTAGCTAACTCCATATACTTAGAACCTGTGGAAGAACAGGAGGTGGTTAAAATTATAAAAGATTTAAAACCAAACAAAGCGCCTGGACTAGACCTAATTCCTTCTGAGGTTTATAAAAGATGTGTACATTATTTAAAAAATCCACTGACTTTTATAGCAAATAAAATTTTTACTACTGGAATATTTCCTAATTCTCTAAAAAATGCAGTTATAAAACCACTTTATAAAGCTGGGGATAAGATAGAAATGTCAAACTACAGACCCATATCGATCCTGTCCAGTATGAGTAAAATAATAGAAAAATTAATTAAATTCAGATTGTGTAATTTTATCAACAAATACAAATTATTATCTTCTAAACAATATGGGTTTGTGGAGGGGAGGTCTACCGAAGATGCAATTGCTGACATAACATCCAAAATATACAAATCTATAGACACAAAAATGCCTGCAATTTGTATCTTTGTAGATCTCGCCAAAGCATTTGACACGGTGAGTCATCCAGATTTATTAGAAACATTAAATACCTTAGGCATCAGAGGAGTAGCCTATCAACTACTAAAGAGCTACCTAACTGATCGAGAACAGTATGTCAGTATTGGCGACTCTATGAGTGATAAGCAAACAATACAATTTGGCATTCCCCAAGGTACCGTTCTTGGTCCTATTATGTTTAATATATATATTAACGCCCTTTTTGAACTACCTATACCCGCAGAAATCATAGGTTTCGCCGACGACACGGCCATTTACTACCAAGATACTAATTGGAATACCCTAAAGAAAAAAATAATTAACTCTCTACCTATTGTTTTAGATTTTTTTCGTAACAAATTGTTAACAATTAATTTTAATAAAACAACATTTCTTCCATTTACTAGTTACGATTCAAATTTACCTGAATATGATTCAATTAATATAAATTACAACAATGAAAATGTTTGTATAAAAATGTCAAAAACAACTAAATACTTGGGAATTATAATAGATTGTAATTTAAAGTGGAATGCACACATTAGTAGTGTTATAAAGAAAATTAGATTCCATTTAGCAAAATTTAAATTTTTAAAATGTTTTTTGGATATCCGCCACTTAAAGATGCTCTATTATGCATTAATACAGACTCATCTAACCTATGGTATTATCGCTTGGGGAGGTGCGGCAGATATCCATATTAAACATTTACAAATAATACAAAAATGGATTTTAAAAATTATTTATAATAAAAACTATACTTACCCAACAGAACGTTTATTTGTAGAAGCAGAAGTTTTGGATTTGAGACAACTTTTTTACCTACGTGTAGCAATATTTCAGAAGCATATTTTCCTTAGCACTCCGGTACAACATTTATACCCAACGCGTTATAAAAATCATGTGATCACCGTACCTAGAATGGAAAAGACTCTAGGGCAAAGAAGTTTTGTATATCTCGGTCCTAAAATATTTAACTCACTTCCGGTGGAATTTAAAAACCTAAATTCTATAGCTCTTTATAGGTCTAAATTATAACAATGGATATTAACTAAGCAACGACAAAAATTTCATAACTTTATTAATTTAAATATAACTAAAATCTAAAACGAACTTACCTGCAATTATCCAATTATTTATGTATACAATAATTATTTATAAACTATTCAATGCTGTAGCTAATTTGTCTCTATAATAAATAAAAGAAAAAATAGTAAAAAAAAAGAAATGCTATGTAGAATATAATTCTCAAAGTATCCCACGCACAAGGTTCGCCTTTAGTGGAACCACTATTTATTCACATAGACAATTTTTTTTCTGTTAAATATAAGTTAAAATTGTAATTCGATTTTTAAAGTGAATAAATTTATTATTATTATTATTATGACTTCTTCTGTAATTTAGATGTTAAGAAAATGGTGTAGCAGACTAAATACATCATTTTGTCCTTTAGCAGCCAATGTTTCATCATACAAAAAAACTTTTCCTACATGAACACAAAAATTATATACTCAAAGTTGGATTTTGAAGAACACTTCTCCACTGGAGAATAGAGGAAGGGGCAAATTTTGTTGAAAATCAAATGTCAACACTTGTACTCTTGGGTCCTTTTATGCTAATCTTTAATGTCTGTATAGAAAGTTTCGATCTTTTTAATGTGCAATTTTTTGTCTGTCTCCAACTGTGTCTTTTGTTCTTCATTGTCAGCAGCATTAGTTCAATTCATTAGTTTGTAACATTTTAGGCATGTGTCCGACTTTGGTTTGCCAAAAGACATTTTAAAGTTTTCTGTAAAAACTTTCTATAATATTCATCTTTTAAAATAGTCTTGATATTTTAATTTTCATGAAATAACTGTCCAGGTTCATATTTCTGTAGGCACATGTGATGCATTTTGGCAATACTGAGGAGAGGTGATATGTAATGTGGTTCAAGTTGTCTTTTAGACTATAATGTGATTTGTATTTTGGATAACTAAGAATATGCTCACGTATCTTATCATCAGTTCCTTCAGTAGTTTATTAGACCTGAATACATGCTTTCCTCTGATATTTATAGGAGGAGCTCCGTGTCTCATATTTAGGTGCTTCTGCAATTGCTCAAGTTTTGCTTTTGAGATTCCATGAAGAGAGTGGAATGCTTTTTTGCAAATTTTCCACCTAACACCATTGTAGCGAATCTGAAATAATACCACGAAGTTAAACTAAACCAATGATTTTATATGGCAAATAATAAATTACCTAGTAGGTGTTGCATTTTTTTTATTTCCATCACCGGAACGTGGTCTAGCTCTCTGTATTTCTATCTTAAAAATATTGCCATACAATTATGCATCCTGCAGATCTTCTGATTTCATAGCACAAAAATCACGAAATATCGTTTCACAAGTTTCTTGTCCAATTTCATCAAAACAACTCGACTTACTTAATTCTTGCTTTTTATACATTTGTGTTCCTATTTTGACAATAATTTATGTATTCACCAATTCTGCTAATTAAGTGGAAGATACATTACCAAGTTACTTACAACTAAATTTATACATTTCTATTTTTGCTTATAATTTACGTTTGTATAAATAAATCTACAGCGGGGATTTGACACTTGTGCAATTCAAGAAACAAAGTAAGTCGATTAATTTTATCCAGGTACTATAAAATCTAAATGAAGAATTAAGTAATTTTACTTAGCCTCGTCTCGTTTTTTTTTAAATATTAACGAAAAATAGGGATAGGTAAAAAACCGCTTTACGTTACCTTTTTTTTTGTACAAGTTTGATTTCGAAAAGATGATGTATCCTCTATAAATTTCAAATAACCTGCGTCTACATATAAAAAAATCAGCTTTCTAGTGTAGTATATACCTAATCGTCCATTATTATTTCACTGATTTAACTTTAGCATCGTATATTTGCCATTGTGATAAAAATCTAGTGAACCTTTGAAACATATCTTACATAAATATAGTTTTTAACTTCTTTTATACAATCATTCATCGTTTAAGCTTCTAGTGCACCTTTGCAATATTATAGGTGTCTTATTATACTTTGTAGTTACGTTTTTCCAATCGTTGAGTGTTTTAGATTCTAGTGAACTTTGATATAGTCCTTATATATCCTGTATATTTACTTTTGTTCAATTGTTCATTGTTTTATATATGTCGTCGGTGCAATGCCAAAACGACAAATGTGCGATTTTAAATGTTTCGCCTAAGTACTTTACCATGAGGGTTATCATTGCCAAAGTCATGACTGTGCCACAAGAGTTTAATCCTCTTCTACGACCGATGTCTACTCTCAGAAAGTAAGAATTTAGCAGTTATTTCAATTCCTAAGGCTCGAAAGATCACATTCTCAAAACTGAACATTTTGCACATTAGTGGTTTTGGCATTGTACCGACGATGTGTTATTGCATTACATTGTAATATACCACCTACGCTTTTGTTAAATTGGTACTAGATTTCAAGAATATTTTATTAATAAATTTATATAAATTTAAAGGTTGTTTTATTTAAAATGTCCATCTCTAATTGAGATTTTACTGTGACCTCAATTTCACCCTCTCCGTATTACGTTTCATAAACAACAATATAGGAAGTCACATAGACGTCCCATGGACGTCCCATTAACGTCTTGGGCTGGTCCGAAAACTAAAAGTTTCGTCTAAACGGTACCAAAACGGGACGTCTTAGTGTTTACGATAATCGGAAGACCAATGAAAGTTCGATTTAGGTCCCAGACAAACCGGATCAACAAGGGACCAATTCAGGACGTCTACAGGAAGTCCTTTACTATCTGAGCATGTGCTAACTAGGATGTTTCGAGCAATATAAGTTAATTTATAACAAAAGCAAGATTTAGACAACACTTGACCAGTCGCATTTGTAAGAAAAATCGCAAAAAAGAGCAAATAAAGCAGAAATTGCGATTTCTGCGCCTTATTGGCAACACTGGTTCAGTGTTAAATTTTCAAACAAGAAACAAGTCAGGTATATAATTCAAATCATCTCTTTGTATTTATTATAAACCACCTATCTGTATTTATTATAAGTTTGTTCAACTAATTAGAAAAAACCAATGTCCATACTACCATCTTTAAATATACCTAAATAAAAAATTATGGAGACATTTAATTTTATTTATTTTGAATATTGCTTAACCGAGACATCTATTAGTTTTTATCCAAGCCAGTAGTAACGACTAACAACATAGTTACAGATACCGATTAAAAATTATACTACGTTCAACGAAAATCCGACAGATGGCAGATGTGAGAAAAGTTGAAGGTCTTCCATTGTGTTAAAATTCAAACACAGTGAGAGTAAATAAAATATAATATACCTATTTAAAAATTAAGAAAAATGTTTCTTTATCTATAAGGATTATTATACAAAAATATTTGAAGCCTCCTTTTGCCTTTTTCGTGAAAAATTTATGGTCTCCGATCAAGCTAAACTTAGAAGAATGCAGTTGACTTTCTTCAATCGTATTGTTCTTCTTTTATCTGTACACAACGTTTCGTCTAAATCAGAGCAACTTTTTCCAACTTTTAAACAAGGACAGATATGGAGTAACAGGCACCACTCCGACATTAGGTTTTACATACTGATCCTCTGTACCAAATTTCAACAAAATTGAAGAAGAAAAAATTTTTTAACAAAAATTTTTGAAGGCTATACCCTTTTCTTTTTTTGTGAAAAATTCATGGTCTCCGATTAAGCTGAAAATTGGTAAGTGGAGAGTATATTCTCTAAAACGTTATAAAGTAAAGTCAGTTTCTCACTAAACTAAATCGTTAAAAAGTAGAAGCTTGTTTTTCGTTAATTATAGAACTTAGGAGGCTGAAGTTGAGATTCTTTAAACGTATTGTTCTTCTTTTATCTGTACACAACGTTTCGTCTAAATCAGAGCAACTTTTTCCAACTTTTAAACAAGGACAGATATTGAGTAACAGGCACCACTCCGACATTAGGTTTTACATACTGATCCTCTGTACCAAATTTCAACAAAATTGAAGAAGAAAAAATTTTTTAACAAAAATTTTTGAAGGCTATACCCTTTTCTTTTTTTGTGAAAAATTCATGGTCTCCGATTAAGCTGAAAATTGGTAAGTGAACAGTATATTCTCTAAAACGTTATAAAGTAAAGTCAGTTTCTCACTAAACTAAATCGTTAAAAAGTAGAAGCTTGTTTTTCGATAATTATAGAACTTAGGAGGCTGCAGTTGACATTCTTTAAACGTATTGTTCTTCTTTTATCTGTACACAACGTTTCGTCTAAATCAGAGCAACTTTTTCCAACTTTTAAACAAGGACAGATATTGAGTAACAGGCACCACTCCGACATTAGGTTTTACATACTGATCCTCTGTACCAAATTTCAACAAAATTGAAGAAGAAAAAATTTTTTAACAAAAATTTTTGAAGGCTATACCCTTTCCTTTTTTTGTGAAAAATTCATGGTCTCCGATTAAGCTGAAAATTGGTAAGTGGAGAGTATATTCTCTAAAACGTTATAAAGTAAAGTCAGTTTCTCACTAAACTAAATCGTTAAAAAGTAGAAGCTTGTTTTTCGATAAATATAGAACTTAGGAGGCTGCAGTTGACATTCTTTAAACGTATTGTTCTTCTTTTATCTGTACACAACGTTTCGTCTAAATCAGAGCAACTTTTTCCAACTTTTAAACAAGGACAGATATTGAGTAACAGGCACCACTCCGACATTAGGTTTTACATACTGATCCTCTGTACCAAATTTCAACAAAATTGAAGAAGAAAAAATTTTTTAACAAAAATTTTTGAAGGCTATACCCTTTTCTTTTTTTGTGAAAAATTCATGGTCTCCGATTAAGCTGAAAATTGGTAAGTGGAGAGTATATTCTCTAAAACGTTATAAAGTAAAGTCAGTTTCTCACTAAACTAAATCGTTAAAAAGTAGAAGCTTGTTTTTCGTTAATTATAGAACTTAGGAGGCTGAAGTTGAGATTCTTTAAACGTATTGTTCTTCTTTTATCTGTACACAACGTTTCGTCTAAATCAGAGCAACTTTTTCCAACTTTTAAACAAGGACAGATATTGAGTAACAGGCACCACTCCGACATTAGGTTTTACATACTGATCCTCTGTACCAAATTTCAACAAAATTGAAGAAGAAAAAATTTTTTAACAAAAATTTTTGAAGGCTATACCCTTTCCTTTTTTTGTGAAAAATTCATGGTCTCCGATTAAGCTGAAAATTGGTAAGTGGAGAGTATATTCTCTAAAACGTTATAAAGTAAAGTCAGTTTCTCACTAAACTAAATCGTTAAAAAGTAGAAGCTTGTTTTTCGTTAATTATAGAACTTAGGAGGCTGAAGTTGACATTCTTTAAACGTATTGTTCTTCTTTTATCTGTACACAACGTTTCGTCTAAATCAGAGCAACTTTTTCCAACTTTTAAACAAGGACAGATATTGAGTAACAGGCACCACTCCGACATTAGGTTTTACATACTGATCCTCTGTACCAAATTTCAACAAAATTGAAGAAGAAAAAATTTTTTAACAAAAATTTTTGAAGGCTATACCCTTTCCTTTTTTTGTGAAAAATTCATGGTCTCCGATTAAGCTGAAAATTGGTAAGTGGAGAGTATATTCTCTAAAACGTTATAAAGTAAAGTCAGTTTCTCACTAAACTAAATCGTTAAAAAGTCTTGTTTTTCGTTAATTATAGAACTTAGGAGGCTGAAGTTGACATTCTTTAAACGTATTGTTCTTCTTTTATCTGTACACAACGTTTCGTCTAAATCAGAGCAACTTTTTCCAACTTTTAAACAAGGACAGATATTGAGTAACAGGCACCACTCCGACATTAGGTTTTACATACTGATCCTCTGTACCAAATTTCAACAAAATTGAAGAAGAAAAAATTTTTTAACAAAAATTTTTGAAGGCTATACCCTTTTCTTTTTTTGTGAAAAATTCATGGTCTCCGATTAAGCTGAAAATTGGTAAGTGGAGAGTATATTCTCTAAAACGTTATAAAGTAAAGTCAGTTTCTCACTAAACTAAATCGTTAAAAAGTAGAAGCTTGTTTTTCGTTAATTATAGAACTTAGGAGGCTGCAGTTGACATTCTTTAAACGTATTGTTCTTCTTTTATCTGTACACAACGTTTCGTCTAAATCAGAGCAACTTTTTCCAACTTTTAAACAAGGACAGATATTGAGTAACAGGCACCACTCCGACATTAGGTTTTACATACTGATCCTCTGTACCAAATTTCAACAAAATTGAAGAAGAAAAAATTTTTTAACAAAAATTTTTGAAGGCTATACCCTTTTCTTTTTGTGTGAAAAATTCATGGTCTCCGATTAAGCTGAAAATTGGTAAGTGGAGAGTATATTCTCTAAAACGTTATAAAGTAAAGTCAGTTTCTCACTAAACTAAATCGTTAAAAAGTAGAAGCTTGTTTTTCGTTAATTATAGAACTTAGGAGGCTGAAGTTGAGATTCTTTAAACGTATTGTTCTTCTTTTATCTGTACACAACGTTTCGTCTAAATCAGAGCAACTTTTTCCAACTTTTAAACAAGGACAGATATTGAGTAACAGGCACCACTCCGACATTAGGTTTTACATACTGATCCTCTGTACCAAATTTCAACAAAATTGAAGAAGAAAAAATTTTTTAACAAAAATTTTTGAAGGCTATACCCTTTTCTTTTTTTGTGAAAAATTCATGGTCTCCGATTAAGCTGAAAATTGGTAAGTGAACAGTATATTCTCTAAAACGTTATAAAGTAAAGTCAGTTTCTCACTAAACTAAATCGTTAAAAAGTAGAAGCTTGTTTTTTGATAATTATAGAACTTAGAAGGCTGCAGTTGACATTCTTTAAACGTATTGTTCTTCTTTTATCTGTACACAACGTTTCGTCTAAATCAGAGCAACTTTTTCCAACTTTTAAACAAGGACAGATATTGAGTAACAGGCACCACTCCGACATTAGGTTTTACATACTGATCCTCTGTACCAAATTTCAACAAAATTGAAGAAGAAAAAATTTTTTAACAAAAATTTTTGAAGGCTATACCCTTTCCTTTTTTTGTGAAAAATTCATGGTCTCCGATTAAGCTGAAAATTGGTAAGTGGAGAGTATATTCTCTAAAACGTTATAAAGTAAAGTCAGTTTCTCACTAAACTAAATCGTTAAAAAGTAGAAGCTTGTTTTTCGATAAATATAGAACTTAGGAGGCTGCAGTTGACATTCTTTAAACGTATTGTTCTTCTTTTATCTGTACACAACGTTTCGTCTAAATCAGAGCAACTTTTTCCAACTTTTAAACAAGGACAGATATTGAGTAACAGGCACCACTCCGACATTAGGTTTTACATACTGATCCTCTGTACCAAATTTCAACAAAATTGAAGAAGAAAAAATTTTTTAACAAAAATTTTTGAAGGCTATACCCTTTCCTTTTTTTGTGAAAAATTCATGGTCTCCGATTAAGCTGAAAATTGGTAAGTGGAGAGTATATTCTCTAAAACGTTATAAAGTAAAGTCAGTTTCTCACTAAACTAAATCGTTAAAAAGTAGAAGCTTGTTTTTCGTTAATTATAGAACTTAGGAGGCTGAAGTTGACATTCTTTAAACGTATTGTTCTTCTTTTATCTGTACACAACGTTTCGTCTAAATCAGAGCAACTTTTTCCAACTTTTAAACAAGGACAGATATTGAGTAACAGGCACCACTCCGACATTAGGTTTTACATACTGATCCTCTGTACCAAATTTCAACAAAATTGAAGAAGAAAAAATTTTTTAACAAAAATTTTTGAAGGCTATACCCTTTTCTTTTTTTGTGAAAAATTCATGGTCTCCGATTAAGCTGAAAATTGGTAAGTGGAGAGTATATTCTCTAAAACGTTATAAAGTAAAGTCAGTTTCTCACTAAACTAAATCGTTAAAAAGTAGAAGCTTGTTTTTCGTTAATTATAGAACTTAGGAGGCTGAAGTTGACATTCTTTAAACGTATTGTTCTTCTTTTATCTGTACACAACGTTTCGTCTAAATCAGAGCAACTTTTTCCAACTTTTAAACAAGGACAGATATTGAGTAACAGGCACCACTCCGACATTAGGTTTTACATACTGATCCTCTGTACCAAATTTCAACAAAATTGAAGAAGAAAAAATTTTTTAACAAAAATTTTTGAAAGCTATACCCTTTTCTTTTTTTGTGAAAAATTCATGGTCTCCGATTAAGCTGAAAATTGGTAAGTGGAGAGTATATTCTCTAAAACGTTATAAAGTAAAGTCAGTTTCTCACTAAACTAAATCGTTAAAAAGTAGAAGCTTGTTTTTCGTTAATTATAGAACTTAGGAGGCTGAAGTTGAGATTCTTTAAACGTATTGTTCTTCTTTTATCTGTACACAACGTTTCGTCTAAATCAGAGCAACTTTTTCCAACTTTTAAACAAGGACAGATATTGAGTAACAGGCACCACTCCGACATTAGGTTTTACTTACTGATCCTCTGTACCAAATTTCAACAAAATTGAAGAAGAAAAAATTTTTTAACAAAAATTTTTGAAGGCTATACCCTTTTCTTTTTTTGTGAAAAATTCATGGTCTCCGATTAAGCTGAAAATTGGTAAGTGAACAGTATATTCTCTAAAACGTTATAAAGTAAAGTCAGTTTCTCACTAAACTAAATCGTTAAAAAGTAGAAGCTTGTTTTTTGATAATTATAGAACTTAGAAGGCTGCAGTTGACATTCTTTAAACGTATTGTTCTTCTTTTATCTGTACACAACGTTTCGTCTAAATCAGAGCAACTTTTTCCAACTTTTAAACAAGGACAGATATTGAGTAACAGGCACCACTCCGACATTAGGTTTTACATACTGATCCTCTGTACCAAATTTCAACAAAATTGAAGAAGAAAAAATTTTTTAACAAAAATTTTTGAAGGCTATACCCTTTTCTTTTTTTGTGAAAAATTCATGGTCTCCGATTAAGCTGAAAATTGGTAAGTGAACAGTATATTCTCTAAAACGTTATAAAGTAAAGTCAGTTTCTCACTAAACTAAATCGTTAAAAAGTAGAAGCTTGTTTTTTGATAATTATAGAACTTAGAAGGCTGCAGTTGACATTCTTTAAACGTATTGTTCTTCTTTTATCTGTACACAACGTTTCGTCTAAATCAGAGCAACTTTTTCCAACTTTTAAACAAGGACAGATATTGAGTAACAGGCACCACTCCGACATTAGGTTTTACATACTGATCCTCTGTACCAAATTTCAACAAAATTGAAGAAGAAAAAATTTTTTAACAAAAATTTTTGAAGGCTATACCCTTTCCTTTTTTTGTGAAAAATTCATGGTCTCCGATTAAGCTGAAAATTGGTAAGTGGAGAGTATATTCTCTAAAACGTTATAAAGTAAAGTCAGTTTCTCACTAAACTAAATCGTTAAAAAGTAGAAGCTTGTTTTTCGATAAATATAGAACTTAGGAGGCTGCAGTTGACATTCTTTAAACGTATTGTTCTTCTTTTATCTGTACACAACGTTTCGTCTAAATCAGAGCAACTTTTTCCAACTTTTAAACAAGGACAGATATTGAGTAACAGGCACCACTCCGACATTAGGTTTTACATACTGATCCTCTGTACCAAATTTCAACAAAATTGAAGAAGAAAAAATTTTTTAACAAAAATTTTTGAAGGCTATACCCTTTCCTTTTTTTGTGAAAAATTCATGGTCTCCGATTAAGCTGAAAATTGGTAAGTGGAGAGTATATTCTCTAAAACGTTATAAAGTAAAGTCAGTTTCTCACTAAACTAAATCGTTAAAAAGTAGAAGCTTGTTTTTCGATAAATATAGAACTTAGGAGGCTGCAGTTGACATTCTTTAAACGTATTGTTCTTCTTTTATCTGTACACAACGTTTCGTCTAAATCAGAGCAACTTTTTCCAACTTTTAAACAAGGACAGATATTGAGTAACAGGCACCACTCCGACATTAGGTTTTACATACTGATCCTCTGTACCAAATTTCAACAAAATTGAAGAAGAAAAAATTTTTTAACAAAAATTTTTGAAGGCTATACCCTTTCCTTTTTTTGTGAAAAATTCATGGTCTCCGATTAAGCTGAAAATTGGTAAGTGGACAGTATATTCTCTAAAACGTTATAAAGTAAAGTCAGTTTCTCACTAAACTAAATCGTTAAAAAGTAGAAGCTTGTTTTTCGATAATTATAGAACTTAGAAGGCTGCAGTTGACATTCTTTAAACGTATTGTTCTTCTTTTATCTGTACACAACGTTTCGTCTAAATCAGAGCAACTTTTTCCAACTTTTAAACAAGGACAGATATTGAGTAACAGGCACCACTCCGACATTAGGTTTTACATACTGATCCTCTGTACCAAATTTCAACAAAATTGAAGAAGAAAAAATTTTTTAACAAAAATTTTTGAAGGCTATACCCTTTCCTTTTTTTGGGAAAAATTCATGGTCCCCGATTAAGCTGAAAATTAGTAAGTGGAGAGTATATTCTCTAAAACGTTATAAAGTAAAGTCAGTTTCTCACTAAACTAAATCGTTAAAAAGTAGAAGCTTGTTTTTCGTTAATGATAGAACTTAGGAGGCTGAAGTTGACATTCTTTAAACGTATTGTTCTTCTTTTATCTGTACACAACGTTTCGTCTAAATCAGAGCAACTTTTTCCAACTTTTAAACAAGGACAGATATTGAGTAACAGGCACCACTCCGACATTAGGTTTTACATACTGATCCTCTGTACTAAATTTCAACAAAATTGAAGAAGAAAAAGTTTTTTAACAAAAATTTTTGAAGGCTATACCCTTTCCTTTTTTTGTGAAAAATTAATGGTCTCCGATTAAGCTGAAAATTGGTAAGTGGACAGTATATTCTCTAAAACGTTATAAAGTAAAGTCAGTTTCTCACTAAACTAAATCGTTTAAAAGTAGAAGCTTATTTTTCGATAATTATAGAACTTAGGAGACTGCAGTTGACTTTCTTCAATTATATTGTTCTTCTTTTATCTGTACACAACGTTTCGTCTAAATCAGAGCAACTTTTTCCAACTTTTAAACAAGGACAGATATTGAGTAACAGGCACCACTCCGACATTAGGTTTTACATACTGATCCTCTGTACCAAATTTCAACAAAATTGAAGAAGAAAAAATTTTTTAACAAAAATTTTTGAAGGCTATACCCTTTCCTTTTTTTGTGAAAAATTCATGGTCTCCGATTAAGCTGAAAATTGGTAAGTGGAGAGTATATTCTCTAAAACGTTATAAAGTAAAGTCAGTTTCTCACTAAACTAAATCGTTAAAAAGTAGAAGCTTGTTTTTCGTTAATTATAGAACTTAGGAGGCTGAAGTTGACATTCTTTAAACGTATTGTTCTTCTTTTATCTGTACACAACGTTTCGTCTAAATCAGAGCAACTTTTTCCAACTTTTAAACAAGGACAGATATTGAGTAACAGGCACCACTCCGACATTAGGTTTTACATACTGATCCTCTGTACCAAATTTCAACAAAATTGAAGAAGAAAAAATTTTTTAACAAAAATTTTTAAAGGCTATACCCTTTCCTTTTTTTGTGAAAAATTCATGGTCTCCGATTAAGCTGAAAATTGGTAAGTGGACAGTATATTCTCTAAAACGTTATAAAGTAAAGTCAGTTTCTCACTAAACTAAATCGTTAAAAAGTAGAAGCTTGTTTTTCGTTAATTATAGAACTTA
Organism: Psylliodes chrysocephalus; assembly: GCA_927349885.1. Classification (NCBI taxonomy): domain Eukaryota; kingdom Metazoa; phylum Arthropoda; class Insecta; order Coleoptera; family Chrysomelidae; genus Psylliodes; species Psylliodes chrysocephalus. The sequence continues at coordinate 10,419,593 of OV651825.1, forward strand.
GGAGGCTGCAGTTGACATTCTTTAAACGTATTGTTCTTCTTTTATCTGTACACAACGTTTCGTCTAAATCAGAGCAACTTTTTCCAACTTTTAAACAAGGACAGATATTGAGTAACAGGCACCACTCCGACATTAGGTTTTACATACTGATCCTCTGTACTAAATTTCAACAAAATTGAAGAAGAAAAAGTTTTTTAACAAAAATTTTTGAAGGCTATACCCTTTCCTTTTTTTGTGAAAAATTCATGGTCTCCGATTAAGCTGAAAATTGGTAAGTGGACAGTATATTCTCTAAAACGTTATAAAGTAAAGTCAGTTTCTCACTAAACTAAATCGTTTAAAAGTAGAAGCTTATTTTTCGATAATTATAGAACTTAGGAGACTGCAGTTGACTTTCTTCAATTATATTGTTCTTCTTTTATCTGTACACAACGTTTCGTCTAAATCAGAGCAACTTTTTCCAACTTTTAAACAAGGACAGATATTGAGTAACAGGCACCACTCCGACATTAGGTTTTACATACTGATCCTCTGTACCAAATTTCAACAAAATTGAAGAAGAAAAAATTTTTTAACAAAAATTTTTGAAGGCTATACCCTTTCCTTTTTTTGTGAAAAATTCATGGTCTCCGATTAAGCTGAAAATTGGTAAGTGGAGAGTATATTCTCTAAAACGTTATAAAGTAAAGTCAGTTTCTCACTAAACTAAATCGTTAAAAAGTAGAAGCTTGTTTTTCGATAAATATAGAACTTAGGAGGCTGCAGTTGACATTCTTTAAACGTATTGTTCTTCTTTTATCTGTACACAACGTTTCGTCTAAATCAGAGCAACTTTTTCCAACTTTTAAACAAGGACAGATATTGAGTAACAGGCACCACTCCGACATTAGGTTTTACATACTGATCCTCTGTACCAAATTTCAACAAAATTGAAGAAGAAAAAATTTTTTAACAAAAATTTTTAAAGGCTATACCCTTTCCTTTTTTTGTGAAAAATTCATGGTCTCCGATTAAGCTGAAAATTGGTAAGTGGACAGTATATTCTCTAAAACGTTATAAAGTAAAGTCAGTTTCTCACTAAACTAAATCGTTAAAAAGTAGAAGCTTGTTTTTCGTTAATTATAGAACTTAGGAGGCTGCAGTTGACATTCTTTAAACGTATTGTTCTTCTTTTATCTGTACACAACGTTTCGTCTAAATCAGAGCAACTTTTTCCAACTTTTAAACAAGGACAGATATTGAGTAACAGGCACCACTCCGACATTAGGTTTTACATACTGATCCTCTGTACTAAATTTCAACAAAATTGAAGAAGAAAAAGTTTTTTAACAAAAATTTTTGAAGGCTATACCCTTTCCTTTTTTTGTGAAAAATTCATGGTCTCCGATTAAGCTGAAAATTGGTAAGTGGACAGTATATTCTCTAAAACGTTATAAAGTAAAGTCAGTTTCTCACTAAACTAAATCGTTTAAAAGTAGAAGCTTATTTTTCGATAATTATAGAACTTAGGAGACTGCAGTTGACTTTCTTCAATTATATTGTTCTTCTTTTATCTGTACACAACGTTTCGTCTAAATCAGAGCAACTTTTTCCAACTTTTAAACAAGGACAGATATTGAGTAACAGGCACCACTCCGACATTAGGTTTTACATACTGATCCTCTGTACCAAATTTCAACAAAATTGAAGAAGAAAAAATTTTTTAACAAAAATTTTTAAAGGCTATACCCTTTCCTTTTTTTGTGAAAAATTCATGGTCTCCGATTAAGCTGAAAATTGGTAAGTGGACAGTATATTCTCTAAAACGTTATAAAGTAAAGTCAGTTTCTCACTAAACTAAATCGTTAAAAAGTAGAAGCTTGTTTTTCGATAATTATAGGACTTAGGAGACTACCAAATTTTAGAGAAATTGGAAAAAAACTAGTTAATTCCAGATGGCTAGGTACTGCAATAAAACCTCGAATAAAACACATTTTATTTTTTATTTTTTATTTTTATTATATATATTTGTCCAACAGTTTAAAGATGAACGATATATTTACAATATCCTAAATATTTGGGCGTGAATATTTTTATAACATTTTTTTTGTACATCAACATTAATATAAATAATAAATACAATAAGGAATATTATCACAATATTTATTTATTTAATATCGCAACTTTTTTGCGATATTGTAAAGAGTTTTTTTATTGAAATATAAATTTCTATAATAGTTTTTTAAAATTTAATATAATATATATAATTTACAATAAAAAAGAAATAATTTCAAATATAAGTAAGGTGCAAAATAAAGAAAATAAAATAAAACGCATTGTCGTGTGTTACAATAATATTTAGTTTCTATTTTATTTTCTTTGTTTAACAAAGTTATACATTTCACCAAGCATTAACCTTTAAATGTTCATGAATCACTTTAATTTTTAGGATTATACCAAATTAAATTAAAATAAAAACTTGAACGTAATTTAAATGATTTTTTTATGTTTTCATATAAATGTTGGTTCGAGTGGCTACACTTATTTCTGGATAAACCTATAAAATCTGTCAGATTTATCTTTAGATATATATCGCACAATATATTGATTTAATATAAACAATTTTACAGGTAAAGTCTGACATTTTCGATTTTGTTTTTTATCTTTTAAATACAACATTCACAAAACAATAAACTTTAAAACATTTAACTTTGTAATATACATTCTTATTATTAAATTTGATAAGTATCTTAACGTTATATTTTTTTAAATGCTATATTGATATTTTACAGAAAATTTTCTTTACGTACAATTTGTCGCACCATGCGATTCGCTTATGTTTATTGTACAGGGTGTTGAAATGTACTGTTATTTTCGTTTTTTCTTTATGTTTTAATTAAGTATTTAATATATTTTTTAAAGAAATGTATTTTTCGAAATATGGATTATATACAGGATGGCTACTTTTTATATTGAACAGTATTGCTCTGTCAAAACCGTAAGAGTTACAAAGTTGGTTAAATAGGAAAAAAGTTATACTATTGCAAGACTATTTTAGTGAAATTTTAAAACCGAAAATATCAGGACCGGTTTCCAAGATATTTAACGAAAACCAAATGACTCTATTTTTGATTGTATTTGTTCAAGTGAACTATATAAAACCCTGAGTTTTAAAGATTTATTGTAGATTATTTAATTAAAATATCGAAAATTATTAGTATGACTTCAGACTAACAATATCTTTTAACAATAAAAGTACTTGTGCATGGATACAAAATTATACAGGACGAATTATTATTCCTATGATCTTAACATCCTCCCTCATTGGATAATTTTGTGAGTCTCATAGATTCTCGAAGTACATTAAGTCTTGGCTTAAAAAAAGGTTTTGTTAATGCATCTGCGATTAGTTCATATGAATCGACCTTTAGAACATCGACCGATTCTTCCAGTACAAGTTCTCTGATAAAGAAATGTCCACATACTTTCATTCTCTCTTATTATACGGAGAATGGTTGCACTGCGCAGCTTTCTAAGTGCCTTTTATTGCCTTATTACGTGTTGCACACATTTTATTGCTAAAGCATCAGTTAGCTCCCTCGGACCAGTTGAATGTTCCAAAATAACATCCAATCCAGGGATACAAATTCAGGATACGCAGAAGACCGCTGTTTTATTATAGGCGGTTGTCATATATTGTATTATCCGAGTTGCGCAGTGTATAAACTGGAACATTGAGATCAAAAGTGCCGACGCAGAGTGCGCGAACTGATTCTTTAGCTATAAACTGTGGTAAAGGCATCAAAATGGCCGCGCTCTATGTTGGGCGTATCGGACCTCTCTCTTGCATCGTATAGTAATTAAAGTATGTGGAAATGTCTGATTCTGACATGTTTTGTACGACGATGAAGTTCTGGGTTTTGTGCCTATTTGATTGACCCTTCATTGTCAATAAATGTATTGGGAAGTTGGAAGACGTTTTAACTTCACAATTTGTTAATAAAGTTGTTTCAACCATATACCTTCTCTAGAAGCTTCTATTTCAGCTTCCATAGTTAAGATTGCAACGGAACTTTGACGTTGACTCATCCAGGAAACAACACCTCTTGCGTAGATACAGACAATACCCGTAGTGGATATATCCTCCATAATCTGCGTCGCTATTACTGTCTATACAACCTTTCTTGTAATTTGGTTCGTAAGTTATGCCAAAATCAAAAGTACCCTTTAGGTATCTAAAAATTCTCTTAACTAATGTAAAATCTTCTGCCTTAGGATCTTCTAGTTTTCTAGATGCTACACCTACAGCAACAGCAATATCTGGTCGTGTACCAGTCATTAAATAAATTAATGTTCCTACAACTTCTCTGTAAGACAAAGGTTTAATTTGATTATTAGTCTCCTCGTCTAGGTTCTCTTCCTTCCCTTCTTAATAGTTCTTTACAATCGGTGTAGATACTGGCTTGCAGTCTTGCATACCAAACCGTTTCTTTATGTAGGCATTTTGGTTGACGGTGATTGTTCCATCTGCTTTTCTATTTATTTCTAGACCAAGAAAATAAAAAGCAGGTTCTAGGGAAACTTTAAATTCACTTCTTAGATCTTTCAGAAATATATAATGTAATGCCAAAATATGCATATCGCCGTTTTCTTTCTTCATAATAAGACATGAGTCTGCCTTACTTTCTGTAAAGCCTTGAAGAATAATAAAGTAAACAAATCTTTTATTCTCGAGGAGCTTGTTTGAGACCGTAAAGGCTTCTATTCAGGCGACATACTTGATTAGTTTCATCTTGATAACCTTCTGGTTGTCTCATAAATATCTCTTCTTTTAATTTTCCATATAAAAATGCTGTACAATCATCAAATTTTGTTAAAACTATATTTTCGCTAGCAGCTTTACTTGGCAAAGCCCTCATAGTACCCAACTTTGTAACTGGACTATAGGTTTGTTCATAGTCTTCACTTGTTTTCTGTGAATAGCCTTTTATTACTAATCTTGCCTTATACTTGTCAATGAAACCATCTCGATGTGTTTTAATTTTATAGACTCATTTACAAGAAACAGCTTTCTTTCCAGGAGGTAAATGATCAAGAGTCTAAGTGTTGTTTTCTGCAAGAGATTGTATTTCTTTTCTCATTGCGTCTTTCCACTCCTCTTTATCATTTCTTCTCATGGCTTCTTGATAAGTTAAAGGCTCCTTAGACTGGAGAAAATCAATTGCAACAGACATTGCAAAGTCTTCAAATCTGGCTGGCTTTCCGAGATTTTCTCTATTTCTGAAAATTCTACCAGATTCTTCATGGTTTTCATTATCTGTATCTGCTTGTTCTTCACTTATTTCTTTTTCAATGCATGTTTCATTCTCATCTCTGTCTCAATATTTTGTTCTGTATACTCTTCTGAATTCCTATTTACAGACTCTTCCAATCGTGTATCAAACTGGCGTTGAGTTAGTTGATCATTCCTTTGATTTGAATCGGATAGTATGGTAGGCATATTTACAAAAGATAAAATTATTTTGTCGAAAGTGACATCATGAGATCTAATTAATATTTTGTTTTTTTTTACATCAAACACGGTAACCATCATTGTTGTCATATCCTATGAGTATTCCATTTACAGCCTTTTTATTCATTTTCTTTCATCGTTGTTTAGGAATGTAAGCATAGCAGGTGTTCCTATGACTCTTAAATGTTTAAAACATGGTTTCTTACCGAACCTTACTTCAAACGGAGACTTTCCATCGACTCCAGAAACACCTGTTCGATTGAGGATATGGTCTGCTGTATTCACCATTTCTGACCAAAGGCTCTAAGGCAACCCTTCCTTGCCATCTCAACAATAGTTCTATTGTCCCTCTCTGAACAACCATTTTGTTGAGGGCAAAAGAGCATTAATAATCTGTTTCACTTTGTGCTGACAAAGGATTTACTTAACTTTCCTCCATTATCAGTTAAGAGCTCCTTCATTCATAACATGCCCAGTAGTTCTTATTTCAGCTATAACAACCTGTAGATAGTCAGCTACTTTAGACTTCTCCTTCATAAAATAGGTATACAAATCTAAACCTACTAAAATCGTCCTTAAATAAAACAAAATATCTGTAACCTGACTGGGATTTCTCAAAAGGTCCACGCACATCAGCATGTAAAAGTTCTCCTGGAGATGTTGCTCTGTCCCTGTGGCCAAATTTGAGAACATGCGCCTTTCCATTAATACAGTCTTTACAGAGTTTATTATCTAAATTTAACTTTATATCTTGTTCTCTAGAGATCACCCTTCGAACATGTTTCTTGTTTTGGTATAATTGAAGGAGATTCTCATCTGTGACTGCATTTATTTTAGATTCGGTCTTGTTTGTAGGTCTAGATTGCAGAGCTGGCTTCTATAGTCCTCCATATCTACTTCTTTTACCTACTAAGACTATTGTGCCGGCTAATTCCAAGGAATATTCCTCAGCAGTCTTCTTGCTTGTCTTGTGCAAAAAGAACTGAAAAGGATTTTTCTTTATTTTTGTCAGGTAGGTACGATTGCTATTAAATTTCTGGCAAAGGAAAAAAATGTAACTAAACGGCAATTAATTTAAAAATAATTTTTTAATTGTAATTTTGGCAGTAATCTAAGTAAAAAGGCATAATAAAAAATACAGGTCTGTATTAAAACAATAAAATTTATAGTAACCTTGAAATAGCAATAATAAAAAGTATCAAAACTTCCTAAACTACTAATGTGTATTACGTGGTTGAATAAGTACTTTTTTAGAATAAAATAAAAAATACAGGTCCGTATTCTCAAAGATATACTTGATGATGGCCCTACAAAAACGAAACGTTTTATAAAAATTCTGTCTAAAGTATATTAAGCACTACTTGATACCAAATAAGTAATTTGATTACATTTTTTTTCTAATTTTTAAAATAAAGGCAATACAATCAAAAATCGGAAATAGAGTCATTTGGTTTTCCTTAAATATTTTAGAAACCGGTCCTGATATTCTTAGTTTTAAAACATCACTAATTTAGTCTTGCAATAGTACAACTTTTTTCCCATTTAACTAACTTTGTAACTCTTACGGTTTTCAACGTAGCAATACTGTTCAATATAAAATGTAGCCACCCTGTATATAAAATAAGTTATTTGATAATAATTTTTTGAAAATTAAGGAGAATAAAAAATATAAATAAATTCATTAAATATTTCGCTGTGATTTATGAATTTTTTATACCAAAAAAACTATGTTATATTAAAGCTTTATATAGGTAGAAAACAAATCATTTACATTTTAATACCCTGTATATTTACTAATAAAGCTTAAACGTACATATATGACTATAAATAATTTAATATAAAAGTACGGGTACATTGTGTTTCGTAAAAATTACAATAATAAATATACTGATTAAGCGCAATTGAAAAACAATTTGGAGTTTTTTTTTATTAAAAATTGTTTACCAAATTAAAATTAAATTATCTCTAATGTCGATATTTATGATTTTATATACAGGGTGGTCCATATTTGTGGAATATATTAATTATTGGCTTTATTATTACGTTTTGAGGTAAATACTTGAACAGGACGATTTTTATTTCTAAAATGACATTTTCTGTACAAAATTATTTATCTCGTCCTTTAACCCCTTTGGAGTAAAAGTCACCTCTTTAATTTTTTTAAATAGAAAAGGGTAGCGTGTGATACCTCATTTTAAAGGATATTTAATTCCCTATTCAGCAGTATAATATTTTTTGTTTTTTGTACATTTACATTCAAGAAACATCAATTTTTATTTTTAAAGCTTTTAACCAGCCCCCGAACTATTCTATTAATAATATTTCTATCTTATCTTAGACCATGTAAAAAAATGGCAATAAAAGGTTAAACTGAGCTTTTTATGAAAAACTTTTGCTATTCTGCTACAAGGGAATAAGCAAGGAACATTTATTTACAATTGACGATTATAATTTATACTATTTAGTTAATTCAATTTTATGAACAGTCGTTATGGCGTATTTATCTGAAACTCAGAAAATAGATATTTTAATAATGATTATCTGTGACAATAGAAAACGAACGCATAGGGAGGTATGTGAATTATTTAATAATAAATATCCAGGACATAATATTTCACAGTCTACAGTTAGCAAAGTAGCAAAGAAATTTCGTAGTAACCCCTGAAGTTGATGAGGATAAACGATTAGATGTTCTGATAGCCCTTGAAGAAAATCCGCATAAATCTACTAGACAACTTGCTGCCGAACACAACGTCAGTAAAACTACAATTTTGTGTTTTTTACACAAAGAAAAGAACCATCCCTATAAAATTCAGTTGGTACAGGAGTTATCTGAGGACGATCCAGACCGAAGGCTACAATTCTGTGAAATAAACAGATGTCAGGCAGATGTGCAATTTTTACAGAAAATACTTTTTTCGGACAAAGCAACGTTTTACTTAAATGGTACTGTCAACCGACACAATTCTCGTTATTAGAGCAGAGAAAATTCTCATTGGATAATGGAGACTCTCACTCAGTTTCCTAAAAAAGTGAATGTGTGGTGTGGTATTATTGAAAATAAAATCATTGGGCCTTACTTTTTTGCACAGAGAAAACACGGACAAGTAAAATTTTTTTCTGACATTTATTTAATTATACCAACTACTTTTTATCTTACATCAGCATAATTTTCATGCTGGTGTAAAAACAATATTTTTTCTAATCATAACATTCTAGAATAGGTAAACCATTAAACTATTGTAAGCGAACTGTTATCCTAAACAGTAATTTCAATAAAAAAAAATATACCTCAGATAGCTAAAACAAGTGAACAAACTTCCTACACTTTTTTTTGAATATTTTGAAATATTTTTATCTTATTCCAACTAAACAGTTCACTTGTTTTAAGATAATATGTTACAGCCGTTAAATTTTACCAGTCGTCAGACATATGAAAAAGATAGTGACCGATTTGCATTATAAAACCATTGCCATTGTCATTAATAGTCGTGTTACTCTCGTTCTAACGAAAATTATCGAACCGTAATTGAATTAGGCAAACAAGAGATTTCGGCTTCACTCTATCATCACTCTTCCTTCAGTGGGTTCGTTCGTCCAGCCGCGACTAACGGTAATCTGCTGTGTCATCCAGTTTCTTCAAAGACAGTGAAAAGTGAAAGTGGGCAAGCAGGTGTTACAGGTTATAGGTCGGTGCCGGCAAGTGCATAGGAGATGGAGGATTTTAAAATTTTATTACAAAATTGGGGTCTACCAGAGCTAATTAATCGTTTTGAAGGTAAGTTAAACAAAATAAGAAATTAAGTAGAATTTAATATTATCGGTGGTAAATGAACAATAGGATTTCAGAAGACCTTAAAATATTAAAAGCTATCAACTAGGAACTAGGTTCTTGGTTCTTAGGTTATTCGCATGCTTTCTGAGTTTTTAATATGTATACCGGGTGTTCATTATTTATATTTTTCACTATTGTACCTACAAGATTATAACTTTTAACATGCAGTTTTCACCGAAATGTTTCAAGTTATTTCAAGTTTTATTTCACTCAATCAAAACTTTTATCGCTTCCGGCTTACTGAAAAACAAAATGGTGGTTTTTTAAAGACGTTTTTGTTAACAAAAATACTCAATAATAGTTACATTTGCCGTATTAACCACAGTTAATTTTTTTAGACGAAGGAATCACTGACGACAGTTTTAAACTTTTGGATAATGAGGCTATTAATAGCCTAATTTCAAAAACTGGTCCTAAACTTATATTCAAAAATAAGTATTGGGAATACAGAAGTCAAATAGACATAAATCAAAGTGATAGAGGAGATTAAAAAAATGTAATATAATAATATACAGGGTGTTCCATTTAAAAAAACATAACTTTGGTATGCTGTGGCCTAAATAATTTTAAAATGTGCAGCTTGACAGTATCTATGACTTCCATATAAAACGTTTTTTGTATCTTTCAAAATAACAGACTTATGAAACTCTGGAGTATAAGTTGATCACCCTGTATTGTTATATTTATATTTCAATGAATAAACTTATGTTGAATACTTGTAATATGTTGAATACTTGTAATATGTTGAATACCTGTAATATGTTGAATACCTGTAAAAGTGCAAATGTTATATTTCAGTGAATAAATTTTTGTATTGAATACCTTTTGTATATTTTAATGCCCTGTCCATCCTTTATAAATCGCAAGCCCATGCTATTAAATTTGGGTGTCATAGCCTACTCCTGGACGATGTCAAATTTTGTTAGTCCTAAGGTAGGAGGTGAGTTTGGGACCTATGCCGTCAATTGGGGGTGGAGCAGTTGGAAACTGTGGAGAGGTAGGGGGTTGATGTCGCGATGGGGTGTATTTGGGGAAACGATCCAGTACGGCTTTCGAGAGTACTTGTCATCATGAACGTTGAAAACCAAATGCCGTACAAAATTAATTCGACCGGAAATCAGTAAAAATTTATAAAAAAAAAAATATATTTTTTCCTGAATTTCGGTCGAATTATTATTGGACAGCATTTGGTTTTCAACATTCATGATGACAAGTACTCTCGAAAGCCGTACTGGCTCGTTTCCCCAAATACACCCCATCGCGACATCAACCCCCTACCCCTCCACAGTTTCCAACTGCTCCACCCCCAAATTGACGGCATAGGGCCCAAACTCATCTCCTACCTTAGGACTATCAAAATTTTGACATCGTTCAGGAGTAGGCTATGACCCCCAAGAGCAGCTAAAATAATCACCTGATTCAGGTTAAATCAAAAAGCTAAAGTAGAAAAAGGTTTTTTTTTGTGGTAGCTAATGTGTTACCTAGAACAAGAATATTTTTTAGCTACAGTAAATTAATTTTTTTGCTCTTAAGTTGCGGTTTTTCTTAAAACAACTGAATTGTTGACTTAGTCTCGTCAAAACTTTCGCTTAGTTTAAGCGAAAATCAATAAAAATTAAGCTGTTCCAAGTTAATTTCGTTGCTACCATTAGTTGCTATATTTCCTGCTATAACTTAAATGGTAACCTGTTTTAGCAAAAACATTTACTTACTTTAAGTGATCTATAAATTCACTTACAGCAAGTTACTCATTTCAGGAATTTTTTTTTCTTGATTTAGGTATACTGTTTACTTGTCTCGTATTTAAGACAGATTTTTACTTGGAGTAAGCGAATTTTCACTTACAGTTAGTGAATTTTTTTCTTCGTGTGATGACTCTCTGACAGGTGAAGGATATTTATATTTTTTAACAAATTTTTTGGTACCTCAATTAAAAGTTCTGTATCCTGATAATAACAATCCAGATGAAACAGATAAAAATGTTTGGTTCCAACAAGATGGTGCTCCACCACATTTTGCACGTGGAGCGAGATACCACTTGGATGAAGTATTTCCTAACAGATGGATTGGCAGGCGTGGAGCCATTGAATGGCCACCTCGATTTCCCGATTTAACGCCGCTTGATTATTATCTCTGAAGCCACCTAAACTCTCAAGTGTATTTAAAATCGACCGGAGACTATTGACGAATTAAAAGAAAGAATCACCGAAGAAATTGAAAAAATTGGCCCGGACGTCATACAAGATGTTCTTCAAGAATTTAATAACCGCATTGGTTATTGTCAAGAAGTTAACGGCAGTCATTTTAAACATTTAATACCATAAAATTGTAGTATTATTAATAGAATAGTTAAAAATAAAAATTGATGTTTCTTGAATATAAATGTACAAAAAACAAAAATTTTATACTGCTAAATAGGGAATTAAAAATGCTTTAAAATGAGGTATCACACGCTACCTCTTTCTATTTAAAAAAAAACAAAGGGGCGACTTTTACTACGAAGGGATTGAAGGGGGAGATAAATATTTTTGTTCAGAAAATGTCATTTTAGAAATAAAAATCGACCTGTTCAAGGATTTTTTTAAAACGTAATAATAAAGCCAATAATAAATATATTCCACAAATAAGGACCACCAATTAATAATTGAAAAATTATAATAAACTAATGTAATAATAATAATTAATCTTTTGTTCTCAATCAGCATAGCGAGATCAATTAATTATTATTTACTAGAAAAGGTCCCACAACTACTTTTTAAATTTACCTAACTATATAATACAAATTTTCTGAAATATTATTCCTAATCCTAATACTGGGTCTTATAGTTTTTATTTAAATAACGAAAATAAATATTCTGATTCACAAAACATTTTTAAATAGTTACCTAAATGTAAATCTTTTAATATAGAAACATCTACGAAAATTTGGAGAAAAAGTAAGGTTATGTTTATTCCAATTATTAAAAAATTAAACCATGCTTATATTTTTCTGGAAAACATTTAAGAAATCAAATGAAAAAAATGTTTATCTATATTAAAATAACAAAAAGCAGTTCCTACAGTTTATTGGACATTAATTAAACTGACGTTTGAATGTTTAAGATTTTATATGAAAGTAAATTTAAAAATGCTGTGTGAATCAGTATATTAGAATTTAATTACATGATTTAAATATTTTCATTTTTTTTAACAAAAATAAAGTTATATACAAAGTGTTAGCGAAAGAAAAATTATCGCAAACGGTTTAATAAGAAAAATATAATAATTTATCAAAATTTCAATATATTTTTAATTATTATATAAATAAGCAAATATTCTAGTAATAACAGTATTATTTAATGTCACATTTTAAAACCATATTTTTATATAAATATACCATTCAACTTTTAATAAATAATCAACAAGTGTATTTTGAAATTACTTCTAACACCAAACAGTAAAAAAATCAATTTACGAGTAATTGGAGAAAATTATTTAGGAAACCTAATTAATCCTATCAATTTAAAGCGTAACAATTAATTAAAATAATATATATACAGGGTGTTTCAGAATAAAGTATCACAAACTAAGGGATTTGTATTAAAAAATCTTGGAAATTAAATTCTCTACAGATATCAATGACAAATTCGGTGAGGTATAAAATATAGGGTGTTTAAAAAGTTTGGATGAAAATTATTTTCATTACCCTTAATTCTACGCCAATTGGTTATCGTAATTTGTCGAAATACAGTGTGTTAACTAATAATGAATATTAACATATTTGTGAATTAAAATCTATACCAAAAGAGAAGATATTTAGAAAATTATGTATTTATGAAATTTTATTCACCCCAAATAATGAAAACTGGGACCCTTACAGGAAAATTATATTAGTCAAGATCTACAAGTTTCCCTGTTTACGGTATTTTATTCTGAAACACCCTGTATATATATAAAAGTGTTTCTCAATTATATGCGAATAATAACCAGTGTGAATATACATGAAAAATTAAGCAGAACTATAATCTGAAAATATTCAGTTACGAAAATAGGGGATGCTAAAGTTTTAGGAAAAAAAAAGAGGAAATTAATTATTATTTTTGAAACTGCTTGAGATATTTCAGTGACAATTAATAAAAGTGCATAGTTTTGATTACAATAATTTTAAGCTTTTACAGTGGCGTGGATACGGGCACTGCTAAAGAAACTATTTTGTAAACGCTCCTACTCATTTTTGACTTTTTAGAAATATGCTGTCGACCCGACATCGAGGGTTGACAAAAAGTTATTTCTTATGAATTTCAGGGCATTCAAACTTTGATTTTCAAGCCAATTAAATCGTTTGTGAACTGAGTGTTAAAATATTTGTTTTCGAATCAATTTATTCGTAGATTCTTCTACAGGACTGACTTCAATATTATTAAAAAAAAAAATGATGCGCCAATGGTTTTTATTTAAAAAAAAATAAAAACCATTGTATTATCTGAGAACATTAATTTAGTTAATGAAGAATACCGTTTTGCAATAAATCTAGTTGCTCTTTTTTAACTGCCATTACGTAGGTACTACATATTAAAAAAATATATCAAACGGTTTCAAAAGATTAATTAATCAAATTTTTGTTTTTCCTTAACCTCGAATTGTCATTACGGAGAATTTTTATGCCTTAGTATGTAAAGCAAATTTTTATTCATTTTTCATATCGATTCACACGCTCAAATATTCGCAGATCATTAAGGAACACCCTGTATATTATAAAATAGTAACCGTCATAATGTTCATTAACAGGAAGCTACTGTAAAAAGTTATGTTTAGGAAAATATATTTCTAAATGAGCTAAAGACTTTTTTAAGTGTTATGTAATCTTAAAAAAAAAGTTAAGTACCTTGTTTTTTTTTTAAATTACTTTAACACCAAAGCAGGAAATATTTTTAAAAAAGTACAGGTTTCCATAAAGTAATTTCGAATCTATCGAGATTGTATTGAAATAATATACGCTATACAGGGTAAGTAAAAATAAGAAGTTACTATAAAAGACTAACAAGTTTGTTTTTTAATTTTTTTTTTAAATAATTGATAAATACCCATAGATTAAACATTATTTCAGAAATGTTTCAAAATTATTTCAAACATATAACATTTCTAGCACAAGTTTCTGAAATATTCCATTGAAAATGTTTCCTAAATATTTCATAAACGTTACATAAAAGGTTAGAAAATGGGTTATGTTGTAATAGGCTAAGACTTAAAATTTCTTATTTGTAAGAAGAGAAAGAAGATAGGTTAGGTTAGTGTAGCCATTTTTATTCCATGCTATATCCAGAGAAAACCTTATATTTGCGGTTTTTGTTCTTTGTTTTTTTTGTTGTTTATGCGTTGTGCTTAATGACGAAAAACTACTAGATTAATCCATTAATTCATAATTAAGCCCTTTTTTGTTGCACTCATTCTAATTGTGTTTATTATTATACAGACAAAGCTGATGCATCGGCTACCGCATTAGAAAGAAGGAGACAGCTGCTATTTTGAGTGGGGATGATTTGTGCTAGTGTATTTCTCTGGGAAACGAGCATGCGTTTAATGAATGAACGTCTATTACGCTTACTTTACACTGCTGTTACACTTCAAACTTAATTGCTTACTTGCCTGATAAACAGTATACAACTCCCAGCTAGCACATAACGTTGCCAAGCCTTTCGGCGATGTTGTTTTAAGGAAAATTAATAAGAAGACTAACGTAATAACACAGAGAGAGGACTCCGCCTCTACAACTGATAACATTTCTTCATCCGAATTAGACAACACCAATAGAACCTCAATTAAACTATCTATTGAAAATACTCCCCCGAAACAACAAATCGATGGCGGTGTTGAAACCAAACGGTTCTCAAACGTTATAAAAATTAAAGATTTTTCGCGTTTGCCATCCTGCAGTTCGGTGCCTACTTAAAACAGGGGACGTAAAGCTGGTTTTGTAGCGGTAATAACGAGTACGCCCTATAAAGATGAATAGGAAGCTAGTATTAAAGAACGACAACGAAAAGAATCCCTTAAAAGTAAGGAAAGGCGCCGAAACTAGAATTCTCTAAACAGAAGACGATTGGTAAAACTAAATAGAAGACAATTGGTAAAACTAAAAAGATAAAGTAGACTCCTTGTAAGATCTTCCTTATGATGATGACTCAGATATGGATGCAGATGAAAACGGTGATACAGCATATATTTTCTTCACTGGAAATTTTTCAGCCGATCAACATGGAGAAGCCTGGGTACAGTGTTCAATGTGCTTTGGATGGGCACACGAAGACTATGCTGGTAGTGAAAAAGAAAAATCTTATGTGTGTGATTTTTGTTTTGAAAAATAGGTTTTCCATTTTGGATAGGGTATTTTATTTTAGATAGGATATCCAATTTTGGGAACCCTTTTTTTTATTTGAAAAATGCTTTATTTTTACTTTTATCCACTTATTATGTTCTTTAGGGTTAAAATAAATATTTTTGTAAATGTATCCTCTTTTTGAAGTAAAAAATTAGGGGATCTTCCTCTACATACTTTATATAAATATACTTTTGTACAATCGTTCACCGTTTAGTGAACCTTTGCAATATTGATACATTATTATACTATTTAGTTAATTTTATCTAATCGTTTAGTGCTTTATAGGTAGCTTCTACTATCGCATTTATGTAATTGCGTTTGTGATATACCTACCTCTACTTCTGTGATATTGGTATTTGATTTCAAGAACATTTTAATAATAAATTTATATAAATATTTCGTTTTATTTGAAATTTTCATGTCTCGATTAAGATTTTACTGTAACCTCAATTTCAGCCTCTCTGTATTATATAACACAAAGAACAATATAGTGTGTCTACGCATTGACTTAATTATACTTGTAAAAATATTTATTTTAAATTAAAATTAATTTCTCAATGTGAATTGAATGTGTTTAATAAGCAAAAGAAATTATGAAGAATTACTTTTTTAATTTAAAATAAATATTTTCAAAAGTGGATAGACTGTATAATACTGTAGAACATGTTTATATTATAACATCTATAGAACGTTTCAGAGCAACTTTCGGGGTAAGTATCGTAAAAGTGCTAGTGTGACGTTTTCCAAACTTCACTTAACCTCTGTGAGATGTGCTATAAAAGTCTTGCCATTGCGGACATACGGCGGTTGCAGTGATATTAGGGTTACATTAAAATTAGAGTGCATGCGAGCTTAAAGAGCCTAAAATTGCAGCTTATTAACGTAGATGGGATGTTTTTGTGCTAGCTGGACTATAATAAAGAAAAATGTATTAAACTGATAATAATCGGCATTTAGAATGCAAATATGCTTCCCTAATTTAATCTTGAAAGTCTTTTCTGTGCTTTAAAGCTTTATGTTTAGTTAATACCGAATTATAACCATAAACAATCCTCTCCCATACTCGGGCGATTTCAGGTGTTGTTTTTAAAAGTCTTAATTTTTTTAAATTCATATTAGTAGAGGAAGTTTTTATAATGTTAATAGTGTTTTTCATATGATTTTTAACAAATTAAATAATTATAAATAAAATAAAATTATTAAGTTTTATATTTTTGTGAAATTGGTAAGATGGCTAACTAAAAAAAAAAAAAAAGAAAAAATTGTGTAATTTAGCTAGAAATTATAGATAGAAACATATTATCAGAGTATTGGATACAAATGTTACACCTAATTATAGCAGATGCTGTTATGTGCTATGGGTTTCTTCAAAGACATTTTAAACAGTGAAAGACAACATAGCTTTAGGTGATTTATTCTTAACTAGCAAACAACGAGACTGAACAAAAGACGCTAACTTACGCACCATAAAACCACAGCTTATACAATACAGCTCCACAACTCCGTGTCGGCGTCTTTGATCTGGCGGTCGAGAACCAAGCAAGACGGAATGGTGCTATCTCTGTTAGATTCAAGGGAAAAGTCGGGCCCGGATTAAACAATTTTTTTATTATTGAAAAAATTGAAAACCTTGGCGTAATAAGGTTGGTCACATGCCATATTAAGTAAGTTTTGGGAAATTACATTTTTAATTTGTTTTAAATCTTTCAAATATAATTAAAAAAATTATTTAAATATAAATATTACGAAAAATAGCACATCTTTCGGATTAGAGGTAAAATAATTTATATATGGCTAGTAAAATCCTCGTTAACAAATGTTTTGAGCTAAAACAGTCACTTCACGACAAATTGTGGCTTGGATCCATTTTACACCAAGGGCTTCAATTGTTAAAGAATTGTGTCACGCTCGTGGATGCAAATCAAGTGGTACCCCCGTGTCTCTGGCAAGTGTTACTCTTCGCGCAAAGGGTTTATACCTAGATAAACGAATGCTTCGACTGAGGTCTGGAAACTCTATGGTATTTTGGAATTATAAAGAATGTGTGCTTTTGTTTTAACAATATTGGTTATATTTAGATGTATTCTTATTATTTGAAATACAGATTTGTAGAAGTTATACTTTGACAGTTTTTATTAATATAATATATTCAATTTTTATCTGACCATACCGAAGTAGGAAATTTTAAAACTTTATAGTAATGTGAAATTTGAATTACAATATTACAAGATATAACATAATTAGTACTTATTTTAGGTAGGTACTAAATTTGTACTTGGAGAAAGTAATATCGATTTTTACAAGAAAACTTGAAAAGTAAATTAATTTAATTCCTATTTCTGATGTAAAACTTAAACCAAGAAAACAAATAAATTGTAGTTTGTTCAACAAGGGTGGATATGATAGCCATATCACACAAAGACGAAGTTTGAGCACGACGTCGTAGGCGGAGAACTCAATCGTCTGATTGTGATATGAACAATCTACTCGATATGGTCAGTATATTTTTTCTACGACCCACTAACGAAAATCTACAAATTTAAAAAATTATTTTAGGTTATTTAGACAAAATAACTAATTTTAAAATAATTTACGAAGTTGACTAATTTATAAAATAAAATAAACATGAAAAATTAATTAGTCCTCGGCCTAGATTCGATCCCGGACTTTTCGCGTGGAAGGCAGATGCTCTGTCTTCATCTTCACCGAAACTTTCAGGACTTTAGTTTTAATACTAGTAATTAAATTAGTATCATGTAGTTTAATTAAAATTTATTTTTTTTAAATGTGGACACAATAGAAACAAAAATGCTATTATTTATCGAGTCTGCACAAAAATTTTAATGTATATTTAATATCAATAACTAAAATATATATTGACAATTAGTTTAACAGAATTGTCACTTATTTAAAAAATTTTAAATAATAGGAGTTGGGTGACCAAAATATGAACTGTGATTTGTAGATTTAATTTTGTTAAAGTGTTCTTACTACCTAAAATGGATATGAAATATATTCGTAGTTGAACACAATAACATACTTTTTCGTTTTGTAGTATGTGCGTAGATTGGCTAATATCCATGCACAGATTACAAAACGAAAAAGTATGCTATTGCCTTCAATTGAACGAATATATTTCATATCCATTCTAGGTAGTGAGAACACTGCAAAAAAAATAAATTCGCCAATCACCGTTCATATTTTGATCAACCGACTGCTATTATTTTTAAAATTTTAAATAAATGACAATTCTGTCAAACTAATTGTCAGTATATTTTTTAGTTATTGAGATTAAACATACAATAAAATAAGTTATTCTTTTGGAAAACGTTAGCATGGATGACTAAAGGGTATTGGGTTAATTAATTCTAAAAGTGTGGTACAAATGTTATTTTTTGTAGCCAATTCTTCAAAATTATTTTGAAATATCTTTTCAATATTGAATATTAGTTCTACAAATTCATCATTTGACAGTTGCAGATTTCCAAATGTATCTGAATTGGCGTTATCAATGCCTTTAAAAAGCAATAAAAAGAAAAATCATCTATTTCAACGTGATCTTTGTTATATTTAAGACAGGTATCGCAGGAGTGGATCCGCAAGGCTTTTATTAAAAGGTAACCACACACATACCTGATAAAAATTTTCTGTAGCAATTCGTCTTTACAATAATTTAGGGTGTTAATAATTTCATCATAAAATAAAATACAAGGTGTTCCAATTAAAAAACATACATTTTAATTTGCCAGGCAAAAACGTGACACCCTGTATATCCAAAGATATTTTTAAAATATGTAGGTATTTTTCAAATCCATATAACTTTTATTTAAAACTTTCTTGCGTGTCTACAACAAAATAATGAACAATAACGCACTAATGGGACACCCTGTATAAATTATATTTTTAACAATGAAAATTTCTTATAATGTGGTACTTATCGGTTTGGGTCCTTGGGAAAACTAAAGAATGTTTTCTTGCAGGTATAACCCTTATTAAAACAGCTTTTGACTGCACAAACAGAATGATGTCTTTTTTTTCATTCATTCTACTCACAGCTAAAGAGTCACCAAAATAATAACAGTACCTTTAACTCAAACAAAATCTACGAAATTATAGGCTCCACGAAATTATACAATCAACGAAATTATACGCACGACTCAACACCTTACCTAAGTACACTTCTGAACGCCAAAACCGTCTTTTCCCTTCGAAGGCGGAGCTTAAGCGATGCGCGATGAAATCGACGCAAACCGTTGCCGCCAAGAGAGTGTTTTAGCTGTATTGTATAAGCTGTGATAAAACGTTGATCTCTCATTTTACATAACCTACAAAAATGTCTTGTGTCTTAATTAATTGCAATCCGTAGTAGAATGGACTGCTGACGGTTAGCAACATGGAATACACGACGTAGACGATGTAATGGTAGTTGCCTAATATAATGAAATATGAAAAAAGGCAAATTCAGTTTTTGTGTTGAGTAATATAAACTTTCAGATTAAAAATTATTAATAAAAAAATTTACTTTATTTGTAAGAGTCGTTTAAAATAACGTATTATTTAAACCAACCCCAAATATTATTTTAATTTAATCTCGATAGATTTAAATTAATTTTCTGAGAACCTACACCTTCAAAAATATTTCCTGCAAATATGATTAAAAAAAAACAACATTGGAAGAAAAACGTTATTTAAAAAAAAAAGAAAAAATGGACTTAGTTTTTTGAAACATGTATACCTATAGTAAAAAATGGAATAGACAAATAAGATTTGATATATTTATCACACCATGACAGGATACTATTATTAATAAAAATCGCAATAAAAACATAAAAAATGTATATAGTTACGTATATGTATAGAACTATTTACAATTCAGCTGTAGATATTTTTGAACAATATATATCAATACAGCAATGCTTATATTCTGAACTACTAATGGAAAGACTTTGTAGCGTTGGAACAATTTACCATTGTTCTAGTTTATAACAACAATTAAATATGTACGTATTAGTCTATAATAATAAAAAAGGTCCGTTTACATTAGCGGTAAAAAGGTCTGGATCGCGATTGGATTATGTTCAGTGAATCAAATTTTAGTACCTACCTATACATTTGAATGTTGATTAATTAAAATCGTTATTTTTTCTTTTTAAAAACAAAGATGAAATATGCCATCATAAATGTTAAAAATAATATTATGTCATAAAGAATTTTAAAATTTCAGTTTTTGCTAGTAATAAAAATATTTAATTTATTGTTGCATGACATACTATACAAACTTAAGTATCATATTACTGAGCTATTTTCAAACAAACAATATCCCTTGAACAAACATCAAGTTCTCTACGATTGCCGAACTACAAGCGTTCAAAGATCAGAAAATAATTGACGTAGTATACCATATTTTTTAAATTTTTGGTTGTGTCTTTATAAACGTCAGTTGACCAGTTAGTCCTACAATTATCAACTAGGTTTTGTTTGTGATACATTTAAGTTTGCAACATAACATGCCTGTGCTGGTTTCGAATAAAGAATAAGCCGACATAGTGTACATTTATGGATTTTGTAATGGAAATTCGCGAGTTATTTGTAGTTGTACCGACAAGTTCCAAATCACCAAATATTCAATGCTATGTTTTAACAAATTTGAACACATGGCATACTAAAAGGTCAACCATTCTAACTTGGCCTCTGAGATTTGGATGCGCAGTAGTCTTAAGCTCCGCCGCTCTCGGGAGCAGCGTTGCCAGGTCCAAGAATTTTCCCCTTTTCTAGGGATTTTTCATGTTGACAAAGGGAGAAGGGAGTGTTTGAAATATTCCTACTAATCTAGAGATTTCGGAAAATCTGACGCAGTCTTGAAAATAAAAGGTATTACTTTTTAATTTTAGTTTTTTTTTTTTCAATCTTAATTCCCAAACGTCCAAACCAAATAATTTCTAAAGCAACTGAATATTTATGCCTTCTAACATGAAGAGCCACCTATGGGATAATAGCGGTAATAACCTACTCAAGCTTTAACAAGAAATCTTTAAACTATTTATTTTATCTTTATTCGATACATATTTTTGACAACGTGGAATGCCGCGTAATTGTGCAAAGATATTAGAGTAGGTGAATCCCCGAATGACATAGACTTGCTTATTAAAGAAAGATGTGAAGTTCAAGGTAAGAACATAGCTGAAAAGAGAGAAGCTTGAACAAAAACTTTAGAAACGTGGCAGAGAAAATGTGAAAAAGGAAGATGGACGTACACACTCATACCTAATATTGAAAAATGAAATAAACGAAAACTAGGAAACGTCACATTTCATATTACTCAATGTCTAACTGGTCACGACTGGTTTATGGATTACCTGAATAGATTAGGTGTGACTAAGCAACAAGATTGCATGTACTGTCCGAATGTGGATACAGTACAGCATACCCTGTTTCAATGCGGAGAATGGAGAGAGATCAGGCTAGAGCTAGAAGAACGGATTGGAATTAGGCTCTCTAGAGAAAACATTGTAGACGTCATGACCAGTAACATAGAGCAATGGCAACAGATAGGTAACATGATGAAAAAGATACTGGGACAAAAGGAGAGAGATTTTAGAAGAAGAAATATATGAGCATACCCTAACAACTTGTTAAGAAGCACCTGCGACCATCCCTACATCACGTCTCTTCGAAGTTATGCCTACTGGTGATTCCGAGGAGACTTTCCTGTGAAAAAGAGTGGAGGTTTTTTAGTCGGTAGAAATCCGGCACTATTAGACGTCTCAGACGTCTAATGTCTTTTGAAGATTTTGTTACCACTCTTATTAAAAAGAAAACTCCATAACAGGGGGTAACAACTCAAATGGAAAAACTTTAGTAAGATAATTTAGTACCACTCCAAGTCAGTTGTCAGCTCGTACAAAACTTCAGGAAATGACCAATAGCTGTTGCAGATGTTGAAGGTGCCTTGTATTTTGATTCAGCTAGATCTATATTCACTACTTTACGATTTTAAAGATGAAAAGATAGGTTTCAGCAACGAAAAATAAAGCAATAACAGATATTGGGCGTGAGTAGTGATGCAATTTATACGTCATAATAAATAAGCGGTCATTTTAACAATAACCAAAAATTAGAAATAAGCATCTAAGAAAAATGCAATTTTTTAAACTATAAGTAATATTTAGAAACTTGTTTTCGATTCAGCGTTAATATAACGGGTGATTCATTTAGAGGTACTTTTTTCGGTAGCGAGTTTAAGACAGATCACGCATGAGTCGAGTGAAATATTGTGGTATTTTGGTTCAGTACTGTCTGACATTTTATCATGGAAAGACTAAGCCCAGCACAATGTTTACAAATAATTCAGCTGTACCACGAGAATCAGCGTTCTGCCAGGAGTGTATTTCGTGCTCTTAGAGCAACATCTGGTCTACACAATCGGCCCACCGAACGCACAATTCGCTACACCGTCGAGAGAATTGAAACTAAATTTTCATTATTTGATAATATGCGATCAAATAGACCGCATACAGCACGAAGTGCAGAAAATATTGCGGCGGTAGTCGACAGTGCACGTGATGACCATAATGAATCAATTCTGCGCCGATTTCAACAGCTTGGCTTGTCGTATGCGTATTTTACGTAAGCATCTTAGTTTCAAAGCATACAAAATTCAACTCGTTCAAGAATTGAAGCCGGTTGACCTTCCAAATCGTCATCGTTTCAGTCTTTGGGCTCTTGAACAGCTTGAAGAAGATCCAATGTTTTCGAACAAAATTTTGTTCAGCGTGTAACGGTTGGAACCGTTATTCGTTACTTCAACACAATCACCTCTACTCAAATGTAATTTTGTCGTTTATGCCTTGTGTCAAAAGTTCGTATTTCATTTGATTTGAATATATCAACTAGACCACATTCATTTTAATATCTTGGTCATCCGATGTACTAATTGATTTTTATCTATCGTATAATCCATCTGATTTTATAAGGTAAGTTTTAATACTAATATGTTGTTGAAAATATATATTTTGTACAAACATTTCTTAATTAAATTGTCAAGTATTGAACATAACTTCAATATCAGCTATGTCAAGAATGGATACCACTTGTTTTATATTAATTTGTATATTTTTTTTTTGAAATAAGATATGCTTTACTATGTTTAAATATGTTAAATAAGATTTTCCTTTTTATATTATTTTAGTCTCTGTGAAATTATTCATTTAATAGTTTTAAGTTGTTCATTTAATAGCATTTTATCTAAATACTGTTCAAATTTTCTATTTCCTGTCATAACATTTCCCTTCCTTTTTAGTATGGCTATATGTAGACTGTTTATGTGGATTTATATCTAGACATTTTGAATTCCTATCAAGAAGTTTTATGGTTTTTATACCTAAAAGTTTGTTTTGGTTTTGGTACAAACTGAAGACCGTGAGTTGATTCGTCTCTAGAAGATCTAGACAGTTTCTAGTTTAAGTTGGAATACCAAAACGATATCATTTAAGTTGCAGAATAACGAAGAAGAATACCGAATCCCTTTGAAGAAGTTGCCTGAAGATATACCATGCAATAACATTCCTTATATTACCTTCTTTTAACTAAAGATAAGTGCTTTAAAATAAATCATCTTAAATTTGAATTTAGTAAAACTATGTGAATTAGAATTTGCTACTACCTTATATAAAACTTGGTTTAAATATAATTTGTTAGTGGTTAGTGATTTTCTATATTTTTATCACTAATCTACAGTCAAGTATAGTAAGTTTTAAATATAGTGGTGCCCAACTTCTTTTTCAAAGTTATTCGAGTTATTTAATAACCTAACCCACGCCCAATCAATTGAGCTTAAACACATAGATAAAATATCAAGTATCACGTTACAAGCGATGAGGCCCATTTTTGGCTGAATGGCTATGTTAGTAAACAAAATTGCCGTATTTGGGATGAAAAACAACTCGAAGAAGTTCAAGAGCTGCCATTACATCCAGACAGAACAACGGTTTGGTGTGGTTTATTGGCTGGTGAAATCATCGGTCTATATTTTTTTAAAAATGAGGCCGGCAGGAACGTAACTATGAATGGCGCCCCTTTTCGCGTCATGATAATGGACTATTTGCTGCCTGAAATTGAAGCCCGTAATCTCGATGACATTTGGTTTCAATAAGACAGCGCCACTTGCCACACAGCCCGTGCAACCATGGCTTTATTGCGAGAACAATTCGATGAACAGTTAATTTCACGATTTGGAACAGTGAATTTTCCTCCTTGATCATGTGACTGTGACATCACACCTCTACACTTTTTCCTTTGGGGCTACGTGAAGTCAAAAGTCTATATGGATAAGCTGAATACGATTGTGGAATTGGAAGCCAACATTACTCGAGTCATTTGCCAAATTTCACTCGAAATGCTCGAACGTGTCATCGAAAATTGGAACTTTAGAATGGACCATCTCAAACGAAGTCAAGGACAACATTTGAAAGAAACAATATTGAAAAAATAAATGTCAGAAATAGTTTTTTTTGTATATTAATAAAGATTGCACCATAAATGGAAGTTTGTTATTTTTTTGTTGTTAAAAAAAGTACCTCTTAATGAATCGCCCATTATTAGTCTTTTAATTTATTTTTGTTTTTAGTTTTTAATGATCATTTTTATTGTAAAGAAACTGTTGGCCCTCCAAAATACCACGTAGTTCACTGATATTTGTGAACCTCAGCCATCAACATCTAAAATGTCATTAACATCAAACAAGAAATTTGGGCTCATAAATATACAAAGGACGAATAAAAAAATGAAAAACTACAAGTGGTGCAGAAAAAAAAACAATAAAAAAAATTATCTAATGCAGAAACGATTTCCAACCTAACTAGTGAATGCGATAAGCATTATGGCAAATTTTGTCTACATAATTCACCTTAATGGTAAGATATCAACAGTACGATGTTTTAGCCGAGAATACCTATCGATTCTCGGGTTTAAGCTTTAATTTTTTAAAACTTATTTGTCACTCCACGTCGCAAAACTCTTTTAAATGTCTTGAGCACTATACATGCTGATTTTATTTAATTATTTTAGTATAAATGCATATTTGTCTGAGTATTTCCTTGTTAAAATAAACAAATTATATGATGTGGTATTAATTTATTGAAATAAAAAAAATTAAATAAAATTGAATTTTATGTATAGTTTAAATTGAGCAACCTTAGAAATTTAGAATTCCTTTACTTTCAGTCAGATTTTTTTGAAATTTTCAGAAAATACCAACAATAACAAAACTTAGGGCAGAGAAACCTTGAATTTTTTGTAAATCTACAAAAAGTATTTTGTAAATTTTTAAAACACATAATTACGCGCCATTCTGTATTAAATCTACGAAAATTTTCTGTTTTTTATTTTATATATCTAGTAATTTTAGTGGAATTTTTAGTACACGCTATAACGTTATCCAATTAAAGTATTAAAATCGGCAGCGGTTTACTGTTCTTGTATTATCGTACCTAGTATTTTTATTAAACTACCTATTGCAATCGTTCCATATAATTTGGTTTAATAAACAGTATAATTTTGTGTTTATTGTTTAAACCTAGCTGTAATATCTTTGTTAATTCAAGTTTAATGTTCTTTATGTTCTAAAATTTGTATTTACTATTGAAATATTTGGTTATTATTTAATTTAAATTTCATTTTAAAAGTATAGTTCTTTATATAAAAAATGTTTTTATGATAGTACCAGTCATATAAAAACAAGGCAGCATTACCTAACAGCAATAGTGGCAATTCATAGTGGCAACATAAGTCCAGAATAATAATTGTGTTAAAATATATAGGTATTTCAGAGGTAGTTCAATCACTTCAATTTAACGCTAATGTGTACGGACCTTTAGATTACGCTTATATAAGGATTCTGAAGGTATATAAATAAAACAGTTCGCTTATATATACAGTGTGTCTCAAAATGTTTGCATCATATGGAAAAATGTATTATTGATTTTCGTGAAAAAATATGATATTGTAACAAAATAATCGGCTATAAGCGAGAGCTGGCAACGCCGCCATCAATGTAATGCCAAAAGACATTGCATAATATTAGACAGTATTGTTTTAAGCTATTAAGAGTTCGTTAACTTCCGGTCGAGATTTGTGTTTTAATTATTGTTTATACCCGTTATTAATTTGTTTATTCTTAATAACCTTTGTTAATCGTTTTAGTTTTGTGTTTCGTTAAGTGATTAAAATTATTAATGTTAAAGGAACTTTGTTTAAACCCGCACCCACAACTTATTTGATATTAAGTGTTATAGTATTAATTTAATACTCGTACATTAAAAAAATAATATGTACAAGAGAAGTAAATTAAAAATTAGTGCAAGAATAAAGTACTTAACCTTATATTAAAAAATATATTTTTTTTTCATTTATTCCCACTATAAAATAACCACCAAATAGTTATTTATGCAACAAGTGCAAAAAGTAAGTGTTTATTGAAAACACTTCGAGTGAAATAAACACTCTTTGCAAGAGTTGCATACAATATTTTTTCTACGTTCATGCAAAAACCAAAAAATGTTTTATTTAGGCGACACTAAGTGCAGAAGAATAAAGAACGTAATTTAATAGCAAAATATTTAATAACTAATAATTAGCATCGATTAACATTGAAAAAGTACTAGGAACAACTGTGTTATGAACAATAATTAAGCTTAAACGTTGTTTTTGCCACTAACATTAAAAATTTTCAATAATATTATTTTTTGAACGTAATAAAATCTCACAGAAAATAAAAATGGACTAAAATGATCATAAAACGCTGTAGTAACATGACAGATAAGTACAATAAAATTCTTTATTGCACCAGTGTGAAATAAAAAACCAGTTTTTTCACTAAATATAGTTCAATAAAGTTTTGTATTTTGCATGAACGTAGAAAAACAATATATATTTTTTTAAATTTTACCTTCTAGCAAAAATCAAAGTGAACTGTGATGTATAATATTTTATTTACAGATTGTGAAGCAATTATTATTAAATATAATTTTTCGTCAAAAATATGTAATAAAAATAATTTCCAAGTGCTGCAAATTATTTGAGGCACATATACAGTTAAATTCGGAAATAATAGGCAGTATTTGCCAACACACGTTACAGTCAGTTGAATAAAATGGTAAAGAAACAAATACGTGGATATATCACGTGTCATTTGTGTTAACATTAATGACATAAAATGACTAAATCTATTAATCCACGAATTATTATAAAAAAACAATTACCACGTGGTTGCTGTAATAGAATTAAAAAGAGTAACAAATAATAATACGCATATCGAGGGTTGAGAGAAGAAAACAAATTTTAGTAAGGATTACATTAAAAAAAAAATGGAAGGAAGAATTAAGCATTTTAACGACTTGTCAAAATGCTGCTCGTGGGTAATGACAGGTTATAATGTGGCAAGCTGTGGGTCTGTTGTCTTTGACGGTAATAGCATAATGAAAAACGAAACTTGCTCTAAATGATTTGTATATACTTTTGAATAGGTAGAAAATATATCTTCTTTATGTATAGCCTCTGACAAGGCTAATTTTGACTTTAAAGTTAAAGTTTCAGCTTTAAATTCGGAATTTCGACTTTATTAAAGAAATTTCAACTTTTATATTGAAATTTTGATTTTAAATTCAAAATTTTGACTTTAATCTCGAAATTTCGACATTTATCTCGAAACTTGGATTTTAAACTCATACTTTCAACTCTAAACTCGGAATTTCGACTCTAAACTCGGAAATTTTGACTTTTATTTTAAAATTTTGACTTTAATCTCAACTATTCGACTTTTATCTCGAAATTATGAGTTTTAATTCGGAATTTTGACTTTAATCTCGAACTTTCGACATTTATCTCGAAATTTCGACATTTATCTCGAAATTTCGACATTTATCTCGAAACTTCGATTTTAAACTCAAAATTGCAACTCTAAACTCGGAATTTCGACTTTAAACTCGGAAATTTTGACTTTAATAACGAAATTTTGACTTTTATCTTAACTATTCGACTTTTATCTCGAAATATTGATTTTAAATTAGGAATTTTGACTTTAATCTCGAAATTTCTACATTTATCTTGCAACTTCGATTTTAAACTCAAAATTTCAACTCTAAACTCGGAATTTCGAGTTTAAACTCGGAAATTTTGACTTTTATCTTTAAATTTCGACTTTTATGTCAACTATTCGACTTTTGTTTTGAAATTATGATTTTTAACTCGGAATTTTGACTTTAATCTCGAAATTTTGACATTTATCTCGAAACTTCGATTTTAGACTCATAATTTCAACCCTAAACTAGGAACTTCGACTATAAACTCGGAAATTTCTACCGTAATAACGAAATTTTTACTTTTATTTTAACTTTTCGACTTTTATCTTAAAAATTTTATCTTAAATTCGGAATTTAGACTTTAATCTGGAAATTTCGACATTTATCTCGAAATTTCGACATTTATCTAGAAACTTCGAATTTAAACTCAAAATTTCAACTCTAAACTCGGAATTTCGACTTTAAACTCGGAAATTTCGACTTTAATAACGAAATTTTGACTTTTATCTTAACTATTCGACTTTTATCTCGAAATATTGATTTTAAATTCGGAATTTTGACTTTAATCTCGAAATTTCTACATTTATCTTGCAACTTCGATTTTAAAATCAAAATGTCAACTCTAATCTCCTAATTTCGACTTTAAACTCGAAAATTTCGACATTAGACTCAGAATTTTGAGCTATATCTCAAAATTTAAAAAAATATATTGTGGTCCTTCTACGCCTTTGTATATACAAACATTTGTTGGATTATTTTTATTTATCTATAAGGGAAAAGATGTCATAAGATAGGCAACACATCATGCAATTTAGTGTAAGTTTAACTGTAAGTTTTACGGTAAGTTGTACTGTAAGTTTTACTGTAATTTTTACAGTAAATTTTACTGTAAGTTTAACTGTAATTTTTACTGTATTTTGTACTGTAAGTTTTACTGTAAGTTTTACTGTAAGTAAGTTTTACTGTAAGTTTTACTGTAAGTTTTAATGTAAGTTTTACTGTAAGTTTTACTGTAAGTTTTACTGTAAATTTACTGTAAGTTTTACTAGTTACCAAAAAAATACAAATGGATAGAAATCACGTGTCACTATTGTTAACGTTAATTAAACAAATCATTTACATTATGTCCACGAATTATTAATAAAAAACAAATATGACAATAAAACAATATCAGGAATTTGTAAAGAATACTTACAGAGTTGCCATATGCAATATTTAATATACCTACCGAACAATTTCGTATTAATCCCTAACCTCCTAACTCGCATCCTTATTTTAAAGCAACGACAGATGATACTGTTCTTCTTAAACTCCATTACGGCATATTATTTCCAGATTTAACCTTAGATTCATTATTTAAATAATAAGCGAATATTTTCTAAATGTACATGGTGGTCTTCAAGAACTTCAGAACATGTCTATTTTTCTATTATTCGTTAAAAAAAAAACAATAAAATAAATTTTGAGATCACCTTGTACACAAATCGTCTATGTACCTGAGTATATGGATATTTTTTTCGTAGTTTGGCATTGTTAACCCCTATATTATACTTTTTGTAATATTATTTCCTAATTAATAGTATATAGGAACAAATATTGGGTTTTTAATTTTCTGAAACATTTTTTTTTTATAAAAATTGAGCATGGTAAAAAATATTTTTAACTATTTTTATAAAATGAAAAATTAGTGATGTATCATTATATTTTCATAGAGAGAAACCCGGAAATTTTTTGATGAGTATAATAATTTTTTTTACTTCTATAGAAGCTTTGAAATTCCACTTTGAATTGTTTAAATCCTCATAATTAATATATCAATTTATCTTTAGTTATTTTTAAACAAGTTGCCTTAAAAGTAAAAGGTGCATATATTTATCAGATGCCTTTGTGATAATGTCTTACCATTTTGGATCAATTTCATCAAATAAATATTTGAAAAATAATAAAATTGTAAAAAGAAAAGTGAATTTTTCCTCAAATGGAATATAGAAAATAGATAATTTAAAATTGTTAAGTCATGGATAAACTAAAACCCAATATTTTTCACCGCTCGGTCCACACACGAAAATCTTTTTATTTTATCTCATTTTCCCCGACCTGTAAGTCCGTGGTCCCCGATGCCCCCCACACAAAATCCTCTTGAAAGCTTGTCTGAATTCCGGACTGAAAATAGTATAAATAACCGGATTGAGGGTGGAGTTGAAGTAGCCCAACCACAAAGCGAAGCTCATGATGTAACCGCTGATGTTACAGGAGTCGCCGCAGAGAGGAAGAAGGAGGGCTAAGATGAAGAAAGGTAGCCAACACATCACGAAGGCTCCGGTGATTATTGCTAGGGTTTTGGCTGCTTTTCGTTCGCGTTTGGCCTCGAGACTTTCCTTCTTTTCCTTTTTGGACGGCAAGAGCTTGTCCACTGAGGCTGGACAAGATGGAGTTTCTTTGCTGAGGGTACCTGTTGTAAAAACTTTCATTACTGTCACACCATTTCATTAATAGTTTACAATGTATTTGGTAATCAATAGAATCAAGAGAAACTTATATTAAAAAAAAGTTTTTGAATAATTATTATTCCAGAAGTTCGAAAAATTATTTTTAGACTGAACATATTAAATAACAATATGTAGCAAAAATACTGCAACGTAATTTAGTAAATGCAGCACAACGTTAAACGCTAGCATAAATTACTAAGGCTAAAATATGAGGATCTGGCCCAATTTATCTTCGTACAAAATTTTATAGTTTTTTAATAGTTTTTAAATTTTAGATTCTTAAATTTTGCTAGTTAGGTACCACTATCTCAGAAATAACTGAAATACGATTAATTTACTTTCTAGGAAATGGTCAGGTGTCGGTAAAAGTATACAGAAAAAGATATTCAAATAAATCAAACCAATAAACATTTGGCGAAGGTTATCTGTATCTGTAAAGTAGAGAGCCTCATTAGGCCAATTGTTGTAAACTTCAGAGGCATATACAACCTTCATTTTACCGTATTAAAAACCTGCTGGTTGACGCTGAGAGGTATTTAGAGACAACTATCTTCCCAGCTCACAAAGTAGGTTAACAATTTATCAAAAACCATCTGGTTGTCGCTTAGAGGTGTCTAGGGATAACCAACCTCTTGACAGGTTTAGTGCCCACGTCCAGTTTACAGACCGCGTCCAGTTAAGTTGACACCCCTAAAATATTGCATATACGTGTTTCTATAAACGATGGTCTATTTCGATACGTCTTAGGTTTTAAAGCTAGCCTAGGGCAAAGACTTTCCATAAAAATCGGTATCCAGTTAAGTGGACAGTGCTTAGAAGATGCCAATGTGACAGATATCTTCCAAATATATCCAAACAAGATTTAATTAGGACCGTAAGTCATGTGGCCTCACTCAATTCGATCTTTTCAGATCAATTGTGGATATCCAAACTAAGGCTACAGTGACAAATTTTATAATTTTATTTTAAAAGTTAGTGTTGGGTTCTGGGTAGAGACTGCTCTGGTTCAGTAGGTACTTAATCTGTTAAGTAATAGTTTTTCACGTTAATAAACGTCACCAAGAAGGGTCTTAGGTGTCCCATTTTTAAAAGTATCCATTTGATCCCGTTTTCCGGGAAAGAGTGTTTCCCCAGAAAAAAGTAAGTACTTTTTTCCCGGATATATATACACATACGTACAGGTACCGTATTTTGGGGTGAATAGAAACAGCGGGGTGCATAGAAACAAAAATGGGGAATTTGTTTTGATGGTTAGCAGCTGTCAGCATTCTAACCTACTATGTCGGTGATTTTCATTTCTGAAAAAACTTTGTCAGGAAAGGTAAGATAAAACATGTTTTAATACATTGGAAGAAATTGGAAAATTGGTGGACATCAGAAGAAACTCCCCCGCACAAATCTTATGGAAATTGGGTCCCTGTCAAATTCGCTGAATTTTTGATATGTGATAGAATTCATCATACTGGTCAATTGTCTCAATAGCCACAAAGCTCAAAAATGGATAGTTTGGCCGGTACAGAGCTTTAAAGCTCCGAGTATCCTCCACGGATTTATGTATATGCTCAGTGTGTATAGACTATTGAAATAGCCTATTTCATTTTTTTATTATCTAGGTTTATATTTTTGAGGTTCCTGAATTCAGATCTGTTGTTAGATTTTCAAAATTGACAGTTGGCAGCTGTCAAATAGCTGTCAATGTGCTATAATAAAGCCAAAAAGCCAAAAGTGATGTCATAAACTTATATCATGTTCGATTTCTTATCCACAAAGTTAAGCACAAAAAACAAGTTACTTGCTCTATTATTGCATTTTGAAAGTTAGTTGACAGCTTGTTGACAGCTGTAAGCTGATGACTACATAATTTTATATCATATTTATATTCACTTATCTTAAAAACTTGAAGTTATAAACAAAAAATAATTTTTTGACTTTATTACCGCACTTGTTGACAGCTAAATGACAGCTGCCGATAGTCATTGTTATTAATTTGATATCACCTTTGAACTTATCGAACTAACAAAAAAGAAAGATAAAACATAAAAAAACAAGTTTTTGGCTTTATTATAGCACATTGACAGCTATTTGACAGCTGCCAACTGTCAATTTTGAAAATCTAACAACAGATCTGAATTCAGCAACCTCAAAAATATAAACCTAGATAATAAAAAAAATGAAATAGGCTATTTCAGAAGTCTATACACACTGCGCATATACATAAATCCGTGGAGGATACTCGGAGCTTTAAAGCTCTGTACCGGCCAAACTATCCATTTTTAAACTTTGTGGCCATTGAGACAATTGACCAGTATGATGAACTCTATCACATATCAAAAATTCAGCGAATTTGACCGGGACCCAATTTCCATAAGATTTGTGCGGGGTCATTTAGAAAAAATTTAAAACAACTGAATTAAATTGGAAAACTGAAAGACCTGGGGAGAACAATAAAAAAAAACTTGAAATATTTTTGAAAAGTTTAAGGAAAATTAAAAAAATTGAAGACAATGGAAAGAAATCGAAGGAAACTGAAAAAACTTTGAGGAAATTTGACGAAATTGAAAGAAATTTGGGAAAATTTAAAGAAAATTGGTGAAAATTGAAAGAAATTCGGAGGTAACTGAAAGAATTTCGAGGAAAGTTAAAAAAAGTCGGTGAGAACTTAAAAAAATTGAAAGAAACAAAATTTAAAGGAACTGGAAGTATTTAACAAAATTGAAGGAATTATAGCATAGGAAAACTGAGAAGGGAACTGAAATAAATTAGATGAAATTAAAAGAAATTGGAAAAAATTTAAAGAAATTATAGGAAATTAAAAGAAACTAAAGACAATTAAGATAAATTTGAAGAAATTGTAGGAATTAAAAGAATATTGTTTAAACTATTTAAAAAACAAGTGAAATTCTCAAAAAGGCAATAGGTGTACAAATTGCTTGTAATAGAGATTCGAAGTTAATCCAAAACAGGTCTTTTTTAACCTTTTAACTATGCTGGAGGTTAATAATTGGAATGAAAAAAAAAACCTTAATAATATTGTGGGGAAAATAGAAGACTGAATAAAAAAATATAAAATTAAAATTAATCAGAAAATATTGAAAAATTGTTGAAATTTTGCAAAAATGAGAGAAATTGTTGAAACTGGAAGAAATTGAAAGATTATTAAAGGCGCTTAAGAGATATTTAAGAAATAGAAGATATTAAAATAGAATTAAATGTTTGCAGTGCTGCTGCCACTTAAAATTGCTTTTTTAAAAACGTCATATTGAAGGAAATTGGAAGAAATTGAAAATAATTGAAGAAAATTTGTGTGAAATAAAAGAAATTGAAAGCAATTGATTTAAATTGTAACATTGAAAAATTACATTGAAGGAATTTTAAAAGTAATTGAATGAAACGGAATTAAATTGAAAAAAATTAGAGAAAATTTATAAAATTGGGGAGAATTAAAAGAAATTTTTAGAAATTGTAATAAAATAGAGTCAACTAAAAATAAATTGGAAGCAATTAGAGCAAAATTAAAAAAATTATAAGAAATTGGTGGGATTAAAAAAAAAATTAGGCAGTGGGTGGCTCAATAATTAGAATCAAGATTTTCAGATCTATGGGTCCCGGATTCAAATTTTGCCAATGACGCATTTCTAAATATTTAAAAATCAATTCTAATGCATAAGTAGGATTCTCTACTTGACCGTTCACGGCGGAGGTCTAATTAACAAAACTGTTACTAAAATGGCGCTAGGAAACAAAGCCTACACAAAAAAGATACTAATTATCTTAAGGTACAGTTACATCTGACATTTATTGCATGATATTTATGTCTGACAGTTGTTTATTCCAGTGTAAACACTCAAAAAGATATGTCCGAAATAAATTTCATGTAAATCATGCTATAACTGGGATAGTTTATAAAAATAATACCTTTGAAACTCTTTTAATAAGGTAAATTGGTCTATATCCTCATAATTTAGCCTTGGAAATTTAATGTAGATACCTTTTAGAAACGGCTGCTATAACATTTGGACCATAATTATAATGGTTACTAAATTAAAATAAATTAGAATCTGAAATTAAATTCTCATATTATAGAAAACGCTTTGTTTATACCTGCTCTACTGATAGTTTCGCTCCGGTCACCTGTTGATCCATTGTTGGTCGTTTTTTCTTGATATACATGATTTTGTAAGTTTGTCTGCTTGGAAATAGTAAACGCGGTAGTTTCTTGCTGATACTTGCTCTTATCCGACGAATCTGTAGATTTAGGTGATTTTTGAGCTTCAGTAAGGGGCAGAGGGAGTTGATTTGAGGCATCTGGTGCAATGGGTGGCGATACAGTTTTATCTAAAAAATAAATATATTTAATATTAACAAATTAACTAAAGTGTAGCAACTAAGTCCAAAAGAATCTTAAAAATAATGGAATATTGGAAGAGTGATTAATTGTAGAGCTGATGATCTTCAATATAAACGTTGAAAAGTAGATAATGAAAGTAATATACCTATCACAACAATATTTAAATATTTAAAATTCGAAAAGTGTATTTTGGTTTGAAATTTTTGCATTAAATGTCTGTTTTTAATATCCTTATATTAAGATATGTCCCAATAACATTCTACGATTATATACCACAATAAAAACATCATCCAGGTAATATAGAAATCTTCAGATATTCTAACACATTCTGTTTTGAATAATTATTTGATTTTAATTTATATTATACCTCTACTGTCTTCCTCTTCCGTGATATCAACGGTCGTAGTGGTAGACTGGCCTTCCATAGTCATCAAAGAAGTAACCAATGTTTCAGCTGCTACTGATTTTTTATCTGGATCCTTCTTTATTCTCATAAACCTTCTTTTTGATAGGAAACTCTTATGCGCCTGGCCGTTGTTGACAGTTTCTATATAACAAAAACATTTTGTTAAATTTTTATATATAGTGTTAGAAATTAAAGACCTTGGTGAAATTGACTTTTTCCATTACATACATGTATTAAAATATCTCCGATCGATTGGTACAAGAATTAGCCAAGTCATAAGAAGAAGAACGGTAATATATACGTTTAGGACATGGCCGCGTGCATTCTTGGGAGCATGAACCAGCTAAGTCCAGGACTTGTCCGGTTTTTGCACCAACTGCTTGAAAAGATGGTAGGGACTTGGCTAAGTGGGGGAATATGCGGATCGCTACTTTAGCTTTATTCATTCAGTGACTACTGTATTTTACTGGGTGCATGTTCTTGATTTAATAACGGTTTTGCCAATAAGGAAAAGGAGAATATTTATCTAGCCGGCTTGATTACTGTAAAAGATGTTTCAAGAAAGAGAATAAGATCTGGAACTGGTAGAGAAAAGGGTTTCTTTTTCTACAAGATTTTTAAGTTTATTAAATATTTACTTATTTTACGTCTGTCATTTACAGGTTCGTGTCGATGGCGGTACTTACCTTTTTACGCTTTATTTAACGGACTTAACCCTAGTTTTTAATCATCTTCATAGGTGGGTAAATTAGGAGGGGGGCATAGGGTAAAATTGCCCTTAGTTTTTTTTTACAGTTTTTACCATTTTTGACTATAAAATTTGGAAAAACAATGTTTTTTTATAATAAAGCTACTTTTTGTTGCTAGGACGCATCATTTTCAAAAGAAAAGCATTTAAAAATTTCATGATTGGTGTAACAATGCTGTTTTGAATGGTTCAGGAAACACTCCCATTTCAAGTGATTTATTTATTATTACAGTTAATGGGTATTTTATACAGGGTGTCTATAAGAGGTCTTTACAAAAACATACCACATATTTCTTAGACCAAAATGAGTCGATTAAGGTAAAATTACCTTAGTACAAAATTGCTTCGTTTGGGCTCCAGAGGGCCTTGAAGTTACAATTTTTAAATCGTTTTTCCCATATAAATTTAAAACGGCATATGCGATTTTGCTGAAATTTGGTATATTGGTAGAGTTTTATGTAGCAAAAAAATATTAAAATTTTGTCCGATAATAATACATAGGCGTAGAACTTGATTTTTTAAATAATTGCACCTTTAAAAATTCTACGCCAATGGAAGAAAAGGAGTTTGAGTACGAAATTTAGATTGCGCAACTTATTTACTTTAAAAAAGGTACTCTTGATAAGACTCGATTACTCTCATGGTTTTCGCTAAATTTCTGTTTTAATAATTTAGAGTGTATAGGTTTCACAAAAATATTTATTTACAACATAATCAAAATAGAGATTTTATAAAAATTGTTCAAAATGTTCACCATTTTCACGCATACAAAGATTTATACGTCGAAGAAAATTAAAATGTATCCTTTCTATAACTTCTTTATCACCTCTAAGATTATTTATTGCATCTTGAATACGTTGCCAGAGTTGTTTCTCATTTTCTACAGGTTCCCTGTAAACTGTGGATTTCAGATGTCCCCATAAAAAGTAATCCATCGATGTTAGGTCTGGGGAACGTGGTGGCCAGTTTACAGGTGCGTCATTACCTCTGTCTATTCATTTGTGTGGATATTGTTCATTCACGTAGTTTCTAACGTTTAAAGAAAAATGTGGTGGAGCTCCATCTTGCATAAACCACATATCTCTCCGAAGTTGGAGAGGTAAATCTTCTAACAATTCTGGCAACGTATTTTGTAGAAAATCCAAATAATTTTCTCTAGTTAATCTTCGTGGAAGTATGACAGGACCAACAATGAAATTACCAATTATTCCAGCCCACACATTAATTTTGAATTCGTGCTGAAAATGGTTTACCTTTATTGCATGCGGATTTTCTATGACATAAACATGTTCACTATGGGTATTAGTTATACCTCTTCTTGTAAAACCCTCTTCATCGGTAAAGAGAACCTTCTTGACAAAGTTTGGATCTCTTTCTCTTTGCATATTAACAAATCGACAAAACCCCAAACGAATTTGAGGATCATGGATTAATAATTCTTGTACTGGCTTCTTATGGTATGGATATAGCAATTGTTCTCTAAGCACTTTATGAACGACATCTTTAATTACTCCTAGTTCCCTTCCAATTCATCTGGTGCTTAATTCTGGATCTTCTTCAACACGTTCTAAAATGTCTTCTTCAACTTTAGGAATCCTTACAAAACGTTCTCTTCCATTATCAACAGTGTTGGGAGCAAAGGAACCGGTCTCCCGAAGATGTCTCTCAACAGCAGCAAAAGTTGGGTGGCTAGGTACACGACGATTTGAAAACCTTTCAGAGTATACCCTGACACTCTCTCGAGAATTTCCTTTGTATAGGTGTGATGGCCGAATATTGGTATGGCGAGAAAGAGGACAGCGATACAATAAAAATTTAATGGCCCCAACAACTCTTTTTGGTGGTGGATCAGTTTGCGTCTGGGGAGGTATATGTTATAATGGTCGCACTGATTTAGTGGTCTTAACTAATGAGACAATGACTGCCATACAATATCGGGACAGGGTTGGAGAGCCGATAATTGTACCATTTTTTGGTGCAATAGGTGAACGATTTGTTTTTATTGACGATAATGCTCGTCCTCATCGGGCGAGAATTGTAAACGATCGCATAGAACATCATGGAATTACAAGAATGGATTGACCACCCTGTTCACCAGATATGAATTGTATCGAGCATGTTTGAGCTGAAATGTCTAGGCGATTAAACCGAAGTCAATAGCCTCCCCAAACCTTAGAACAGTTGGGTAATGAATTGCAGGCAATTTGGGAAACCATACCTCAGCAATTTATCAATAATTTAATAGAGAGCATGCCAAATGGAGTGTCAGCACTAAGACGAGCCAGGGGAGGTCCAACAAGATATTAATTCTTTTATAGGGATTTTGTAAAGTGCGCAATGCAAGAATTTTTTGTTGTTACTTTTTAAAATTTTTTAATTTTCCTGTAATTTTCAATTAAATGGTTTTTCTTTTCAGTTATAACTATAATCAATAAAATGTTTTCTATGTTACATGATTTTTTTATTTTATTTTAAATTATTGACAAATAGGAACAAATTTTTTAAATATCCACTTCAATTGTTGAGCAGTGTATTTCAAATTTTTACGTGCACTTTGTGTCTGCTTTATTTAGGGTTTTTAAAAAACGTTCTTTTCACACAACTGACACTGCCGACATTTTGTACGTAAACATGTGCAATGTTTCAAATCAATCCGACGTTCTGAAGGTCGTGAAAATCACGTTCAACACATACTTTGATTACTATACGAGGCAAGAGAGAAGTCCGACACGCCCAACATAGGGCGCGGCCATTTTGAACCCTATTACACAGTTTACAGCTAAAGAATCAGATCGCTCACTCTGCGTCGGCACTTTTGATCTCAATGTTTCAGTTTATACACTGTGCAACTCGGATAATATAATATATGACAATCGCCTATAATAAAACAGCAGTCTTCTGCGTATCCTGAATTTGTATCCCTGGAGTGGATGTTATTTTGGAACTTTCAACTGGTCCGAGTGAGCTAACTGATTCTTTAGCAATAAACTGTGACTTCAAAAATAATTCACTGACACTGACAGCAGCAAGCAAAATATCAGGTGCGTTTTAATCATCTGCATCTGCTTCTGGAATTGTCGCTTTAGTCGTTTTAACCTATCAGATTAAAACAAGAAAACCGACAATTCCGAAGCAGAAGCGGATGATTAAAACGCACCTATTAAAAATATTGCGCCAAGATGTAGGCAACACGTAATAAGGGTTCAAAATGGAGGAGTTTTCTATCTCCTTTTAAAAGGCACTCAGAAAGCTGCGCAGTGCCACCATTCTCCGTATAGTAAAAGAAAATCAAAGTATGTGACGTTCAAAGATTCGGTTACATAGATACATAGATATATACATACCAACCTAATAAAAGCGTCTTAAAAATGTCTTATTGGCTTTTTTATTGTTGTTATTATTCAAGGCCTATCGAGAGTTAGGTTTTTGTCCTAGATGAATAATAGCGAGTATAATGCCGGACCCACTTTCAAAGTTATTTAATCTAATAAAAAGTCGTCTAATAAAAAACACATCCACTAAAAAGAAACCGGCTGGACGACACACTCTAAATAACGGAGTCCAACAAAAGATCTAAAAAGGTCGCGGTGGATAAGGGTAATTGAATCTATTATTATTATTTATTTTGCTTATTTTTATTTACTTAGGGCTAGTCTTTTCACCTCTGAATAAAGTTGAATAAACTGCAGGGCTATTGTTTGTTAATTTGTCAAGTAAACCTACATGTAACTTTACTCAGAGCAGAAAAAATCGGTCTTTAATCTATTTAATCTATGGTTTTTCACATAAGCTTCTCAAAATTTCCTTAACTTGCTGAAATAAGTGGAAACTAATTTATTTTGTATATATTTTTTCTTCGTTTCTAAGATGAACTCATACCCGTAGTATTAATTTGTTATTTTTATAATTATGGTCCTGTAAATGAGTAACTGTTGGTCACTAATGTTAACCGCTGAACCACATGCATAAAGGAAATTACTGGTAAATGAGCAATACCATCAAGGAATGCTCGTAAGAGTAGTCATTACGAATAGGACGGATTTCCATATTTAACGACATATAAAACTTGCTGGAATAGTTTCCGGCAATTATCCTAAAAAGGTCTTCACAAACTAAAGTTTATGCTCCGAGCCATAACAAGAGTTTCACTATAAATTGCGTTATTTATACATGAAAGGGATGTTGGTTTGAAGGAGCTGCACTTAAATGCAAAGGATGTATTGTTTTGTATTTTGATACCTCTTAAAACTTGAGAATTCTCAATTAGCAATTAATTGAATAAAATCCTGAAAGGATTTAGTAATAGTAGTAGTGGTAACGCTAATTGGATTGTTATTTAACATCAAAACATCACTGTAAGACCAATCATAGTTGAGAACGTAAAGTGTCTATCTGAGTTCCATGTTACAAAAAGTGTTATTTAATTAGGTTAAGATACTTTATAAGGTACAGTTTCAAAAGCTATTTTTGAATTGATGTGATATTTTGCAGCTTGAGACAGAAAGCAATATTTTCGCTTGAGTTATATACAAGATTTTTTCTACGATAACGTTATTTTAAAAAATTTACATATTTCGAAAAAATCATGAAATAGCTGTTTTTTTTTTTAACTACAATCAACTGCACGAAAAACGGGCATTTTTAATAAAAATGCCTAAATATTTTTTTTTTAAATTCTAAAAACCATTTAAGGAATATTTTTACTACAAAAATTTCGTATATTTTTTTTTAAACTCACCTATTTTCGTCTTATGCGGCCGCAAATTCTCTGAGTTCATCTGTCTCCTCCTTCGTATCCTTTTTCTGGCCGTTTGAAATATTTTCCAATACAAAATAAATATCATCAACAAAGGAACGTAAAATGTGGAACTAGTGGCAAATATTTGATATTTGAGGTCCTGCGAAACCAAACACTGCTTCTTCTCGTTTATCCTGAAGAGATAGTCGGGATCCTTAAATTGAGGTATTTGGGGGGAGAGAGATACGACCAATGCGATGGCCCATATTATTATTATCATTACTCCTATTCTGTAGCTATTTCGTGTGTGGATATAATCTACGTTAGTTACGGCCCAATACCTGTAAAATAGAACAACATAATATATTAGGAACGGAGCTTAATTATAAGTCAATATACAGAGTGTAAATTCTAACTGGAACAAATTCTGTAACTAAAATTCCTAGATATCGATATCAAAAAAATGGAGAAATCGATAAAATACGTTTTCATAGTATGTTTTTTTGAGAAATATTATGACAGGCATTACAAAGTTTGACCTGAGGGTTTAGGATATAGGGTTCGAGTTTTTAAAATCGATAAATAAAACGTTTGTAGTTCTTTCTAATTAAAATCGTAAAAATAATTATTTTTTGAATTGGGATGCACATACGACCTTTTGTTTTTATAATTTCATAAATAATAGGTAGTTAAAAAATGCCAACCTTTGTCAATTTTAATTTAATAAAAATACAAAAGAACTAAATATGTGAAAAAATATTTTAAATATTGTCATCATAATCTTTTTCCTGATCAGGTTTTGGAAGTCGATCGACAATGTTGAAACTACAAGGAAGAGATGTGTAAAAATTTCGATACATAGTTGGCATAGCATCTACTCTGCAAAGGTTTTCTTCTTTTTTTCTGATATAAGCAGAGGTGCACTATATTTTTTTTTACCAACGCCTTCCTTCTGTTGTTCTCCTATTGATTGTTCATTTTTTTATCTTCTTGCTTCAGATTTTTTATTTTCTGGTGAATATTTTCCTCTTCCATCCTTTGAGACTACTGATGATCCACCAACTTCTTTTCTTTTCGCCACTCGTATCGTTTTTTCAGATCTATCAAGACAATGCAGGAATGTTTTCTTGCATATCTGAATATCTTCAGGAAAATAATATGTGTATGTAATATTTCTCCTGGGATTTTCAGAACTTGTACCTTTCCTTCGTCTATTACTCAACTTCGTTTTAACATTTTTGTAAATAAAATTTGTCTTTCATATGAACCTGTTTTCGAGTAAGAGTGATTAATTTTTTTCACATCTTCTTAAGATACTTCTTTATTGCATTTAAGTTTACAATCAACCAGTTGGTCCTTCTTCTTTGAGGAAACACTTTTCCTGATTTATTCTTATATTCGTTTCCAAGATTCTTTTTCCTTTTTGCTATTGACTTTTTCCATTGAGTAGAATTACTATTTCGCTTCCTTTATTTCTTTATTTTCACTGCTTTCTTTTTTTTTTATTGGTTGTTCTTCATTATTACCATTATTCACTACTGCTATACTTTTCCTCAAACTCATTCATTTCATTAGCAGTTGGTTTGTATGTGATATTATTTACATCATCTTTTCTTTGTTGATCCTGGTCTGTATTAACTGGTTGTCCTTCATTGTTGTTAATCCATTTTTCTTCTTTCTCGATTAATTTTTCTTCATTATTATCTTTGATTTCATAAGTATACTCACCGATGTTATGCTGCTCATTTTCTATTTCATTAGTTAACCGACTTCAAAAAAGGAGGAGGTTATCAATTCGTCGCGATATTTTTTTTTATGTATGTTCAGCGATTATTCTTTAACACGGTGTCCGATTTCAATGATTCTTTTTTTGTTAGAGAGGAGGTACTTAAGGGGTGGTCCCATATAAATTTAGTCAAAATCTAATAATTGGGTCCATGAGAAAATCCTCAAACTCTTCATTTTTTATGTATGTTTAGCGATAATGCTTTACCACCTTGTCCGATTTATATGATTCTTTTTTGTTAGTAAGGGGGTACCCCAGGGGTAGTCCCATATAAATTTGGTTAAGATGTGGTGATGGCATCTGCACGTATTTGAAGTCGGTTTTTTTAATTTTTTAATTTCTAATACTTGTTTTCATTGGCAACTGGTTCGTATCTTATAACATTTAAATATTCTTTCCTAATTCCTAATTCTTGGTCTGTGTTTAGTTTTAGTTTTTATCTGTATTTGTAAGAATATTTGGATAATAATTTTCATCGTTACACATCAGAATACCATTGAATATATGTTTATAATTCTCAAAGTAATATTTGGTATCAGCATCTTTGTGATCTGTGTATTGTACATTGTTTTCTAATAACTGTACATTAACTAAGTCATTAACGGATTTTTCGACATTATCATTTAAAATAATACCATCTGCTGTCAATATTACACATCTTTTAATTTCGATGATATCGCCAGATGGGATGTTTATAACGTTTTTTTTAGTAGTTAGAGTTTCAGACTCACATCAAAAAACTTCATCTCCCAAAATTTGATTGTCATAAATGTATCACATTATTGTGTTTTTTACAGTTTTCTGGCCAATATTTTAAATTACTACCTAATAACTAGCAACTACAAAAAAGCAGACTGCATAGTGGCAAACAGTCAGATGTATAGACTACTGCACAACCGACTTTTATGTTATGACTTGGTTCATGTTAACTACAGAAGGCATTATTGGCTAAAAGTCGCATGTGTTTATTTTTGCACATCCGACCTTATGTCACTAATCGATTAAAGAAAATGTATCTTCTACGTTTTTATTAACATAGAATCACATGTATTTCCTTCCGTACATGCGACTTTCTATTAAATTGGTAGAAGATATTGTATTTTTCTACTTTTTGTTAACAAAGAGTCTTATATGTTATTTGGCCTGCATAGGACCTTTTATTAATAAAAGGTTGAAGGACATTTTTGATTTTATTTATTAATAAAGAGACGCAAATGAAAAAAATTCACATAATACTT
Source organism: Psylliodes chrysocephalus (assembly GCA_927349885.1). Taxonomy (NCBI): domain Eukaryota; kingdom Metazoa; phylum Arthropoda; class Insecta; order Coleoptera; family Chrysomelidae; genus Psylliodes; species Psylliodes chrysocephalus. The sequence continues at coordinate 10,464,106 of OV651825.1, forward strand.
TAAGCCATTCTAAAAACTTAGTTCAAAAAGACATACAAATTTATTTGTCACCTGAGACCTTTTCCTTATACCTACTTGTTTCCAAATGCACATACGGCTTTTAATTTTTTTGAATTTTAATGGTGTTAGAATTTTCTTTCATATAGAATCTTTATCCAGGAAACAGTACTCATTATTATTAGCTAATAGGTATAAAAATGTCATTTTCTCAAAAAATGTTACATACGACCTTCTGAGTTTAAGGGGACGATATGGACGAAACATGTATATTATTACTTCCAAATTTGGGCACATAAATCACAAAGAAGTAAGTAATGTCTCTCTTAAAGTTGCAGACAAAACTGATTCACGTGTCATTGTTTTCCAAAAGTGGAGGGGCAAACGTTAATATTTAAAAACTGATGCAACTACCATCTAGCAGCCGCGAGTGGATATAAAATTACGCCATTGTTATACCGTATAGAGAGACTAATTTGGAAACTAATGACATGTTAAAATCATAATTTTGCACTTGCGTCATTGTTTTACCGGAACAGCGATATAACGTCTATCATAAAACTGAACATTGACGTCAGGATCATCCTTATATAGCTTGCTCGAACCTTCTCGAACTGTCGTCTAGAATATTCCAGACATTTCTGAAATATTCTATCTTCTTTTACTTGTACTTTAAATTATGACGACGGCAGCACGCTGTAGGGCGATGAGTAACATTCCACTTCTTTTTCTATCTGTACGTTTCCTACAATAGCCGCAGGCTACTGCGTAACAATATTGATTTTTTAGATCCTATTTTTGGTAAACAAATTTAAGTAATCATAGATGCATTTTCGAAATGGCCAGATGTTTTAGTATTAAGTAGTACAGGGAGTTTAAATACTATTCAAGTATTACGAGGGTTATTCGCGAGGTTTGGGTTTCCTAAAGAATTAGTTTCAGACAATGCAGCGTATTTTTCTTCTGTCCAGTTTAATAGTTTTTTTAAAACAAAATTATGTTGAAATTAAGTATAATCCTCCATATCATCCTGCTACGAACGGTGCAGCGGAAAATTCTGTTAAAACCATTAAAAATAGTTTAATAATATTTTAATGGAATACAGAAGTACACCGCATTGTTCCACGGGATTAACTCCTTCAAAATTAATGATTAAAAGAAATTTGATAACAAAGACGATACTATTTTAACAACCCCTAATAACAAATCTGATAACAATTTTGAATCTGATACATTGAGAAGAGGAAAACATTTAAGAAAATAACCAACTTAGTTATAGTTGCAATTTTAAATAAAGATTATTTTCAGATTTAAAGGGGAGGATATTGTAATATAATTATATTGATATAGGTCCATCCTGTATAAACAAAGTTCGTTTTATCGAGGTACGCAAAAAGTTTATTTGGCGTACTGATTGAAGCGAACTACACATTCAAAAATATTAGTATCTGTAATATTCAGTAGTTAAATATATCGGGTTTAAATTGGTGAACTAGTTTTATTTTATCCCCTTAAAATATCACACCTATAATTCACCCTTACGAATAAATTTTAAACCAAAGAAAACCGACTGAGCTTGTGCGGAGAAGGGACGGCTATTATTATTAGTTACTATGACATTATTGTGGTACCATTTCACTTAATGGTAAAGAAAATCCTACTCATTATTATTAAGATTGTAAATAAACAATATTACCTGTCGACGGCTATGGCCACTAAATGTAAGATTGAAGCTGTACAACAGAGAACATCGATGGAAGTCCACATGTCACATAGCTCTGGACCCATTATCCAGTTGTTACTTATCTGTAAAAAAATAGAGGGTTTTAAAGAAAGAACAATGCGTTTTGTGAAATTTAGATATGAATATACAATATGTAAATATTCCTAACAAATTATGTCTGCATGCGTATAATAAATAGTCATGGAAAAGTAAAAATATTCAGAATGTACTTAAATATCAGTTGTTGTGGGAAAGCTTCGTTTAATGCAAAAGGAAATGCGCTGGTTGTTATGTAGAAAGGGATTCGAATACGAATATGAAATTAAGACCCACACAAAAGAGGTGGAAACTATGAAAACGTTAATCGCGATGGTGATGCTCTGAAGCACAATTAATTCAAAATATTCTATTCAAAAGTAATACTAGCAATTGCTGTTTTTAAGTCCTACTTCCTTAAATATTTGCATAAAGATCTCGGTTTTCATTCTCTATCAAATTGCGATCTCGAGCCTTACATTTTAGACACCTCGGGGTTTTCTACTTCTTTGAAGATTGAAATGAAAATTTATGCATTGCCTAGACGATGATATTTTAGATTACAATGAATTTATCGATTAAAAGATATAAATATTAGGAAATATTAACCACCAACTAAAATAAACCTGCAATGTTACCAATTTCCAATATAGAAAATAATAATCTATATTATCAAAGGCCATCATTTTTTTAATAACGATTTTGAGCATTAATTGTAATTTCACATAGTTTAAGAGAATGACATTGCTGTCGAATAATACAACACTCGGACAATAACAAATAATTAATATTAAACCTTGTTTAAATTAAATATAATTGCTGTCGACTCGTATATTTACCACAATTTGTTCCACATTTCCTAAATTAGGTATTATGTCCTCAAAGTTATAATTGGCTAATTGAGCGAAAATCAAAGTTACCGTTAAGCAATGAGTTAATGGTGTACAAAGTGATCGTTAAATCGGTGTGGTCACACGGAATAAAATTATGGGAGACCGTAAATAAGTCAAATGCTTCAATAATCCAGCGATTTCAATCAAAAACTTAAACAGGAATAATATCTTTGATTTCAAATAGTTTGCACCAGTTCACAGGAAGCTGGTTATTATGGAACGGTAAAAGTACCTCAATATATTTTTTGTTTCCAACTTAGAATTAAAAAAAAAACGATTGTTTTGACTTAGAATCAGGGGCGGTTTTTCCATTGGTTCATTTGTGGTGCCGTTAAATTTAATAAAAACACAATATTTTAAAATTATATAAACAACAAAAACATAAATTTAATTTTAATATTTTTATTTTCATACGTGTTAATCTCTTTTTTTTTTGGTACATCATTGCTCTTTGGCTGATCGCTTTTCTATGACACAGTTTATTTAAGTATATGGTGTCTAAGGCGTACTATAGCAGGCATTGCCTTACTTTGGAGGACCCCTCCACTTTTTTGAGCCACAGCTCTTTTTAAACTGCGCAAACGCGGCATATCTCATATTTCAGCGGTTGTCAGCTATCATATGTCAATTGTCATGTCAACTGTCAATCCAGCGTTACCAACTGTCAGCTAGGAATCCAGTATTATCAATATCTGTCAGCTGTCAATCCACCATTCAGTGTTGTCAACATTGGTACCTGACAGTAGAAGGTACAGGAGTCGCCACGAAATGACGTCTTCTGTCAGTAGATGGTGATCCTCCAAAAGTCCCAAAGTCGTGTCAAACGGCGAACTTTCAAAAGACGACAACTGTCAACAGTCAAAAACGTTCAAGATGGCGACCAGCATGAAAACATGTGTCAACCTTAGGACTCTGTAGTAAGGGAAGAAGGAAACGTGAAAGTTGCTATTGGTTCGATGGGGCAAATTAAGCATAGCACTTTGGACACCAATGCTTTTTAAATGAAAAACGTGTAATTCACTCTGGACAGTAGAGTGCTGGTGTGGACATTTAAGTAAAGATAGGATAAATATTGCTAATTATTTAAATGGGGGAAAGTAATTTGTAGTAGGGTAAGGGTTAGGAGGGCATATGGAAGTTGTTTCATCGTTTTATCTCTCCTTATTAAATCGTTTTTAAATTTCTCGTATGCCCTCCTAACCCATTATCCAATGTTGACTTTACCCTATTACAAATAACTTTCCCCCATTTAAATTATTAGCAATATATGTCATATCTTTACTTATATGTCCACACCATGTGACACCATCACTCTACTGTCCAGAGTGAACTATACGTTTTCCTTTTAGAAAGCGTTGGTGTCCAAGATTCTCTCAAGAAACATAGGACATACTGCCAGGGAACATTTTTTTAAATTTCTGTATCAGACCAGCGTGCCAGACCTTGTCAAATACTTGGGCTACGTCAAGAAATATAGCTGAGCATATATATTTTTCTTCGTAAGCTTTTTCGATGATATCCTGTGTACTTGATCTATTGTCGAGTGTTTGTTTCTAAAACCAAATTGGTGTGAAGGGATCAGATTATTATTTTCAATTATTGGTTTTAGTCGTTTTAGTGGTAGTTTTTCAAATAACAGATGTTATCGGTAACAATGATATAAGTATATAAGACACTTTATTCGGAGGTTTTTCTGGCTTAGGAATTAGGATCACTTCAGCCATTTTCCACGCATCAGGTATATTTTTAAGGCAAAATGCTACATATATGAGGTATGTCAATTTAACAATAGCCTTCTGTGGTAATTTCTTTAATATTTTTCCAGTAATAAGGCCATATCCTGGTGCTTTCTGAATTTCTTTCGTAACTTCATTGGAAGTAATAAGTCTAAATTCAAGTTGTTCCATTTTATGAAGTTTCTTGATTTTCATCTAATTGGAACGTCTTTTGTAGGTGGTCAGCGAAAATATCAGCTTTCTGTTCATTAACTTTTGCCCATTTGTTATCTGCTATTCTGATAAGAGGACAGTGTTTACACGAATTTTTCATCTTTTTAGTTGCCTTCCAGAGCGATGATAATATTATTGGAACTGCCACCGATCAGAATAATACATTATTTTAAATCAGAACAGGAAAAATAAATTAATTTAACTTCAAAGACAAAATAGCTATTTGTGTATTAAGAGCGCTGTTCAAAAATGTCAAGCATTTTTTCACAAATACTTCAATTACTTTATTAATATTTCACATAAATCACCCCAAATAAATAATATATAAATAAGAAATACAATATATTTTATTATTTATTATTTATTCAGTACATTATATCACCGAATTTATCAATCTACAAATCGAAAGCCGACCCTGGCAACATTGAACACAATTTAACAGTTTTTCGAATTCCAGGAAAAACTTATTTGTACAAATTTTCACACGTTTATTTTGAGCTCCATTTGTTCGAAAACCAATCAAAGGTGTTCGAACAAGTTAAAGCATCACCCTATAATAAAAATCAATATTGTCCAATTTATTTAAAACATTTTATAATAATCAACTTATCTGAAAGCCGCCCCTGTGCACAAAGCTAACAATCTATTTTTAGAAATTACAAAGCAGTCTTCAACAAAACCAAAGCTCACAATCTATTTTTAGAAATTGCTAAACAGTCTTACGACGAAAAACATTATTCTTCTGTTCATAGAGAAAGACAAAACTAGAAAACGTTAAATAGCTCTCTTGCACTCATTGGTAAAACCGATATCGATGTGAGACACGGTCAGTTCAACCCCTCCATAAGTGCAAGAGACGCTTAGCAACAGTCGACTATATAACCGGCATATGTCAGAAAATAAGCCATTGCATTCGCACCTTGCACCAGTGCATTATATCGCGTTGCTTTCATCCGTTCATTCAACACTGCTACCATGCTACGAGCTGGGGCAAAAATAATTTACATTAATTTACTAATTTACTAAATACTACATAAAAAGAAACTTGAACTTGCTAATGCCTTAATATCATTATCATCATCATTGTAACTACATATACTATAAGTTAAATACATGTAAATAAAGCTGTGAATAAAACCAAACATAAGAAAATTTGAGTGTAATTTCCACGACTACTTCAAGCAAGTCCACTGCTTTGGGTAAATACACGACGGAGGTAAGAGGTCTACGAGCAGAAAGCTGAGGCAGATCTTCGCCCCCCGACACCATTATTCATTCATTCATTTCAAATTCTTTATTTACATATTTACAAATAAATTTTATTAAGGAAGGTATTTGATCTTCAAACGCAGTAGCATTCTTCAGTAACTGAAGTATCTTCTCCTGCTAAACGAGTCCCTGGCCGATGTAACAGCCGTCGATCACACCGTTGTTAATGTATAAATTGTGGTTTTGTTATGTCGCTTCCTTGCTTAAGCAGTATTATACAACACTTATGGTTTGCTTTCTAGATCAATAGTTAAAAAATTCAAAAAAGGTAAATCAAACGAGGGTAGTCCTTAGGATCTCACAAGAGTATTTTATTAGGACCGGTTTCGAGGATCAGATCCTCATCATCAGGTAAGGTCTAAAAGAGAGAGGAAAAACGAATGAGCTCATAACTAATAAAGTGGGTTTAAACATTTTAATATGAAAGTTGTCAAATATCAAGAACTCACCCGTAATTACTCATCTATTTAAGACTAAGCTAAGAGAATTATCCCAGGGTCGGTGTAAAAACAAGTATGCGAGTATTTTTTAAAATACATAAAAAACAATAGTTGCAACAAAAAGTTGATGTCAAAACACATAAACAAAGTAGGTCTAAAACTATTAATTAAAATTATTAAAATATTTCACGAACGGACGAACAATTAAGACAAACAAATTTAAAAACTTTTTAAACCCTACAAGCACTAAAATGGGTTCTTGGACAAGTGTTTATAGTTCTACAGGAATTAAATTTTATTTAGATTAAATATACTGATTAACGCCCTCTAGATATAAATAGACGAATTAACCATTCTAATATTTAAGATAACAGTTTAGAGGTTGTCAAATTTAAATATTTTGACCATCGGCTAATAGATGGCGTTGGCGAAAAAAATAAATGTTTCCTAATAATAATATAGGTTTATAAAATGAATTGTTTGAAATTGTACGTAATAATAAACAAACTGAAATAAATAAATTATTATTGTTAAAAGTAGAGTCTAGCATTAGCGTTGGAAAATAATTTTAGATGTACTAATATTCAAATTAAGAAGTTGGTAACAATCAACGGAAAAAGGAAATGGTGTTAAAATGAAAAAAGAAGAAAAAACTATTGATTTGGTTTAGTTGTTTTTTGAAGTAATGTGCTGAAAAATGAAAATGGAAATGGAGACAGAATAAAAATAAGGAATAAGATAAGTATAACTAATATATTATGTATATATATTATATATATTATTATATATAATATATAATATATTATATATATATATATAATATATTATATATATTATATTAATTAAACCAGTAATTTGTGGGTAATGCAGCAAATGAAAGAGTACTTTTTTAAGTTTATTCCAAGCTTTCGGAAATGTTTATTTCCATCATCAGGGAGACTAAAATAAAATAATACCACATATTATGATAAAGTAAGGTAAACATTTTTTTAATTACTTACATCTTAATTAAGGTTGTTCATTATGGTGGTATTATTCAGTTTAGTGTAAAGATACAAAATGGACAAGCTGAAGTCAATTACAAAATAATATACACAAACAATAACTACGATACTTTAAAACTAAAAAAATATAAATAACGAAAGGTCAATTTGACAATTTGATATGACAAGTAAAATTTTAAATAAATAACAAGTTATTAGAGGTTAGGAAATAAATGTGGATAATGCTATGTTTACATAACATTAATATTTTTTAAATGTTCAAAGAGTGATTTTTATATTAGTCTCCCTGATGATGGAAATAAACATTTCCGAAAGCTTGGAATAAACTTAAAAAAGTACTCTTTCATTTGCTGCATTACCCACAAATTACTGGTTTAATTATTAACTAGTCAGCAACGACTATCAACTCTCTTATATTATATTATATATATATTATGTATTTTAAAAAATAGTCGCATACTTGTTTTTACACCGACCCTGGGATAATTCTCTTAGCTTAGTCTTAAATAGATGAGTAATTACGGGTGAGTTCTTGATATTTGACAACTTTCATATCAAAATGTTTAAACCCACTTTATTAGTTATGAGCTCATTCGTTTTTCCTCTCTATTTTAGACCTTACCTGATGATGAGGATCTGATCCTCGAAACCGGTCGTAATAAAATACTCTTGTGAGATCCTAAGGACCACCCTCGTTTGATTTACCTTTTTTGAACTCATAACTCACACATGGCTACCACCTTCAACTTTAGTTAAAAAATTGCTTAGAGTTTTGTCTGAATTTATTTATGACTGTCGTTCCCTGAAAAACTAGTGAAAAAACAGGGTTTTTGAGCTCCAAGTACATCTATCTAAACATTTTGGTGTAGCATCAATTTTAACTCCTATGGATAGGATTGTTCAAGAATGTATATCAGCAGCAATGACGAGAATTCAGATATTAAATTCAAATGGAATAATAATTTGATTATCTACATCTAAAAGACAAAAGTTGTATTTAATTCATCAGTACGGATTATACATGAATTAAATAAAATATTATTAAAATCTGAATATTCGTTAGATGAGTAACATTTAATTTTACCAGTAATTTAAGATTAACGATAGGTTGGTCATACTTATAGATCTGTTTCACTCGCTCAAATATAAGTATAGTAAAAAATAGACCGTCAGTAGAACACAGCCACAATTACATACGACAATATCCTATCCTTCTCTACAATGTAAATTAAGGAAACATCTTCTGATACTTCTTCAACCAATCACAACGAACACGCGCACAATGGCATCTACACACATTTGACTGGACAAGAATAACAACGGGAATGATTTTGACTATCAACATATCAACGTCTTTGCTTTCTTCCGTCGCGAACTCAATGCTAATTTTGAAATGTAATATAGTTGCTAAGTATTTATAAATCGTAAATTAAGGTACTCATATCTTTTCTCTATGTAAAATTGTAAGGTGAAGAATGTTTATAGTGTATATACTAGTCTACCAGGTACAAAACTACAGTCCACTGTCCTAGCTGATGCGAAGACTGTGACGGCGATAGAAAAAATATTCGAAGTAGCAGAGAACAAGCGGAAAGTACTTTTTTCCGCTTGAGATAAAAAGTAAGCGGAAAATAGCTTTCCACTCAAATAACATAAAAAAAATGTTTAAGACAAATTCAAATTGTATTTCAATGTTTATTTTTTTTTGTCATGTCTCACGGTACCTATTATCTTTGGGTAAATAAAATCCTAATAAAAACAAAAGTTTTTTAAGTTATTCTTTATAAAAATGTTCTGTGTATTTTTGTTTTCCAAATTCATGAGTGTTCAAATTGCATATTCCTGTAATTTGACAATAAATTTCACAAATACATCGTAATTGATTCTACAAACATACACCATAACGAACACAGATGCTAAAAAATACATCCAAACATTCATTGCATACCGGGCTCACAGCTGTATCTAATATTGACTATAAATTTAGGCGTGTGTTTAAATCCTATTTACCTATACGTTACTAATATTTCATTCCCGTCAATTTTAAATTCGCGACTGGCCGTTGTTGTTGAAAATAAACGTATAAAACTATGTCACAAAAAACCAGTGGGTAAACAATTATTTGGGTTAGTTTCGTTATGTTTTGTGTCAAATTCGAAAAATATAAATAAAGCAGTAAATACTATTTATTTTGTATCTATTTATTTACTAAGGGTTTATATGCTTTGTGAAGTCATTCATTTAACACGTTGAGCTTCGGGTGGGTTTAACTTGGCACAAGCATGAAGGTCCTTTAGGACCGCGAATTACAAGCCCTACCCACACTGCCGACATTTGTTTAAACGTCATGTCAAAGAAAATACCCACATTTTGTTGAATGGTTACACGGAAACTATATATAAAGAGTTGGTCCAAATAATACATTGTTATTCAGCGTATTCGGTAAATATTATAAAACGTGTCTACAATTAATTATCAGTAACTATACTCTATTTTTAAACTAGGAGGAGCGAACTAAAAAGTCCTATTTACACAGGGAAAAATACCTAAAAAAGTAACTTGATATCATTGTAGCGGTAAAATTGAATTTGTCTTGTATCATTTTAAGAAAAATATTTTAACACTTTGTTATGAATATATTGAAATCAAAGTTATATAAAACCAACGAATAAAGATGACACTAATTGTTCTCATTCAGTTTTTTTATTAATAATTTTACCTAAGTCGTTTTTTATTTTTCGTTACTTCGTTTCGTATCGCATCTCGCACCAGTATGATGGGAAGAGATTACCCCAAGCAGCGACTAATGTCAATAAAAGGCACCCAACGACAACGACCATAGAAAAACAAAAAGAGAAGGTTTGAATAAATGGCGGGACTTGTTTCTTTGTTGGTAGTTGAACCGTAAGCGCTTAGCGCGCTGCTATCACTAAATTCAAACCCGTTTTACACCCATAAAAAATATGTTTTCAAAAATAATGACAAAGAAATCAATAATTTTACTGATTTACCCCTTTAAATTTCACTTTAATATAAATGTGTGATTAAATACAGGGATAATCGTTAATAAATGTAAAGTTAAAGGTAAATTTAAATATTATGAGATGGTGTAAATCTGGCTTTGAAAATAAATTAGGTTATGTTGCCATAAATATGTCAGCCTGATATTTTTATTTTCTAATGTGATATTTTTTGTCAAAGGTGAGTAAATTGTATTGTGTTCTTAAGAATGTCATTAACTTCTGATTCATTTAAATTTTAATTGCAAAGTAAATATTTTTCTCACAAAACTAACAAGAAATTTTATATGTATTTTTCTTGCTATTATTATTACTCTTGAGATAAATGGATTCACATTTTAAACATTTGTGGTCAAAAAAATGAAAGGAGTTGTGAGCCAATTTACAAACAGATATTGTAGAACCGGAGATAGAACCTCATCATAGTTTTTCTCATAAAGACCATGATGAACAAAGGTGAATGATTTGTGCTCAAAAAGTTATTGTTAAATTTTTGGGTGATATTCATTAATATATTTATAAATAATACCCAAATATGTTCAAAAACTAATATGATATTTAGGTCAACTTGTTAATTTTTGCATAATTCACCTATTAAGATCATAAATCAGATGTTTTCTATTTTTATTGAAAATTTTATACCTTTTATTGCAAGAAAATATGTAAGAATTTAAAAAAGTTTTGACTTTTGTTAATTTTTAATTTTAAGATACACACTGCACCTTTATTTTTGTTTTGTTTTAGATATTCCTGGGTATGGAGATTTTTGGAATGTGCATAAATGTCTATCTGAATTAGGGTGTGTTGTTTCAAAGCCCACCTGTATTGAAGCTGGAGGCTTATTGTACCCAAACTAGGCATTACAACTTTTCTAGATTGAAATAGATAGGTAAAGGCCTTAAAGGGACAATAAGTATAAGAATATTAGATTTAGAATAATCTTTCCTTGGATTACTAAGTCAGTATTAGGGATATTTAAAACAATTATGTTCATAAATTAACTACTTTGGCTTTTTATAGAAACTATATGCAGTTTTTTTAATAACAAAAACATTGTCATGTGCTATGCTGGTTATCATATTATATTTTTATTTTTCAGTAATTTAGTGTGTGATATAGTGCTTGTTATGTTCAAAATATGCAGTTAGAAGAAAATGAGACACATGTAATTACATGTTAATTCTAAATAAATTAAACTTGTTAAAAATGTGTTTTATTTTTCAACTAATTTTATTTTTCAGTTAAAACAAGTGACATTTTCCATTTTTCAACATTTACCTACAACAAAAATTCACTAAACTTATTGTTTGTTTAGTAGTTGTAAGTAAAAATTGTCAAATAGGAAAATGTTACTTCAAATTGCTTCAAATATCTAAATTATCAAGCCCGCCAATTTTTAAATCGCTTTACTTAGTAGTGTCCTACTTTATCGACTGAAACTGACAGGTGTAGTTCAACCGTAAGCGCTTAGCGCGCTACTGTCGAGGTCAAGCAAACTTGTTACCAACTATTTACATGGAATCCGACCCCCGTGACAACGACCCAACAAAATAGAAAATATTTGATTAAATTTATAGTTTAACGTAGAGTTTTAATTAGATATTTTATTTATTGTCTCATAAGGAACTGTGATTAAGAAATTATATATCTATTATAATAACAGAAAAGACATTAAATAGTAGATATTTCAATTTGATGAAAAAATTAGATCAATAGGTATGCGAGTTCAATTTGTTAGAAATAAAATCAAGCATCCTATTATTACCTACCTACCTATAAAACATATTTAGTAGGAACTGAAAAATATGCAATTAAAGAAGAGCTTATTAAAAATATAGAATTGTGTCAGGTACAAAAAAATAACGTTTATTTTTATATGTCTTTATAGGTATATGTTTATTTTATTTGTAATATTTTTTCTTAATTAAACTACAAGAAAACCATTAGTTGTCTGTACGGATTTCACAATTAAATAAAGGTTCTTTCTTCAGGTAAAATATGTAGCAAAGTTCTAAAGTATATTATGGAATATGTTCGCAGAAAAGTGCTTTAAAATCAGATAAATTAAATGGGCATGGAAAAGGATCATAACCATACGAATTTTATCTCCACTAACAAGATGTTATATTCAACGATAGAAAGTGTAAACTTGTTGGCAGCAGCTTATTAAATGTATGTAGAAGTCCAAGAAAGTGTAATGGTACCAGCTTTTACTATAATAATAATAATAATGGTTTTTATCATTCTCCGGTTTTTTTTTGTAGGCAGGATTTTTAATATTACTGCAATAAATTCGATATTGCGTATCAAAATTTCTTTGGTCTTCTCGAAAACATATTTTTATACAATATAAAGAAGATCGTATATTTTTTTGAGACATCCTTTAAGGCTTTTGAAAACTAAATGTTTATTTGGAAATAAGTTAGTTTTGTATGATCATTTAAAAGTAAAAATTATTGAGGTTATTAATAAAAAAGGTAATTTGTAACTTTGTTTTAGCAAAATAAAGAAACAAAAAGTTTTTAGTATGATCGGTAGATTATATTTTTATTAATTCGGCACTACATATGTTTCGGAATAAAATTCCATCTTCTGGTGCAGTCACAGCTTAAAAAAAAAATAACGAACACTTTGTGATAGTATGTAGACGTATGTATTCGTAGTATTAAAGTTTGGTTTAACAAATATTATTAGGGAATCAAAAAGAAGAGTTTTACAGAATTAAAAATAACCAGTGGCGGTAGAGTATAAATTAAATAGATTGCAACTACAGTCTGTTCGCTATACTTACACGGGTTTCGGATTAAAATTTTTATGAGTATTTCCAAGTAAGTACCCGAAAGTTTAACCTATTCTTTGGGGAAATATCAACTGGTTAAATGAAATGAAAAATAATGTACAACTTTTTAATTAAAGAATGATAGAGAATCTTTTGTATAATTGGATATACACTTCCGCCACACTTCTGGAGTTGCAATTAAAAGTGCTTTTCGCCAAGTTTCCCGAACTGCGTCGTCACTATAACCATTACGCCCAATACGGTTGTCATAATATTGTTTTGCTATTCCCCATATATATTCGATGGGATTAAACTGGCAATGATACGGTTGCAGACGTAAAACTTGATGACCGTAACTTTCAATAATCTGATCCACAACAAAGGTTTTTGGTTTTGCGTGTATATTTGCCAAGCGTAATAATTCTGATTTTAATATATATTGAGGAAATGGTATAATATGTTTCTTTGTCAACCATTCTTTAATTTTATCAACAGTCCAAGAATTCGTTGGACTTTTGTTTAATACTTCAGAATGGTAAGGTGTTTGTCTAAAATAATTACGCTGGGCTCACTTAAACCTGGGAGAAGTTTTTCATGCAACCATTTTACAAATATTTCTGTGTTTATATTATCGTGATAGTCACTGGACTTTGATTTAGATAAAAATATTAAATCAGCACCTTCTATAAAACCCGATTTCCCTTCTGCATGTAAAATTATGTCGCTTCCCTTCTCCATCTGTATGTTTGATGAACTTTACGTTATCATCTTGCCATATTCTCTTGGTTGCACCCCTAGAAAATATCCATGTTTCGTCTAAATTAATAAAATTCACCCCTTCTTCTTTAAATTTAGAATATTTTCTTAGAAAGTTAATTCTCTTGTGCACGACAGAACTTCTTTCACAAAGGGCCTTTCTGTTATCCTCCTTTTGAAATTTGAAACCCAAGTTATGTATCACTTGCCATAGACTTGTTCTGCCAATGTCGTCAAATTTTCTATTTATTTCGAGAGAATTGTATCTAAGGTCACATGTTCCTTGTTGGCCCTCATTCGATAAATGGTATCACGAATTTCAAATTTCTTTCCATCTGGAATATCTTTCATTTTCAATGATGGGCGAATGAAAGTGGTATGTCTTTACCTTCTTACAACTGCTTGCTATAATATTATTTTTTGTTGTTCTCTACTAACCCAAGCGCTGGACGTTGGTTACGCGTTCAGTTTTAAACTAAGCGCAATGTCGCCACGCCGTGCGTATTTCTCCCTTTCAAAGCAATCCTGATCGTTCTCGAACACTAACGCGCTGGTCTGGCTGATCGGTTCTAGCCGATTCTAGCTTGATGGCGTCAGCGGCAGATCGTTCATCGCAACGTTGCCGCTGTTTATGTTTAATATTATGACAATTAGATTTTTTTGTGGAATTTTCGGAAGCTTCTCTGATTTTTGCAGTTTGTCCTTTTTAAATTAAAATCGTTGTGAGAGCTACCAGAATTGCCTCCGCGAGCTACCGGTAGCTCGCGTTCGACAGGTTGGCGACCACTGCTCTAGATTATATTCTTTAAACTGTGCCTTTAGAGATTCCACGCCAATATGTTGTTCCATCATTTGAAATTATTTCACGCCCATTCTCATATTGATAGTTTAAACAACGATAATCTTCGTCCATATCTCTAATAAAATAATACATAATTTACTATGGACCTTTGGCAGATTTTTTTTAGAACCATGTTTATTTTATATAGATACATACTCTTTGTTTTTATATACAATATACACCTTTAATATATACTGTCACGTTCCGTGAACATTAGTATAATAACCTGCAAAATGATTGAATAAACATCTAATAACTAGATATTGAAGTTGGATACATGTTGATGTTATAACACGATACATTAATGGTTTATCTAGCTCTTATAATGGTCAAAGAGTACCTCACTTTTTAGCAACTTACATACTTTTTGGGACATTGTCATCTTTTGTTTTTGGGATTTGAGCTAAGTTGAAACACCTATAATAATGTCATTCATCGCGTCCCTGGAAATTTTTTTGGGCATTTTTTTGCCCCTTTTTTATCATTATCAGTATTAACTAAGACATGTTCAGTAATATAATTTTCATCATTTTCATCGTCGGTTACTAATTCTGTTCATTTATTGATTCTATATCCTGAAGTATTAATAAACAATTATGTAGTAAGAAAAGAAAATAACTTCCAGTTTTTGCCTGTTATTTTAACAATATCCGAAAAGTCATATTTATGTTGCTAAAATAATTCAAGTACTTTAAATTCCCTTTTTCGAGCCAAGTAGGAGTAATTGAATATATATTTTAATTTTTTTGCTGAAGGAAAAATATTTAACACTTTTTATTATAAATTATCTCAACTATATCCATGAATACAGTATTATCAGGCTAACCATAAGCCCTTGGTCAAAATAAACCAATTGCTTTTGTAATAAAACGTAATACTAAGGAACTAAGGAAGAAAATTAATAAAAAATAAAACACTAGATCCAAATTGAAATTCCAAAAGACAACTTTATAAAACTAGATGTCAGCGTAAGTTTCTATTTAGGTAAAAGTATGATACGAATAATCCTCCAGACAATTTAGTAGATCATTTCCTTAAAATTTAAAATGCCATTTCCGTTTTTTAATTTTTATGAGAAAAGAAATGACTGTGTGAATGAGGGATTAAAAGTAATATATTTTTTTTTTAGAAAAACAGTAAGAAAATTGCAGGCATGAGATTCTAAAATTCAATATTTGTATATCAACAATGTAAGATGGTTTCCCAGAAAATTTAAAAAAATAAATAACATGATTGAACAGAGACAAATAATTTTTTACAATTAGTCCCATCCCATAGCCAATATATTAAATAATACTCCAAACTAAGAGAAAATTTGTTTTGTTGACTTGAAAATTAGACAAGCTCAAGATATTTTAATTAGCTAGATTTATTTTAATTGTGTGTCACAATAATTAATCAGTTTATGCAATTTTCGTAATTTCTTTCCCTTTTTCCAGTTAGTTTACATATATATTAGTTATTTATTTAAATAAAATTAAATAAACTAAAAATAAAATACTTATGGTAATATTATTTATAAATTAACTAAAATATAAATTTTAAATGAGTAATACCCCAAATCAATAACAATATTTTCATTACAAAATTATTTGTTTCATTATTGTAATATTATGTACAACCAAATATAATTAAAAATAAATATTTTCATTTTGAAAATTTAATTTAGTAGTAATGAATTAATAAATGTTTATAAAAAGATGATTATCAGTTTGTTATTGTAAGGTATATTTAAAACATTTAAAACCGCACACGATTAATTTTAGATAAGCTCTTTAGGTATTATTCAAAATAATAATAATTTTAGATAAACGATCAAATATCCTGGAAAAGCGTAAACTAATTATTGCTACATTCGAATTTACGAGTTGCGCAAAGTCGTTTGTTTAGAAAATTATATTTTTAATTCGCTGATTTTCCTTTCCATTTTCGTAAAAAAAACAATCATTTATATTATTTGAATTCAATGTTTCAAATAAGTTTTAAACCCTTCCTCAAATAGCTTAATAATAAATCTGAAAATACTTGAATAGTGACGACTATACAATGTGTTTGACATTTATATCAATGTCTTTAAACAACAATAAATGTAGGTGCTGATTGACTCATCGGTTGGATATCGCAATATTTTTATCTGAGTCAGTAGAGGCTTAAAAAGAAAATTTGTTATGTCATCAGTTGCGAAAAGAAGACAAGTAACCTTTTTGAGGTAAAAATCAGTATATACATTATTATTAAAAAGTAATATCAAAGAAGGGAAGGTTTATAATAATATTAATAATAATAATACTCTCCCCTTACGAGTGAATTTCAACCCCTGAAGTCGACTGAACGACTTATGTAGGGGAAGGGACGGCTATTATTATTATTTGCCGTGGCGCTCCGGGGCGACTTAAAGATGATTGATGGTGCCATTTGACTTACAGGTGAGGAAAACCCGGAAAACCTCACCCACCATCATCGAGACGGTAATGTATGGCGAATTTTTTTAATCTGCATGTCATATCAACAGAAATTGAATTTTTATTAATACGCCACACATCAAATCCTAAACCGAACCATGCAATTTAATTAAAAATCCACATGGTCTGGTCTGGGATTCGAAACCCAGCAGTCTTAGACTCATAAACTTGCCTATAAATGAATATAAGCGCGATAGACCGCTACACCACCATCCCAATACTATATATAAATAGATTTTTTAAACTTACAACCTAGTAATAATATTGTTTTGGTCCTCGGAAATATTGTTTGGCCCTCGCAGCACGACAATGACTTAATATAGAGTGATACAAGTGTATTCAAAAATTACTAGAAGATTTATAAGTAGCTAGATGCCTAATAAAATACATAAAAAAATTGCAGAGCTTGCACATGAGGAAAATCACATACTGGCACTTGATGTGAATTTTAACAATAGGAAAAAAATCATAGAACATTTTACACACGTATTATATACTAATCATGCAAGCCCTTTAGTGAAATATAGTGGTTGTATTCAAATAAAAGTTAGAATCGATTTATTTTTAAAATATTGCAAGCTACAAACAATCTCTAAAACATAACTTTCGAAGATTTCATACTTGGTTTGATGCCAATTGTTGAAGAATTGGTAAAACCAAAACGAATTATAGCTTACCGAGCTTCTGCATTTAATTTAATAACATTCAAAAAGAGTGGATAGCAGAATACCCTAAATAAAGTATAATTTAAACTATTCACTCTGTGACTGGTTATATGTTGACCGTACTGCATCTCAAGAAAAATTCAAGACTAGCCACAATTCAGCAATTTTCTGAAAAGTAAATCACCTAATGATTCGTTTACTGATCCAGAAGAGGCTGTTGTAGTAGCACAACACATAAAAAAATTAAAAACTGTCAAGTCAAGGTAAACGATTCAATAAAACTAGGTGTCGGGTAACATTATTTAAGCCATGCGATATCGTGGCTATTGAAGATTCAGAGCTAGCAGGTGAAACAAAACTGAGGCCAAAATACAAAGGACCTTACACTGCACAAAAGGTCTTCCATATGAAAGATATTAACTTTACAAATAGAGACAGCGAATGACAGTAGCCGCTCACGATTGGTTAAGGCTATGGTCATCGCAGTAATTACAATCTCGTATTATTAAATTAAAATAAAATAATTGTTTTTGTTGACTTAGGATGGCAATCCCACCAAATTTAACTAAATAAATAAAGTAGTACTAGTGTTTAGTGTTTTAGCACTAGCGTTTATTATTTTAGAACGTGTTTAGTGTTGAGGTGGCAATTCCATAAAATTTTACTGAATAAATCATAATAATAAAGTAACACTAGTGTTTAGTTTTGTAGCACTAGTGTTTAATGTTAGGGTATCAATCCCACCAACATTAGTTTAAAAAGTAATTAGGGGCAATCCCACCAAAGTTAATTGAAAGAATAACTAGTGGCGATCCCACTATGTTTATTGTAAAGGTGACAACCTCACCAACGTCAATGATGACAATACCAACAATATTAATTAAAAGAATAGTTAGTGGTAATACCACCAACATTAATTAAAAGAATAGTTGGTGGCAATCCCACTAATGTTTACTGTAATAGTGGCAATCCCACCAACGTTAATTGAAAAATTAGTTAGTGGCGATCCCATTAATGTGTACTATAATGGTGGCAATCTCATTAACATTAATTGAAACAGTAATAAATGGTTTAATGCCTAAAAAGAACATTATTGATAATGTTCATAGTCATAACAGTAGTTCTGTTTTCCTATTTTGTAATTCCAGATATATGATGCGATGACGCTCCAATTGCAGGATGGCCGTGTTAGCGGTGTTCCTTTGCTACTCTCTATACATTCTCGAATCCTATACAGATGCGAGCAGGATGGGCTTGCGGGAAAAAAAGACCAGCGCAGTAGATAGTATGCGAATAGACAGTGCCAGTACCACACCAACAATTTGAGAATACTTAATCTCTTGGTCGTGAAATGAACCATTTAAAATGTAGTTTACACCTTTTATTATGGATGATACCTCCCTTTTGTAAACATTATGAAGACTAGAGATAAGTAGACGAATCGGCATGCTAATTGAGCTTCTATAATTAACCGCAATGGCGCTGGTACTGCATACGTTGTTCAAAATACATGGCTTCTTATGGAGATTATACATAATTTTGTCAAAATAATAAAAATAAATTTGTTTACAGCTAAATAAAGCACAGAATATTTTGTTGTATTTATTTATAAATAAGTCTTGTACGTTTTAATTGATAAATTATTTAATTTTATCTATATAAAATACAAATTTGGTATGTGTGAACAAATTCGAAAAGATTTCTTGATTGCTGAAATTTGATAAGTACAATTTTGTGGCAATTTTTTTTTAAATTGAACCAATATATAGTTTTAAGAGTAAAATAAAACACAGTTAAAAGATTTTTTATTGTTGTATTAAAAGTATAAAGGGAGATTTGGGAATGTACATGGTATTACCTCATCCTTTAATTTCAGCTTTCTCCTTTTTATTTTGTTAACAGTACCATCATTAAAAATATTCTCATAATATTTGATAAAAAGTATAGAACAGCATCATCTCTAGAAAGTGCTTTATCGGCACTAGGAACGATATATATGCTGCCATTGCTCTAAACGTTTAGTATCCTATTATAAACATTTACAATGACACAATTGAAGTCAAAAAAAAAATAACAGTAGCAACTCTTTATCTAACATTAAAACTCTACAAAAAATAAAATTGTTTTTCTGGTAAGTTAAATTTAATGCATAGTTATTGTTGTTTGTAAGTCAGCATCTATAACTGTAAAATTTTATATTATAGAAACTTATAATAAAATAAACAACACTTCTGAAGATACATATTGTGACTAGTTTACAATAAATATTATATTTAGACATGAATACAATATTTTACTTACATTAAAAGCTTTAAAAAGACGAATTGATTTCTTTTTGTATTTTCTTTAGTTTTACATTTGATTTTTATCCTGTTTTACAATCTGAAACGAAGTAAATCTTGCTTTGATGTTATTTGTCACTCATGTTACTTGTACTCAGGTACTTTTTTCACATTATTTTGATTATTTTCATTATTTTTTAAAAAATCGCTTTATTTTACATGGACTTACATAGAAAATTGACTGCCCTATCATTAGACATGCCAACTACAGTCAATTTCGCGAACTTTATAAAACGAAGGACGGAAATTTGAAATTTGATCATTGCCGATTCGCCTCCTTTTCTCTAGTCTTCATAGTTAATATACAGTTCTACACAATACCGTCAGTTTATGGATACATCCCGTATTTAGAAAAGTTACCACATTCCTTTATCCAACTATTTAACTAGTACTCATGCCTTAAAATGTTAATTCTAATTGCTCTTTTGTTGCCATACCAAATCAGATCTATACATAGAGTACTTAGGAAGTAAATTTTGCTAAAAGTGATGTATCCAAAGAGGTGAAATATTTCACAAACATCTGTCAATAAATCACAGAACCTGTCTATAAAATATTATAATTTCTGAAGAAAATGAATTCAACATGAGCTGCATGAGAAAATCTGATATAAAAACAAAAAAGACAACTATATATCGAATGCCGTTCTAGTTATGGTAACTACACCAATAGTTCTATAAGTCATTTATGAAAATATTTATTATCATCTCTGCTTATGCCCACCAGCATCGCCAAACCATGCTGATATTATCAAACTTCAGCCACTATCGTTAGTCAGAAATAAAAATAATCGATAGTAAAGATGAGAGTCGCCACTATGTTTAGAATTACATCCTATATATGAAAATATGCTTCTATTTAGTAGAAAAAATAATATGCGATTACTATTAACTTGTTCCAATTTCACTTTAAGTTTGATATGCATAGTGTAATAAAAGATGCTGACTCGTTTTTGAAATTATTTTTGAAACATTGAACTGGAGTTCAAAATATGAATAATATTTGTCTACTGTATAATTTTAAATTGTTATTTTATATTCTTTATTTTATAAAAAGATTCTTGAAAATCATCTTGTAGCAATAATTATAAAATTATTTTTAAATTTTAATCACATACGTTATAACTCGACATTATCAACAGTTCTATACTAATTCAACCCAAATTAACTACATTGATTTTCTTACATATCAATCCAATTTAGCTTATCAATCCAAAAGGACGATATTAAACTCATGACTGACGAACAAAAATTCTAAACATACCTATTTCCACTTGAAAATTCGAAACAGGTTTGCAGTAATATCGTTACATATGCAGTATGCATGTTTTGCTCCAAATTGTATTAGCTTCGATTTTAAAATATTAAATATTCTATATACACTATCCTTTCTACATTGCGGTTTGAAGATAAATGCAATTTTGTTGGAATATTCGTGCAAAAGATTATTTTTTTTTATTTTATCTTACTGAAAAATTTTGCAGTGAACCTTCTCAGGGTAAAATTGTTTCAGAAAAATCTGAATTTGCATTACAATGAAAATGAAATTTATTCTGGACGAGTGGTGTAGCCAGAACTTTTTCATTGAAGGGTTCATTGAATTTAGAAACCCTAGATAAATCGTCGTGAAAAAGTGTAAAAATGCTGGTCGCTATATAACTGAGTTACGGTTAAGATTATGATTTAAAAGGAGTTGGAAATTATTTGACCTAATCCACCGACACCTTTTTAGATTTATTGTGGCACTCCGTTTTTTAAGAATATGTCGTCTAGCTTGGTCTTTTTTATTAGACTTAGTAGCTTTGATAGTGACTCCCGCATCTAGTTGTATGTGTATGGATTTTCTTCCCCTACTATTATAAACCTCATTCTAGCCACGCCTTCACACTGGCACAGGACGTGTATTGATGTTTCTTCTTCTTCACAGAACCTGCATAAAGTCGCTTCTTCTGTTGGTTTGATGACATCCATGTGCCTGCGATAATGTCCTAACGATTTGAGGTTTTTGATTTAGTAGGTCTTTCGTGAACTTGGCCAATGGTTCCTTGAAGAACTGTTTGGCCTGTCTCAGTCTTGGATAGTTGGACCATCATTCCTAAAACTCCATTATTTGATGGATGCCTTGCACAATGCCTTAGCAACTCCACAAAAGGGTTCGGTGCCTGTCATGGCCTCCCGAGTTACGGTTAGTGCTAATTGGTGTTTTGGATGTGAAAAAGTGTGGACTGTATAATAGGAATTTTTTGTAAAAAATTTCAGATTGAACATTTAATCTTGTTTAATAAACTTGTGACTTTAGACATATGATATGAAATGGAAATCCAATTATTAAAATAATTACAATAAATACAATGAACAAGATGGAGTCGTATGGTACATCTATATATAATAGCCATATTTTAACTTATTACGTAAAAATGACCAGTAAAAATACACATTTTTATTTTATACATATATGGACCTTGGAGCCAAACAATAATAAGGGGGGGGGGGTAAAGTTTTTAAACTTTTTTTTGCCATTTTTTAAATATTTAATTTTGTGAATGAGGAACCTTTTAAGAATATTGTGTAAAAATTTGAAATGAATCGAAGCAAAACTAACGAAGATACAGCGGTTTAAATAACCGCGCCTCATACATGACTCAACGCATCAGAAGACACCTGCCCGGCCCGATCGCACTATTGTTACGTAGTAGACATGAGTAACGCAGCGCTGCGTTGCGTTATTGCGTTAACACAGTTGTATGCGTTACGAGCGTTGATACACCAGCTGTTACTGTATCAGCGCAACGCAATTTTCGAAAGGATCGCGAGTTGTTGATGCGCCATGCGCCAGGCACTGATTCCGTTTTCCGAGACGAGTTGAGAATTTTAATTTACGTAATTGATGCAACTCCTACTGCAGATTACCCAAAATCTATCAAGTAATTATGTTCTTTGCAACATGTCACATCGTTTGTAGGATTGTAAGTCCAATTTTATGGATTTTAACCTTGTACACTTTTTGTACATTTTTTTAGTTATTCCCATTTTAATTAGCTACTAGTATACAAAAGTTATATCCTTTTTATATAAATTAGAATTATTGTATTCTTTGTAAAATTTGAACACAATGAAATAAAAAAATGGGTGCACTACACTGTTATATTTTCATTTATTTTTAAACATATAATAAAAAAAAATTTAGTTAAATTCCCAATTGCGTTATTGTCTTGAACACGGTTTGACCCTTATAAAAGGACAGCCCGTGCTGAATAACACCGGTATCATGCGATACACCGAGGTGCATCGATTTCATTCGGCGCAGGCAGTGGTGTGACGCAGTAACGCAATTGCGTTAACGCAATGAGTTGGCGCAATAGAGTGCGCCGGAGATAGTGTATCAACGCAAAGAATTTTAGTGCGTTACCCATGTCTATTACGTAGCAGATGTTTCGCTGTATATAATCCCTAACCTCACCTTCTACCTTTCGTTATAGAAATTTTAACACAAGTACAAACGTGTTTATACATGAACTGTATATGATTTAGTGTAGCATTGGCCTGGCAGGTTATTTTGCTTTACTAACCTCCATGCAAGACATGGGAATCAGTAATGGATCAAGCGCTGATAAATAAGGATTCGTCGTAGATAGGATCAAAAAGATACTTTAGACATCATGGATGATAGAAAGATCCTTTATGGAACTGGAATCGATGATTAAATGTGAGATAAGCCGATAAAACTCACTTATAAACGTTTTATTTCAAATTTTTTAGTGTTCAAAACTTTAAAGCGTTTTCCCCACAACTCATTTTTCTCCATCTGAGATTTTAACTTGAATTATTTATAATTATAGACGAAATAAAAATATACATTCTATTGTTTATCGATTCTACACAAGAATAACTCATTTTAATGAATATTTAATCTCAATAACTAAAATTGTCACTTATTTAAAATTTTAAAACTAATAGCAGTCGGTTGATCAAAATATGAACTGTGATTGGTAAATTTCATTTTTTTCAATGTTCTCACTACCTAGAATGGATATGAAATATATTCGTTCAGTTGAAGGCAATAGCATACTTTTTCGTTTTGTAATCTGTGCGTAGATAAACTAATATCCATGTGGGTGTAGAAAAATACTCTTTACCATTTTTTTAATACTTATCTTTTTCTAAAATAAAAATTAATTTTAAGTCCCAGTATCCTCTAAGTCGCATATTACGGTATTATGTCAATAGTGACCTGATAATTATGAGCCACATGGTATTAGGTAATTTTTTCCAAAGATAACTTTAAAAATCAGTAATAAAAGTGCAGGTGTAATAAAAGATATGTTAAACACAGTATGCACATAGTGCAAAATTAAAAAGTTTCAACAAGCTCTCCTGTAGGAATTTTGTAAAATGGCCCTAATACTTTTTGACTCTCAGATCTAGATATATTTATTGAATAGTTCCAGTCAACACAAATACTGTTCAGCAAACACCCTTTTATGGCAGATTTTTTTGACGTTCATTACATATTTAATATTTATATTTTTTTAATTTGTTTTCATATTTGAAAAAATCAGAACAAAAAATAGAATCCTATAAAGTTATTTATATTTTTGAGCACAAGAATTTACTAATCCAATTTTATGTAATTTTTTTTATATCTGGTCATTTTCGAAATGGAATAGTTTGCATTAATTCTATTACGTTAAATTAAAACTACTTAACCTAACTAAGTGAATATTTAAAAGCTAAGTTGATTGTAGTTTGCATGTATACTACACTAATTTCCCAACTAGCAAAATAGCTTTATAATTTTCAGTTTACAGGACTATAAAATTCTATTGATTATATTGCTGTTTCTGGAATGCTAATTTTCTGTACTTAAATTGGTAAAACCATTTTGTTCTCTAAAACTGAATTGTTATGTAAATTAGTTTCATCAATATTCTTACAGCCAAATTATCAAATAGTTTACACGATTATTATAAAATTGTTAAATAAATATTTATTAAATTGCTCTAATTACGATTATATATTGCTTTTGAACTGCTTTACAGCTAAATGGTTATAAACATACAATAATTGTATCTTAGCAATAGTATAATAGTATATTATGCAACGAGCATTTAATTATAGCTATTACTGCCCAATGTAAGATAAAAAACTCAAAAAATAAAAATTACAGATTATTTTCCAGCTAAATATCAACATCTGGTTTTCAAGAACAAACACTAGGCGATATTACCATTTATCTGGTTTTTCTCAAGAAGAAGTTCTTTTATATAACAACCTAACAAATGGTGTTGAATTAAATTTAATGATCAGTTAGAGCTAATGAGTTTTCTTAGCTGACAGTTAGCAAACAAAGAAAACGCACATTTTAGTGTCAGGCGAGAGAATATATGGCTGTTTATTTATTTTTTACTTAATGAAACATTTTTGCTGGAAATTCGATTGTAAGGTCCCTTCGCTTCGTTTCGAGCTATTTTCTACATGCAACTTTCTAAAATAATAGAAAAATAAATATAAAGTTTAGAACTTAATTGCAATAATGAATGTACCTATTCTGCAGTCAACGCAATATATTTCATATAAATTATAATTGTTTCCTCTAATATAGTTAATTGTTTTTTTGCTCTTTACCAAACAGTACTCGCTCTAACATAAAGCTCACTACTTTTTAAATGTTACTTTTTTATAATAAAAGCATTGCTGGTTAATGTAAAATGTCCATAGGTACCTTCTTGAAGTTTTACCAAACACACCAATAAATTTGAAATTATTATCCAGCCTAACTGGTATTATCAAATACAAGGCCAATTACATGTTACTGGACTAAGCATATGTATTTTACACTTTTTCTTAATTTTCTCCTTTATGGTCCATTTTAGAGAATTCAAAAATCTGAGAGAATTATATCACAAACAATTTGTCTTAAAATAATTTTCTTCTATAACCGTAAATAAAAGAAATATACCTTTAAGTAGAAAAATGACCGCCTATATAGCCTCCCCAGATATCCATTTTTTAGTCGAAAACTCGATGTACAAAATAATCATAATTCCTTTATTTCCCTTACTGGATATAGGAGAGTAAAAACAAAAATAATTACCTACCCCTAAAAAGCAGAATAAGAATAAAGTTAATTCATAAGCAATACGTACTATATTTTCCCTATTACTTTTTATGTATTACTTACTAGCTACTACAATAACGTTGAAATATATTTAAGCATGATAAAAATAAATCAAAATGTGTACTGTTTTGAGTATGTCCCTTAATACTACTCAAACTACTTTAACAATACTCTCAAATATTTATTTGCAGGTATTTTTAGGTATAAATTAGTTTGTAGTATCGGGTCTAATTTTGTTATTATTAAAATTTTTTAACCGATCATATAAAACACACATCTTGCGCCTGACCCTGTATACGTTGTAAGAAATAATATCAAACTGTGTAGCCAAACTCCTTATGTACAAAACAAAATAATTATAATTTTAAATTCAATATATTTGGTATAAAAAAGCAGTTAGATGATAATTGCAGGATATCTAAAAATATCTAAATATTTAAAAATATCATGACACTTTTGGCACTAGTTTGTCCTCCTATACTATTTTAATTACTTCAAAATAAAAAAACTCAAAATTATGCAGGAACTACAGGTCTAAACTGTCGCATTGTTTATAAGATCGTCTGAAGTCAAAAAGAGAAAGGGAGTAATATATATCAAATATATGGAGTGATTCACAAAAAAGATATGCATATAGTAGGCATTATAATAGCTTTAAAATACTTATAATTCTTACAAATTTCTTACTATTGTCAGCGTAGCAATAACTCTTAAACAACTATATTGTTTAAGCAGTATTTACTAATATATAAATATTTATTTTTCAATAAAAGGCTATTATTATATTCTCAATTATTACTCAGATTGTTCCACCAGGACTATAATTTAGATGTTTGTCCATAATCCACGTTGTTTCAGTTGGAATTCTTTGCTCGCTAATCTATTTGTTCATCAATCATGAAAGGGGAAATTATTTGTGATGCCAACAAGGGGTTAGCGAATTGTAAACACCTAATAGATTGAGTTTCTATTATAAGGTTTTTGGCAGTTTATTAATCAACCGTTTTATCATACTGACAGGAATCGGTGAAAATAGCCCTTGAAGGATAAGCGATTGGGTATAAATGGTTATATTACTATATTTTTTGTTTTGCGAAAGTGTATTTGTATGGTAGCCGATTGCACGAAAAAGTATTTCTTCGCAATAATTTAGCCTTTTGAAAATGTTTTTTTAACCAAATCAAATTCCAGAAAGCTAATTATCTTAACTACAACCGATGTCAGCGACATCAAAAAGCCCTGCTTTCCAATCAAAAAGAAAATTTTATGATAAAAGAAATTTCCATAATTATAACTGAAAACCAAATTTTACTTTTGAAGAATTACATTCAAATTTTAACTATATTACTAATTTAAATAACAACGATGAGGATTATCGTCATTGTATTTTCTAAATCCCAATCAAATTAAATTTGAAAATGAATCCTTTAAAAAGGTGACTTTAAACAACATTTTCAGATACCGGCCTCATTTAAAACAAAAAGAAAGCAAAAATTGCACAATATTTTAAACAATTCATCATTGCCTTGTATCGAAATACGCAAACCTTAACTAAAATTGTTAATTGATACAGGAAGTCCATAATAAAACCTGCAGTAGCAAGTACAAGTAAACAGACTATTATCAAGCTTTACATATATTTTATTCTGTACGATTTTTACGCATATTTTGATGGCGTTTTAGGTTCAGACGATTTAATAAACTTGAACTTGATTATAAACTTGACTCAACAAAAAATAATAGCTGATGATTTTGAAATTCCATTTTAATATAGTCTAGTTAAAGAAACAATATTTTCATGTTATGAAGTTATAAAAAAAGATGAAACAGAAGAAATTTATTTTTAGGGACTTTATTACATAAAATAAATATAACTTGGAATTCAACAATTTTGAAACTAAATCTATAGAAGATTTTTGTTTTGAAACAAACTTTTTGAAATTAAAAATGCTGATAATTATTTACTAAAAATCAACATTAATTCATATAAAAATAATTTAGGAGACGATGCAATATCTCGAAATAAATATAAATGATATCGACAAAATAGTTCATAAAGAGTTAGTTGATTATCTTTATAAATTAATTAAAAAAATACAACAACAACAACAACAACAACAACAACAACAACAACAACAACAACAACAACAATAACAATAACAACAACAACAACAAACAACAACAAAAACAACAACAACAACAACAAAAACAAAAACAACAACAACAAAATTTTATCACCAGGGATATGGTACTCTCCAATTTCTTGACAAAAAAACTGACAAATTTCCATATGGTAACTTAGACAAGTCAGTATTCGAACAAATCGCAGTCGATGAAGTCTTAATAATTCAAAAACTGAGCAAATATTTTCAAAATGTAACAATTACCAGTATATGTACCAAAATCTTATGAAATTTGGAACAATGAAAGATATATCAACAGCATTCAACTAAATAAGGATAAAGCCATACATCATAACGAATATCAGCATGAATCAAAATCTTATCAAACTTCTAATAAAACTAAATTCGATTTGAATGACTTATATGAAATTAATCAAATTTCTAAACCAATAAAGCCAATTAAAGATTTTTAAAATAATTTTAATTTTTCAATCACTTTTGGAACAAATTTTATAATTTTTATTTGCCTTTTTTAATAAAAATTAAATACAGAAAAAAACTTTTAAGAAGATAGGGAATTATTTTTAGATTATAAATAGGAGTAGTACGTTAATATTGTTGTTATTTGAGGTATTTTGTGAAGGCTTTAGTTCAGAGTTGTCTTGAATATCTTTTTAAGTGTATAATAACAATTTGCAATAATTAAGTCAAATAGAACATTGCGTGATCATCAACTAACAGCCTGACCTCACTATAGCACTCAAGGCGACCCATCATTTCGTTCTGCCTGGGAGAGTACAGTCAACGGTTCGCTACTACCACCATCACTTCCCGCACCCCCCACTCTTGACTGCCAATGTTCTTTACATATTACAATGAGTTATCACACAAAATTTGTTTACCTGCTAACATGTATGTGTACTTTAATAAAATTTTTAAATATAAAAGTTACATTTTGGAATTTATAACTGGCAGCCATTTTTTTTAACGGATATCGTGCAGTCTACAATAATTATGATTGTTTATATTAATATAGGGACGTATTGTATAATATAAGTCGTGAAAAATGCTTTATATATCTCTAATTACTTAATCAGTAGGTGAATCATATACGCAGTACGTAGTAACATGATTTGGCAATCTGTGTCTTATTTTATTCATTCTGTATTAAAAGCTCGAAGTGGTAAGTTCGTTTTAAATAATAAAGTGTTGTTAAATTTGTAGGGGTGGTAGTTCGCATAATTTGAGAGCGATTGGCAGATTTAATTTTCCTAAAAAAATTATAATAAACAAAATAGAGACATTATAAAAAAAATCAAAGAGCGGGTCCTACCCTGAGCGCGTAGCGTAATAGTTGCTTTATCGGTTACTCATCGGGATTTACAACTGAAAAACAGATGCGATTTGCAATTTTGTCGATTCTAAGCGTAGCGCGCGCAAGTCGAGGCGTTCCCATCGCTGTGCAGGACCGTACCTGTTTAAAATTTTTAATTAATTTTCAATTAATTTTATTTTAAATATTTTTGGAAAAATGAAATCTGCGAATCGGTCTCAAATTATGCGAATTACCACCCCTACAAATTTGGACGCCAAGTTCGGAAACACCCTGTATAAAGGGCTACAATTGAAATGCCTAATTCTTAAATATTCATTTATAGTATATTTAATTAGGTACTTGTTGACATGTTGAATTCTTTTAACAATCAGAAAATTTTTAAATTAGAAAAATACAAAGTGGAGGTTGAAAACAAGAACGAAAATTCCTAATTTTGATCAAATAACAAAGAAACATAATTTATCGTTTAATATTTCTGTTTAAAAAAGCATTTGATAGGTATTCCTGTAAAAAACTTGTTAAAAAATGTAATATATTTATCCTCGTTCTCGTTCTAAATAAATCTATTTACTAATTTTGTGATTCAATCATCAACCGCAATTCATTCTCAATAAAGTAACCTAATTAGGGAATCGGCAGTTGATAAACTAATTAAAAAGCCAGCATAATTCAACTAAAATGATACGACACGCTGTAATATAGGAATAAGACGCAACGCCGGGTTCTTCGTTAACGGTAATTCATTAACATGCATTCGAACAGCTAGTCGCCATTTTAGTTGAAATGTCGATGTCTCCGATTGGCCCATTAATCCATATCAACAACTACTACAGTGACACGACCCCGGGTGTATCATGCATGAGACAGAATGAAAATTAAATCAAGCCGAACATGTCGAAAGCAATGTTTATCGATTTGCGGTAACAATATAATTAATCTGACAATTCAAAACGCGATTTTCTAAATTTTAGATTTTCTTAAAAGACTGTACACTATAAGTGTGAAGTTCATATGTATTGAAGGTAATTGTAATACTGAACGTGAAACATACTAAAATTGAATGGATTGTGATTTAAGTTTTTTTACTAAATTTTAAGAATAAAAGCAATATGTTTTTGTCATAAATAAATTAACTAGTGTTTAGGTTATTAATACCATAGTTTCTTCATGCTACATACCTTTAGATTTCCTTGTCATCTATTAAATTATTAGGGGTTTTGATAAATTTAAATATATATTTTGTTTTTGTTGACATAATTCTTACCAGGCCCAAGTAATCGTCATTGTCAATTGACATGACAAGTAGTAGGCACGTTCAGAAATAGTTAGTCCAGTGGTCGCCAACCTGTCGATCGCGAGCTACCGGTAGCTCGCGGAAGCAAATTCTGGTAGCTCTCACAACGATTTTAATTTAAAAAATACAAACTGTAAAAATCAGAGAAGCTTCCGAAAATTCCACAAAAAAATCTAATTGTTATAATATTAAACATAAACAGCGCCATCAAGCTAGAATCGGCTAGAACCAACCAGCCGGACCAGCGCGTTAGTGTTCGAGAACGATCAGGATTGCTTTGAACGGGATAAATACGCACGGCGCGGCGACATTGCGCTTAGTTTAAAACTGAACGCGTAACCAACGTCCAGCAGTTGGGTTAGTAGAGAACAACAAAAAATAATATTATGGCAGCAGTTGTAAGAAGGTAAAGACATACAACGTTCATTCGGAATGGGAAGAACAATACTTTTTTACAGAAGTAAAAGATAAAAATGTGTGTTTGTTATGTAATACTTCGGTCTCCGTTGCTAAAAAAGGAAATATTGAGAGACATCATAAAACTGTATATTCTAATTTTGAAAAATCATTCCCACTACATTCTGCCGCCAGAAAGGAGAAACTGAAACAGTTAAAAAAGCAGTTAATTGGACAACAATCAGTATTTTTAAGAACAGTCGACAAAAATAAGGCTGCAACTGAAACATCGTACCGTGTGTCCCAGATAATTGCACAAAAAAAACCTTATAAAGACGGGGAAATGATAAAACAGGCGTTTTTAGAAGCTGCTGATTCGTTATTTACCAACTTTAGAAATAAAGACGAGATAGTTTCAGCTATAAAATCTAAGCAACTTTCTGCTAATACAGTGATGAGACGTGTAGAAGTAATGGGCAATGATATTTTTTTACAGTTAAGAATTGACTTTGATAACTCTGTTTATTTTTCACTTCAACTGGATGAATCAACAGATGTCGTTGACACTGCCCAGATAGCCGTGTTCGTCAGGATGGTTTTTAGTGATTTTACGATTAAAGAAGATCTTTTGGAAGTTTATTCCACTGAAAGGACACACTACTGGACAGGAGTTGTTTTCTCATTTAAAAAATATTATTTCTTCCGAGAAAATTCCAATATCGAAAATGGTAGGCTTGACAACCGATGTCGCTCTAGCTATGGTGGGTTGTGATAAGGATCTGGTGACGTTATGTCGTAAAGATGAAACTTTTCCGCAATTTCTCTGTTACCACTGCATTATCCATCAGCAAGCATTATGTAGAAATTTCCTGAAACTAAACAACGTTATGAAACTGGTGGTAAAAATTGTAAACAAGATTAGAGCTCAAGCGTTACAAAGAAGATTATTCAAAACCTTGGCCGACGAAGTTGACTGTCAATACGGGGACCTACTCCTTCACTCTGAAGTCCGATGGTTAAGTAGAGGACGGGTGCTGAAACGTTTTAATGATGTCCTATCTGGCATAGTTCAATTTTTCAAACAACGCGATGAACCGACTCCGGAACTAGAAAATTCAATTTGGCCTAGAGATTTTGGTTTTCTCGTGGACATTACAAAGGAATTAAACGAACTTAATTTGCAGCTTCAGGGGAGAGACAAAGAACTAGCAGAAATGATTTCTGATATAAAAGCATTTATCAAAAAGCTGGAGTTTTGGGAACAAAACCTAATTAACAGCGATGCCAAGCATTTTCCTATTCTTTCAGAAAAAATATCTCAAAATCCATTAGAACCGTATGACAGCAAATATCATGTAGAAATAGTTTCTACCCTGAAGAATAACTTCAAAAATCGTTTCAAGGATTTCAACGAAATGGCTTTAGTAGCGCAGTTTGTTGTTTCACTATTTATGGAAATTGATATCCAACAGTTTGCAACTTGTGTTATGCAGAACTTTGGCGAAGACATCGCTGCAACAGAAATGGAAGTAATTGAGTTTCAAAATGATGTAGCCTTAAAATCGTTAGTCTCAAGTACCAAATGTATCTGGCCTATTGTAAGTAAAGACAAATATTCAGTTCTATGCCGTGTTGCCTTGAAAGTGAAAGCATTATTCAGTTCAACCTATTTGTGTGAATCTTCTTTTTCCAATATGAAGTTTATTAAGAACAAATATCGCAATCGACTTACAGATGAACATTTGGATAATTGTATTCGAATGGCTGTATCAAATTAAACTGCAAACATTAAAAAAATTATCGATGAGTCTGAGTGTCAGCCTTCTCATTGAACGTGCTCTTTTATTTTTCAATGTTTATGTTCATGATAGTGCGTTACTTTTTTGTTGTTATTATTAACTATTTTTAAATCTTACGTGACATGCCGTTGTGGCTGGATAAAAGTTTGTGTTTATTTTTCAAACACCTTCGTTTGGTAGGTAGGAATGTAGCTATAAACAAGTACGTACTAGTAATATTAGTTATTTTGTTATTAGTTTATTAATAGTACCTTTGTATTATGTTAAATAGTTAAATAGTAAAATAAATACATATAATGATAAATTAACTGTGGATTATTTCATTTACGTTGCGTTACATGGCTTCCGTGTGGGTAGCTCGCTGTTTATTCCAAAATAGCTAAACAAAGTAGCTCAACACATTGAGAGGTCGTTGACCACTGAGTTAGTCTGTTATTCGTGCATTTTATAAAAGTATTTAAAATATGTCGTTCAAACCACCAAACCACGATGTTCAGATATAAAAATATTTGATCCAACTGCATTCGCCTGGTGTAACGGCTGCAATATTCCTTTTTTTAAATAAATAACTTTTATTTGACACCTGTATACGTGTCTATATCACAAACTGAAAATCAAGCAAATATACATTACTAAGAAACCTTATATACATTCTTAGATTTTTCTCTCGCAATATGTTTTTGTTAGCGTTTCCTATTTGGAGTTTTTCTCTAAAGTGCGAATTTCCATTATTTCTGTTTATCAACCTACCTAGCTGGTAGTTAGGTGTAAAACTTTCCGTGCAGAACATAATACAAAATAGACTTAGATACCTCATTGTATAACCATAATAATATAATCATAATAATAATAATTGTATAAACATAATAAATTTTGCTTGGAATTTTTTTTAAATTTCTTTTTACCTCTCTTTCATCGATATAAGTGGATGCTAATAGGCCAGACAAGTACAGGGATAGTATATATTAATAAAACAAATTATTCTCTGTTTAATATGTGAAATAAATAATCCTATAAAAACAAAAAGAGACTTGTAAGTTATACCAAATAAAATGCTTTAATTAAAATAAAAATTGGGAGCAACCAATTTTGATCATTATCACGCCGAAAAGACAATAATTGCTGTTTTTCAGATATTTTCAATATTCCTTTATTTACATTTCTGTTATTTTGAAGTGATAAACTTTAGCTTTTGGACCTATCTACTATAATTTTTGGCTAAACATTACTTTCCATTGCTGGTCCCTACATAAATATTAATTTTTTTTTATTTTTGTTTATCATTTCTTAATAATTTGAAAATTTATCTTTTTGTTAGAGTAAATAGATAATAATTTTATTTAATAAATATATATAAAAAAAAAACAAAAGAAAAAATAACAATCTATTCATTCTTGTTCAGCTAAAGTTTCAAAAATAATTTCTTTCTCTTATAATCACGTAATCCTTTCTGATTTTGATCTCCTAATTGTTTTTGTCCATACATTTTTGAAGATGTCATAAATTTTATCATTTCATATATAGGTTTAAAACTTTTACATCCATTATCCAAAGAACCCTGTACGTATTTCTTTATGTATGTGTATCTGTATTTTTTACCCAAATTAAAAATTTCTAAAAAGTTTATGGTGTCAAATGAAGAAATATTTAAACCAAATCAGTTATCTATGATTTAATAAATCCAATATAAAAACTATTGAAATAGGACATTCATAAATTGCTTTCAAAATATCATTTTTACGCTTCATTTCACAAGAGACTAAAATATTGTGATATTGCAATAAAATTTCTAGTAATAAGACCGGCAACATATTGTAGATATTGCTGTACCATTATTTAGTCGTTCTGAAATGTCATTCGTTATGTCGCAGAAAATAATAACAGAAATTTATTTTCTTTTTCAAACGGAAGCAAAATACATTTTCTGAGTATAAAATAGTGAACAAGACGCTATACCTACTACTATATGAAAAAAGAATCAACAGCAGTATTCAACTACTTTGCATCAATATTACTAAAAGAGAAATCAAACATTGTAACTACAACTGTATTCTTCAAAAGTATTAGTTAGTTTTTGCTTTAAATTAAATGTTTTCTTTTTGTTTCTTTATTTAAATGGTAAAAATTTGCAACCAAAAAATTTGCAACCGCCTCGATGTTAAATTAAAAGTGAAAAGACCATGGTTTAATTTAATCAGGAATTACTTGAAAATTATAGTATAGAACAATTATTAGAAACAATATTAAAACCATAATTATTAGAACCAATAATTATTAGAACAATAAGAATAGTTATGAGAATAATAATTAGAATAATTATTACAACAATTATTAGAACCAATATTAGAACAATAGTTATTAGAACCAATATTAGAACAATAGTTATTGGAACCAATATTAGAACAATAGTTATTAGAATTATTAGAACAATTATTAGAACAATTATTAGAACAATTATTAGAACAATTATTAGAACAATTATTAGAACAATTATTAGAACAATTATTAGAACAATTATTAGAACAATTATTAGAACAATTATTAGAACAATTATTAGAACAATTATTAGAACAATTATTAGAATAATTATTAGAACAATTATTAGAACAATTATTAGAACAATTATTAGAACAATTATTAGAACAATTATTAGAACAATTATTAGAACAATTATTAGAACAATTATTAGAACAATTATTAGAACAATTATTAGAACAATTATTAGAACAATTATTAGAACAATTATTAGAACAATTATTAGAACAATTATTAGAACAATTATTAGAACAATTATTAGAACAATTATTAGAACAATTATTAGAACAATTATTAGAACAATTATTAGAACAATTATTAGAACAATTATTAGAACAATTATTAGAACAATTATTAGAACAATTATTAGAACAATTATTAGAACAATTATTAGAACAATTATTAGAACAATTATTAGAACAATTATTAGAACAATTATTAGAACAATTATTAGAACAATTATTAGAACAATATTAGAACAATTATTAGAACAATTATTAGAACAATTATTAAAACAATTATTAGAACAATTATTAGAACAATTATTAGAACAATTATTAGAACAATTATTAGAAAAATTATTAGAACAATTATTAGAACAATTATGAGAACAATTATTAGAAAAATTATTAGAACAATTATTACAGATTTACATTCTTCACTTGCGATTGAGTTATGTGACTTTTTCCTTATTTTTATGTAAAAATCATTTTATAGTTTGTGAAATTATCTTATTTATGTAATCAACAACAAAATTATTAAGCGGACACAAGGTTTTTTAAAAAAAATCTGTTTTTTTATCATACTTTTTTTAATTATTATTTTTTTTTAAGATTCTCAACTTCATTTCTTTTTTAACATAATATTAAAATAAATTCAATTTTTGTTTATGTAGGTACTACTCTTACATATTGGGCTACGTTAATTTTAGTTAGGGTACTAGAACTTTTTGATTTTTTTTTGTTATTTTTTTGCTTAATTTGAATGACTTTTTTTAATATTATACTAATAAATTCATTTTTTATGTAAATTCTAATAATTTATATCATTTTAGCCTGTTCTAAGTATGGATCTCCCAAAATATTAATAGTTTTTAATACTGTTCTGATTTCTCCCTAATTCAAAATAGCTCTCATTAAACCAATCTTACCGATATTAAAGGAGTCAGTTGCTACGTTGTAGCATTAAGTCTAAAGTTTAAAAGTCCTTACAACATTTACCTATTTTTGCTTACATTTTTCTATTACAATTTTTTTATAACTTTCTATTCTGTAATTGGAATTTCCTGTTATATAATAATAAAAGAAAAAAAAAAGAAAAATTACAAATTCGAACACAGTGCATCTAGAGTATTCTAATTTATCTTTGCCGCGGTAATACCACTTCAGTGCATAATTTACACGATTTTGTAGGATTTAACTCAAATATTTAGCGGCGCCGGAATAGTGAAAATTAATCTTGAAACTTTGAAATGAGAACTAATAAAGCTATATTTCAGCTAACTTCTGAGTTCAAAAGACCGAATCTACTAGGTTTTGTATATCTAATGAGCCAGACAACATATTTTATAAGAACTCGGTGCTTCTCCATTGCCAAACTGGCTATAACTTATTTAATTAGCTATAACTAACGAACTAATTTCGTCCTAGGTTAGGGTTTAATTTACTTTTATAGTGAAAATTTATAACTTTTTTTAGACGTTATAGCGTTTAATGGTAATTAAAAATTTCATATCAAAGAATAATGTTTATTTAAAAAATATGGAATATTTTAACCCTGCTTCTAAATATGACAGAATGGGCGGTTTCTCCATTGATTGCAGTGAATACCCAGTTACGTTTCATAAAAACATATTATTTTAAAATAAAAAACAAAAATATAAATTTATTTTAATAATTTTAATTTTATATGTGTTATTCTCTATTTTTTAATATGCTACTGCGCTTTGGCTAATCGCGTCTTTGTCGTTTCACTATGCCGAATAAGCACCAGAGTGACCAGTCGTTTTCGCAAATGTCTATAGTTAAAAAGAGACGTCAATAGGCTTAATTTACATTATAGTTTTTCTAAAAAGAATATAAAAAAATAAATATTGCGCTGGCCTAAATTAATTCAAGAAACTTAATAGTTGTGTCTATGTTAGGTATGTACCTATATTATCAATATTAAATTAAATATTTACCGTTTTCAGTACCTGGAAGGTAAACTTAACTATGTCGACATAGTGCAGGTTTATAAAGGGTATATTTTTAAGATCAGCTCATCGATATCTTTCTAGGCATTATAATATACTATATATTAGTGAGGTCATAATAAAAGTTAAGCAAAAAAAAGTACAAAACTATGTTCAATAAACTAACGAGTTAAATAACTCTATATGCACATAATTTTTTCAACTCTCACGTTAAAAATTTTACTATAGATATAGCAAAAAGACTTAGGTGTAATTATATAAAAAAATATTATAATCATGAAAATAATTAGTTCAAAACTACGAAAAATTGGCTCCTTTTTCGCTCTGATCAGTGTATAATGTAAATATGGAACACAAAAGGTGTCCAAGCAATATTCAGTCTGCTCTGCTGAAAAGTTGACTAGAATGACATACCTCTGAGGTACTGATATACCTATTAAATCTTGCCAAAAATACTTTGAGCTGTTAGAAGGTCAAATTTTACTGGCAATTAGAACAAGAATTTCTTATGATCAACTAAATAATATTAGGTTTCAACAAGACAGATGTGCCGCACATAATGTTCAGGCAGATAAGACATTTGATAATAAAGTAATTTTAAGTGGCAAACTCTTAAAAGTCTCTGAGTTTGAACCTTCTGAAACCGTAAAAGAATTAGAAGAGAGAGTGAGGTATGTGATTACCTCAGATAAATAAATAAATAATAGATACAGCCCTATCATGCAATATTTGTAACCAGCATCTCCTCTCACTATATAGCAGTGGTTACACGACTTGATTGGATATTCGCTATTTTGGTTACACACCTGATTGGTTAGCAAAAAATTGACAGGACTACGTTAGTTAGGTTAGTTATTTTATGGTTATTTTGTGGTTCATTTTGAGTTTATTTCGTACTTTAATTGAAAAATTTTTGTGGTTTAAGTTATTTTAGTGCATTTAATTGCTTAAAAATGCCAGTGAATTGTATTGTGTGCTCGAGAAAGTATCTCAAATTCAGTTTCATAGGTAAGTAAATAAAAACCATTACCGTTGCATCACACTTTTTTGAGGGGTATCATAATTCAAAATAAGGTTTAAACAACAACAATTTATTTTAAAGTTTAAAATACCATTCAACGTCGAATTTCGAATTATTTTATTGTGCCTGTGTTTACTAACTTTGAATTTATTAATAGGCTATCTTTAAATTAAAGTTATATTGTTATGCACACTGTACATTTAAGAAGGCTCTAGTGGCATTTACTTTAGTTATAAAATCTTAGTATTGCTTTATTTTAATGACAAAATATATTGTTAGAACACCATAGTTATTTTAAAGTATACTATGTTGCATTCTGTATTACATGAAATCCTATATACCTACCTATATGAATAAGAAAACACTATTTATACCTATTTAGGTTTCCAAAAGATCCTCAAACTAGATATATGTGGATGAAGAGTGTATTCAGTAGAATTTGTTCAAGACATTTTGAGGATTCTGCCTTTGCTAAGTCTCCAGGAGGAAAAATGTTTTTAATGAAAGGAGTAATGCCCTTATTTTACTCACATCCTGAAGCTGTTCCTCAACTGGAAACTATGTCACATCTGAAACTAAGTGAGTATTTGAACAAAAACTATAAATAATAAAAATGTTTTTTTGTCTTTGTTTAATTAATTTGAATAATCTAAGTATTAGTACGGGAACCAATAAATTTTGTAATTTTTTTAATTACCTATTCATATTTTAATAACACAATAATATATGTAATTATTATGATATGTTTTCTTATTGTCTAAATTAAAAGAGGTTTCATTTATCTCAAGTGAATGTATATTATATTTACTTATTATATAGTTACACGTCACATAATTAATTTAATTTGTAAATTGTGTAGTAGGAAAATGGTTGCCAGTATCGCATCATTCTGGAAATATTCGTATTCTTGGACACTTGTCTCGATTCTGCTTACGATCCTTTAAGTCTTTCAAAGTCATCCGTTTTTTCCACAGGTACAGTCTGAAGAACATCTAAAGCATCCCCTTGAAAGGCGATGCATTTACTGACTTTTCTCGTTCAAACGTCCACGACGAGATTAAAAAATAATTGGGCAGTATAAGAACCGATAATTGGATCAATCTCTTAAGGGTAAGACACGCTAAGATACTTCTGGGTAAATATAACCAGGAAACATCGGAAGCCTGTGTGAGATCTGTATTCTGTATACCCATTTATAAATGGTAATGTTAGTACCCGTGACGCCATCTATGTTTCAGCTTCATATAATTGTTTCTCCTTATATCACAGTCATCTGTAGTCTGTGACCCCGTAGGATTATAGATCGTACGTAGATGCCGCCACGAGTACGAAATAAGAGTCAGATGCGCATTGTCTTGTTCTTGTATTACAAGTTCGTATTTCATCTTGAGTTTTGTCTTGTATTATAACCATTACTGAATTACTGTGTTTATCAGAATACTAGAGAATAAAAGCTTACAACAAGGTGTTGTTTTATTGAGTAGTGTATAAATAAGGCATACATCACAGCCTGCATCTGCCTGAGCAAGAACAGGCTTCGTATTGTAACAGGGATTATTACCGGGCATTATCGACTTAAAGGAAACCTTAGTAAACTGATAGTAGATGATAGTGAATGCAGATTCTGTGAGGAGGAGGACGAAACCTCCATTCACATTCTAACTGAATGTGTAGTACTCCAGAATCCAAGGGCACATTTGCTGCGTTTGAGAATCCACATCGGATGCATCTGAGATGTAAAAAATCTTTGATCACGTGATGCAGTATAAGTAAATGTAATGGGACAGATGTGTCCGATGTGGATAAAAAAACGCTCGAGATGTAAAAAATGCATCCGATGTGGATTCTCAAACGCAGCATATATACCTAGTAGGAAGATATCAAATAGAAAAGACAGAGAGATTTACCTAACACGAAGCCACTCCAAATCCTACACTTCCTTGGGAAGATAGGATTGGAAGGGACGTTATAGGCATTGAGACATTTCCTTGGTGCATTAGCGACAGAAGGGGCACAATAGATCTTTTAGGTCGCAGTGTATTAACACCCCATTCCCAACAACATCTCAAGTGAATGTATATTATATTTACTTATTATCACGTCTCATAATTAATTTAATTTGTAAATTGTGTAGTAGGAAAATTGTTGGGTTTTATTTATCTGTAGTTAATGAATATTAGTTTTAGTTATCTAGGTACCTGTCACATAATTATTTGATTTATAAATTAGTTATGTGAAAGGAAAATTGTTGGCAACTAAATTATTATTATTATAATCACCCCATTATCCATTATTAATTGTTATTAAACCAAATGAGTACAATAACACAACGTCTCTAAAAAATTGCTTAACGTTGTTCTATTTCTAACTGACAAGAATTCATCGAAATTAAGTTTCATTATTCAAAATATTGTGTATTAGAAAACCTTGGCAATATTTTAAAACGGTAATTGTGAACTTATCATTTATTACATAAGTATCGCTTTATTCTAAACTGTTATTATAACATTTGTCTTTGTTTTGTTTTCCAGATCTAACCCAACTATTTAATAAAATGAAATACATACCTATTATAAAAATTGTTTTTTTAACCCTACTTTCCCAATTATTAAAAACCATAAATATTTTGTGCACAAAATTTAATTAACTTAAAAGGAACTAACAATAAACAGATACTAGGGTCTATTCTGTAACAATTCCTTTATATTTAACGGCCTTTAAAAATATTGACGGCCTTTAAAAGTATATTTGTATTCGTTAATTTACTTCTGTCATTATTTAAACAGATTTCTTTAAGATAATCCTCTAATGTATTTTAAAGATCCGTTTAAATAATGACAGAAGTAAAGAAGAAAATATTTTTAAATGCCGTTAAATATAAAGGAATTTTTACAGAATAGACCCCACTGTATTCTATTTTTTATTAGATATATAAGCGGTACTCATAACAAATCAATAAAAATAATTTACAAAAGAATAGATATTATTAAAAAATAGTACAAAAATTTAGAATTTATAAAACCTATCATTGCAACGTTTATTCAAATTATTTGTGTATAAAAATAATGTATGTTTTTAATTTAAAAAATATATGTATTGGTCGACTGAAAAATTCATTTTTGACGGTTTTCTATAAACATCTCATATTAGAAACATTGATCCATTGAAATATCTCAAAACTAATAAAATATAAATCAAAAGCATTTCTATTGACCTTTATTTGATACGCTACTGGATAATAAAACTAACAAACCCCGCTCTTCCCCTCCTAACAACTGGCTTGTATATGTTGCTTTCAAACAAACGCAATGTAAATTTTTGACATTCAGTTATCTATTATTATTTATTTATCTGAGGTGATTACAAGCATACATGGCAACAATCTTCGCTGGGTCAGCAATACTGTCTTAAAAAAAGTGTTAAAAATATATTAATAAAAACGGCCAACATGTAATATAAGTATTAGTGCGAAACACATAATATTCTTGTTTTTTAAGTAAATTTCTTTTATTTACCAATAAGTATAAAATACAATATAACATCTACAAAAAAAATGAACCTGATGATGGTAAACAATGAGTGTAAAATCCAAATGCAGAACTCAAATCTACATAAAAAGTTACTTCAAAAATGTTTTTACAAATTGCCAAAATAGTGAATAGAGATGCATGAGTTTGATTTGATTTTAAGAGTTTGACTTGAATTTGACTTGAATTCAAATCAAACTCAAATCAAACCTAATAGTGCTGTGAATCAAATCAAATCAAACCATAAAATTTTAAAGTTTGAAATATCAAACCTGTGATCAAACTAGTTTGAAAGTTTGAATAATAAAATCGCTATGGTTTGCAAGTATTTTATAAGTATGAATATAAAAAAGCTGCTTAATACATAAAAAAAAATTATTTATACTTTGTTGGATATTAAAATAGAACAGAAATCTTGATTCACAAATTATAAATGTTGATTTACATTTTCATTTTTTTTTTCTCCATTTTAATGTTGAAATAAAGTCTGTTAAAACTCTATTAGCCGTCCAAGAATATAAAGACATTAAACATCTGACAGATTTATCATTTAGTATATTCCTTCGTTTGGTAATTGTTCTTGAAAAAATCCTCTCTATTAATGCCGATGTAGCAGGTTTTAATAATAAATTTCTAGCCATTTTAGATAATATTGGAAATACAGTCTCGTGCCTCTTCCACCAATTCAATACATTTTCTGAACTATTAGCCAGCCCTGCCTTCAGATAAATATTTTGTAATTTCATATTTCCGGGAATTTTTATAGACTGGGTATAAGTTTTTAATACAAGATGTTTGAAAGAAAACTATTACATCTATATCAAAATTTTCGGAATCTTTACATTGGCTTTGGAGGGCTAATTTTGTTAATAATTCGTTTTGTTGAATAGCCGCATCATCGGCTTCAGAATCATATTCATTTTCATCAGGAATAAATTCTGAACCGCTGGATTGAAATGGTTCAGGCTCAGACATTTCCAAATCACTCATTAGTATTTGTTTAGGTGGTCAGCGTAAGCCTCTGGCTGTGTTTTGTGCCTCCGGCGCTTGGCAAAATATAAAACTGGAACAAATAATCTTACGACGACGCCTCGTCAGTCGGGATCAGAGATAAC
This sequence comes from Psylliodes chrysocephalus, assembly GCA_927349885.1. NCBI lineage: Eukaryota > Metazoa > Arthropoda > Insecta > Coleoptera > Chrysomelidae > Psylliodes > Psylliodes chrysocephalus. Next base: position 10,507,739 of record OV651825.1, read on the forward strand.
TGGCCGGGATACTGTATCCCTGCTACGTTGCGTAACCTTGAGAAATTGAAAATGCGCTACGGCCGGTGGCGGTACGTAACACTTTTCGTATTTCAAACAGTTTGAAAAAGTTTGATTTCAAATCAAGCTCCCGAATTGATTTTCAAATCAAATCAAACTCTTTTATAAAAAAAAATTGAATTTTCAAGTCAAATCAAACTTGACTTGTCAAATCAAACTAGTTTGATTTGATGCATCTCTAATAGTGAACAATAAAAAAGCTAAAGCATAATTTCTCTTTTTTCTATATTTTTTTCCATTGTTTTCAAAATCCTTATACATGTAAGCCTAATTTAAGCCACCCTGTATAACAGGTTTCTTATAATTTTTTATCTTATTAGTATTTTTATATAAAAAAAATAATAAAATTGGTAATTTAATTTTTTTAATAGCTTAATGAATATGGGGCACTAATTTCAAAAGATATTGTTTAATTGTTGAACATTTTGTTTATCTCTTTTTACTGTTATATGTAGGTGCTATGTAATTTTTTCTAAATTTGTCGATCCGGACTGAATTACGGGGCTGAATTATTCAATGTAAAGTAGGAAGGCATCAAGCCAAAATATAAATAATAATTTATTGGTAAAAAACAAAATCGTGTCAGTATTAGATATATTTAATTCCTATCATCAGAGAATTAAATTTACAGTAGAAATGAAAAAAGAAAATACTATTTCCTTCTTGAACACTCTTGTTATAAGACAAACTGATGGGAAACTAAGAACGAATTGGTATAACAAATCCATCAATTCAGGAAGGATTCTGAACTATTTCTCAAACCATCCAATGCAACATAAAATAGGTATAATTAAAAAATTACTATTTAGGTCTTACCATGTGTTTTCACAAACAAAATGTTAGCGTTTTACCCTATTAACCAGTGTGGATCCTTATTTTCAAAGTTAAAAGATGAAACGCCCGATAAATTAAAATCCAATGCAGTGTACAAAATTAACTGTGAAGGCTGTGAAAAATGCTACATTGGTATAACAAAACAATATCTTAAAAACAGAATATACCAACACAAATAAGACTGTCGGAAAAAAAATGATAATAAGGTAGAAAAGACCTCATTAGCTTTACATCATTTTAATCAATCGCACAAATTTGACTTTGACAACGTTAAAATTGTTGATAAAGAATCCAACTATTACAAAAGAACAATTAGTGAAATGATACACATATCTCTAAACGACACAGTAAATTTAAGAACGGATACTGCCAATTTAAGTATTTGCTATCGTAACCTACTCAATATATACAAGTCCAAAATTAAACCGGACTAAAACAATAAACCGTTAAAATACTAACTATACCTACCGTACTATTAAATAAAAAACATACAAATGAATTTCTTCGTCCACCTACAATTTTAACTACCACAATATTTTGATTAATTTTATCATTTTAAGATATATGTGTGTAAATGTTACTTTTAGTATTAGATTTTATTTATGTATTGTTCTAACTGTTTTAACTGTTTCGGCAAATTCCACATATGCCATGTGCCTTGCATTAATTAATTTAATAAGGTAAGGTTTCTAGTTTTTATTTCTCATTGATTTTATGCTTATATTGATTTGTTAATTCTCTCATACTAACAATGATTGTTTTATTGAAATAAGAATAACCATTTACGTTGCATATATACACCATTTATAATATTGACACCTATGTAAATCTCATAGTTTCTACAATTTTTTATTAAAACCTATAATGTATTTTCAGCCTTGAAAAAGACGAAAAATAAACGTCGAAACGTCGGCAAATTAAGAAGTTAATGTTTCCTTTTGGCACGTCCTCTTCCCACTTACCTCACACTAACAAATACATTTAAGGACGAAAACTTTTACTGAATTATTGTTAATAAATAATAAATAATCTTGTTTAAAATATTAAATATTAACATGAGAAAAGCCTAACATGGCAAACTTTCTAAAATACTTTATTTAAAAATTAAACGACAATTGTACAAGTAAAATTTGTTTTTTAAATGTGACTAATTTACATTTCGTTGTCTAATATATATACAAAATAAACTAAATAGTTGAAGTTCTTAAGAAAAATATATTAATAAAAGTCAAATAAGGTATTATCATTAACGAGATTATCTCACAGAAAACTAACAGGTAAAGGGATTAATAAAGGTGAGTTATTATTATCTAATTGTTCATTTAAGAGGTCATCTCAATTTTTATATTTATCTATTTCAAGTGTTTCTAAATGGTTTAATTCAATGCCTTTATTCTCTATATGTAATATCCCAAAATTATCTACAAATTAATGAATTGAGATAACTTTGATTATGGCGAAGTCTAGCAGGTCAGGAATCTTGTTTATGCCAGTAGGCCAATAAATTACGCCCTTTTGGTGTTATAAGTCTCGACCTTCATGCGGTGCGTTTGGTACTCCAGTCCCCTGCTGCTATAAATCGTAGCCCTAGCTCTTAAAAGAAATTATGGTATTCTTTTACTGATATGGAGTGTCTAGGAGAGGAGAGTAAATAACTGCAATGGTTAGATGTAATGTAGAAGTTTCTTTTTTATTGTAAAAATGTGGAACACTTCACGATTTTGCGTCTTTTCCTTGCGCTATCATCATAACACTAAGTACAACTATAATACGGAGGGAACCTGCAATACAACTCTGCAATAAAAGAACCAACTGGGAACACGTTCAGGCTATAATAAGTACAAATATCAACTTGAATCATCGAATTAAAGAACCCCATGAAATAGAAAAATCAGTGCAACATTTAACAGACGTAATACAAGATGTCGCAAGGAAATAAATTGCAGATGACAAGATGATTTCGACCCTTACACATTAAGGAAATTTTAAGCGAAAAAAGAAGAGCTAGAGTCAAATAGTAAAGATCAAGGAACCCTTTGGATAAAACTCAAACCGGTTAACACATCAACTGCGCTCAGATTTATTCCAGGCCCATAACGAGACTTTTAAATACTATATTTCCAATCTTATACCTAATGATCACTCATTATGGTAGGCTACCAAAAAATTTAAGAGGCCAATGTTATCTATTCCGTCAATTAGAGAGTCTGATCGAAATTAGGCAAAAAAAGATGAAGAAAAATTAAATATTTGCGAAACTCTCGCCCACATCTGGAACACAATGCCGAAGATAAAGAAGTACGTAAATTCCTTGGTACTTCCTGCGAATTATCATTACCACTGAAACCATGTACACCAACAGAGATTTGGAAAACCATAAACAAAACAAAACTACATAAGGTACCAGGTTACGACCTAATTACTGGCGAACTATTGAAGCAGCTGTTAAGAAAAGCAGTAGTCTTGCTAACGATTTTATATAACAGCATGCTAAGATTGTGCCATTTTCCTCTATGCAAACGTCATAATTACGAACCGGAGAAACCACATACAGAACCCACTTTCTACCGCCTGATAAGCCTTCTACCAAAAATGTCAAAAATCTTCAAACGACTTCTTCTAGATCGAATTTTTAAAACAGTAGATATAAATGCATCATACTCGACAATACAGCAGTATAATCGGATTGTTAATTATATCAAAGAAACCTTAGAAGAGAAGAAAATGTGTGCATCAGTATTTCTCGATGTATAAAAAGCTTTTGACAAATTGTGGCACAAAGGTCTGTTGTACAAAGAGAAAATTCAGTTATCTAGTGAAACATACCAAATCAAGATAAATACTTTATTCTCTAAATACCACCCTATACAATTCGGAGTTCCTCAAGCAAATGTTCTTGGTCCTTCCTTTATCTCCTATTTACTGCTGTTGAAGATGATATCACTGTAGCAACATTTGCCGATAACACAGGAATCGTTACATCAGAGAAGCTTCAAAACTTTTTAAACTTGCCTCAGACATGGTTAAAATGATAGAAGATTAAGGTTAATGGTAAAAAGTCCACACAAATTACATTCACAACAAGAAGGTATGACTGTTTACAGGTTTACATCAATAACGTTCCCATCCCCATCAATACAGAAGTCCATTTTGACTAGAAAAATCATATAAAAACAAAAAAGCACACCTAGATCTAAAAGTCAAACAGATGTATTGGTTGCTAGGTAAAAGATCTTAGCTATCATTTAAAAATAATAATTTTTATCTTTCATTATTGGATAAACTTGTTGAATAATATGTCCAAAGTTTTTTTTTCTAAATTTTTGTCTACTAAATTTGAATGAAATCTATTATTTACTGCAATTTTTTTATTGCTATTTAATTCTTCTGTGAAATTTTCTTTCGTAAGCAGAATATTAATTAATCTATGTATCATACCAGTAAATGCTGCTAACTTTTGTTTATGTGGATGAGATGAACTATTATGTATGCGATGATTTATGAAATATCCCAAAACTATGAGCTTTATTAATTTTAATTATTTTTAAGTCTAAAAAATTTATTGAATTATCCTTCTCCATTTCCATAGTAATTTAATATTAGGGGTATAGTATTTATTAAAACTAATAAAGAATTTAACTGTCTTCTACTAGCACATCAACATATCTATGTTAAAAAAGGTAATGTTTACTTAAATTATTGCTATGGATTTTATGTTCTATATTATCCATAAATGGTACCATTTTAATAATATGAATTTTCATTAAGTAAAGACCGAAACAGTCAAGACTTTAAAATATAAGTATTTATTAAAATATACGAATTTTAAACAAATTTAATTTGGAGTACTGAAAAGTAATGACATAAAATGCCATTTTTCGACCACAAAGTCATGATGTAAAGTATATTTTCCCATGAAATAGAATACATCAGCCATTCTGCTTATTAACGGTAAAAATGCCGAAACATAATAGTTACTAACAGGCCCATTTTCATAAAATATTCTGTTTAACAGCAAACCACGTCGCCTAATTTCTCCTATCTAGAACTTAAAAGGGAAAATAAAGAATTTAATGGATATTCTAGCGTGATATTCATGTGGCCGTTTTCAGACACCGAACAGCCATTATGAAAATTTCCAGTGGTCCTTAGTTCAAAAGCCTTTTTGGCTTCATTCCAATGTTAACGTCGATTTAAAAGACAAAAGGATTAGCAGTAGATTAAAGTCTTTTGTCCCTGAGGGAATTATCTATTAGTATGAATGATCTGATAATCACGGCCGATATTTCTTTGTTTTTATTTTGGGGGAATTTATAACTACGCTCTAGGGGGTGTAAATTTAATTCGCTGAAAGGATATGAGCTAAAAATTAATAGTATAATTACCACTTAATATTAAGTGAATAATAACGAAAAATTATCTAAATAGTAACTGAATATGATCTGAATAAAAACTGAATATTAACTGTTTATTAATTGAATGGCAACTAAAAATAAACTGAATATTAACTAAATATTAACAAAATATTACCTGAATATTAACTGAATATTAGTTGAATGTTAATAAAAATATATACAATACAATTTCAACTGAATACAAACTAACTATTAACTGAATATTAATTAACTATTAACTTAATATTAATTGAACATTAGGTTAATATTAACTGGATATTAACTGAAAATTAACTGAATATTTACTGAAAATTAAATAAAAATTGACTAAATATTTACTGAAAATTAACTGAATATTAACTGAATAATAACTAAATAATAACTGAATAATAATTAAATAATAACTATATATTAACTGGTTATTAACTACTAGATATTTAATGAAAATAAACTGAATATTAACTGTTTATTAACTAATTACACTGGTTAACAAAATTTTAACTTTTTTTGGTCACATGAAAACTTATATCAAATTTTGAATTTACTAGAGCCACCAAAAAATAATATGTAAATAAAAAAAAATTTAAACGTCAGGTTTCATTGTGACATCAAAACATATATTTTCGTAAAAAATACAAATATCAGCTGCATTTAAAGAAATTATTGCTTAATAAAGAATGGGCTTATTAACAAGATGGCGGAAAGTGAGAATCACAAAAATGTTCTCTCTGCCATTATTAAAGAAAAAAACTTTACTGAGAAACAATTTAAATGGTGTCAAACAAAAACAACTAAAAACATAGTATGTGTGAACTGTGGTAACATATTCCACTTATCATGTGCAGTGAAAAATAAACTTAAATGTGAACAAATATGTGACACCAGAATAGTGTGCTGTCAACCAGTCAAGCAAAGCGCAAAAACACCTATTCCTAACAACTGGTCAGAAGGTAAAAATGAACATTTTAGAAAAATAAATTGATCTACTTAAACAACTATTACATAAAAAAGAACAAAAATACTTTCTAATCCATGAAAACAATTTACTTTTAAAACAAAAAATTAATTTCTTAAAGGAAAAGATAAATAAAGAAGAAACAAAAATTCAATACAGTCATCTACGATAACAAACAATAACAAAAACAAAACCAGTGAAACTCCGACGTTGCCACCTTTAGTTAAAATTTCTGAAAACCCAATAGCACAGGTTCAACATAATATAATGAAGGATATCGTTAACCTAACACCTTACCTTTGACAGAAAACGAGGGTTTTCACAAAGTAACATATAAACTACGAAGAAATTTTGGAGCAAATGAGGAAAATACGGAATTTGGAGCAACAAAAAAAGCTTGTTTTTATCTGTATCGTGTCAATCGTCTTGTTACTTTCGATAAAATCAATAATTATCTAAAAACCCAAGATGTCTTTAAGGGTGCTGATATCTCTATAAAGGAGCTCCCAACAAATGAAATCCAAAATAAGTGCTTCATGTTAGGTACAGATTTTGACCTCAAAGATGACATCTATAAGCTTTCCACTTGGCCTAAATTATGTTGCCTATAAAAGGTTCGACTTTAGGAAATACAATCAATATAACAGACGGAATGAAGATTTTTAAGAAATCCCCCACCTACCTCAGATCGCAACAAATAAATTAATGACAAAGAAAATTCATGGTATGACAACGAGACTTATTCAAAAAGCAAACATTATTTATTTTATAATGTTGATAAAGATATTCCCGTTTAGAATATGTTCTAAATCCGGTACTGTAATCTTGTATAAATTTAATTTTGGACGGGCCGCATCTCCTTTAGGGAAAAACCGCTGGGGCGGCTATTTATTTTCAGGAAGTTTTCAGCTGCCTGACCTCCAAAAGGATAGCTTTTATCATTCCGATGACAATGTCGCCCTAAGGTAGAATTTTTTATATTTGATTTCGCGGGTCACTACGAACGAGTGCTCTTTGGTAGCACCTGTTTTACATTTGGCGAAGATGTACTACTCCTCCAAATTTTCGAATTTTATCTACAAAGGATTTTCACTTGGACGAAAATATTTGGCAAAATTGAAATCGGTCGTAAGGTTGAAAAGTTAACATGAAGGAAAAGGGAATGTTTTATGGTTGAAAGGAGATGAATTTAAAAATATTTGCACCGTTAAACAAAAAAACTTTGAGATGTTAGGTATTAAGTTAGTCAAATATTTAATTTTTAGTTTTAGAAAATTGGTGTAAGTAAATCATTTTCTTATCCCTACTTTTCAATTAACATTTTTCTCCACATTTACTAAGATGCAAAACAAAAAAATTCATCCATTTAATCTGTGAGTGTGTATGGAGTGCGATAACTCTAGAAAGAAAGCGCCGATCGACTTGCGGTTTTGATTTTGTTAAATACATTCTTTTAACTTAGAAACTTTTTGAATTTAAATTTCAAAAATTTTAAAATCCAATGCATTTCTAATGAAGTATATTTTATTCACTTCAACCTAATGAATTTTTTTTTTCTATATTAGTGTCACTCTTAAATGTCAAATTATTTCTCAATTAAAAAAATGTTTCTAAAACTTCTTAAGAAAGTTACACATCGAATCATTTAGTTTTAAGAAAAGCGCTCTATATCATAGGCACGTGGATAATAGTCCATGTCAGTATAAAGAAGAATTTACTTTCCGCATCAGGTGTCATATAATTTCGTCATTTCTGTTTTGATTTATGTAATTGCATAAAAATTTATTGATTTTTCAGTAGTTATGTTTTTGTTCTGTTTAATACTCATATTTGATTAATTATTTAATTTGGCATAAGCCTTTGTGGCTCAGATAGTTAAGCGTTAAACTATTGATTTCAACTATTTTGCGACAGGGTTTCTATTTCCAAGAAAACATTCTTTTTTTATATAAAAAAAATGAAATTTAAAGAAAGAAATACGTTGTTGTTTAACACACCACTCAACAGAAATAACCATTTTAACGGGTGGGCAAGTCAAAAAGGCGTATGCGACATTTAGAAAATTTTACAGGAGATAGTAAATACTGCCCGGTTATCGAATAGTAGTTTTGTAATAGTCCAAAGTCCTTAATAATTAAAAAAATCTATTTAGTCAGATAATGAAGAATTGTCTATTTTGTCTTTTAGGAAACATGTAAGCTCTTTAACTATTATTTCTCTTTGGTGTTTACGCCCTTTTTTAATTTTTTTTATGATTTTCATTTATTTTGCAAAGGTTACTAGGCTTTTCATTTGCCTTTCACTTTTATCATACTTTTCACTCCTTGTAGCCTTAATTGGACCGACTTGTTTAGGAATACAATAAAAAATGTTGCATGATTACGCATCTGGTGAGACAAGAAACTTCAACGGACGGTCAGAGCAAAGCTGGCTGGAATACAGCGACTTGCATGCCTCGTCATAACTGGAGCACTGTCAACCACACCTACGGAAGCTATGAAGACCATGCTGAACCTAACCCCTCTCCACATTCTGCAGGAAAGGGAGGCCAGGATGGTCTCATAGAGGCTCCTGAAGGTGGGTAGTCAATGTTACGAAGAACTGCGATGGGACAAGATGGGACTGATGAGTGAAATTAATAATCACCTCATCCTGGGCATGGTCTCGGACTCGCTAGTTCCCCGACAGCACATAGAAAAGCCATACAACGTCCTCATTCCAAAGAGAGAGACGCATGGAGCAGAGGGGAAAAACCCTCTCCTTGACAGACTATGCGTTGTACACGGACGGCTCCAAAACTGAAAAAGGAGTAGAAGCGAAAGTTTTCGACCAGAGTCCTAGAGTTGACATATCAATAAACCTAGGCTCTCTGGCCATGATCTTCCAAGCAGAAATGATTGCTATAGAATTGGAAGCGAGAGAGTTGAATAATTTTCTCCCTGTAAACAAGACTATAAAGATCTTTTCAGATAGCCAGGCAGACCTTAAGGCCCTGAGCTCCAATCGAGTTGACTCAGAGCTGGTTTGGAACTGTATAAATACCCTAGAATGCCTCGGTGCCCGGAACAAAGTTACTTTGATCTGGATTCCGGGACACAGTGGTGTGTATCAACTTTAAAGAAGTCTCACCCAATTCAACCACGACTTTTATCGAAAGGTGTGGCTTGTACGGTGAACTATAAGTAAGTCATAAGCCACAATAGACCCATCTGGGTCGCAGTGGAAGGCAATGAGATCATCCCACTCATTTTCAACCTAACCTAACCTAGGATTATAATATTTAATAATTAAAGCATATCATAATTAGTTATATTGTTATTAGTAATACTACCTTAGTTAGAACCTTCATGTCTTGAAAACACAAACCATACAGATAGAGGACAAAGAACTTTTAACCAGGTAGAAAGTGGAATAGGAAAAGAAAAAATAATGACAAACAGCAAATTCGTTAGGTAGAACAATCACTTCAGTAAATACTGGACGAAAGGATAAATAGAATTTAATATAGCACCAAAGGAGCTATTATTAAAAGTCTTTTTAATGGAAAGTAGTCTTCAAATTCTAGAATGGAATACAAAAGGAATTTTGCAGCATTAACGTGAGCTGCAAGACATTGAAAATAGAAAAAAAGACATATTATGTCTTATTTCTAAAACACATTTAACAAATGGGTTCTACATTTTATTTAAGAGATATAAACCATCCATTCTAATAATGATGCCAAAGGAAGTAGTGCAGTCATAATAAAAGCAACCAGTATTCATTACAAAGAGATGGAAAACAAAATAAAAGAAATACAGGCCACTGCAGTGAGTGTTAAAACCGAAACTTATGAGGTAACTATTACAGCAGTATATTGTCCACCTGAATGTGCTATTAAAATAGAACGATACGTAAAATTCATGGAGAGACAGGGACACAGATTTATCATTGGGGGTGATCATAATGCAATGAGGACCAAGAATAATCGCAACTAAAGGGATATAACTATTCAAGAAAATAAAGCAGTTGAATTGCAAAACCCGTTCAACAGGTAAATCAACCTATTAAAAAAAATTACTGATCTGATAGACTTTTTCAGTGAATTAGATACAAGTTGAAGAAACGTGGGATATAGATTCCGATCATTCTTCTATTCTCCTCACAACTAACAAAAAGAAAACCCTCAACGACTTGTTAATAAACTCACAGATTGGCAGAGCTTCCAAATCTTTCTGGAGAAAAGCATCGACCTCTTAGTAAAAGTAAAAGCAAAAGAACAATTGGAAAATAAAGTCAATATAATTGTAAATTGTATCCAGAGGGCTGCATGGAACAGTACTCCCAATATCACCACAAGAACGAAGGGACTTATATACCCAAGAAAAATGAGACTAATTTATGAAAAATGCAAATTTTAGACGTAAGTGGCATTAAACTAGAGCACCGAAAGAAAAAGCTAGGTTGAATAACGCCACTAAACATTCAAAAAGAGAAAGTTTCTGCATATTAACTTCAAAAATAAAACAATACGTACCAATCAGAATAAATAAAAATCAGGTAATATCAGGTAAATGTCTGAGGTTAACTTTAGACATGAAACTGCTCTGGAAGGCATACATCAAAAAGAAACGAGAAGAGATTGGAATAAAAAGAATGTATTGGCTGGAAGAAAATTCACTCTATCAACGGATAACTTATGTATAAACAGATTCTATATGGGGGTGCGCCAATGAAAGCAACATCCAAATCATCCAGAGATTACAAAATAAAGTACTGAGGTATATTATAGCTGCTTCTTATTACTTCAGAAACAACGGTCTCCATCGGGACCTGGAGATGGATACTGTTATTCAGACTACCACATAATTTGCCAAGAGTCATGAGAATTATGCAAATGTCCAATCCATCCAGCTCCTCGATAACGCAAGGATAGTAAGAAGACTAAAGAACACAATGACATTCGAGTTAGTGTTGAAATAGTAAAAAGTACAGCAAAGTGCGGAAGTGTACAAGTATTCGTAATATAATTAGGATGTTAGAAACTATGGATTTTACTTGTGAGTAAGAACCTTAGTTAAGTTTTATTTGTAGTAATTTAAGTTGGGAAGAAATTTCTCATTGATCGTATTAACGATCGGACTGTAATATCATTAGAAACCAAAACGTTTTTATGAAAAAAAAAAAATATATATATATGGGTGGCGCAAAATGAACGTTATGATATGAAGGCTTTACAACTTTTTTATTTATAAATTTATTTTCTCTATTGTTTCAGAAATTTGTAAAGAAGGCTTGGGGAATTTAAAATGGAGCAATACACCGTAGAACAAAGGACAAAAATTATCGAATTTTATTTTTCAAACGGAAAGTGAGTTATACTGACGCAGTGTGCATTTCGCCGACATTTTAATATGTGGGTTGGACCCTCAGCAACACAATCATTCGCTTGGTTGCTAATTTTCAGCAACAAGGTTCAGTAAGGAACCGTCCTGGTACCGGAAGACCACGTACAGCGCGCACCGGCGAAAATATTGAACGTGTACGGGAGAGCGTGGAAGAGAGTCCTGAAACATCGACGAGGAGGCACAACTTGGGTTATCAAGGAGGTAACACTATTTCGCGCCGAAGCGACTTTATTTGGCCACCGCGCTCGTCGGATTTGACCGCTCCAGACTTTTTTCTTTAAGGCTATTTGATAGAAAAAATCTACGTTAATAAGCCCCAAACCATCCCTCAACTAAAGGATAACATTCGCAATGAAATCCGTGTCATAATACCTGAGATCTTGCGAAAAGTCATGGAACATGTGTTGGAAAGAGCACGACTTTGTGATGCAGAAAATGGGCGACATTTGCGAGACGTAGTTTTTCACGCTTAGGCTAAAATTATTTCCCATTTATAAGCTACAGTTTTAAATAACAATGGTAAAAATTTATTTAAAAATAAAAAAGTTACAAAGCATTTAAATCATAACGTTCATTTTGCGCCACCATATATATTTTATTAAATTTTCCCATATTTAGTAAATTTTGTCTAGCCATATCAATCTTATTGCAACGTTCATATTTAGTCACAAGTAGTTTTAATAGAACAGTAAAATTTGAAATAATCTCCTAGTTTATTTCTAATTAATTATTATTTATTCATATTTTCGCTTTACTTGTTAGTTGCATATCCCACGTGACAAAAAAATTGTAAAACTACAGTCAATAAATAAATCTGCCCTGGTCATTATCACTTTTTTTGCGAACCGTAATTGCTAATCGCCTGTAAAGATGTAAAGCGCACGTCGCACAGTATAACAAGAAAAAAAAATGAGAATATCTGATAATCCGATTTCCAATCCTCTATCGAAAAGCCGTCGCTCAATTCACAGTGAGTCGGCTTTGATTAAGAACTGAATAGGCGAATACGCTGCTTTAACGTGGACTAAATGATAGCGAAGACAGAGGGCTGTAATCAGGACTAGACTTACCCTAAACTAAAAGAGTAATTAAACCTAAACTGTTTGATCTCTTCCTTTTAACATAACTGGTATTATTGACCTGAATTTAAAACTGGTATAAGAAAAAATCAAAGTTGATAAAAAAATTTTGGAGAAACAAGTTTATTTTTTAACATAGTATTATTATATTGAATAAAAATATTTACCAAAAGTAACAAAACAAATTAAAATTAAAAAATATATAATTTAGGATAATTTCTTCAAAATTTGTAGTAAAACTAAAAGAAAAATACCATCGTCATAACAAGAGGACTTGTCACAAACAGAAACCTAATTAGAGTAGATGAAAAAATGACCAAAGTTGTGGTTAAAAAGTTGTAGACAAATATGTATTTAACATACAGATGTGTTTTTTACACCTCGAACACTCTACAAATACTCCAAGTTATAATAGAGTAGTTATATAATAGAGTAGATTAGTAATTTGGGTAGAGTGGGGTAAGTTAGAATAGATTAGTAGTAGAATACTCTACATAGTTTAGCGTAGAATAATTCAGTATAATAAATTACACTAATTTGGCTTACATAGGATAGTAAATAGGATAGGTTAGAATAGTTTAGAATAGTTCATTATAGGATAGGATAGTTTAGAATAGTTTATTATAGTTTAGAATATTTAAGAATAGTTTAGTTTAGAATAGTTTAGAATAGTTAAGAATAGTTTAGAATAGTTTAGAATAGTTTAGAATAGTTTAGAATAGTTTAGAATAGTTTAGAATAGTTTAGAATAGTTTAGAATAGTTTAGAATAGTTTAGAATAGTTTAGAATAGTTTAGAATAATTTAGAATAGTTTAGAATAGTTTAGAATAGTTTAGAATAGTTTAGAATAGTTTAGAATAGTTTAGAACAGTTTAGAATAGTTTAGAATAGTTTAGAATAGTTTAGAATAGTTTAGAATAGTTTAGAATAGTTTAGAATAGTTTAGAATAGTTTAGAATAGTTTAGAATAGTTTAGAATAGTTTAGAATAGTTTAGAATAGTTTAGAATAGTTTAGAATAGTTAAGAATAGTTTAGAATAGTTTAGAATAGTTTAGAATAGTTTAGAATAGTTTAGAATAGTTTAGAATAGTTTAGAATAGTTTAGAATAGTTTAGAATAGTTTAGAATAGTTTAGAATAGTTTAGAATAGTTTAGAATAGTTTAGAATAGTTTAGAATAGTTTAGAATAGTTTAGAATAGTTTAGAATAGTTTAGAATAGTTTAGAATAGTTAAGAATAGTTTAGAATAGTTTAGAATAGTTTAGAATAGTTTAGAATAGTTTAGAATAGTTTAGAATAGTTTAGAATAGTTTAGAATAGTTTAGAATAGTTCAGAATAGTTTAGAATAGTTTAGAATAGTTTAGAATAGTTTAGAATAGTTTAGAATAGTTTAGAATAGTTTAGAATAGTTTAGAATCGTTTAGAATAGTTTAGAATAGTTTAGAATAGTTTAGAATAGTTTAGAATAGTTTAGAATAGTTTAGAATAGTTTAGAATAGTTTAGAATAGTTTAGAATAGTTTAGAATAGTTTAGAATAGTTTAGAATAGTTTAGAATAGTTTAGAATAATTTAGAATAGTTTAGAATAGTTTAGAATAGTTTAGAATAGTTTAGAATAGTTTAGAATAGTTTAGAATAGTTTAGTTTAGAATAGTTTAGAATAGTTTAGAATAGTTTAGAATAGTTTAGAATAGTTTAGAATAGTTTAGAATAGTTTAGAATAGTTTAGAATAGTTTAGAATAGTTTAGAATAGTTTAGAATAGTTTAGAATAGTTTAGAATAGTTTAGAATAGTTTAGAATAGTTTAGAATAGTTTAGAATAGTTTAGAACAGTTTAGAATAGTTTAGAATAGTTTAGAATAGTTTAGAATAGTTTAGAATAGTTTAGAATAGTTTAGAATAGTTTAGAATAGTTTAGAATAGTTTAGAATAGTTTAGAATAGTTTAGAATAGTTTAGAATAGTTTAGAATAGTTTAGAATAGTTTAGAATAGTTTAGAATAGTTTAGAATAGTTTAGAATAGTTTAGAATAGTTTAGAATAGTTTAGAATAGTTTAGAATAGTTTAGAATAGTTTAGAATAGTTTAAAATAGTTTAGAATAGTTTAGAATAGTTTAGAATAGTTTAGAATAGTTTAGAATAGTTTAGAATAGTTTAGAATAGTTTAGAATAGTTTAGAATAGTTTAGAATAGTTTAGAATAGTTTAGAATAGTTTAGAATAGTTTAGAATAGTTTAGAATAGTTTAGAATAGTTTAGAATAGTTTAGAATAGTTTAGAATAGTTTAGAATAGTTTAGAATAGTTTAGAATAGTTTAGAATAGTTTAGAATAGTTTAGAATAGTTTAGAATAGTTTAGAATAGTTTAGAATAGTTTAGAATAGTTTAGAATAGTTTAGAATAGTTTAGAATAGTTTAGAATAGTTTAGAATAGTTTAGAATAGTTTAGAATAGTTTAGAATAGTTTAGAATAGTTTAGAATAGTTTAGAATAGTTTAGAATAGTTTAGAATAGTTTAGAATAGTTTAGAATAGTTTAGAATAGTTTAGAATAGTTTAGAATAGTTTAGAATAGTTTAGAATAGTTTAGAATAGTTTAGAATAGTTTAGAATAGTTTAGAATAGTTTAGAATAGTTTAGAATAGTTTAGAATAGTTTAGAATAGTTTAGAATAGTTTAGAATAGTTTAGACTAGTTTAGAATAGTTTAGAATAGTTTAGAATAGTTTAGAATAGTTTAGAATAGTTTAGAATAGTTTAGAATAGTTTAGAATAGTTTAGAATAGTTTAGAATAGTTTAGAATAGTTTAGAATAGTTTAGAATAGTTTAGAATAGTTTAGAATAGTTTAGAATAGTTTAGAATAGTTTAGAATAGTTTAGAATAGTTTAGAATAGTTTAGAATAGTTTAGAATAGTTTAGAATAGTTTAGAATAGTTTAGAATAGTTTAGAATAGTTTAGAATAGTTTAGAATAGTTTAGAATAGTTTAGAATAGTTTAGTATAGTTTAGAATAGTTTAGAATAGTTTAGAATAGTTTAGAATAGTTTAGAATAGTTTAGAATAGTTTAGAATAGTTTAGAATAGTTTAGAATAGTTTAGAATAGTTTAGAATAGTTTAGTTTGGAATAGTTTAGTTTAGAATAGTTTACAATAGTTTAGAATAGTTTAGAATAGTTTAGAATAATTTAGAATAGTTTAGAATAGTTTAGAATAGTTTAGAATAGTTTAGAATAGTTTTAGAATAGTTTAGAATAGTTTAGAATAGTTCAGAATAGTTTAGAATAGTTTAGAATAGTTTAGAATAGTTTAGAATAGTTTAGATTAGTTTAGAATAGTTAAGAATAGTTTAGAATAATTTAGACTAGTTTAGAATAGTTAAGAATAGTTTAGAATAGTTTAGAATAGTTTAGAATAGTTTAGAATAGTTTAGAATAGTTTAGAATAGTTTAGAATAGTTTAGAATAGTTCAGAATAGTTTAGAATAGTTTAGAATAAGGTAGAATAGTTTAGAACAGTTTAGAATAAGGTAGAATAGTTTAGTTAAGACGTTTAGACTAGGATATATTTAGGCATAATAAAACCGTAACATGACAACTGATGCCATTATGAATGTCAATCAAGTCGAACGTAAACATGTAAACATTATTTAACGTGTGGTTTGAGTTTTATTTTGGTAATTGATTTTCCAATATAATCTTCAAAATATCTGAAATTGCTTTAGCTTTCCAGCAATAGAGTTCAAATGCCGCTCCTGTTCTATTCTGTTTCAGCCTGTTTTTAGTCGACAGCCAGCCCTACGTCCTTTTTATTGTGAGGGCCCTTTCGGTCGTCGGGTGTTATACGAGGGAAAAATGTCTGGACACGTTTTTGCTTTCACTCCGTAAGTGAAATGTTAACAACGTGCCAGGTCAGTTGAGTTGTGAGGATTACACGTGAATATATCGAACCGAAAAGGATTTCGGCTTTTGAGGCGAGAATACTCTGTAATCCTGGCATAATTGGGTATGGATGTGGTGTGTAAAACCGGAATTTTACTTAAATTATTAACAACTACCTTATTACTGGTGTGGAAGTGTATTTGAGATAATCTAAATTATATAGTAGATTACCAAAATAAGGAATAGTCCTTTAAACCTTATAAGGATATGTATTTACTATACTTAAAAATTATTTTAGATTTACAATACTTGGAGCACAATTAAAGAAAAACAAAGAAGAATAAACAATAATTAAAATGGTCATGGAAATGAATAACAAAATGTTTGAAAACAGAAGAGAAGACAGAGAGAAAATTAGAAAATTTATAAAAAAGACAAAAAGATGATAAAAAAAAATGTAAAAAAGGATAGAAAGAAAACTGAAAGATTTAGTAAAAGAAATAGTGAAGAAACAAAAAAAATTAAAGAAGAAAGTCAAGAATTAAAACAAACTGAAGATGAAGTAAATAGGAAAATAAAAGAAAGAATAGAAATATATGTTGAACAAATAAAAAGAAAGAAGATAAATGAAGAAATGGGTGTAAAAAGATAGAAGAAAGAAAAGTAGCAATTAAAGAACAAATAAGTAAAAGCAGTAAAGATAAAAGAAAAAGTATTAATAAACACAATAAAAGATAACCGAAAATTAAAGAATTTAAATACAAGTGATTCTCGACTACAAAACATTTCTTTTTAGTTTTTAAAAATACAAACAAGTCTTTTAAAATCATCTTTAATTTAGTAAAAATATAAAAAAGAAATTAATTATTGTTGTATTTTCATGTTTAAAAGCATTTTATGACTTTTCTTTGGATAAGCGAATGTCCATTAGAAAAACAAGCTCTAATAACAGTATATGCATTAAGTGGAATGCTTTTGTGCAACATTTAGTTTCATGTTTATTTAGAAGTATCTACATCGAGTGCATGGGCTTTTAAACTTTTGAAACTCAAATAGCTCCGTTCCCCAAGGAGAAATAAGAGAGAACAAACATAAAAACAAGTTTAAAATAAATTAGTTTTCTCCTGATAACGTTGTTAGAGAAAATTAAGTAGATAAAATATAAGAACGTTAAAACGAGTCGTGAATTTTTGCTCTTTCAATCTTCTGTTGCATACAGAGTGTCTAATGTATCCAGCGTTGCTGTTTTTCGAAGAATTTTTTATTAAATTGGTAATTTCGAGGTACCGAAGGTCTAGTCAAACTTTTTCTTTTTAGATTTTTATTATAACAAAAATAAATACCTAGAAATCTAACCCAATTTAATTTACTACATAACAACTGATCCAAGGAAGATTTTTAGACAAAATTGTTTTTTAGTTTAGTTGACAAACTGATTTATTTATGAGTGGTATTTTCATTAATTATATTTGTTTTGGTTAAAAGAATGTTTTCTTTTTGCTGATCGGTTTACTTTGTTAGAGTGGAATGAACTTAAAATCTGATGCGCAGATTCGATCTACCTTAGTACCATGGGGGGAGCTAAGCCTCGCCATAGAGGGGGCTAAGTACCTGCTCAGTCCCCCTTCCACCACGAATGTGCCTGTCACTCTGGAGTAACGGTACCACACTAGGATGAGCCTCAAACACCTGTTTTATATTATTTTTAGTTTGTTATAGTGGGAGTCTGCCATTGAACAAAAGACTGGACATCCATGCGTTAAGATAGGCCTTATCATTTATTTGTATATTTGAGTTTTATTTTCTTTACTTCTTCTACACGTTATCGGGTACAATATGCGAATTTCCCCATTGGCCTTCGCCATACGATCTTTTATATGACGCACACCAACTTATTTTAATGTGTGTTTAGTTTCAGTTTCTTGTCCTTTAATTTTAAGTGTAATCACTATGCCCTCTGTTCTTCTTTTGGTGATAACCGTACTTGTTTTGGTTGTGTTCAGTTTCATCTTATTCTATCTAGATTCTAAAGGAGCTGGGTGAATTTTCGTACGTGACTCAGAAAGATCAAAAATTATCGCAGTAGAGAGGATTATTGTGCCAGAATTATCGCGTTACATATTTTGTGATTCACTCTTTAAATTGAGTTCGGTAATTGGTACTACATGTGTAATATCTATTAGGACGAGTATACAAAATATATTGCATTTTTATTATTGTATAATTTTTAAAATTGTTAACTAATTGAACCGATCTAAAATAGAATATAGAATTTAGAACTTGAGGGTTTTTTATACCAGTTCAATACAATAAGATAGTGATATGGAAATTTTATCAAATATCCATACATGCTGACGTAAAATAATTTTCTCTCTCTGATGAGAAAACTTTAAAATAACTCCCAAATGATAACAACCAACAAAAAACAATCCGTATTTTCGACAATACAAACAAATAATATTATTCTAAACCGAGAACTTTCTCATGATTATTTAAATTCAGATTCTATATTAAACAAAGCATTTAACTATTTTACTTCCAACCTTCCTATTTGTACGATACTTATTTACACATGGTAAACTTTAACTACACAAAGTTTAATTTTAAAACTTGATATAACTTCCAAGATGAAAAGTAAACACTTTACTCGGCTGCGACTCGGGATTATATTCTTATTAACTTTGGAGTTACATTAGTCGTGACAATGACATCGGATTTCTGCTGGAAAATATGAGAATAAAGTATAATTATTAAAGGTGGAAAAAGGAAGAAAACAGGTCTTTTAAATCTTATAAAGAAATTTGTATTTGAACAGCGACCGGTTTCGAAGTGTGTTCACTTCATCATCAGGCACACCTAGTGGGACAAGAAACTGAAACTAAACACAATAAAATAACTTGGTGTGTATCATATAAAACATCGTGTGGCGAAGGTCAATGGGGCAATTCGCATACTGTAGTCGATAACCTTTGTAACAAATACTTCTTAATAATAATTATTCGTTTTTTAATCTATCACAAAATGTCAATATATGCATTCAAAATCAAAAATCGTATATACAGTGTGTCGCATTTAATATGAAGACACCCCTATATTTTGGCTATCTAAATAAATACAGATTTGAAATTTTGCACAGTCATACAGGGTAAAGGTTCACATTTTTCAAGACACTTAACTGAAATTTAAATTTTAAACGCGGTCTACTGCGAATCCACAAACAGGGTCAATTTTCGATATTTTGCTTCGCGTTAGAGTTATCAGAAAAAGTTGTTCCGAATATTATTCTAACCCCACATACCAAATTTCATGACAAAATTCGCATTTTTAGTTTTTTTATTAGTTTGGTCAATACACAAAAAATTATTAAAAGTTGATTTTTTTTATTCGATAAACTAGTGTGTCATGATTGACATTATTGATTTCACAAGTATCAAATTATTCCTATCCATGGCACACTAGTTTATCAAATAAAAAAAATCAACATTTAATAATTTTCTGTATTGACAAAAATAATGAAAAAACTAAAAATGCGAATTTTGTCATGAAATTTGATATGTGGGGTAAGAATAATATTCTGAACAACTTTTTTAAATAACTTTTTCTGATATCTCCAACGCGAAGAAAAATATCGAAAATTGGCCCTGTTTGTGGATTCGCAGTAGGCCGCGTTTAATATTTAAATTTCAGTTGAGTATCTTAAAAAATATGAACCATCACCCTGTATTACTGTGCAAAACTTCAAATCTGTATTTATTTAGAGAGACAAAATATAGAGGTGTCTTCATCTTAAATGCGACACACTGTATATGCAACATATGCAAAGTATGGCGTTTTGCATATATTCCTAGCTCTAGTTATAAAATAAATGTGTTTAAATAAATTAATAATAAATAAACTGTTGTTTAAAAATAAACAAACATCACAATATACCATTTTGAAGAATTTAACCACCCCAGTATTTGAATATAAATTATGATAAACAAAATCCTTTACATATACTCTTTCTACACAGAAATATCCATAATAATACAGTACCTAATACATTAAATTTAGCAGACTATATTATTTTATATTTTTGATTAGTACCTACGCTCTTTTAAGTTAAACTAAACAAAAGAGAAAGAAGAAAATAATTTAGCTATGATTATTAAATTGTTTACACCACATGTGGACCTCATATAAAACATATGATTCTAATAATGTCTACAGCAAGGCCTATGCTGTGAGTTATTTGAGTGAATTTAAAGATAACAGTTAATACTACTCTATAATTCTAGTATTTGTACACTTCCGATTCCCCTTTAACTAATATATCTTTCCTTATAGTGCCTCTATTATTTAATGCTGTAGTGTTTACTTAGTCACGAAGAACGTTAGAACACCGCAATTTATGGGCACCAATCTCATTTGTTTTCAGAGCAGTTGTTGAAATGGATTTCTTGATACATATATTTCCAAATGAGTCGTGCTGTGTGAAAGGGGTGCCTTTATAGTGACAAACTTTCATCTAACGTTATTATAATGTCTTGAACAAATATAAAGAGCAGTTTTATTTGAAATAATTGTTGTCAACGTACCCACTGCCTGCTATTAAAATAAATTAAAAAAATGTTTTCACTTCCTCGCTATTATAAACTCGATGGAATTTTAAATCGTAAAAAGAGGGGCATGTAAATTAAAATAATAATAATCATCTTTATAGAAGAAAAACATAATTAAAATGGATTTTGAGGTCATAGATAAAAAAATACCATAAATTGAACTTATTAATACTCATAACATTTTTATTAGGTAAAGGAAGTTTGTTAAAAAAAATATTGGTAGGTATACAGTAAGAGGACCTCTTAGTCTTAATTATTATTATTAAAAAGAATTAAAGGTTGAAAACTAGGTTCTGTATAGCCTAACAATTTACAATAACTTGTAAACAATAGTAAATTAAGATAATTAATTGTTCATAACATAAAAGTCTTAATCTATTTTTAAACAGGTTCATCAATGTGAAGTCTATAACATCATTGGGAAAGCTGCTCCAAACTTTAAAGATTCTGTTTATTAAAAAATATTGTCTCTATTTAGTCCTATAGTGTCCTTTTTTTAATTTGAATTGGTGTTCTCTAGCCTGTTATCATGATTTAAAGAATATAAATAAAACAGGCTGTTACGGGCTCAATACTTTTGTGCAACAGAGATTTTTAAAATTAAAATAAACTAAAGAAAAAATAAATAAATACTTACAGTTTAAAATAATGCTTATACATATTTAATAATTATTTATTTTACTTGAATTATTGTTTACATTCCAAAGTACAAACAATATTGACTTTGAACTTGAACTCTTCTTTTTCCCATTATTGTTCAAAATATTAGGTACTCTTCTGTCTAAAAATAATAACATAAAAGCCTACTACGGTTAGGTTAATTATTGTCATTAAAAATCTCCTACCTAGATCAAGGAAGTATGCTTTCTC
Organism: Psylliodes chrysocephalus; assembly: GCA_927349885.1. Lineage (NCBI taxonomy): Eukaryota > Metazoa > Arthropoda > Insecta > Coleoptera > Chrysomelidae > Psylliodes > Psylliodes chrysocephalus. The sequence continues at coordinate 10,529,800 of OV651825.1, forward strand.
TCTCACTTCCTGGTTCTGTCTCTTTTTTGGCTGATATTGGGCCATGTGGACTCATTAATAAAATCGAAATTTATTTCGGATTTAATAAGTCTAAAACAAAAGAAATTCCATAAAAGGTAATTGTATAACAAAAAGTTAATCAAAGCTGATTATACACATTAGTGGATTTGCATACAATATCTTTAGAAGGCCGCTACTCCTTCACGGTAAGCTACCTTGATCTCATCTCATCATAAAAACTTTCAACATATGGGATTCATCCTATTTTCAGGCCATCAACTATTGACTATTGACTACCACCTAGCTTTTATTCGTCTAACTACTATATTGTGGACTAGTTACCATATCTACAAATACCTCTCATCTATCGCATATTCTTGGACAAAATATTGGAATAAGGATTTTATTTCATAGCATCACTCACCTTCCAGTTAGTAGCTGTTTGATACTGATCCCAACGCACTTCTATAGATATAGTCAGGATCATGTTGGAGCTTTTGAACCACTAAAGTTGTTTGAACTGCAAGGATACAAGTAAGAAATTTCCAATTATACCTCTCGAGGGTATAACAGGGCGATTCCAATTCAATTTCGTTTGGGTACAGGAATACCTACAAAACAAGATAATAACTATTAAATCAAACATATTTTTATATTATATTTTACCAGATAAACTCTATCATCATCAATATTAATAATTTTAGATTAAAAAGGTATTTACCTTGCACTGTAAACCGCATAGTACTACGTGGGTTCATTTACGGTTTTGTTAAAATCATATTCTGTCAATTTTAATCAGACATTTAATCTGTTGCACATAAAGAAAGCTTTAAGATATTTTGTTTCTTTAAATAAGACCCCAGACCACTCTCCAGTTCAGCAACAATAAAATTGTACTAAACTGAGTTTTAGCCGAGAGCAAATTTCAAAATATTTGAGTTTCAGAACACTGTCTTTGACTGGCTCATTTAAATATAGTAGAAGCTGATATAAGAAGGGCCAGTCGTAATAAGGCCAGCATAATTAAATTTTAATACGCGAAAACCTAAAATTAGATGTCTTCGCATGCGGCACTGTTGAAATGTCTGTAAATGCGCCAATGTTAACTGGTCGGCGTAATACGGTCGATTTACTCCAAAACTTATACGTGTCGCACGTCGTTGTACATTTTCAAGTAGATTTTGATCACGCACTAGCATTGGACATCAAACTGGGTCACCATACTCCAATATGGGTCGCACGTATATTTTAAATAATTTTACTGACATCTAAGGCGATATATAATATGTAAATTGGCACGTCTGCAGGTAGTTACCACATGCTCAAACCAGGTTAAATCGGAAGTAATGGTTACACCCAAATCCGAATAAGACGTAACACTATTCAGTGCATACTCGTTTCGTGTGTATTGCAGGCGAAGATTGTTCTTTCTCATATACAAAACTACATATTTGCTAACATTTAACGGCAGTAACCAGTCACTGCACCATTTTCCAATAGAATTGAGATCGTTTTGTAGTAAGTTATATTTCAGCAGTGGATTTGCATACATTTATGTAAGGCGAGATCACTGGCATATACTAAAAATAACAGATGGCCTAGCACCGATTCCTGAGGTACTCCACTGGTGACCTATCGATTGGAGGAATGTGACTGTCCAACTTTGACACTAAAATATCTATCTATTGGCAAGATAATTTTTGATACACTTGTTTAGATTGTCTTGGATACCAAAGTGTTCTAGTTTAAGTAAGAGTCTTTTATGAGGAACCCTATCGAAAGCTTTCGAAAAATCCAGATATATAATATCCAGAGGAATATTGGAATCAAGGGCTTTTGACCAATCACTAGTACATGCCAACAGGTTAGTTATGGTAGATTTGCCCTCAACAAATCCATGTTGTTTATTGGGTATAATTTGATGTTTTGTTAGAAATTCATAAAATGTGCATATTTCTTGATGAATATCGCTTTGTACTGTATGAATCAGATGGTGAATGTTATAATAGCTGGGGTGCCATTTGGAAAAGGCAGTATGACTGTATAGGTGATAATAATAATAATAATAATACTCTCCCTAATTCACCCCCTTACGAGTGAATTTCAACCCCTGAAGTCGACTGAGCGACTTGTGTAGGGGAAGGGACGGGTATTATTATTATTATTATTTGCCGTGGCGCTCCGGGGCGACTTAAAGATGATTGATGGTGCCATTTGACTTACAGGTGAGGAAAACCCGGAAAACCTCACCCACCATCATCGAGACGATAATGTATGGCGAATTTTTTTAATCTGCATGTCATATCAACAGAAATTGAATTTCTATTAATACGCCAGACATCAAATCCTAAACCGAACCATGCAATTTAATTAAAAATCCACATGGTCCGGTCTGGGATTCGAAACCCAGCAGTCTCAGACTCATAAACTTGCCTATAAATGAATATAAGCGCGATAGACCGCTACACCACCGTCCCGATAGGTAATGAGACTATAGACAAGTGCATTTTTACTTAACATTAGTTATTTTTCGTATTCTTATGTCACTTGACAGCACACTTCTGTCATATTTTCAGTATTGTAAAAAATTTCTTACTTTGCAAATGGTAATTAATATGTAAATACGTGTTTTGAAAATGGTCGTAGAAAAAAATGTATTAACCAGTTTATACGTCAATTATCATTGGAAAATATTGCAATATTATTATTCTACTATACTCGTAGATTTTTTGCAGCAATAATGTAAAGCTACGCAGATACGAAACAAGCTAGACTCAAAACGTTCCTTTACACTTTAAAAGAAAATTTACCTTCACGGTGAATCCCTAAATTGATGTTTCATATGAAGCCCGAGAAAAATAACGAAAGACAGGTGAAATTTGTCTCTTTTTGAACCCCACTGGGTGCATAAACGGAATTTATGCTGGAGTAAAAATTCTCAAATGGATTGAATGTGTGTCACAGTTCACTTTACGTTTAAATTATATTAAATCGATGGTTTTATATAGACATCTGTTAAAAGGTGTGTCTGTTCATGTGTAGGAAATACTAATAATAATGGGTTGAATGATAGATAAAGGTTTATCTAAAAAAATATTCTCTTACGCCGGTAAACAGGTAAACAATTCAAAATTATTTCTAACATATTTTAAATCTTGTGGTAAGATAGTGTACCGAATGAATCGAAACTAGCGGATTTTGCAACTCGATACAGGGAGAGCAACATTGTTAAAATGGCAAAAAATAAATTAATGGATTGCTGAACAATCAAATTATTAATAATCAATATAAAATTTACATATTGTAACGGTTTTAATCGAACTTTAAGACTAAAGTATATAGGTTTTAATTGTCCATAAAGTATTTCTTTACCAATATTTGCTTAAAATATAGCTTATCCGACTAATCAAAAATTTTCATGCATTCAGCTTCCACCCTGTATGACTGGATACATTCACACAACACACATTTATATTATCCCGTTCTTACCGTTTGAAATTACAGGGATTTTATACTTAATATAATATTTTTACAAGATTTAAATATGTTCAACACAAATAGGCAAAGGTAAACTCGTTTTATGACACCTTCCTTGTGCAAATTGTAATATTTATGCTAACATGTGCCTTTAGTGCTTCCTTGTTGTGGTAACTGTTTACAATAATCTTTACACTAGACAACAATCCCTGTGGTAAATGTTCACAAACAGCACATTTCGTTAACTGAGACATAATTTAATTGTCGTGGATATTCTAAATACTTTTCACAAGCACTAAACAATAATTCATACTCGTTGAATTAGTTTTAAATTATATTCGTTGGATACCAAATGTCAAATAAGTGAAAATATGTTTATATTATTTGTGAGTGACTGCTGGATAGCTGTCAGATCATAGAAAAGTACTACAGAGTATAGTAAAGCCGTTCAAAGTTCCATTGGGTATATTTTGACGTTTCGTTTGTTTAGGATTTCTATTGGGTAATACAGGGATACCAGCATGATCCAGTAAGTTTTATTTTCGAAATCGTAAAAGCTTATTGGTGGCGCAGGGGTGCCATTCGTGAATCGTACTTATCCGAGAGTGACAACTGGCTGAAACAGGTTTTACTCACGGCGATTCTGCGCAATTGAGGTTTTGTCTTGGAGAAAAACGAAGCTACACGTGGTCTTTTTCTGAGAACAGGCCGTAATGGTGGGTTGAACTGAAAATTCGTCAAAAGATGCTTCTCTAGTTTTTGTGATTTAATAGAATCCTCCCATGTCGGGGAGTGTTAGAAAAGTAGCTCAAAATTTTAAGAAACACCAGTGGTAAAACTGAATCTGGTTGAAGTGGAGCTAAGCCCTTTATTTTGGTGATTGTAAAGTGCCGGCTTTTAAACTTGTGTTCGAAGAGAATTGGATTTGAATTTCAGCCCATTGGTAGATGTATTAGCAGTCTCATATTGAAGACCGATCGTAGTTCAGACCGTATATTGAAGGGTACACTGGTTTTAAAGTTTTAGAAGATATCTGCGTTTTTGATTGTAGTTACACCCTCTGGGGTAAGAGGTAGGTTATTTTTTTTTTTATAATGTAATTTGTACTGTAACTATTGCTATTCATTTATTGTTAATAATAGACATTCTTTCAGATAGTAAATTTGGGGGGTTGAATGTGGGGTACAGTTATTGCTGTATTAAATTTTGCTAATTTAATTTTAATTGGATACTTTTGCTGATTTGCTTAAGCAGTCCTTGCTCTGGCAGGCACTAATTTCAACCCTCTGGGTGGCTCAAGATTTCACCTTTACTTTTTATTGTCTTGAATTAAGAGTGGGATCAGATTCTTACGCCATTCTGAATAGGGATTGTATATTTTAGGGTTTTTGGGCCCAGTGCTTGGATCCAGTATTTGTATCCGGTGTTTGAAACCAGCGTTTCGGTTTGATGTTGAACTATTGAAGATATTGTTAGGTACCAGTGTATCGACTGGGAATTGCTGTTACTACAGAAAGATTTGGCATCGTAAGACTACAGTGCCACAGGTAGCACCTTTTGCCTGTCAACATCACGGACTAGGAGATAAGTGAAACTAGATTTTATTGTTATTACTTTGGGGTATGTTTTTGGGGTAACATTTAGTCTAGGACTGATACGTATATGTATATTTTATTATTTTATAAGACGTTAATTGATATTGCTATGCTAGCTAATGTGCTATTAAGGGCCCATGGCGGTTATTAAGTTTTAGTATAGTTTATATAATACAACATTAAGGGGATTGGGTATTTTATCTTAAGAAGATGTTTATTATAACTGATGTTTATTAATAGTAATATTTTAGATTAGTCTTTGAATATTTAAATCTGTTTATTCAGAAACTAAAGTGATTTTTCACACCCATGTGATTGTCGCACTTTCCACAGCACTGTTAATTAGAACCCAACAGTGGGGAATCTTACCAAGTCATTTGAATTAATTTTAAATAAATAAATTAAATAAAAATATTCCATCCAACGGTGGGATTCGAACCTGGGACCCTTGGATCCACAGGCAGCGACTTTGCCTCTGAGCCACCCATTCCTCACATTTGGTCTTATTAAGAATTTCATCTGGTCATATAGACTTTTTCCAAAATGAGACAAATTTGGATTCTTAAATATTTTTTCTTAGTTTTCGGCCTGCTTAGTGTCCTTTTCGTAAATTTCTCCATACTTTTTAAGTTCCGATCGTGCTCTGGAAATGACAGGTCATCGTAAACCAAATCTTCTTCGCTCGATGTGTCAAAGACTACTGGTGTGGGTGACTTCTGTGTTGGTGTTTTTTTTCCTAGTGATCTTCAGGGACTGGTTTGAGTTTTTGTGTTCTGGGTCCGAACAAGTACAATTATCTTGTCATTTGCGATCAGTGGTGTTACTGGCTTCTTGGTTTCGCTAAACTTTTTATTTTTGTGAAATTTTTGTGTAATTCCTTTACTAATGTGGTATTTCTGGCCCCTTTGTCAGTAAGTTCTGTCAAGGCTACCAATTTAGTTACAGTTGTTGGATCTCTCCTTTCTGGTTGGATTTTTAGTTTTGCCTTAAACATTTCTGAACTGTTCTTGGCTTGTGAACATTTATGTTTACAGTGACTTCATTTAGTTTTTCTTTAATTATTCTGCAGTAAAGAGTTTTTAATTATTTGTATGAAGGTTACGCATTGCCTCCCATGAGGGACATATAACGGGGGTTACACCCTGTGTACAAACTACTTGTACCTAGAGTTTTGCTGTAATACGATGTCTATCAAAATTGAGTAAAGAATAATTTGGTTTTTAGTTTTAATCAGATCAGTCAATTCAATAGTTTTAAACAATTTTTAGCCCGTTTGGAAATTTGGTAGTTTTTTGAAGTCTTCCATATATTTTTAGATATTTCAAAAGTGATAAGGGTGATAATCCTTTAAAATTGCAATCAAATACAGACATATTTGTTTAAATAGGTGTATGTAGGAGGTAGGTGTTTCTATTCAACAATTAATTACATTTTACATATACATACGGAAGTACGTTTTGCAAAACATAATGAATACAAATTATTGTTTGTTTTAATACTACAGCTCATTATTATTAATGATATTTGTTTTGTAATTCCATTGGCAAAGCATTGAATTTAAAATAAAATGTATCATTATTGTTGCTAAATAAAACTTTAGATGAATAATGATCTGAGGAAATGGCATCTTTAATTATTTCAAGATCTTTCTCATTTACTTTTAAATTTTTCTTCCACTGTCGACGTTGAAAAATATCCTACTGAACCTATCAATCTTAATCTGTATACATTAAATACTCAGTTCCTACATTTATTTACATAATGAAATAAATGAAACTTAGTATATTTGTTACCACTAGAGTTAATAGTATATTTTGTACATAACATGATACTGATTTCGACTTAAACTAACTGTGAAGAAAAACTAGTTTTCTTCCAAGATTTTCGGCGTAATATGCATCATTTTACATTGTACCATCATTTTTGTGAATAATTTCTTCGATTTAAACCAATAAAACTTAGAATTATCACTAGAAAGTATGACAAACAGGGATTGGATTTATGTTCCTAACTTAACCAAAGGCGATCAAAATCACGATGTCAAAATTTAACATTCTATTACTGAAATAATTTCTAATAATTTTGGACATAGACATGAGTCCATCACAACAGATTATTATTTAAAAAACATCAAATATATTTATCTTTGTTAAAAATGTTACATAATTCAGCTCTCGTTGGAAATTTTTGATAAATAGTTCCATCACAATATATCTGATATGCGATAAATCTTTTAATACACCGTATAAGGCAGAAAAATAGTCGGCTTACAAATGTAAGAGAAATGAGGAATAGGTGCGAATGAAAGAAGGCTCATAAACTTGATAAAAGATACCAATTCTGGATTATTGAAAGCTGTTCCATTTTTCAGATCTGGTTATAACACTAGATTATACTATATGGAAGTAACTATTGAATATATACGTTATATAGATCTGTCATAGACAATTTCGCTAAATTTAAATAAGAAAATAAGTTTATCCCATTTCCTTACATTTAAAAAGCTAGTTCTAAATAATATTTTTTAAAAAGATTCTTGGAAAATGTAATTTATTATTCTAGTCTTTTAGATACTCATTATTTTGCTTTCCAACCTGGTGAAATGGAAGCAAATCATTTATGAAATACATAGCAGTGATACCTGAAAACGCAAGATGAATTATTATTTTCGACAGATGTGTATTGTGATTGTGACATTTTCACTCTTGTGAGATTAGTTTTGTAAGTATAAATAATGCACTTAATTAAAGTGTCTCATGTTAACATTTCCTGATGTATGCTATTATATTATTACGAAGTATGATAACGACAGTATACTTAGAGAATAAATACGTTGTTGAATTTGTAAATATATATCTAAGTGATAGTTGCTTTTATTTAATTCAGGGAACGCTAAATTGAGATAGCCCTAACCTTATCGTTTAAAATATAAATTAACTAGTTTCTTTGTTTAAATTAGGAAACTTAATATTCTTATATTACTGATAATAGTTTATATTTTAGACCATGTACAAATACACAGTATGCGTCCAAAAAGTAATAACAAATTTTGTTTCTTTTCAAATCGGCAATTCTGCACAAATTTTTTGATATTGCACATACTTTTTTACTTATCTTAATTGTTGCTATAATGTTTTATTTCTGTTTCGTAAGTTTGAAGCAGTACTGTTAAAAAAGACTTCGTAATGACCGATTTTCTAGAGACTTCAATGTAAAGTTACCAAAATATCTAGGTTTTCTGAAATAAGTATTCATATACAATTTAATGTTTCAGTTTAGATCAAACCCTAAGTTTGATTTACTTCTTTATTAATGGTGACTCAAATTTTGTTGATGAAAGTTTCAGAGTCATGCCTTAAACTTAATATTGAAGTGTATGAGGTACTAAAAACATTCGAACATTATTGGTTCGCCAAATTTATTAAACACAATTGTGTTTAAACTAGGCTAGTTTTTTTTAGGTGACATAGGTTCACCACTACTCTTTTTCCTGCTTTGTTTGTGTAATACAGAGTTCCTAAAACGTAAAGATATAATTTTTGAAAGTGCTCGATATTATTTAAAAAAGTGCCTTGAACAAATATAATATATTCGTTCAACTTTTAACATTTCAAATTATTTATTGTTTCGGCCTTTACTTGATGAAAATCCATTTTATCTTGAATGAGTAAAACCAAATTTGGTAGATTTTCACAAAACTTTTATTTAAAAAAATTAAAAACACTACACATGACATGTTTCGAAGTACAACTTCTTTTTCAAATGTGACTAATTTACAATTCGGTATCCAATATATATGCGAAATAATTTAACAAAACAAAGTACTTAAGAAAACATCAATAACATAACAAAATAAACTAACTATTTAAAGTAAATAAGGGTACTTAGGTAATTATGATATCAATCAAATAACAATAAGACAGTAACATTACCGGGATTATCTCACAGAAAACTAGGAAAGAGATTTAATAAGGGTGAGTTATTAATATCTAACTGATCATTGAGTAGGTTATCTGATTTTTTAAATCTATTTATTTCAAGTGTTTCGAAATGGTTTAGTGTATTGCCCTTATTTTTAAGACTTAAATATTATTAAAATTAATAAAGGCCATAGTTTTGGGATATTTCATAAGCCATCACATACTGATATTACAATAAATAATAGTTCATATCATCCATACAAACAAAAGCTGGCAGCATACAACAGTATGATCCATAGATTAGTTAATATCCCCCTTACCAAAGAAAACTTCACAAAAGAATTAAATATCATTAAACAAATCGCAGTAAACAATAATTTTAATTCAAAGTTAGTAGACAACATTTTGGAGAAAAAACTTTTTAAACATGCTATTCAACTAGTTTATCCTATAATTAAAGATCAAAATTGTAGATATAAGAGTCTTACATATATAGGAGCTCCTAGTGAAAAGGTATCATCATATTTAAAAAACCAAAATATTAACGTAGCTTTTAAAACCAATAATACGCTTGGGAAGTATATTAAAAACAATAAGGGTAAAATTAATCCTAATAATAAATCTGGGGTATATAAATTAAATTGTGGTAGTTGTCCAAAACTGTATATTGGTCAAACGCCGTACTTTCAAAAAGCGCTATTCCGAACATTATAATAGCTATACAAAAAACAAAAATAATTCTACTTACTCAAATCATATTTTAGCTGAAAATCATTCTTTTACAGACAACTTTGAAAATTTTACATATAGAAAATAAGGGCAATAAACTAAACCATTTAGAAACACTTGAAATAAATAGAATTAAAAATTCAGATAACCTACTCAATGATCAATTAGATTTTAATAACTCACCTTTATTGAATCTCTTTCCTAGTTTTCTGTGAGATAATCCCGGTAATGTTACTGTCTTATTGTTATTTGATTGATATCATAATTACCTAAGTACCCTTATTTACTTTAAATAGTTAGTTTATTTTGTTATGTTATTGATGTTTTCTTAAGTACTTTGTTTTGTTAAATTATTTCGCATATATATTGGATACCGAATTGTAAATTAGTCACATTTGAAAAAGAAGTTGTACTTCGAAACATGTCATGTGTAGTGTTTTTAATTTTTATTTTTAATTTTTTAAAATACTAGTTTTGTGAAAATCTACCAAATTTGGTTTTACTCATTCAAGATTTTAACATTTCAGTCCATTCAAGTGCCTCTAACCATAAGTTCCTTCTAAATCGTCTTTTAGAACACTAAATATAATAACAATTTAATTTTTTTTTTACTATTCATATTTTATTTTCCTTGTTTCTCTTAAAACGACTCCCAGGTTCTTTGGTAAGAAATAATATTAACGAGTGAAACCTAACCTCACTTCCTCTTTTATATTTGCAACCACATGAAACACAAGTTTTTTCCTAGTATAAAATAAACTCTACTAACCAGTCTCTTTTAACACCACCATACTTGAACGAATTTAAGTAAAAACTTATATAATTATTTAAAAATAACTCGAAAAATAAATATAAAGATAGATATTATAATACATACATAATCCGAGGAAAACTAAATTCGATTGTTCAGGACTAAATGGCCTGTATAACCTACCATAGAGGAGGATGGAGAACATTTATAACAATTTATCAATAAATAAACCTATAAATTTCAAGAAAAACATTTATAGGTATTAAAAATTAACATTGAAACGCCATAAGGCAACTTTACAGCCAAAAATAACGTATTTGACCTAATTTCTGACACTAATGAGAATGATATAAACAAAGTATGGAACCCTTAGATAAAAATGGTACAATAAAAGTTACATCAAACAATTTAATTATTAAACTATAAGCAAATTAAACATCACACATAACCTAAAAAAAAAACCATGTAAAATGTAAGGATATAAGAGGCTTTTAAAGCGTAAAATTAGATTAAATAGATATTTCCAAATAAGATTAATTAATACATAATGAAATTATTACATAAAAAGTAAATAAAACGACAATAAAAGCATTTTATAATTCATCAAATTGGGGTGAGAATTTGATTAATTGTAAAGTTAATATAAGACGGATCAACATAAAATTTATATTAAAATGATCACAAAAAGAAACTACATAATTCTATGAACTCGAATCAGTCCAAGAAAATATAAAATAATTTAATGAATTGGCTAATAAATTTAAAATTTATCGAAAATTGCATCTAGTTGGCCATGAGATTGCGATTATATAAAACCAATTTCGCCGGTAGAACGGGGCTTTTTGAGTGCAATCGCTTGCCAAAGAAACATGTAGTTCAACAATGTAAAAACAAATGAAGATAGAACTAAAAGTCAACTTAATAAAAGGTATTTACTAGAAGTCCTGAAGTAAAACTGGTAGGTGAAAAGGCAGATAGAATTTTGGAGATCATCCTGAGCCCTGTTTACATCCAACCCATGAACTCCAGAATCTAAAATCTCGACTCCACAGACTTCCTTTATGTTTTCCACACTCCATATTCCAACCAAGACTGACTGTGATTCTCCTGTGATTTTGTGCCCCAGTGATAACAGGTACCAAACACTATAAATAAATATGATCATATTTTCCGCGTTATAACAGACTTATTTTAAATGATAAGATTTTGTAAATATTAAATTATAAATATTATTCGTAGGTTTTTTTTTATTATTCACATATACGTTAATTGAAATCATAAGTTTAATATTAAATAATTGATAATAAGTACTTACCAGTAAATATTCTCCTGATCCATAAAATATCCAACAATATTAAGCTTATTCATAACAATTAATCTCACGAGTTATGCAAATGCACAGCGCACAGCTGTTCATAATATTATTTGTATTATTCGACACTTTACTTTGACAAAACGGGGGAAATTTAAATGCTTAATTCTTCTTACTTTAAGTTTACAGTTATTTTTAGTTCCTATTTGTTTGATTTATTCTCATTCTCTAATTTAACAGGAATGTTTAATTAAATAAAGATATTTTTTATGATTTATTATTTATTTATATACTTATAAAATACAGGTAAACTGAAATTAGGTCAAACGTATTTGAACCCAATTGAGATAGGAATCCTCACGTTCTCCGAGAGGTAGCGCCCAGGCAAGGTTCTGTCTAAGGTTACAGAACCCGGTAAATAAAGAAAAATAAAATACATAAAAATATTTCAATCGTTAGAATCATGGTATGGTATTTATAATGTTACATAAAGAATATCAGATCATAATATATCATAAATACTAAATACCACGATAATATATTAATCTATTTCTCTCTAATTAGAATCTTGGATGCGATTCTCGACCATATTATCAAGGCTACACAAACATTGTTTACTGTCCTCTCTGTACTACTCTGAGCAAAGAATACCTACCCAATAAGCGAAACTAAATGGGCGATTCGTGGACAAAAAACTGCCAAGTTTTCTCAGTATTTTAGAGGTGGTTTAACGTCAAATACAGTTGTCAATTTATGTAGAGAAACGTTTGGTATATTATTATTAGTGTTTTAATTGCGCAGTTGTATCTAAGTAGTAATTAGATTTTTATAACATGAACAAAAAAAATTCATTTTGTTGTTAATAAATTTTAATTAACGTTCTTGTAGCCGGCTGTAAACTTTTTATTTTTAAAATTTCTAAATCAGTATTAGCTATAATGATAATTTACGCCTACGTATTAGTATTTTATTTAAAATATGTTTTTTTTTTGTTCTTTCAACCATTCGAATTAAAACAGTACATAGACAATAATACAAAACAATTTATTTAAAATATATGAAAAACTCACTCCGAGGAATCAAGTCGCTGCTATCAGGATGCAATCGACATGAATTTACAGCTACCTACAGTACTTCTAGATATGTAATGTGTGGAGGGTGGGTTACCCCACGGCACTTAAGCCTCACTAGGGCCATTGTATATCCTTCTAAGATAACAGGCACCTCCTAGCTCGTGAGATATCCTACAGATTTGCCGAGAAGTGCTCTTCTTTTATATCAGCCGGTATTAGCCAATACTCGCCGAAAAAAAATCTTCTAAAAAATGAGAGCATCGGCAGTCGTAAAGGACATGCTCAATGGTCTCATTTTCTTTTTCGCCCCCCTGCAGGGTGCGGATTCTGAGAGCCCCATAATATGGAGATGCTTCCGTACTTGGCAATGACAAGTCAGAAATCAGAATGCATGTGATCAGGCGCAGATTCTGTCTAGTAATAGTCAAGTATTTGTTTGCTGTATAGTTGTTAGGATAACTTAAAAGCTCTGCAGTTTCTTGTTTCATCCCGTCTTTCTTGAATTTCACAGGGAAATGTTCTTTGATTGGGTCTGTCACTACCGATATTGTCAGGCCAATAGAAAGGCTAGGTACAAAAAGTATTTAGTTGGCTACTTTTTGGCTAGTGAATCAGCAAGACGGTTGCCTTTCGATGTGGCGTGACTTTTGATCCATCTTAAGGTGACCACATTGTTGATGGATACTTCGGCCAAAGCTTCGTGACATTGTATTACTGACCCTGAATAAATTCGTGGTCTGTTCAGGATGAGTAGTGCTTGTCTGCTATCTGTATAGATGAACATGTTCCTTCCAGTGATATAGTTTTGTTGATTTCTTTTGTTGCTATGAGAATCTCTGCGAGCTCGGTTTAAACTACATTGGCATTATTGCTCACATCCCATTTTAGGTTGAGGTTTAAGGAATTGGAGTATATTCCACATCCTGGCCCCTTGTTTTGTTTTAGATCGCACATCAGGTTCTATTCCAATCTTTCAGAGGCTTGTCATCGGATCAACCTCCTTGATGTTGTAAATATTTATGTCTTCTTGGGATTGATAGAGACAGTGAATGGTCTTTGCACCACTGATAAATTCCCTATTTGCAGAATGACCAGGTCATTAGCTTATGCTTTGTGTACTGACTGTGTGACTGTGATTATTGTACCTACAGTACTTATTTCGTTATTATTATAATCCATTTTACATAATGTGTATGTGTTTAATTCTTATGAACCAAACGACAAAAATTGATTAATTTTTATACGTTTCCCAGTGTATTAAGTTCCCATATTTTGGTACATACGAAAACTCATTCACTTTCGCTTCTTGGGTAGATATTCTTTGCTCTCAGATTAAAATACTTTCAATAGTTTATTTGACGTTTAAAAATGACAGTATATATAGAAATGTCTATAACTTTACGTATATTGTACAATACAATTCGAGTTCTAATAGGAATAGCGTCCTAGTTCTATGTCTTTGTGGCGCCAGCTTAATTACTTTAAATAATTATGAGCTCGGATTTTAGGTGACGATATGCAAAGCCAAACGTGCGAATTAGGGCTGAAATTAGGGGTTAATCCATGACGGTAAAGTCTTTGAGGGCCCGATTCGCAATCATTCTCTTTGTTTGTGGGAACAAACTTGTTAGCCTTCCTAGAATCAAGTTAGTAAAAAGAATAGATATACTATAAGGTAAACGCTTTTTGCACTAAAATATATCAAAAGGGTATAGATATAGTATATTACATTACGGGTGTGGAAAGTGAAATTTTTCACACGAGTGGTAAATATTGTCACACGAGGTATAAGCTGAGTGTGACAATCACGCGAGTGTGAAAAATCACTGTCACACAAGTGATGTAAAATATTTTTCCTTCAACCACAAAATAATTTTAATAAAAAAATGCGTATCGGGGAAAGCTGGCTATAAAGGTTTCATCAAAGTGTGGCTGATTTTAGATTTCCTTTTTTATATGCCTGTAACATATTAAATATTACGATTCCATTTACAACCATTTTCATAGTTGATAAAATACAGAAAGATATTAGAATACAATAATGATTCATTAGTTTATTGTTTTTTAAACAAATAAGATGAACAACCGTGAGCATATACTTTTTTTTTATTATTATTGTTATCCACTTAACAGTAATTAAAATAGTACAAAACATATGTTGAAAAGATTATCTAATAAATAACATGTATTTAAAATAATTAAATGACAAAAGTCGTATTTTTCCAATTTTCATATTTTTCAAAAATAAAAGGGAGATACTTCATTGGGGATTGAACCAGCGTCATGAGATGGTCGAAAATGCAAAGTTAAAAAAGCTGAACACCCTACAAACCGAGCTATTACGGCTATGTCAAAAAAGTTAATTAATCAAATATGTATATAAACCAGGAAAAACAAAAATAATGTAAATTTCTTTTTTCTACGAACTCTTACAAAAAGACATCTTTCGCCACAGGATACTTTCAGCGAAAACTTGATTTTCGTCACTAGTAAGAAAAAATCTCATAACGTTTACTTTCGTCTCTAGTGACGAAAGTAAGTTGTTACATATTTTCATATATCAGTCGCCTCGTATAATATTTTGGCAGCTTATAATTATTAATAATGAAATAAAAAGATGCTCATTAAACTCTATATGCGTTTTTACCTAAACTTTAATGAATTAAAGATAAAATAAAAATGTATAAAAATAGTGCAAATTAAACCAATCTACATCTAGTTTCCTGGTTTTCATTTGTTTATTTGAAGTTTTATCACTTTTGAGAACTGTCAGTTTCAGTTCGTCCTAAATTTAACACATTTTCATGATTTCTGAGTCAGAAAGCGATTGTACTCCCCCAGAAATTATTTTTAAAGCTGAAGAAACCTCTTCAGATTTATTACCGACCAAATCAAAAAAGAGATATGAAGAAATTTATATCAAATTTTTGGACTGGAGAGAAAAAAATAAAGTGAAATCATTTTCGGAAACTGTACTACTAGCATACTTTGGAGAAATATGTTAAAATTTTAAACCGTCGACGTTATGGTCCATTTATTCGATGCTAAGAACTACACTCTCTGTTAAAAATGATGTCGATATTAGTAAATATCCAAAGTTACGTTCGCTTTTGAAAAGAAAATCTGATGGTTTTAAAAGCCAAAAATCCAAAATTTTTTCGCCTAAAGACATAAAGACTTTCCTAAAGAATGCACCTGACTATAAATATTTAATAACAAAGGTAACGGAATTATTATTTTTATTTTAACAAATACTTAATACATAACTACTAATATTTGTAGGTAGCATTAGTTTTTGGATTATCTGGCGCTTGTCGTTGCCACGAACTAAAAGATTTAACAATAAGCGATGTAAAGGATACTGAAAGTATTCTGTTAGTTAAAATCCGTAATACAAAAACAAAAGTTCCGCGTTCTTTTCATATTTCTGGACCCTTTTATGATATTTCTAAAAAATATATGAGCTACGTCCCGCAAACATGGATCAAATTAATTCAAGATTCTTTATTAACTATCAGAATGGAAAGTGTAGCAGACAGGTTGTTGGAATTAATAAAATCAGTAAATTTCCTAACGAAATTGCTCAGTTTTTAACGCTTCCGAATCCTCAAGATTACACTGGGCACTGTTTCCGCAGAACATCCGCAACGCTATTAGTGGATGCGGGAGGTGACTTGCTTCTGTTAAAAAAGCACGGTGGTTGGAAATCTAGTAGTGTTGCGGAAGGATATGTTGATGAATCCACGAACAGTAAAAACCAAATACAAACCAAAATTTTACAATCTGTACAAAATAAGGAAACTACTAGTTTATCCGATTATGGCGCATCATCATCTGAAATGACATTTAACAGTAGAACAATTATGTCGGCATCTACCTCAATAAATAAAAAGCTTGAGTGTGATACCCCTATAATTTTGAACAATTGTTCAAATATAACAATAAATCAATATTTAAATAATAAATAATATTTCTGAAATATTTAATTGTTGGTTAATTTTTTGTTATTCCTAACACAAAATAAAGCATTTGCTAACGTTTGTTTTTTTTTTTTCATTTTAGTAGGTACCTACATGACATAATAGAGTTCGTAGAAAAAGTATAGTGTTTTACTCGTCGAAAATCATTTTTTCGTCACTCGTGAAACAATATACTATTAATAATTTGTTAAAATGAAATATCTAAGAATCATATTTAAAAATCGATTTTACTATTATTAGGGAAATTACTTCAATCAAAATAAAAATTACGCGTCTGATGTATCTGACAGCTTATGCGGAAAGTAGATTCATATTTTCACACGGGTGGAAAGTGGTTTCTTAGCCACACGCGTATGATATAGGGCACTTCCCATAAGATTAAATATTGTGATACGTGCCACTTTCCTAAGTGGTCTTAGGAAATAGTATATTACATTACGAGTGTGGAAAGTGACATTTTTCACACGAGTGGGAAATATTGTCGCACGATGCACAAGCCGAGTGCGACTATCACACGAGTGTGGAAAATCACACAAGTGATGTACAATATTTTTCCTACGACTACAAAATAATTTCATAAGAAAATGTAAAACCAGGTTATTATTATAATGGGTCAACTTTCGTTTAGCCAAAATCAGTTACGTAAAAATTGTTGCCATGGCAACCGTTGCTATGGTAACCAGTAAACAAAAACCCAAATGTGGTGGTGAGGAAATGCATAGTTGCCAAGTTATAGATTATTTAATGTTCACTTTAGTTTAGACGAAATCAGTTATGGTAAAACTGTTGCCATGGGAACGCTTGTCATGCTAAGGACTAAACAAAAATCCAAATTCGGCAGTGGGAAAATGCGTGGTTGCCAAGTTACAGATGATTTAATTTAGCTGTAATCAGTTACGGAGAAACTCTTGTCATAGAGACACTTGTCATGGTAACGACTAAACAAAAACCTAAATCCTTTGGTAAGAAAATGCATAGTTGGCAAGTTACAGGTCATTTAATTTTTACTTTATTTTAGCTGTAATCGGTTATGGAGATGTAGTGATGTCGACTAAATAAAAACCTAAATCTAGTGGTAAGAAAACCAGTATCCTAATCTAAACTAAAGTGAAAATGAAACCATCTATAACATGGCAACTAGGCATTTTTTCACTACGGGATCTGTTTAGTCATTAGCATGACAAACGTTTCCATGGCAACAGTTTCTCTATAAGATTACGCTACGCTCCTCCCACCCACAACCTAACTGCTACAGAGGAAAGCGAGCGAAGCGAGTGCGCCTGGCCGACGTTTCGAAATTTGCGCGCACGAATTTCGAAACGTCGGCCGGGCACGCTCTTTTTCCACCTACATCATAAGATCACGCTACGCTCGTTCCACCCACTTACTAACCTTTACTTGGCAACTACACATTTCCTTATTATAGGATTAGGGTTTTTGTTTACTCATAGCCATCACAATTGTTATTATGAAAACAGTTTTTGCATAACAGATTTCGGCTAAATGAAAGTTGAGCTGCGAGAAGAATTAACAAAGATGTCTTTAGATTATATTGATGACAAAGGAAATATTTTATTGATTAATATCCCATACACAAAAACCACTCTTTCAGAAGTTTTGCGATTTCTGAGGAAGCTGAAAATGGAAAATTGCTCAATTTGTTCAGAAAGTTTGTGAGTTTAAGAAAGCATGAAATCCCACATAAGCGATTTTTCATGAAATATAAGAAAGGAAATGTACAATAAATCGGAATAAACACCTTGGGAAAAATGCCATCATAGATTGCAAGTTATCTGAAGCTTCCAAATACTGAATTATATACGGGACACAGTTTCTGACGTTCCGCCACCAAAATGCTTACAGATTTCGGAGAAGAAATAATAAATATTAAACGCCTCGAAAGTTGAAAATCTTCTAGAATAACAGAAAGTTATGTAGAAAGCTCACCAAGTTTCCAAAAGGGCCTATCGAATAAAATAATAAACTTCAGTGATGCTATCGCTGGCCCTTCCACTAGTCAGCAGTTGTCACCAGTAAAGCCTTTTAAAATGACCTCTTCCAGCTAAGCTCTTATCGCCACGGTTGCAACAATTAGTGCTGACAAAGCAGTGGAAAACCGAAATCTGACTTCATTGGAAAACATTTAAGAGTCTGCAATTAATTTACAGAAAGCTACAAATTGCACGTTTAATATTAATATTAAGAATTATTAAGTTGTGTCCCACATAAGGCGGGCATTACAACTTTATAGAGAATAAATTAATTTGTATTTTCGCCATTTTCTGAGTATACATAATCGAATATGCTCTTTTGAATTAAAATAAAATGAACTCTGTGCAACTTTCGGTTATACCGGAAGTGACCACTAACTTCGTTATTTTAAAGGGAATACCCCATATTTTTTTTAATTTTAGATTCAGCATGAAATTCTGTAAACAACGATACCCCATTTGCCTATTCTAGTTATAGCGGATTTGGCGTTATTCAATTTTTTTCTACATTTTTAGTCGCCGGTAGACATTTTCTTAAAGTCGTCTATCTCAGGTACTATATCTATCAGATACTTAAAATTTTAACCAGAGGTAGTAGATGGGATGTACTTCTTGAAAATATTTAGTTATTCATTATTTGTTGTACGGGGTGTTTGCAAATTATTTTTAAAAATGAAATTTTTAAACATAAAAAACTTTTTTATTTTAAAGGGAACACCCTATATATTTTTTAAATTTAGGATTCAGCATGAAATTCTGTAAACAATGATACCATATTTGCCTATTCTAATTATAGCGGATTTGGCGTTATTCATTTTTTTTTTAATTTTTAGTCGTCGCGCCGGTAGGCATTTTCTTAAAGTCGACTGTCTCAGGTACTATTTCTGTTGGATACTTGAAATTTTAGCCAGAAGTAGTAGATGGGATGTACTTTTAAAAACATTTACAGTTTTCTGCAACAAAATATGTCGTTTAAAAAGTTTAAATTTTTTTAATGATAAGGTACATACTAACTAAAAACAATTTTTATTAAAAGCACATGGTTTAAAAAAATCATTTTATGAAATGTTCAAAATGCCCCCCGTTAGCTTCTAAACATTTTAACAATCTTTTTTCAACATGATTAGTTGTTGCTTTACGAATCATTTCACCATCTAACTCGTTAAAGGCATTTCGAACTCTATGCTCTAATTCTTCTTTAGTATTAATTTGGGTAGAGTACACTAAATTTTTAATATGACCCCATAAAAAAAATCAACAGGAGTTAGATCTGGCGATCTTGCAGGCCAAAGCCAAGGACCATTTGGACCTATCCATCGGTCTTCAAAGAGTGCTGTAATTTCTTGATTTACATAGTATGTTGAATGTGCTGGGGCACCATGAAACTGGTACCAAAAATTATTATTTGGTAGCTGGTTTAAAATGTCGGCAACTACTTCTCTAAGAATTCTAATGTATCTTTCTGAGGTCAGTCTTTCATTATAAATGTAATAAAAAGCTCTTCCAAAACCGATCACTGCAAACACATTAAAACTAAATTCGTACTGAAATTGTGCTTCACGATAAAAATGTGGATTTTCGTTTGCCCAGAAATGACATTGCTTGCGATTGATGATCCCTTTACGTTTAAATTTCGACTCGTCTGACCACAAAATTTTGTTTAAAATCTCGGGATCTTCTTGAATTCGTACCAATAACCATTCGCATAATTCAGTTCGTCTTATTTCACCATCTTGCAACTCATGAACTTTTCTTTGTGCATAGGGATGCCATTTATTTAGTGCTAAAATTCGTTGTATTGACCCTCGACTAATATTTAAATTATCTTTAGCCATTCTAATGGAGGCGTGAGGATACGCAGTAAAATACCCTAATACGTTAATTAGATTAACTTCTTCATCTCGGACATAATGTTGACGGTTTCTTCCCGGGTTTTGTTTAAAATTATTCAAAAAGTTAGCTTCGATTCTATCAAATTTCTGTCTGTTCATTGGTGGTAAATAAGGGTATCGTTCATTAAACATGCGGCAGGTTCTACTTTTGATTCGATTACATTCTCCATGAATGTAAAATAAATTAAGAATATCTTGGTTGGTATATTCTTCAATATTTTCCATATTTTCCATATTTTAAACGCAAAAAATACACAACTTAAATACATAGAAATATGACAATTCAGTTTGTTGACAGATTGTTGTTTAGCATATTTCCACGGTATACTAAGATAAAAAATGTAAAATTATACTATATTATGTAGGTGCATGCGTAAAATTTAAATTTTCTTAAAATTGGCGAGAGATAATTATAGGGAATTAATAGTGCAAATGAAGATCAATGAAGAATAATTTTTTGAACAAAATGAAATAAAAATATACAGGATTTTCCATTTAAAATAAAAAAAATTTTTATGTTTAAAATATTTATTTTTTAAAATAATTTCCAAAACACACAGTCGAACAAACGATGTACAAGTAAATTTAAAAAAGCAAATGTCTGCCGGCATATAAAAGTTTATAAAAAACTGAATAACGCCAAATACACTATAATTAGAATAGGCGAATGGGGTATCATTGTTTACAGAATTTCATGCTGAATCTAAAATTTAAAAAATATATAGGGTGTTCAATTTAAAATAAAAAAGTTTTTTATGTTTAAAAAATTTCATTTTTAAAAATAATTTGCAAACACCCCGTACAACAAATAATGAATAACTAAATATTCTCAAGAAGTACATCCCATCTACTACCTCTGGTTAAAATTTTAAGTATCTGATAGATATAGTACCTGAGATAGACGACTTTAAGAAAATGTCTACCGGCGACTAAAAATGTAGAAAAAAATTGAATAACGCCAAATCCGCTATAACTAGAATAGGCAAATGGGGTATCGTTGTTTACAGAATTTCATGCTGAATCTAAAATTAAAAAAAAATATGGGGTATTCCCTTTAAAATAACGAAGTTAGTGGTCACTTCCGGTATAACCGGAAGTTGCACAGAGTTTATTCTATTTTAATTCAAAAGAGCATATTCGATTATGTATACTCAGAAAATGGCAAAAATACAAATTAATTTATTCTCCATAAAGTTGTAATGCCCGCCTTACGTGGGACACGGTGTATATTTAATAATAAAAGTTTCTTTATGTTAACTTTTGTGGTTTTTTCGTACGCTATTAGAAAAAATAGTGTACCTAACACGTTCGTAAAGTCACTTATCCGTACGCGATTGCTGGCCAAACTCCGCTAACGCGTGGTTCGGCCATCTGCAATCGCGTGCGGAAAAGTATCACATTTAAATCTTTTTATGGATTAGTCTTTAATATATCTTCGCTTTCCTCTATTCATACCTAGATAATCATAAAACTGAATACTATGGGTAACGCCCAATTATCCTCAAACATAGTCAAAGGTATTTGTTAATATATTATTCAATTTATATAAGCAAAATTTCTTTTTTGATGCAGCAAACTTTTCACATAAACATTTTTCAATTTCATCTTCATCAAGTTTCAATAAAAAGATCCTCTAAATTTTATTTCTTTTAAAACGCTCAGGTAACAAGCGCATCGCATCCAGCGATTACAAAAATTTCAAATGTTCGGTATAATACAGCAGTATTTTATAAAACGAGGATACACCAGTGATTTAAAATTCAAATTTCGAAAGAAAAATGGTTGTTAGAAAATATAAATTAAACGGGCAGCACATACGACCAACTAAAGTACGGGTGAGGTGAGACTTTATATTTATCATTATTTATATTCGCCGAGAAGAAGAATGATGTGTCTACGGGGTTTAAAATTCGAGGCGGTAGCGTTTAATACTTGAGAAACCATCGGCAGGGGTGGCTTAAGAACTTTAGAAGGCGAACCTCTAAATGCGAAATCAATATAAAATATTCTTTAAATAGACCGCTGTGGTGGCATTTTCTTGTAAATAGGTGGAATAGCTGGAAATAAGTATTTCGGAATATTGAAAAGATGTCAGAAATATTACAAATAGAGGATCTTAAAACGTTGTATGCTGTAAATAGAGAATTCTGTTTATTTATTTGTATTTTCAAATAGTCATAAAAAATATTCTGACAAATAAAAGTCCTGCTGTACACAAGGCTTACTCTTTAAACCTCACAAAGGTTATTGAATTTTTGGAAAAACAACAAACAAGTTAATTCGGCCCAAGACTAATAAATAATAATTTATAGAAAATAAAATGTACATTTTCACTTGTAATATTGAAGGAAAATATTCGTGCCGCAAGAAAATTTCTGGAAGTAATTTAAGCTTGCGTGTGGTATTCGGTAAAAAAATTTAAACCATTTCACACCATAATTTGAAAAAAATTATTAATCCAACCTGACATTTTAAATTAATTTCACTGCTTCTCAAGTTGACCCGGGTCAAGGATGATAAACTAAAGCGAAGGATGGGCCACTTAAATAGATATGTCAGACTGTCAAATGACGTCATGAAATACTACTCATAACCTGAAACCTACGTATAAATACAAACACTTTTATATTTAAAAATACGATTTTAAATTATTACAAAAAATTTCTTTTCCAGACAATTAAGGGTAGGTATAAAAAAACAATTAGATAAATCATTATTTAAAATTTTAAAATAAAATGTTTCAATAAAATACATGCCTTTACAACAAAAAATAACAATTTGTATCCCTTTTTAATTTTTTTAATTCATTAAATTTAAAGAAAATAACACTAATCTTAGATCTGTAGACCAAAAAGTGACTACATTGGTAATATTTTGAAACAAACATTTAAAGTGTAGAAGATTAATTATAATTCGAAAATTGTTGTTGAAGTCTTACTTTCTCGTAAGACACTGTACAAACACAAATTTTTAAAAAAATTTTTTCTCAAAAATTTGCACGGTAAGGTGTAGGTTCACTATTAGATAAATAAGGACTTCTACTATTAGAAAAAAATTAATTTTAGTCATAATCTAATATTTTTTATTTAACATTGGTGGCGAAAGGACCTCCTTAATAGATTTTTAAAATATTTGAATAATTATTCATTATGGTTTAAAATAAAATTGGAAAAAACTATCAAAAATCAATTTTTTCAAAAAGAAACCTTAATTTTTTTTAATTTTGTAGTATTTTGTATCAAAACTAAAGATTACTTTGTGTAATTCTGTCTACAGGGTGGTCCGTTATTAATAGGACGCAAAGCGACTAAGTATAAAAATATTGCGATATAACACAAAACTGGAAGTATTAAAAGGGTTAGCAAAACAGTATTTGCGGATACCCTTAAGACTAATTAATCTTAAGGGATATGATTAAAACAGAGGGGAGTTAACAGTGTACTTATTTTACGACCAGCAAATGGTGGAATTTACGTGACATTTAACATATTGACAAAAGACAAGTAGGTAGTTTACCAATAATACTAAAGTGATTTTCAAGTTCATACTGAATGAAATACTATATTTGGCGGAATCAATGAAAGAGGGTAAGGTTCCTTCACCAAAATATAGACACTTGTAATATTTTTGGTGGAGTCACCATATTTTAATTATTAATTATCCACTAAAATTTAAAAACAATTAAGTGTTTTTATGGTTCAGAAAATAAGAAAAAAAAAATAGAATTAGGCTTATGTGTTATTTAATAGTATGAGAGCCAGCATCCAATCCTACTAACTAGTTAAATAAGGTAATAATAACCTAGCAGGACAATTTCTGTTGAGACATTTATCTTTAAATTTTTGAAACTCTCAAAAAAAATATTACAAAAATAATACAAAGCTGCAATTTCAATATGTTGTAGCAAAATTCCCTAGTTAGTTACTGGGGCACTGAAAAGTGGTCATATCCATACCAACTAACCAATAATCAGAATTGAACTGAAACCCTGTGAGGAATATTGATATTTGTAATCCTAACATATACAGGGTGTTATTGAAATACACGTACATATTAAAATGGGGAATAGTATGTAATGACCAAAAACGATTGGCACCAATTTTAACTTCAAATTCTAAAATTTAAATATTGGGGAAGAGTCCCCTTTTCCGACCTACTAGTTTCCATATTTAAAGAAGTAAAATAAATCGAAATTAAACTTACCCATAGAAATTGCACTGTTTCCGTAGCAAAACCAATTAATTCAAAATAAAGTTTATTACAGTAATTGTTCAAAATGCCGTCCATTATTATTTACACACACTTGCAATCGTCTTTCCAAAGAACTTTGAACATTAGAAATTAGTCTTGGATTTTGTCGTAGTTCCTCGGCTACCGCATTAACTTTATTGGTTAATTGTTCAACACTATTAATAGGTTCATTATAAACCAGTTGTTTCATGTGACCCCACAAAAAGAAATCGCATGGATTTAAGTCCGGAGATCTCGGAGGCCACTTAGTAGGTCCATTTCTGCCTATCCACTTTTGAGGAAATCTAATGTTCAAAAACTGCCGTACGTTTAAATCAAAGTGAGGAGGAGCGCCATCTAGTAGGTACCACATCCGTTGCCTTAATTGGAGATATCCTGGCCCATTTAATCTGTTCGGGAGAACATAAGGCCCGATTAAATACTGATCTATTATGCCAGCCCAAACATTTATTGAAAATTTTCTTTGATGCCCAGTTTCCCTAATGGCGTGAGGATTTTCATCACTCCAAATATGCGTATTGTGCATATTGAACACGCCATCACGAGTGAATGAAGCCTCGTCAGTATACAATAATATTTTTAGAAAATCAGGAATATCAACACATTTTTGAATCATCCATTCACAAAACTCCACTCTCTTTTC
Organism: Psylliodes chrysocephalus; assembly: GCA_927349885.1. Classification (NCBI taxonomy): domain Eukaryota; kingdom Metazoa; phylum Arthropoda; class Insecta; order Coleoptera; family Chrysomelidae; genus Psylliodes; species Psylliodes chrysocephalus. The sequence continues at coordinate 10,555,414 of OV651825.1, forward strand.
TTCATCACCTGGATATAAGGCCTGGACTTTTTGGATGTGATAAGGATGTAAACCTTGTTCTTTAAGTGTCCGCCACACAACAAATGAGGACACTCCAATTTCAAGACCTAGTCTTCTACAACTAAATTGAGGCCGGTTTTCAACAGCTTCCAATATTTCTTCTTCGGCCGCCAATGTTCTTTGTGTTCTTGTTCTCCCTCGATCTGCATTGACACTCTCAAATTTTCCATGGTCTCTTAGATGCTGAACAGTTGAAATAAACGTACGACAGTCCGGAATTCTCCGATTTGGAAACCGTTCGCGATACAGGATTTGTGCTTGCCGAGAATTTTCTCCAGCTGCCCCATAAACCAGCACTATATCCGTTAGTTCAATATTCGTAAATAGTGGCATCGTAAAAAAATATTTAAAAGTAATCGTAACAACACTTTTTACCAACTTGGAAATGACGCGCTCGTGTTAGCCAGATTCGTAAATCAACTAAAATTTTAATAATCTATAGTTTCAAAAATGTATAGTTTAAAAACAATCATTTATCAAATATTCTAGTTTTTTGATAACGAGGGTAGTAAAAACCAGTCTTCTGAAATAGAAATTAATTCGAAAATCTTGGCAACATGGTTATTTCTTACAAGACTAGTTTTCTTATCATCTGACAAAAACTTGCATATTAATTTCTGTTGATGTTTAAAATAGGTAAATAAACCTAATTTATATAGGTCATCCTCAACATATCAGTAAAGTACGTTTGTTTTAGAATTAATTTTCAAAAATTAATAACTCCCTTAATAAGGGGTATTTTTAAAAAATAATAATTTTCTACATTCAGTGGGGATCTGCGCAATACCCAGTTTTAATATGTACGTGTATTTCAATAACACCCTGTATTTGTTGTCCCTAGTTTAGGTATGTATTCTAAATTATTCTGTAACTTATTCAACCAATGTTATGTATGATTTCTAGCCTTCAGAAACTATAAAACAAGCCACAGTTTAATATTAAACATGACTAATAATTCTGCAGAGACATCGTGGCCAAATTTGTTGAAGAAAAGATAAGTAATAATGCTGTAAAAGAAGGATTTAATGTTCGGTGTACAGCTGCAGCCATTTCTTTTAACAAAAAGAACTATATTCCCAATCTTTATAAAAAGCAAAAATAGATGTAGTAGAAAAGGCAGAGGCCCTCAATCAAAAAAACACAAAAGTGGCGCACCTAAAGATAGAGACTGCGGACTTCAATGCGATGATGATGACGATATTTTGGAACAAAAACTGCAATTTTTGGATAGTTTACTAAAATCAATAGATGATATTTGTAAAATTAAAGTATTTACTAGAGGTATGGTCAGTAATGATCTGTAGAAAGTACATATGCCCACGCTTCAAATTTTGGAACCGTTTGCAAATTATGCAAAAAAACTGTTATTAACAAATAATTTTTATCTTTTTTACGGATCAGTCGCTACAATATGGGGACAAGATCATAAATCTATTGTGATAAAAGAATTTAAAAATAAATATGGAAAAACGGTACAAGAATGTAAATTATTTAATATTACGTTTTGAAAAATACTTTGTAGGGAATCGCCTCTGATTATTTAAAAACTGAAAATAACCCATATTATTTTCAAAGTTGGCTACCGACATTAGATTTATGGTAAATTGGCATTTAAAAAAAATTGAAAGAATGTAAATACTAAATTTGACCGATAACTAATGTAGTACCTACCCAACTTTAATATGGGCTATTTTAAGCTTTAATAAAAGCAGAGTTGAATCTCCTACGACGTTTTTTTCCAATAGTAATGTTAAAAAATTCCCATATGGTTCCAACTTTATGGAACACTACTGTATCTACATAGTGACTTTACTTATATGTTAATAAGTCTGAAAACGGCCAATTATCTCGTAAATTGCTAGTCCTAATTGTACAAAATTTGAAGTACACCTATTTTGGAATACGGAAATTTCAGATTTGATATTTGCAATGTTGCCAGATTTGCCGTTTCTCTTATAGTATTAGTCACTTTGGTTTTTCAAATTGATTACCCTGTATATTCAGTCATTATTGGAATCTCCTATTCAATACGAGTTCAACCATATGTAACACTTATGATTTTATGTAGTCTGGTAGGTCTTAAATAAATAAAACAATCGTGGAGAAATGTGGTAGACGCATTCTACTATCGATTAGGGTACTGTCAACTCACAAATGGAGCACATTTTGAACACTTGATAAAGTAACCATTATGTTAAAAATGTTGTAATTTTTCAATTGTTACGTTTTAATGTAGTTGAAAATAGTTTGTATAAAAAAATTTATTGAGACAATTAGGCGTTGCCAGACTTCTGTTTTATTTATTTAAGACCTTCCAGACTACATATGTTTGAACTCGTATTGAATAGGAGATTCCAATAATGACTGAATATATAGGGTGATGAATTTGAAAAACAAAAGTGACTAATAATATAAGTGAAACGGCAAATCTGGCAACATTGTAAATATCAGATCTGGAATCTCCGTGTCCCAAAATAGGTGTACCTCAAATTTTGTACAATTAGGACTAGCAGTTTACGAGATAATTCGCCGTTTCCAGACTTTTGGGCCACTCTGTATATTATTGACTTCCATTTCATTAACATTTAAACATTAAAGAAATGAAACCAAAATCAGAATAATTTATACATACATTATTCCTAAATAAAAACAGATACAACTAGTTTCGTTTCATTAAATCCACCTTCAGTCTTATGCTACAATATTTGTTGAATAAATGGGAAGTAAGACGAAAAGGCCGACGAATTAGCCCGAGAAGGCTCAGATAAGGCCATGACAGGCCCTGAACCCTTTTGTGGAGTCGCTAAGGCATTGTGCAAGGCATCCATTAAACAATGGATGCAAAAAGAGTCTCAGGAATGGTGGAACAACTATCCAAGACTGAGACAGGCCAAACAGTTCATCAAGGAACCATCGGCCAAGTTTACGAAAGACCTACTGGATCAAAAACGTCAAATCGTTAGGATAACAGTAGGCCTTCTTACTGGACACTGTCGCCTCAAAAGGCACATGAGTGTCATAAATCCAGCAGAAGAAGCAACTTTGTGCAGGTTCTGTGAAGAAGAAGAGGAAACATCATTCCACGTCCTGTGCCAATGCGAAGGCTTGGCTGGAATGAGGTTTCTAACATTGGCCGAAGAAAAGCCAATTGCATGCAACTACATGCGGGAGCCACTGTCAAAGCTACTAAGTCTAATAAAAAAGACCAGGCTAGACGACATACTCTAAAACAAACGGAGTCCCACAATAGATCTGAAAAGGTCGCAAAAAGACCAGGCTAGACGACATACTCTAAAACAAACGGAGTCCCACAATAGATCTGAAAAGGTCGCGGTGGACAAGGACAAATAACGTCCAACTCCTAATCTAATCTAATCTAAGATGTATTTTAAAAATATTGTCACGACTCGTATAAATTCATATTTTTCCTAATTTTAATTAATTATTTAAATAACATCCTGTACATAAAAGTTTGTTTAATTAAGTCGACAATTTGTTTTAAATTGCAATAATGTGCAAGGTGGGTAATTTAATCATTATTAAACATTAGTTTCATAATAATAAACGATAGAGAAGTTATAAAAGTAATGTCGATTATATGCAAAGGGCTTTTTCCACAGGGAACAGATCCTTCCCATAGGAGGCACCCCTTGTATGAGATTCATAGTAGCAGCTCTAGCTCGAGATCTCTATAGTTTATATTAAAAGTTTTTTTTTATTTTAAATATCAGTTTCAATAGTAAGGCAAGAATTGTGACATGTGCCCTAAATATTAGTGTACTTGTTATTTACATTGAGCCCACATTTGTGTGCCGAGCTGTGACCTATTTTGTATCCTACTTTAATTATTTAATTATAATATTATATTTGTTTTGAGAAAACAATGTGTTTCCTTCAGCCCTTTTACAGAGACGTGTAGAATCCTTATACAGTTAAGGGCTACGAAGCCAAGTTTAAGGTAATATAGAGTTCCTACGTTATGTAGGCCCAGAGTGTTATATTTTGATCTTCAACCCCCCGGATATAGATAGTCCCAAAATTATTAGACAGTACGTTAAACGAGACATTTTCTTTATAAAAGACACGCATAACGTGATAATATGTATTTTTTTTTTTATTTATGTAAACCTAAGTTTATCAATATGAATCCATGTTGTTGTTTATAAATCGTTAGACAAAAGGTTTGTAGTATTGAGAGACAAAATTGTAATAATAAAGTAAGTTAAACAAATATTTTATTTTAATACAATTAAGTCAATCATAATAAGCAAATTAGATTAATAGACTATACAAAATAAAGATGATAATAATTATGGAAATAAGAGCACATATTATATGTGGATAGGTCAGTGTGACCAAATGTGTGCTGCAGCCAAATGTTGAATGTCCTATATATAGAAAATTATACTTCTCTCAATAAACATTGATGTATTTTAAAATTTTTTTAAATCGTTTAGTATCTTCATAAAAATTATTAAAAGTAATATTAATTAAATAATTTCCAAATTATTTACAGTTTTTTCTAATAAAATTCAATTTTTGATTGATTAGACAATTTTAGCTTCCGCCGTTCCTTAAGCAAATCACTTTGACGGTGATTTTATTCAGAATCAAACAGAAAAAGGTTTGACCCGAACCTGCTTTATCTACTGGCTTCGCCCATTTATCAAGGTCCATTTTATCAAGTTCTAACTTTATCTTGATTTATTTGCTAGTCCATATTTATCCGGCTTTCGTACGTCTAAGAACATGTGTATGTGTTTGACGCGTTTTTGCCGCCTATTCTTACCATTCCGTTGGATAATGTTAATATCATCGAATATTTTTTTATGATGAAAAATGAGAATTCGAATCGGTCCGTTTTTATTGTTATAAATAGAGTTTTGGGAGCATAGGAGATGTTTTTTCATTCAAATTGATGGGTTCGTTTGGAAGTTTGGAAATAATAAAGAGATATTAGAATATTATTTGTCGAAATATTATCGAAGTAAGGAATTTGATGCTTGTAGATTGGTGTGTGAAATATAAATAATCTTTTATGAATGAAAAACATCTAATAAATGAAAAACCTTCCAAAAAACAAAAAATACTAAAAATGGAGTTAGATTTCTTAAACAGTACATCTTATAAAAAATATGTAAATCCTATAATATGTTTAAAAACTTCTAAACAACCAAAAATTGTCCCACTTTATATAAAATTTAATTTTTATAGAAATTCTGTAACAAAACTATAATACAGCAATTTTAGGTACAGTTCATCAAATTTCTAGAGGTGTTCGACGCCCAGACAGAGAACGCGCTACGTGTGACTAAGATAGCTATTGTACAGTCTACTAAACAAGTTATTTTAAATAGTTTTTAATATTTTTAGGTAATTAAATTTTAAAAGTGTGGAATAGTTTAGGGATTAAATTGGTCTGATTGGACTTTCTTAGAACGTTTTTAAAAGCAGCTAAAGATAGTATGTAGAATTAAAAATAATTATTATGCCATAAAAGGTGTTTTGGAATTCCTTCAACCTTTTGAAATTGAGTCAGAAAATATAAATTTTATAGGATAGCGGAAAGTACCTATAATTTGTTTGTAGGCCTTTGTAAATCGTGGAAATAGTTTTTATTTTATTTCTACCTTATTAAGGAAAATGGTACCTATTATTAATAACGGTTGTTTCTGAAACATTACTAAAATTTTCGAAATTTTGTTTTTCTACAAAATAATAAACTATACTATTTAGAAAAAAATTTATTTCTCTTATAATTTTATAAAAAATAACAGGGGAATATTTACATTTCTTGATCTATTAAACAAAACGATAAATTATCTCGACGAATGACACCATGTTCTAGTACGGAAGCTAGCTTTACATTTTTGTTGGTGGTTTCGTGGGTTTCATATCAATTTTTTGTAATTGTAGTTTACACGTACATATACCTCTTAACACTTGTTTGCTTTATTAAAAAAGTGTGTTGTTGTGATTTACGTCGAAATAAGTCAAAAACAACTTGAAACCCCATATAAAATCAAAAAGGAGAAACGGAAAAAAAATGAGCCTGTAAATGAACACAACTCAGAAACAAAAATAGCTATCTAATAATAAAAAAATAAAATTTGATTCTTGTGCAGCTTCATCTATATCATTAACTGTTTTTGGTTTTTTAATGGTTTTTCTTGGTGATGAAAATTCCGATATCTCACGGTTATCGATTCTTTTTTTCTCTCCAGAAATGCGGACGACAGTGTTTTCAGATACTCCTGTGGCTGCAGCAACACGATCATTTATATTTTTAAATGGTATTGAAGGTGAATTAAAGTTTTCTTCTCTTCTCATAAACTCTATAACATTGGCTATTATTTCGCGAGATTGACTGTTAATCACGCGGCCTCTTAATTTGCTATTAAACTCTATACTTAGGTTCTATTAAACTGTAATGAGCAAAAAACACAAACGAAAATAAAAGAAATGTTTTAGCGAAATTTACATCTGACATTTACGTCTGAATGAAATAGTGAAATACTTGATGCGCAGAGTGTACTTTCATTGCGTAAATCCGTCGGGATGCCTGTCAGTAGTGCTTTCTCTGTCTAGCCGTCGAAAGCCTCTAGAAATTTGATGAACTGTAATGATTAAAAAACTCTCTTATAAGTGTATCTCTAGGATTATATATGCAACAAATTTACTAACGCATCATAGTACTCCTGAAAAAAAATTGTATTTTGATATTCATTTATTGTTAGAATATTTGTATTACTTCTAAAAAAATATTTAACTGTGTTAAAAATCAGAAAGAAAACATGCAACAATCACTTTCTTTTTTAATTAGTAATATTGGAATAAAGAACGTTATTATGTTGTTCTTTACAATGAAAATAATTAAGTGACGGTGTTTTCATAAAATGGCGTTAGCGGCTTCAACCTGTTAATGCAGTTGATGCAAAAAACATGTTTTAATTTTATATTTTAATCCTTCTTTGTATGTGTTAATAATTTTTAAGGTGATTGTAGTAAAAATTATTACAAATAAGTTATAACGCATAAAATAATACCTTTTATATAAATAAAAATTTCCTTGGTTTACTCGGTCATTAATTTTATTTTCTATCGTTAGCACAGCACTACATTTGTTTCGGAAAACTTTGTTTTCATCTTCGGGTGCAGTCAAAATTTAAAAAATTTTAAAAACACATGGGACGATTACAAACAGTTTAGAAATTTTTAAAATAACAGAAATCCCATCTTTCTGTTTCAGCGTGTGGATGTGAATTCGCATTATACCATTTTTGTCACTCAAGCCTTTCAAAAAATACCTTATTTTTTAAAAATGTACTTTCTTTTGGTGTAGTTATGCCTGTACCATTTTGAAAAATAGGAAGAAAATTGCGGTTACAAGTCCCTTACGCTTTTCTTGTTTAACTACCCAGTAATGTATAATGTATAGGTTGCTTATACCACTGATTTAAGAACCAATTAAAACTTTAAAAAAGTTATATCGAAAAAAATATATTATTTTAAGTTATTAAATAAAACAAATTAACATGTCGCCCGCGAAACATCCCAGAAAAACTGTAACATGAAAATTGGACCTAAGTTCGTTTTTTGATTTTTTAAGTTCACCCTGTATATCCTCGACACCTAATAATTTTAATAGTATTTTGTTTAAAAGGTATTGTTGGGAAAATCATGAAAATGTTGTGCCTATTTTGATTTTTGTTTGTTCTGTACTTTCTTCTTATCTCTTATTGTGATATTTGTGATAATTGTGATAATTGATTGTAATAATTTTAGTTTTAGTTTCTATTTGTGTTGGTATAGCTAAAAGGTATAAAACAAACAAATAATATAACTAGGTAGGAATAAAAATAGGCGCATACAGGTTTTCTTTAACCTAGGCGCTGTTACAAAGAAAAGTTGTTAAATTTTTTTAATTTATTTTGCCTTTGATTAATAATTTATTTATAATATATTTTTAATATATTCTTGAAATCCATAAACATGCATGTCAGGATAAACTAGTGGGAGAAGAAAGCAGTACGCGAATAGACGGTGGCAGTACCATACTAATATTGTATTTTGAAAATATTTGATCGTGAATTAAACTATTTAAAAAATAGTTTATACCTTCTATTAAGGATGAATCATACCGTCTGTTAACATGTATACCAGAAAAACTATATTTTCATGGTAAATTCAAGTTTTTTGTATTCAAGGAGACACCTTCTTATTAATGAGCAATTTGTCAAATTGTAATCGTTATATTTTAAAACGTCAAAATATTAATTGCTTAGTTCTATATCCATACTTTACCATATGTATATAGCCCCAAATATGCATAATAGTCTGAAGCATCATACAATAAATTTCGAACTGTGGTAGCAATTGCGCTACTATATTATGAGGAGCACTATAAATCTGCCAAATGGTGGAAATTATTGGGTAAATTTCTATTAATAATAACCGAAACTGGGAGAAACAAATCATAATTTAATTGAACTTGCAGCGTCAAGTAAAATCGCAGGATGATTTGTTTAGGATATGCTTTAAAAATGGCAATTTTTACTTTCCTGCAACCACCAAGAAAATCAAAGTAATTTTTTTGATCTAAAGTTTTTAACGGATCTTTACATTTTAGGGTCCGCTGAAACCGTTTTGACCATTTTCAGGATGATGTCTGTCTATTTGCATTTATCTACTATAATTCAAAAACAATTATAGAGACAAACACAAAATTTAAAATTCATCTGGGGGTAGGACTTTATGAAAAGGCATTTTTCTATCTTGTAGTTTATTACTGTTATATAAAAAAGAAGAAAATTATTTTTATGAAAGTTGTTTGTGATATCATTCTCTATTAAAAATCAGAATTAGATAAGTTAGTGATATCGAAAATTCAATCATACATTAGTTGAGTCACATTTATTTAAAATTAATCTTTAGGATTCGCCCTTATGTGATTGCGGAGAGGAAGGAAATGCAGAACATAAAATTTTAGGATCTTTATTAATTGAATATTATGTTAATGAGCTAAATAACTTTATTTATAATAAAAACAACGAAATAGTAGTTCCCTATAATCTAACACAATTAATTTGTTCAAATAATTTTGAATTATACAAAAAATTAAACTCGCATATATGTAAAATAGGACTTAAGATTTAAATAGATAAATATTGACGCATTATAAAAATATATCCATATATGTATGTCCATAATATCCATCCCTATTGTGCATCCCAAACAATTCGTGGTCCTCTTGTTTGATGTAGTTGCTCTGATCAACCCCTGAGCGCAAAAAGTATCCCTGTCAAAAAAAAACAAAAAACAAAAAAAAAACAAAAAGAAAGCAAAAAACAAAACAATAAAAAACAAATTAAAAAAAAATATTTGTAATTAAAAGTAAATATAAACGATGTATACAGTATGGTTCAAATGAAAGGAATAAATTCATTATAATGGAAGTAGTTGGTTTTTCGAAAAAATGCTCGGACAGGTCAATTTTGTTTAATTAAAGCGAAATTTTTTAAATAGAATTCAATTTTCCCCCACTTCCCATTTTTGGGCAGTGACGTCATTGACAATTTTTTTAAATAGTAACCTCAATTTTTTTAAATAGTAACCTCAATTTTTTTTTTCTTGATTTTAATAGATCTTGCAATTTCCTACTCGGAAACATAATATTTAAAATATCTTACATAACAATTTTTTTTTAATAAAAGTCATTTAAAGATCAGACACATAAATTTTATTTTATTTTTAGAACACAATAAATGAATAAAACCTAATTATTTGTAATTAAGTGCTTAATCTAAAAAATAATACTAATAATAATAATTAATAATAATAATAATAATAAAGAATTTAATGACAATTTCACAAATTCTTTTTTATTATTATTATTTTGTTAGATTAAGCACTTAATTACAAATAATTTTCTTTTATTCATTTATTGTGTTCTCAAAATAAGATAAAATTTATGTGTCTGATCTTTAAATGACTTTTATTAAAAAAAAATTGTTATGTAAGATATTTCAAATATTATGTTTCCGAGTAGGAAATTGCAAGATCTATCAAAATCAAGAAAAAATTTTTTTAAAAAAGTGTCAATGATGTCACTGCCCAAAAATGGGAGGTGGGGGAAAATTGAATTCTATTTAAAAAATTGCGCTTTAAGTAAACAAAATTGACCTGTCCGAGCATTTTTTCGAAAAACCAACTACTTCCATTATAATGAATTTATTCCTTTCATTTGAACCATACTGTATAGTAGATATAAGATATAATTTAAAATAATGTAATAAGAATGTTTAAAAAATGTATAAACACAAAGGATGTTCATCCTTGAGCAAATTGTTACGAGCCAAGGGAAACCTAAATTTATTCACACACACATTCTTTATAATTATTTTTCTACACATGATTTTTCAAAAATTTTTGTTATTTTTATCACTCAACACGGAAATGGATCTGTGAAGCTTAATTTTTTCGAGCTCAAGATCAGCTGGTGAAGTTCCAGCTTTCCTGTTTCTTGTTTCGAGAGCTGGCACTAAGTTTAGCGGGGTGGCAGGTTCTTCAGTGTTTACTTGAATGTTCTATTCAAGTGCGTTTAAATTAATAATAGTGTATACCACTACATCAACAAACAAAACCCAATTTTTAATTCTAGCAAATTTCGTTTTGCCTCTAGCTGATTTAAGGTGCTTAAGAAGAAATGTTTGTATTTTCCTATGTCTTTACAAAGATCTTGATCAATTCAAATATTTTTTTTTTCTTTGAGTTTTACACAACTGCAAAGTATTTCTTGCTTTATAAGATAGTTTGTGAATTCCACTTTGACAAGAAAATTTATTTTAAAAAAGTTGTTAATATCTGTAAGTGATACTTTAACTTCTAGTAATTCCTCTAGATTTAGTAAAATAAATTGTAGTAGATTTTCAAATTCTGGCACTTGTATACCGTGAATAATAATATTATTACGCCTTTACAGTCTTTTCAAAGTTATGTATCTGGTTTCTACGGCTTGTTGTTTAATTTCAAGATTTTTTAATTTATTTGTGTTTTCATCCAAACGATCAATAATAATTTTGTTTTCCTTACATTTGCTGAGAAAATTTCTTATTTTCTGACTTAAATAAATCATAGTTACTTAAATCGCCGGAGTTGCCCATCTTTCATTTAACAAAACCTCTTGACGATAAATGAAAATATTTGCTTTTCTAACGACCCAAAATAACATAAAGATTTAAATATCTAACATCAGGATATATATTGAAGCTTCATATAACTTAAGACACTTATATTATATGTTTATTGACTCCCGTGTTTAATTTTTGTTTTGAATGTAATCATTAATTTATTGAAAATTAATATTTTCGAAAGAAATAATACATTTTATATTATGTTCCTACTTTGTCCTAAATAAAGCAAATAAAGGGAAACAAAAACATCCAGAACACGCACGATAAAATTCGTAAACTGCCAAAATAATTGGGTTTCAGGCTCCCGCTATGTGGCCGTTATATTTATCTTTGTCGTGTAGTGTTTATACATCTACCACAGTCACGTAAAATCTGTCCAAGCTTTTTCATTATCCTCTACAAACACTTGATAAAAATTAAATAAAAGGCATGAGTATAATTATCGTAATTAATCTGAGACTTCTTTTTAACAAATCTGAACATCCCCTTTAATAATATGAATGTTTGGTTCTTCTTTATGCGGTCATCCGTTTGTAGTTACCATCTACTCTTTATTAATTTTATATTTTAATTTTCCTCCTTATAAGTGAATTTTAAACGCTGTAACCGACTGAGTTTGTACGAAAATCCCTTCGAACTTGTGAGACAGGGTGAAATTAACCCTTAAACTTCTAAGTAAATTATCCTATGTTCCCAACTTGAATCTACATTTAAACAATCATAAATATACTTACTAAATAAACTTGTTAACCACTTTTGATAAGGTAATTATTTAATTTTTGTTATAAGGGTTGTTTTCACCCTGTTTGACCAATTCAAATGGATTTTCGATTTGGGGAGACCGGGGTTAGTTGTTACATGAGTAAGTTGTTATAGCAGGTTTTACTACAAAAGAATTCGTAGATTGGCGTTTGCCATTAAGAATAATATAGCTGTACTTCCAAACTGGACTGCCAATCAAATGGCATCCGTAGACTGGTTGACAAATTTTCTAAAACGCCATCCAAGGATATCCCTTAGGGTTCCCGAAGCGACTAGACTTAGTCGAGATACAAGCTTCAACCAGACAAGTGTTGCTGCGCTTTTCAATCTACTGGAAGAAGTTGTAAGTCGATATAAATTTTAGCCTCAGGACATGTATAATTCTTTTTGCTTTGCTGTCAATGCCAGTGGAAATTCAATCCCTCCCATGTTCGTATTTCCAAGAAAAATTTACAGGGATTATTTTGTTAATAACGGCCCTCCTAGTTGCATTGGATCTGCCAATCCATCTGGGTGGATAACGGAAAACGATGTTTACATTTTCTTGAAACATTTTATGAAGCATTCTCGAGCATCTAAAGAAAGACCTGTATTACTGCTATTAGACAACCACGATTAACACCTTTCGCTAAAAGGTATTAACTTTTGCAAAGAAAATGGAGTTATTTCCATGTTCCCGCATTGCTGCCTTAAACTTCAGCCACTGGATAGATCTGTCTATGGACCTCTTAAAAAGTATATAAATACGGGTCGCGATTTCTGGATGCGCAACAAACCGGGAAAGACAATGTCCATATATGATATCCGGAAATTGCAAAAGATGCTCTACCGTTGGCGGCAACCCCAAAGAATATTTAGGCTGGATTTAAAGTAAGTGGAGTTTACCCCGTTAACAGAAACATTTTCCAGAGAAGATGAGTTTCTTCCTGCTGCTATAACAGACCGACAGAATATAAATATTGAAGAGCCAGTACCAAACCAACCCGAAATCGTTCAAGAAGCAACCCCTCTAAATTCATCTGTTATAGTGAATTTACCTTCAGTATTACCCGACATAAACAAGAAAATAGACAACTCAGAATCTAATAATTTACCTGGACCTTCTAAAGCACAATCGTATATCTCCCCTTGAGATTTACGACCATCATCAAAAGCACCAAAATGAACAAGCACCAGAAAAGGACGAAAGCGCGGACGAGCTGCCATCTGGACTGGCACACCGAATAAAGAAGAATTGGAAAATGCATATAAAGAATAGAAAAAGAAAGTAAAAAGAAACATTTGCAAAAACAAAATCAAAAACATACCTTCTAGCAGCTCTGAAGATGAAGAGGAGGTTTTTTGCCTTATTTGCGGTGAACCTTTTTCAAATTCCTGGCCAAAAGAAAAATGGGTACAATGTACTGTGTGTTCTAATGGGGCTCATCTTGAATGTACAGAGAAAAATCAATTTTTCATTTGTTTAAATTGCAGTTCTGACGATGATATGTAATATATACAAGCTTGTCACAACTAACCCCATCAGTATATCAACACCGGATCGGGGTGAGTTGTGACATTGTGCTTTACTTACTTAAATTATTTATAACTTTGTTTGTAGTAGTTTAAATAATTAAAAGTTATATTTTTTTAATGCACTAAATGTTGGCAAATAAATATGCTTTGGAATAAAATTTATCATATTAATGGGGAAAATATTAAAAATGGATCGTAACAACTAACCCTACAGTGTATTTATGTGAGCGTATTTATGATATTTTAAGTGTAAAATAAAGTTGGGATCTGGTCGCCTTCATACGATAATTATTTATTGTAAAGTTTAAGGATTAATTGATGGTTCAGAACGATTTTTTGCCTATAGTGTATTTTAGTAAGTGTATATATGATTTTTGGAATGTAAAATCAACTTGGGATCTGATTACCTTAATAGCTTAATCATTTATAATGAAATTTAAGGGTTAATTTCACCCTTTTTGACAAGTTCGAAGGAATTTTCGCTTATGTTGTTTTATAGCAAGTATATTTATAATTTTGTAAATGTAAAATCAAGTTGGGATCTAATCGCCTTCATAGCTTTATTATAATTATTTAATTTGAAGTTTAAAGTTTAGTTTTACCCTGTTTGCCGGGTCCGAAAAGATTTTGCTTAAAAATTAAGGAATATACTCCACATTCTTAAACCAAAACGTAAAATGGACTGTGAGGAGTTGCGCCAGTGTAGTTCAAACCGAGCTCACGGGGATTCTCATAGCATCAAAGAAAATCATGAGAAATAATATCACGGGAAAAAATATGCTCATCTATACAGACAAGCACTACTCATTCTGGAATATATTTATGGTTACTACTAGAATGTCACGAAACTTTGGCCGAAGTATCCATCAACAATCTGGTCAACTTAGGATGGATCAAAGAACGCGCAACATCGAAATGTAATATTCTTATTTACAGATAAGAAGGCAGCCAACCAAATACTTTTGGACCTATCTGTCTATTGGACTGACAATATCGGTAATGGCAAACCTGAAAAAAAGACATTCCCTTATGAAATTCAAGGAAAGATGGGATTAAACAAGAAGCTGCAGACTTGCCAGGGAGCTTTTAAGTTATCCTCACAACACTACATCGAACAAATACTTGACTATGACTAGATAGAATCTGCGCTTAGTTACAGGCATTCTTACTGGACATTGCCAAGTATGCAAGCATCTCTATATCATACGGCTGTCAGAATCCGCACTTTGCAGGGGGTGCGAACAAGATGCTGTTATCAAGCATATCCTCTACGATTGCACGACGCTCTTATTTATTAGAAGACTTGTGTTTAGCGAGAATTGTCTAACACCGACCGACCGACCAACAATTACATACATTAAATCTGTAGGCTGGCTCACGAACTAGGAGATGCTCATCTACTCAAGAGAATGTAAAATGGGCCTAGTGAGGCCTAAGTGTCGTGAGTTAATCGACCTCTCACATGTTACAGATACAAATAATCCGAACGGATTTTCGTTTACATTCTTATTTAGTAAGTGTATTTATGGTTTTTTAAATGTAAAACAAAGTTAAGATCTGATCGCCTTTAATTTTGAATGTTAACTTCACCCATATATTAATTTAATTATTTGTAAAGAAATGTCGATATTAATGAGTAAAATACCTTAAAGTTACTGCTAACTTCAAACCGGTCTATTCTTCACACATTTTTAAATAAAATCAATTATCTAATATGCACAAAATAAACTTTTTCAAACAATATTAAAAATATAACAAATAAAAAAAATAAATTACTCTAAAACACACTGTGACATTAAACCTAAATGATTCAGTTGATAGATTAAAGTTCTTATCGATGGCTGAATCTATTAACGAAATAGAACTGTAGTAATATTTAAGAAGGTCATAACTTTTTAATTTTTAAAATTTTATAAAAAGAATTCTATCTTTTATTCGAAAAGCTCATGATAAAACACAATGTATTATTCTCAGAAATTTAAATGTTTTTATTTGGTGGTGGCTACTTACTCAAAACTTACTGGAGGCCATGAAGAATGCTTTAACTTACCTGAAAATAAAAAAAAATTATTAAAACATAGATTTTCATAAATTAAAAAGTTTATAAAATTTCGTTGTTTGATTTCCTCTTACTCGTGGCCTTCAAGGCCATTTTAGGGTCAACTTTTTTTTTTAAATAGAAGAACATATTTTAAAATACGCACATGTTATTTATTAAGAAAATAAATAAATTTTTTCTAAATTAATTGTGTATTCTATTCCCTATGTTTTGAAATAGTAACAAAACACTTTACAGACAATATTTACTTTAAATATTGAAAACGGATGGGCAAAATACAAATATACCTAATATGTACGTTAAAAGCAAATATTAAAACAATTATTATTCAAACTGTGTGACAGCAGTTTGCACACAAGCCTCCAACCCTTCATACGGCAATACGACGAATTATCGCTTTATTGGATGACGAAATTATCACTTAAAAGTTATTTATTATTTCTTAATAAACAACAAGGTGTATTTAAAACAATAATGAAAAACTAATCAATTCATAATTAGGCCCTTTTTTATTGCAATCATTCGGATTGTGTTTATTATTACGCAGACATAGCTGCTGCATCGGCTGCCGCATTAGAATGCGGATGGTTTGTGCAAAACCGTTTATTTGACTAAATTAAACTCAATTTTAATTATTTAAAATGTGAATCTGTCGAACTTTATAAAATACGCTACTACGCTACAAATAGAAATATTTCGACAGGCGACAGGCTATGGTGCCAGATGTGATATATCTTATTACATCTTGAACGTCTGGTGGGGCGAGACAAGGTCAGTTACCTTTCAAGTCGTGATTTGGCGTTTCAGGTTACCAGTCAGCTATTTTTGCTGGTGAGTGATGCGGTCTCTTAAACGCATCTCGTTCGTCGTATATTAATATGCGTTCTTCCCCTTCATTTAAAGAAAATGTAATAAATGTTTTCTCAAATCTGCACACTAAAATTGATCTTAATTTTAAAATTTAAAATCTAACAGATACGTTGACATTTTTGTTTTCTTACGTAAACTGCCCTACTTTAATTTAGTTTACTCTTTTCTTTATGTTTTGATTATTTTTTAACTTGTCATATTTTTTGTATACTACATTTTAAGTCCAAAATTAAAGACTAACAAAAAAAATCTTGATTGTTTTTATAAAACGTGAATAGCAGTTATTCATTACGTCCTATTGTGTCGACGCTAGTGTCCCTAATTTAATTTTGAAAGCCTTTTGTGCACTCTAGAGCCTTACGTCGATTTGACTTTCCGTCAAAATATACATTTTCTTTCTTGCCATCAGAAATATTTATTGGTTGTAATTAAACTTTGGACATACTTTTCATTGTATCAACAAATACATTGCAAATTTTAGTTATGTTGTCAGCTAAACGTTCATTACTAGCTCCAACAATTTCTTGTACCCATTCTTTAGTTCTAGTGTATTTTTCATTATTTTGTTTCAGGATAACATTATTACCATCTTCGAATGACTGCAAACTAGAAACTCTTTTAGCCTCGTCGATTTGACTTTCCAGTTCTAGTATTTTTAGCTTTACTCGCTCAATTAAACACTTTTTTAATTTTGAAGATCTGTCAGCTTTTGAACCATTTTTTAAATTGAAACCATGAAAATTTATTTAGACCTGAAGAACTTCTACAAATTGAAGATAATACTGAACTGACAGCTGACCGGCAAAATAAACGCAGCAGCTGTGGAGACTGTAAGAAAAAAAGACTTACAAGATATTCTTGTGTGAAGTGTAAAAAATTCTTGTTTCTAAAACACTCGTTCATGGTGTGCAGAAACTGCTTCGAACAATTTAATTAATGTTTATTTTGCATTTTTATTGCAATATTAATAAAAGGTACATTTTTAAATTTGTTTTTATTAAAATATTATACTAAGATCTAAGAGATACAGTGCGGGTACTCGTGTCTTAAAAAGAGGTGCAAGTACTGGATGAAAATACTTTTAATTGATTTCTTCATCTATTGTCTTTAGTTTTACATTTGATTTATACCCCGTTTTATAACCTGGAACGAAGTAAATCTTTCTCTGATATTTTTTTGTCACTCATGTTACTTCTAGTCACATTATCTTGATTATTTTATTAATTTAAAACACAAACACTTTATTCACTTACATAGGAAATTAACGTATCTAATTTTGGACCTGTCAACTACAGTTAATTTGGCATATTTTATAAAACGACGGACTGAAATTTGAACATTGTTAAATCGTCTTAAAGTTGACCTTTAAATGATCTTGAAGGTCACTAGTAAGTGACTAGTACGGCATTTTGTAGACTTAGTAATTTCAAGTTACTTTTATTTAAAACTATTTCTGCTTAATACCTATACAGAATGTGTAGTTGAACCTGTAAATTAGAAGCTGCTTAAATGCAACAAAATTATAAATTATATTACATCGCATTCTAGTCCCATTTTCTGGAAGCTTACGACATTTAAAATATATTTTGTTTAGTAGTGTAAATGGACCCTTTACAAAATTGAAATTTCTTTAAAATATTCGGGTATCTATAATTTCCTAAAATTAGAGGAACTATCATTAACCAAATATCATAGTATTTCGATTATTTACCAATCACGAGTATTCTTCTTTGCCTGATGAGCCCCAATCAAAGCTAAAACCATAATTTGATTTAAGAAATAAAATTTATATTTAACAGCGAAAATATTTTAATTTACATTAAGTAATTCGTATTAAAATATTCTATTACGACCTAAAGTCGCATTATAAAATATGTATTTAAAAGTTCTTTAATTTATCTCTTTCAGGCGTTCCGAATCCAGATTTACGATTGTTTTCCATTTCTGGCCTTTTTCCAGGTTCATTATATAGATATTTAAATGAAAAATGAAACCGAAAAATTAATTTCATTATGGACTGGAAACTTTAAATATGATACGACGCTTTTTTAATACGTTTCTCTTTAATTTAAAATGCGACTTGGGACCTTTCCTTACTCATCGTTTTTTGATTAATGTTCATGATAGTACAAGAAAATTATACCCGACATTTATATAAAAAAAAACTATTTCGATAAATCATGATAAAGTAAAAAAAAAATTATTTTTGTCTGAAAATTATTGGAAAATTACTTTTTTATTTTTGACATTCAGTTCTCATTATTATCAATATACCTATATATTATCCTGAAAGAAACACAAGGTAACAAAAAAACAAATTCAAAACATTCAACTGATCTGGTCACAATTAAAAAGTTATGTTTCTCGAAACAATACAACATTTAAATTACCTTATGTGCCAAATTTGTTTTTGAAGTCAGTTTTAGGTGTAAATATTATTTTGGCTTATTAGAGAAACTCATTTTCCAAAGTAGGCCTATGGAATGTGATATAGCAAAAAATTTGATTATTACAAGGTGAGATTTATCGATCAGATTTTTGATACTATTAACAGCGAGTCCTGTCACGGTGGCCACCATTAGAAAATTTCTAAGTATAACCTATACTTAGGAACTAGTCAAATGCAGTTTGCTTTAATATTTTAATAGGAAATAAAAATACATACAAATTTCATACCCCTCCTCCCAAAAAAAATCTGCGACGTGCTTCCTCAGCCGCTGCGATTGCAGCTTTTTCAGCTTCGATTATATCTGATATCACGTATATGTTATCATTTCCAGTAGGTTCATGTAGAAGCTGATTAATGTAATATTCATATGGAACTGTACGAGAAAGGGGATCTATAGCCAGTTCCAGCATTTCATCAACTTCGTCTTGAGAAAAGGGTTCGCCGTCTTGGGTCAAGTATGTTGTAATTTCTTCTCTAGTCAAAAAACATTTACCCAGCACATCCAAGGTTCTAAATGCATCTAGAAGCTTTTCAGGCCCAGCTGGTTCAAACTTATGCTCTCTAATTATTTGAGCAGCCACAGGTAAAAAATGTCTTAGATGCACAGTTCCTAGAATACGAGGATGTTCTACTAGCTCAATAATCTCTTGAATTTGTGATTCTGTTGGACATAAACCAAGACCCCTTAATATGGTAGATATATCACGAACTTCACAGAAGTTGATATTACCAACATCGAACACCTCAAATGCTTCTTTTATTTTTCTATCTAAATCATTTTTCAGAGGTACTTCTCTCTCATCTTCTTCGTCTGGAGCTGGTGGTCCCGCTGGTGTAGCCATTTAACAATTTTGAAGTATATATAATATTGGGTTACCTACAACATTTGTATAAATTCTCTCAAAGTAATGAATAATTTTTAATAGCCTTCAAACTTCATCAAAACGGTCAGGTGTCAAATACCTGTCACAGTACGAATCCTGCAAATATGATAGCAAGGGGATGTTCAGTAACACAGTTGCTAGTTGATGGAAGTGACCTGGCTGGTCATATGAAGATCGTTTGAAATGACCTCAACAAAATTTCATTATAGAAGACTGTCTTGTACAAGCAGAAAGTACTATTGTGATTTTTTTATTGGATTTATCTAAGATTTGTATGTCTTTAGTAAATAACATTATCAGATTTGTGACAGAGATTCTCCTGATTTATGATGTCCGAAGTATCCAACACACCCCGAAGCGTCAGCTAGTTTAAAGTAAACCTTGGAGCGTATAAAACTGCTCTAAGAAGTAAACTGCTGAACGAAAAAGATAAAATAACAACAACAGAAGTCTGACCGTTGTCATAGGGGAAAGTCGGCTATATTGTACTAGCTCCTAAATTGTACCATTTCCGAATTTTAAAGAAAACGATACCTTAAGCGCCATCTTTTATTGCCACGAGGTACTTTTATGTATTTGTCTATTCAATTTTTTAAACAATTTCTTTAATACGCAAAGCCGTCAAAAGATTCGCTATGTATTATGTTGATGGACAATCATGACAGCCACATGTCGGTGCCTGTTATTCAGTTAGCTAAAGATAATGGAGTGATCCTGGTAACATTTCATCCTCACACAAGTCACACAATGCAACCATTAGGCAGGACCGTATTTGGTGCATTTAAAACTTATTTTAATACAGCAATGAATGAACATATGATTTCGCCAGGAAATATTGGTAAACCAGTCTCAATTTATGACCTTGCTCAACTCGTAGGAAAGGCGTTTCCTTTAGCTTTTACACCGAGCAATATCATTCAAAGATTTATAGTAACTGGATTTGTTCCTCTAAATGAGAATATTTTTCAAGATTTTGAATTTTTTCCTTCGAATGTGACTGATCGCCCTGATCCAGCTGCAACAGAAGACAATATTGGTAAATCTAATCAGCAACTGACTAATAATGTTCAATTAACTTCTAATTACCTTGCCTCCATACAGGCGATTAAAAATATTGGAGATGTCCAGGCAGAACCTTTGCCTTCAACATCAAGTGCTTTTATTAGCCCTTCCATGATTAGGCCACATCCCAAAGCTGCCCCACGCAAGAACACTCGGAAAGGACGAGAGAAGGGAAGATCGCGCATATTAACTGATACCCCTGAAGAACAAAAACAAGTTAAAGCAAGAAAAGTTACAGTATCTGCTAAGTCCAAAAACACTAAATATAACCCTAAACAAATCATTAAAGTTAAACGAAAAGTACTGCCAGATCCTGATTCTTCATCAGAGACTTTCACGTCTGAAGATTTTTTTTACAAGATTCGAATGATTACGACAGCTCTCTACATTTTTCTGATTTAGATGTGGGCATGAAATCAAACAAGAATATTGGAACATCGGTACTAGAAGCTACACAAATATCTTACCCTCCTCCAAGGTACGTAGTGGGGGATTTTGTTATTGTAGTTTATGATGCAAAATTTTTCCCAGGTAAGATTCTGGAAACCACCACAAAGGGAGCGGTGGTAAGTGCAATGCAGAAAACCTTTAATTTTTGGAAATGGCCAGAGTGAATAGACTCGATGTTTTATCTCTGGGATGACATTCTAAAACATATTTCTCCCTCTAAGAGACATCTACGAGGTAAAGGAGGTGTGCAATATTGATGAGAATTAACAGAACTTTTGAGTTACTAGGCAGTTCCAAACATGAAATTTTAATTTTTATTCTTCTTTTTAACAATGTAATACATTTTAAAATCACAGTGAGTTGTTTTATTCCATGTCACTGCATCAAAAGTATCGTGTTACATATTACCAAAATATATGTCCAAGGTACATCTTGCCTGTGTTCCAGGTACACCACCCCTGTTGTACCTTGGACCATATATAATTTTTTTTAAATGGTATTTTTTGAAACAAAAAATGTATCTTTCTTTACCAAAGAAATATATTTATTATACGCTTAACAGTACATATTATACAATAGAGAGTATTAGGTGAACCTAAACAATATGTTTAAAAAAAAAAAAAAAAAATAAATAAAAATCAAAATAGGTCCGAGGTACAACAGGTTCCCCTACTATGTGCATTAAGTGTAATGTAGGTCTCTGCTTAAATTGTAATATTAATTTTCATACAAAGCTTTAATCACTTTATACTTTTTGTACTCTAAATGAATATGTTTTATTGCCAGTGACTTTACTTGGGATATCTAAAAATGTGAAGGACTAGCGTTGCCATATGGCAACCTCAGTTTTACAGAAAACTAAAGTAACTAAATTTTTTTTATTTTTTTTTTTTTTTTGGTTACTGTTGGCATATTCAAGCAAACATACTAAATATTACTCATGTTTTAAAAACCAAAAAACACCGGACTTGAAGTGTTAAAATATCATTCTTGTATTCTCTACAGAACTTACCTCAAAACTATTTATTATTCTCTTGTAGAATCTAGAATTTAATATAGCATCTAAAAACACTTGATATATTATAAAAATGTTTAATTCTTTTTGCAAAAATAAACATTATTGATATTATTATTAATATATTCTGCCCAATGGTTGTCAAATTAGTAAAACTACAATTTGACCATGCTGTTATCAAGAAAAGATGAAATTCGACTGCATTATATAAACCTGATAAAAGAAGACAGTTTCGTTAGCTATACTGATTGAGCTTCCAGTTTAAAAATATTCATTTCTTGTACCAATTTAAAGACTTTAAGAAACTTTAGCTTCATTAGCTCCTTTGTAATATTAAGTTTGGAAACTTGTTGAAAAAGTTGAAATTGTCTGACAAAATTTAAATATTTTATCTGCGATATAAAAGGTATAATGCCCAGAGTTTTTTTAAGACCGGTTTAGCTGAATCCGAGAAATTTGAGTTTTACGTTTTTTTTATGGAACTTATACAACGGGTCATAGTTTAAAAAGTTAAATTTTAGATTGATGGATGAATTTATAATATTTGATATCAGAGCTGTGTTTTAGACTTGAATGAAAAATGCAAATATACAGGAAGTTAGGTCAAATTAAGTATTGACGGTTTTCCGAAATATGTATAGTATAGTGAAAACTATTCTATAGTATTTTTAATACAAATCCCTATGCACGTGAGAGATCATTTATGACGTCACAGCCTTGCAGTGTTGTCTAATCGTCAGATAAGTTGAAGAATTTAGAAAGTTATTTACAAAGTTTGAAATTGTAAGGTTATGTATTTTTTTGTTAATAGGAACAATAAGTTTTAAATATATATGAGAAATATTCTATTTTGGATAAATAATAAAATAAGCATTTTTTAGACGGTAAAACTGCCAAATGGCCCTTTTGGTACTAGATAAAAGTGGAGTTAGGCATTTTGCGATTTACACTGACGATTTACAAAAATGTATTGATTAATCCTTAAGCATAAATGCTAAATATTATGAAACTAATATTAAAACTATTCCCAAATAAGTATACAGGGTATTTTAAAAAACATCTGACATCGCTCATGGGGTAATTCCTTACCTAGAAGTAAATAAAAAAAAAATAGTTTCTATTAACATGGGTCCACAGATGCTTTGTTTCAAAGATGTAGAGTATCTTAATTTTACAATAAGTAAAAAAAATTAGATGGAAATTTGTAAGAAAATCAACAGATTTAAAAACAACAAGTCAATGGAGATGACACTAGCATACTAGATTTTTTTACGGTTTAATTTTTAGCGTGTTTAAAAACATTGTAGCCCCTAACTAAGCCAAAATTTAATGGTGCTTTTTATTATAGAAATTTATATATTAGGTAATTGTGCTATTAAAAAGTAAAAAGTTAGTGACGTACATATTTTTCTTAAACATTCTTAAAGTGCTCGTTTGCACACGCGTCTATGTTAAAAGTATTTAAATCTTTTAATTGCTTAACTATTTGCTTTTTAAGGTACAGTTCATCAAATTTCTAGAGGCTTTCGACGGCTAGACAGAGAAAGCACTACTGACAGGCATCCCGACGGATTTACGCAATGAAAGTACACTCTGCGCATCAAGTATTTCACTATTTCATTCAGACGTAAATGTCAGATGTAAATTTCGCTAAAACATTTCTTTTATTTTCGTTTGTGTTTTTTTCTCATTACAGTTTAATAGAACCTAAGTATGGAGTTTATTAGCAAATTAAGAGGCCGCGTGATTAACAGTCAATCTCGCGAAATAATAGCCAATGTTATAGAGTTTATGAGAAGAGAAGGAAACTTTAATTCACCTTCAATACCATTTAAAAATGTAAATGATCATGTTGCTGCAGCCACAGGAGTATCTAAAAACACTGTCGTCCGCATTTCTGGAGAGAAAAAAAGAATCGATAACCGTGAGATATCGGAATTTTCATCACCAAGAAAAACCATTAAAAAACCAAAAACAGTTAATGATATAGATGAAGCTGCACAAGAATCAAATTTTATTTTTTATTATTAGATAGCTATTTTTGTTTCTGAGTTGTATTCATTTACAGGCTCAATTTTTTTCCGTTTCTCCTTTTTGATTTTATATGGGGTTTCAAGTTGTTTTTGACTTATTTCGACGTAAATCACAACAACACACTTTTTTAATAAAGCAAACATGTGTTAAGAGGTATATGTACGTGTAAACTACAATTACAAAAAATTGATATGAAACCCATGAAACCACCAACAAAAATGTAAAGCAAGCTTCCGTACTAGAACATGGTGTCATTCGTCGAGATAATTTATCATTTTCTTTAATAGATCAAGAAATGTAAATATTCCCCTGTTATTTTTTATAAAATTATAAGAGAAATAAATTTTTTTCTAAATAGTATAGTTTATTATTTTGTAGAAAAACAAAATTTCGAAAATTTTAGTAATGTTTCAGAAACAACCGTTATTAATAATAGGTACCATTTTCCTTAATAAGGTAGAAATAAAATATAAACTATTTCCACGATTTACAAAGGCCTACAAAAAAATTATAGGTATTTTCCGCTATCCTATAAAATTTATATTTTCTGACTCAATTTCAAAAGGTTGAAGGAATTCCAAAACACCTTTTATGGCATAATAATTATTTTCAATTCTACATACTATCTGTAGCTGCTTTTAAAAACGTTCTAAGAAAGTCCAATCAGACCAATTTAATCCCTAAACTATTCCACACTTTTAAAATTTAATTACCTAAAAATATTAAAAACTATTTAAAATAACTTGTTTAGCAGACTGTACAATAGCTATCTTAGTCACACGTAGCGCGTTCTCTGTCTGGGCGTCGAACACCTCTAGAAATTTGATGAACTGTACATTGTAAAATTAAAATTTCAATTATTAAAGTCGTATCGGAAATACTTTAAAAAACCTAACCACCTTGTATTTTTGAAACAAATCATCCGCGGTCCCATGTTATTTGTCTTATTTGTGGGTAAGGAATTACACCAAGAGTAATGACACATGTTTTTTGATACAAGTTAAATAATGTTGTACTTTTGTTTGTTTTTTTTTTTTTAATAAAAATTGTAGTATGCTTGTTTTTAGGAAAAATAAATAAGATATTTTTTCAGTGTCATATTTTTCTATAAATTTTTACCATTACACATATCGGTCTGCATTATACCAATTCCTATTTATAGAAATTGCTAAATATGGCGACGGACCCTGAGAGGACATGGTGTTATTCTTAGACAAGGAAAGGGAGGTGACGCGTAACAAGTATATCAAGCATTCGTAGTATTATGTTCCGATTACACCGCCCCCAAGTATTTTTAAACAAATTTAGGATAATTCAGATCTGCTGAATTAAAATATAAAAGCAGTTTTTCCAAATCGGTTCTTGTTTTTGAGATAGCGGATACCATCATTTTTTAAGAAATTTAGCCATAACAGACGCTTTCTATTTTTTAAGAATTGACAAATAACACATTTTGCGCAGAAACGAGAGTTTGACCCTGTCTAATCACATGCTGACTATTGACCACGTGATCAATGCGTGCAATTGTTTGTCTCTTGTCTCTTGATTTTAACTTTAATTGAAAGTGTCAGTTCAGCGTAAGCAGTTATACTAAGGGCTTAGCGTCGCGGTTATTATATT
Organism: Psylliodes chrysocephalus; assembly: GCA_927349885.1. NCBI lineage: Eukaryota > Metazoa > Arthropoda > Insecta > Coleoptera > Chrysomelidae > Psylliodes > Psylliodes chrysocephalus. Next base: position 10,581,386 of record OV651825.1, read on the forward strand.
TTTCTTACTATATTTTGTGTATTTGTAACAACCAGTTAATCCTAAAGACCAACGCTCGTCACCAAATGTAACAACCAGTTTGCCTAAAGACCATTTACAACTACTGATAGGTCTTTAGCTACTGTTACTATACTATTAAGGGATAAAGGCAGCGCTTGTCACCAGCCCTAGGGTCCTGGAGTCCTGAAGGAACATCCATTCGCCAGTGGCAAAATAAAATAATAAAAGAAAATAATAAAAATACAAAAAAAAACATCCCTTAAATAGATATTACCTTTGAAAACAAAACACTACAACACACTTTACAATATATAATAGATATTAATACATTTTTGGGCATAGGTTTGGCCCAACAGCCGCCCCTTGAGTCCTTTTGTGTCAACGATTGACTCTATTTATATCAACCTTAACGTGATTATTTTAAAAAGAAACTCTACTTATTTATTTTTAATGATTATTCGCACGATTTGTCCTTTAATTTTCTAGTACAATGAACTATTTCTAATTGTTTGGTTTTAATAAATATGTTGTGTTAATTTAATAGATATTAAAAATATTAGATATTTTTGGGATTTTTGTTAAATTCTTTATATTTTAAAAATAATAATGCCAATTATTACATATTTATTTCATATTTATTTAAATGTAAAAGACGTCAAGTGTAAGGTAGGTACATGCGACGCATATTTGTATATATTTTAATAAAAACAAAGTTGCGCTTGTTTTTCAGAGGAATGAGTTCTTCACGAAGAAGCTGCTTGAATAACCCCAATGTCTTCTGCTACATTTGTGGCGAATATACTATAGAGAAGCAAAGAAAAAATATCACAAATTTTGTTAGGCAAGCTTATCAAGGTTATTTTAGCGTAGTGCTTGAAGATGGTGTGGAGAGAACCCAAAAACCACCAGGACGATTGTTATTTTTGTTTAATTAATGTAGAAGGTTTTAACAGATACAAGAAAGGCAAATAGGAAATATCCTGATTTAGAATCAGCACGAAGACATGTGTACCATAACGAAGAGATTCCCGTACCAGTGTGTACCACATTGTTAGATGTTTCGATGTGAGAAGAAAAAGAAGAAGAAATTAAGGACCAGTACAGTAACAGCAGTGAATGTGAATATGAGGGAATACAATCAATACCCCAGCAGTTCTCCCAAGAAGAACTAAATGACCTGATACGGGACTTCGGTCTATCGAAGCAAGCATCTGAACTTTTAGCATCCAGGTTAAAAGAAAAAAACTGTCTACAGACAGATATAAAAATAACAATTTATAGAACACAAGATGTTAAACTTGTTCCTTACTTCAGTCAAGATGAAGATCTTCTTCGTCAAATGGGAATTCAATTTGTTCCAACTGACTGGCGACTGTTCATAGACAGTTCCAGTAGGAGTTTAAAGTGTGTTTTGCTACACAATGGCAACCAATATGCCTTCATTTCTATCGCCCATTCAACAAAACTTAAAGAATATTATCAAAACGTTAAGTTAGTATTTCAGAAACACTCCTATGAAGAGCATCAGTTTTCCATTTGTGTGGATCTAAAAATGATAAACTTCTTGGAACAGTAAATGTTATAAACAAACCATTTGTTGACCGTGAAAAAATCATTCTCCCACCGCTTCTCATCATGTAAGGACTAATAAAACAATTTGTTAAAGAAATAAAGATAGCGAGTGCTTCAAATACATATGTAGATCCTTTCCTATGCTAGGTATGGAGAAGCTAAAAGCAGGTATTTTTGATGGCCCTTAAATTCTCAAATTTACAAAGGAATCTAATTTTACAAATCACATGACGACACTTGAAGCTACTGCTTGGTGTAGCTTTGTTTCGATGGTTAAGAACTTCTTGGGTTACCACAAAGTGGAAAATTACAACTGGTGCAACAGATGTTATTGAACTTTAAAACTTAGGTATTAATATGAGTACTGAAGTACACTTTCTCCATAGTCACTTGGATAAATTTCCCGACAATCTTGGCGACTTAAGTGAGGAAAAAGGGGAAAGATTCCACCAGGATATAAAGGCGATTGAGGAAAGATATCAGGTCAGATGGGATAAGCATATGATGTTCCTTACAGTCGCCATAAAAGAAAATCGGATAAAAAGAGCTTCTTCCCAACGAATTAGATATAATTTTCCAAATTAAATTTTATTTCTTTGTTATAATACCTAATAAATCATTATGGATTTTATTGTTCTTTCGTTTCGCTTTTTCGACAACACTATCATTTTTACTACCCCATAAGCAAGTTTATGGGGATTACTGGTTTCTCAAAGTGATTTATTTCTTCATTTTATCATAATTTTCTAATATCTCCAAAAATAGAGCCAATCCAACTAAATGAACTTCATATTCGTAATGAGCACCACAAAATTACCTATAAATTGCTCAGATATTATTGGCAATAAAATTAGTGTTGGGCAGTGATCGATCGGCCGCCATTTATTTGGTGTTAAGCATGTCGGCGACACCAATGCTTTTTACTCGTGTTTATTTGTGATTTTTGAAATAAACATTTGATATTTGGTTAAAACGCTTTACAGTGTTGCATATCAGTGTAGAAGTCGTAGCAACAAAAAGTAATCAGATATTACGTTCAAAGGTAAATATTAAACGTCAATCATTTATATTTCTTATATTTTTATTGCATTTGTTTATTATACAACTTGGTATTTATATATTGTATATGCCTCATACCAGCGTAACAAATGTTACCCGATAAATTTGTTTATTTCATGCTTTTCATTAATTTTTAAGCAATTAATGATATTAAAATTGACAAAAAAGCATTTTTTTTTCAGTGGCATGTCGTACAATTCTAAATATTAGCTTTTATCAAAGCGACAAAACCGATGGTAGTTAAACATTCATGAAATCTTTATTTACTTAAGATTAGTTTTAAGAATGTCCCATTTAGATTGGTATTCTAGTTTGGGACACCCTGTATATATAAAACTAATTTTAAATTGTAGCTGCCGTTTAGTTGTATATTTTTAATATAGTTTGTAGTTAACCCACCAGGCTCCGTCCCGTTGAGCGTGCGCACCTTGTATATATATTTTTCTTGTTGTTCCTTATTTATTTTAATTTTTTATTCTTTGAACTTGCCTTATATCTAAAAAGATAAATAAAGTACTAATAACATAAATAAAAGTTCATTGTTTAATTTCCAACATGTTACGCCTCTGGTCAAATAGCATTGGTTTCAGAATGGCCCATAATTTCATGCAACGTTAAGAGTCCTCTCTTTATACCTATTCTAAGGTGCTAATAAAAGTGGTAGATCTAGAAATAAATTCTTATACCTAAATATTTTTGACAGTATTGGCAACGACAGATGACATAAAAGAAAGTAAATCGGCCCTTTCGCTGAGTTTTTAGATATTACCAGATCACGTGGGTTTCGGATATTTTAAAGACCCGGTACAAGCATGGAAACAAATCCTGTCTATAACTAAAACCATGTTATTTGATTTATTTTTACCAAAATGTATATCCAAAAGGAAGCGATCCTTTACAACTAATTTTTAGTTTACTTTAATGGATATTTGATATTGTAGAAGAAGATAAGGACTACTTAAATTAATCAGATTTCTTTAATTTTATCTATTCAATATGTACAAAACAACAATATTTTAAAAATTTTACAAATTTTCTAGAATAGAATTTCAATTCTTTATAAACCGCAGTGTTTATAAAGAGGCAGGTGTGTATTACAGCTTCTGTCTAGTTTTTCATGAACTGAAGTGAAATTAAGTTTCCTGTAGGGACCAAGTTCATAAAAGTTCAAAGTAATTTCATACTTTCTAAATTCTGTTCTGTTTTATATTAACCCGTGGAGATTAGAAATACGTTTTAATTAAAATAGAGAGTCCGGGGTGTATTAAATATTTTAGTAGAAAACCAGGTGTATTGTGTTAAGTTGAATAATTACAAAAAGATTAACATCGGTGACAAGGGGACAAAATTAGTTTGTTTTCGGAACAGAATAAAAATTTGCTACAACATCGCACCGACATTTTTAATCATATTTACGTAAAATAATTAATAGTTTTTTACCTATTTAATTGTTTATTTTGAAGCAAATTGGTATATAAATATTATTACTATTGTGGATAAGTATCAAGTGGTTAAATACTTTATTATAGAAACTATAAAGAAATTACAAATTATATCTAAAACTTTAATGTGACAGTTTTTGCTTCTCCTCATTACTCCGCTACCGCCATGTCAAGCCTGTCCCCAACACTTCTTCCTTATTTTTAGATGTAATTTTGTAGATGACTTAGTTTTCCAGTATATCTTATTGATCTCCATGGAGATACCGCATTTTCCATAACCGGATCTCCACTTAAGAGTTGGCAGTATTTTTGAAACCAGAAAGTTAACGATTGTAGAGTTCAATTTATTTGTGAAGAGCACACTTCGTTATAATGTGCATCTGTGTACCAAAATATACACCAAATTATTCAGGAATTCAAAAAATATAACAAATTAAAGTTTATATACAGACAAATCGAAGCACAAAAACTCAGGAAACTCAAAAATCGAAGCACAAAACTCAAGAAACTCAAAATAGCTAAATAAATGCAACAAGTACAAATAAGTAACACTACGCTACTGAATTCAACTTGTATGAGCGGTGATGAGCGGCAGGCGGCTTCGATCACGTTAAAATCTGTCTGACCACGCCTACAAACTCAAATTGGTTTCTGCACATTATGACGAAGTGTGCTCTTCACAAAAAAATCGAGCTCTACCTGGTATGAAATATTGAAGTTTTCTTTTCAAACATTCGTTAGTTTTTCTATGGTTTCTGCAAAGTTTAGAATTTTAGTATTCCTAGGTGAAATTAGACAAGGAGCTTTTTATTTTCTTAAAAGAAGTCTTACTTTCGCAGAATTAGACAATTTTTTACCGTCTTCTGTGAAAACATTTTCATATATTTTGTACCAAATGTCGAATGTTAGTCCAGATTCAGGATCGAAATGAAATTATGTTACACTATGTCCTAAACTTTCTATTCTAAATTCTTCTTTAATTAACGATTTCGGGTTAGCTAAACCAAAGTTGTTTGCTAATTGAGATACCAACCTATTAGATTACAGATGATTCACTACACTTATGCTCAAAAACTAATATAAAAGCAGTAGTTATTTATATACTGTTAAAAAAAATATATAATTTTCATAATAAGTTGTCATTTTGTATAATAAGAAAAATAAAATTTCATTTACTTGTTTCTTCGCTGTTTTCTCGTGTTGAGAATTCAGAAAATTTAACAATGTTCTTTAAAACTCTTACATGTTTTAGAGATTTAAAGACTGTTCCCATGTGAGCAGAGCGTGGTTAATGCAAAAGAAGGCTTTAAATTAAAATCAGAAAAAAAAATATGGCGACTTCAACGTATCGTATTGAACCACTTGGAAAAGACAATTAGGATTCATGAAGTGTTCAGGTTCAAGCGGTTTTAATAAAAAGTAACCTTTGGGATATGTAAGCGGCACAAAAGTTAAGCCAGTAGGAAATACTGATGCATAAGAAAAATATGAGCAAGATGATCTAATAGCGTGCTCAGAAATATTACTACTTATGTCCCCATGTAAATTGAAACAAATAAAAAATTGCATGACTTCAAAAGCCGTCTGGGATAGGCTGAAGTCAAGCTACCAGAGTCAACAACCCGCCAGAAAAGCGACACTTTTAAAAGAACTAATTCTGAAGAAGATGAACGAAACTGAAAATGTACGAGACCATTTAAACAATTTTTTAAATATTGTTGAAAAACTTAATGATATGGCCGTAGAAAATAACTCAGAATTGTTAAATACCATGATGTACAGTTTACTATCAAGTTTTGAAAACTTCAGAATTGCAATTGAGACAAGAGATCAATTACCAAAACTAGGATATTTAAAAGTTAAAATTATTGAAAAATCAGAAGCACGAAAAAATCATGAAAACGTGTACAATGCAGAAGGTGCTTTATATAGTAGAAATAACTGAGAAAGCATTAGACTGTTGGGCAAACACAAATCAAAGTGAAGATAAGCAGAAGAAAAAAGATGGTGAAACAAATTTTAATGTTCAACGGGTTTGCTTAACATCGACAGATATCGTAAAAAATGATTTATGGTCCTTGGATAGTGGATTTACTTTACACATAATACTGAAGACAAAAATAGGACAAAATAATATAGAGACCAAGAAAGCAAAACTTGTAAGCCAGAGGATTCAGCCAAAAACCTGATATAGACTAAAATAAAACATTTGCTCCAGTGGCAAAATTGTGCTCCATTAGATTGTTGTTAGCTATAGCTGTAGAAGAGGGTCTGAAATTAAAACAAATAAATGTAACTACAGCCTATCTAAATGGTGACCTAGATCAAGACATTATAATGAAGAAACCCGATTATTTAAAAAAGTATTTAACAGAAATTATGATAAATGAAAGCACAAATGAAGACCTCAGTTTGTTTAACAAAACGAGATCAATGTTAAGGTATGTTCATATCTGACATTTATTGCATGAGATTTATTTTTGACAGTTGTTTAGTCCAGTGTAAACACTCAAACATATATCTCCGAGAGAAATTTTTGTGCGTTTACATTGAAATGTCAGCCATAAATCTCATGCAGTAAATGTAAACGTACCTTTAGCAGATATACAAAATCTACAATAAGAAAAAGTTTATAAGTTACAGGAAGCAATTTATGGGCTGAAACAATCTGGAAGACAGTGGAATATAAAATTGGATACAGAGTTAAAAGCTGTAGGCTTCAGTGCATCACAAGCTGATCTATGTATATATACTTTCATGAAAGAAGAATTAAAAATAATAGTTGCCATGTATGTCGATGATCTAATATTTGCATATTCCAGTGAAGAAAAAATAAACGAAATTAAGACAAAGTTACTGGAAACGTTTAAAATGAAAGATTTAGAAAAACCAAAAATTTGTATAGGAATAGAAATTAATGAAGAAAATGAGGGCATCAAACTAACTCAGCAAATGTACATAGAAAAAGTTAAAAAAAAAAATTAATATAGAAAATTGTAAGCCCGTAGGTACCCGATAGAACCACACTTGAAATTGATAAAAATGGAAACGTGTGAAGAATTACCATACCAAAATTTAACTGGGGCCCTTATGTATCTAGCAGTTGCTACAAGGCCAGATATCATGTATGCGGTAAGCCATCTGAGTCAATTTAACACGTATTTTGGTACTGAGCATTACAAGTGTTTAAAACTAATTCTAAGATACCTTCAGGGTACAAAGGCAGTAGGAATTAACCTAAAGAAAAGAGAACTACCTTTATATGGTCTAGCAGACGCGGATTAGGCTTCGTGCATGGTTGATAGAAAATTCTATATAGGATACTGTTTTAAGTATGCCAGCAGTTGCATCAGTTAGGAGGCCACAAAGCAACGGTGTATAGCCCTGTCGATGGTTGATGCCGAGTATATATCCTTAACGGAAGCTGCAAAAGAGGCATTACATTTAAGGTCTCTTCTGGAAGAATTAGGAATAAAGCAAGGCGCAATCACTCTTTTTAACGATAACCAGGCAGCACAACAACTCAGTATAAATCCAATAATTAGCACAAAGTCAAAGCATATTGATAGTAAAATACATTTTATAAGGAAATCTAAACAAAAAAGGAAATATAAATGTCTAATATATGCAGACTGAAGAAATGAAAGCGGACTTGTTTACAAAGGGACTACCTTAACCAAGACTTATCAAACTTAGGAGGAGTCTTGGACTTTACTAGTTGGCATTAGTTCGTGAGGAGGAGTAATAGATTATAGATTATTCACTACACTAATATAAAAGCCGTAGTTATTTATATACTTGTCAAATCAAAAAAATATAATTTTCATAAGTTGTCACATTGTATAATAAAAAAAATTTCATATATTCGTTTTGCATTTATTACTATCAGAACCCTTGCTGACTTTTTATAAGTAACTCTTGTTTCTTTACTGTTTTCTCGTATTGAGAATTCATAAAATTTAACAATGTTCTTTAAAACTCTTAGATACATGTTTTAGAGATTTAAAGACTGTTTTCCTATCGTCGGCAGTAACTTGTGGACGAGTACCGAGTGGTTAAATACTTTATTGTATAAATATAAATTATATAAATATAAATTGACAGTTAAATATTACAAATTAAATCTGAAACTACAATGTCACAGTTTTTGCTTCCCCTCGTTATTTCGCTGCCGCCATGTTTAGCCTTTTTCCAACACCTACTGTTTATTTTTGCGCGCATAAAAATTAAGAGAATAATAATAATTGCAAATGATAATAATGTTACTAAATATTAATTAAAAATAATATATGAAACATTTCCTTTTTTTAAAAAGATACTCTTTCGAAAAACTAGTTTTCGAAAATTTTAATTTTTTGTAACTTTTCAAATAGAAAGAAAAAGTCGTTTTAAAACATACTGTAATATTATAACATATTTAAGTATCTTACAGAAATATGAAAACCCGCTACTGAAAGTCGTACTATTTTGTGACGCAATCATTCATTAGAATTTCAAAATACTAGGATTTCTCCTCGGATTTTCCTTTTATTTTTACATTCAAACTCGCATACAATATGAAAAGTTGTAACGGCATGAAAGTCCTCCGAATTGGAGTCTGAGTATGACTTTTTTATGTTTTTTAGTTCTTTTTGGGCTATTTTAAATCATGGAAATGCACGGAGAGTCGTAAAAAGTGAGACGGATGTCCAAAAAGTTTTTATTTTATGCTGGTCCATTATTAGATCAGATAATCGGGAATTGTATAACAAAATAAAAAATTCAATTTGGTTTATGTTGTCTTTTCGTTCCGACCATGATACGCAAGTTGTTTTATAGATACTAAAATGTATCGCGAATAATAAAGTCTAATGAGTCCAGTGGAAGAGAAAATAAAATATTGGATTTTTAATACTAAACCGATGCATATCATGAATCATTAACGCAGTCTCAACCATGCACTGTTGTCTAATTGTCAGAATAGTTGAGAAATGTAGTAAATAGGGTTATTATTTTTGCTATCTTGTAACATGAAAAGTGGACCTAAGTTCGTTTTGTGATTTTGTCATTTCACCCTGTATATTCTTTACACCTAATAAGTGAATAACACCAACAAACTTGGTCTATGTAAGGATTATTTCAGAGAAATGGGTGCCTACTGTATGTCAACCCGTATAGCACTTAGTAAGTTGCCTACTTAAATAACTATAATTTTTGAATACGAGATCGATCGTTTTTATTTTCGTTTTAACTCGGTTAACGAGGAGGTTCCATCTTTTCTTTTGGTTCAACACGTTGAAGTATAACCATCATAAATTTTAATGGCCACATGTTTGGTAAGTTTATTTTAAATAGTTAGAATTTAAAAAAGACATTCTTATGGGGTATTCTCTTTTTATAGGATATCACGGCCATTTAGGGATCATTTTAATGTATCGACATTAGGATACGCCTCAGTGTTAGTTCAAAGCCACTGATATTTTCAAGTCGTGGCTTGTGGAGCCATATTTATTTTTACCTAATTTTTGGAGACAAATTGTTAAACGTCAATGCACGAGTCCAAAAACAAATATTGATATTAGAAGGTATTTTACAACAGGACCCTAGGCTGTAGTGGTGAAGTATGTTGTAAGGTCAACCTCTCTGCCCCATGGATTTACTTTAAGTAAGGTAAGTGCAGGGAATAACGCCACCCTAACGTTTAGATGTTTCTATTATGGAAATAAATAAACTTACATTTTTCGAAAAAATGTATACAGACAAAGGGCATATTAACATTTTACTGAAACAAACATAGTTTATTAAAATTTTAATAATTTCGGTAGTACATTAAAAATTAAAAAAAAATGCAAAGTGGCTTTATTGCTAAGACAGGGTAAGCAATAACGCCCCATACTGAAGATATTCAAACTAGTAAAAACAAAATTTCAAAAACAATATGGATATATGTAGCCTTCCTCCTTATTATCCTTTGTCAGTCCTATGCATTCATCATGCAGGTAGCACCGACACAAAAAACAAATTGCATATCAGCCACTCTTTCCTCCTTGCATGCTTTGCAATACCAACTCTCTGTATTTTTACTGGACATTTTTTTAATGGTCTTTGGTTTAAATTTGCCTTTGGATTTGTTCACAGAGCTGGTAGAACATGTTTTAGAATTAGTGGCAGATGTAGTTCTCTGTGCATCAGGGTGTTCAAAAAGATCTTTTTTTACAACTTGTGCTCTGCTGTTAAGAGCCGGTTTTCTATTCCTCGTAGATGTGCGTGTTGGTTCTGGAGTAGGAAGCATCTTGGAAAACGATGTATTGACAAAATTGTATTCTTCAGGAATAACATTTTCTTCATCGTCACTATCAGGTGATTCCCACTGTTCTGTGTCACTAGTATCGATGGAGTCACTATCTTTAGGCTGGGTATGATGGAAGCGGCGCTTTTCAACTGACTGTTGTCTTCCTGAAGGACCTGCTATTTCAGGGACAACCACTTGGTGTTGTTCTGCTACCTTAGGGGGCTCATCAAGGTTTTGATTCTCAGTAACAGCACTTGGTGCGAAAGCTTCCTCAAGTATTTTATCGGAGTCGAAGGGGTATATACCACACTTCGCACCATCAAATATTAACAAACAAGGACCAGGTAACTTAAAGCTTGCAAAATGACGAAGCCATATTTTAAATGCTTCGATTGTCATACTGCCCTTTGCAGTCATCAGCGCTGTACTTCCTGGCGGCAAATTATCAGTCCACTCTGCCTTCATTCTTTTACCCTTAAACAGAATTACAGGAGGAATAGAAACTCCCATAGCATTGCCACATTCAACTACCGTTACGTTCTCTGCATGCTCTTTGGCTACAAGATGTACCCGTTTTTTTGTTCCTTTTTTGCGAGTACTCCTTGCTGATGATGCAATGTAAGAAAGCATCTCTTTTCATCCATATAGAGAAATTGGGACTTTTCCATGATATCTAACTCTGTCATTATTTGTTTAAGTTTTTTAAAATGATCGCCGACAATAAATTTGTTTAATTTTTGAGCTCTGGCAGGATTCATATTTTGAGCTCTACGAATTCTGATTTCTTGATACCTATTTTAACCAGTATCGGCCTACCATTTTCTTTTATGCATTAAATGGATTTGTAATCTTGTTCAGTTCGCAAAAAGTATATACACAACGGTGCAAAACTTAACACGTCAATGGGTATCCTATTTCGGCCAAACGAAGTATTCTTTTAGACAGTTCTTCTTTATTGTCAAGAGAAAGAATAGTTTTTCGTCCCATTGCACGTTTGGCAGTAAATCCTTTTTTTATGTAATCTCGCAAAGTTCTACGTGGCATGTTAAATCTTGTACTAGCTGCTTTTACAGCCATGCCATTATTGATAGCACCCAGCGCCATTTCCAAAATTTCTGAGCTCCACTTTGCTCTTACTCCTCGGTTTCTTTGTTTATGCATCTTAAGTCTATCTGCAAAATAACAAAATTGCACTCTAAAAACGGCAGTTGACAATAACGCCACTGGCGTTACTGCTAACTATCACCTGTGGTCTTATTGTTAACATGAATAAAAAAATTGTGTACAAATTAAAAAAGAAACATTATAATAGCGCAATTTCCCAAACAATAATCCTGATACACGACACAATAACCTCTGTAATTAAAAAAATACTTACACTCCAATTTGAGCACGTGCACCACACTTTCAAAATTCGTTTTCTTATAGTGACACTCAACAATACGTCCTTACTAGACAAATCTCGCCTCATAACTGCCGATAGAAGTGTTAGATGCACTGGCCGTTGGTTATGCTTCTTGACTTACCACCCAACATCAGATCCCAGTGCCACTTGTTCGTTGTGTAAGAAAGTTGCTGAACTAACGGGGTATGGCGTTATTGCCAAAGTGGCGTTTTTACCTGCACTTATCTTATACAACAGATGAGAGCCTTGCTGGTGGCTGTCACCGCAGAAGGAATCAAAACTGACCCGGAGAAAATTACAGCTCTCAGAGATTGGCCGAAACCAAGAGACAGAAGAGAAATTAGAAGTTTTCTTGGACTGTGTTTTTATTACCGAAAATTCGTCAAAGACTTTGGTCAAATTGCTAATTCCCTTCATCGACTAACTGAAAATAGTAGCCTATTTGTCTGGACGCCGGATTGTCAAAATGCCTTCACAGAGTTAAACAAACGATTGACCATGGCACCCATCCTAGCATACCCTCGAGAAAACGGAAAATTCATTTTAGACTGTGACGATTCCCAACACGGCGTGGGCGTCGTGCTATTCCAAGAACAGGAGGGAGAAGAGAAAGTAATTGCGTATTTTAGTAAGACCTTAGGAAAAGCTAAGAAGAATTATTGCGTCACAAGAAAAGAACATTTAGCCATTGCTAAAGCCCTCGAACACTTTCACATCTACCTTTTTTACCAGAAGATTTATTATTAGAAGTGACCATAGCGCCTTGCAGTGGCTGATGAATTTTAAAAAACCTGAAGGGCAAGTTGTCAGATGGATAGAAAGACTGCAACAATACAACTTTGAGATAATGCATCGAAGGGGTCGTCTCCATAGCAACGCAGACATTCTTTCCAGGCGGCCGTGTTTAGATCGCCAATGCCGGTACTGTAAAAGCCTTAAAGAACGAGAGGAGCTGGTTGAAAAAGTTAGTCTTCAGGCGACCACTATCAAGCCAGAGGATGACGAAGACGGAATTACCCTTGAAAGCCTAAGAAAGACTCAAAAGAAAGACAATGACTTGAAGGTTATCCGACAATGGCTTAAAATGGAGTCAGGCCTACATGGCAAGAGATAGCGAAATATAGTGGAACCGTTAAAGGGTACTGGACTCAGTGGGATTCCCTGTATCTTCACGATGGCCTATTGCACTGGAAGTGGAAGAGCCCCAATGGAGTACATGTAGTCCGCCAAGTGATACTGCCAAAATCACAGGTTAGAAGTTTGTTGGAGGAGCTTCATAGCAGCCGTTCAGGAGGATATTTTGGTACTAAAAGGACAATTGCACGAGTTCGGGAAAGATTTTATTGGGTCAATTGCCGACAGGATGTAGAAGATTGGTGTAAGGAATGTGACCTTTGTAATGACAGAAAAGGCCCTTAAACAAGAAGTCGAGGCAAAATGGCGCAGTACCTTTCCGAAGAGCTTTTCGAACGAATCGCCATAGATATCCTCGGACCACTTGCCTTTACAGAAAGCAGAAACAAATACTTGTTGGTTGTTATGAATTATTTTTCAAAGTGGCCCGAAATAGTGCCTATTCCTTATCAGGAAGCGAAGACAGTAGCGGCAGCATTTATGACGAACGTTATTGCGGGACACGAAGTCTCCCTGGAATTACATTCTAACGAAGGACGAAATCTTGAATCCGAATTATGGCAAGAATTGATGAAACTGTTAGGCATTAAGAAAACACGCACTACGCCTTTCTACCCACAGTTCAACGGAATGATAGAAAGACAATAGAACGATATGTCAGTGCCACAGGGACACATTTTGAGAGAGGCGATCCAGTATGGTTATACAATCCCAAGCACCGAAGAGGACTTTGTCCGAAACTGCAACGGAACTGGGAAGACCCCTACACCGTCCTCAAGAAAATCAACGACCTGATCTACCGCATTCGAGAAGGTACTAGAAGGTAGAGGCAAGCTATATAAGTCGACAACCTGACGTCAGAGTGCAGTTTTATGATAGTCGTTAAACGTTAATGTTATCAGTTGGAGTTATTGTATCAGTTGAATTGAGTTATTGTATCAGTTGAATTGAGTTATTGTAGAAGTTGAGTTTAAATAAATTGTGATACCAAAAACCAGCGTAACAATATTTTTATTCTTGCTTTCGATTGGCAGGTTCATAGCATAACTTTGTGTTTATAAAACAGCTAAATACGTGGCATCCACAAGCAATAATTAATTTTTTTTATATCTTTTTAATTAAAGATAATCCCATTAACTTGTAGGTTAAATTCTAGCCGAATCTCACCGATCTATAAATTTGATATACATTAGTACCTGAACTAGACCAAAAGGTTGTACAATTCCTTCGTATTAAATTGTACAAAAATAAAATGAAAAAAAAAATTGTATTACTTAGTTAAATATTTTAAAATATGGTGATGAGTACAAAGCAGAGTATCAATACATGGATATATTATATCAAAAATAAAACTAAATCAATATGAACTTAGAAGGCATAGTATTTAAAATAATGACTCATGAGACGTAAGTTTTTGCATTCCAGTAACCGACATTATTGAATTTCCGTTCCATGCCATCCAGCGACGCTCCTGCATTTACGACAGGATACGAAACGACCGCACTCATTTTACATGTAAATACGATGAGTAAGCAATTACAATGACGTAAGCTGCTTTATTCGGATTATTGTCCACCATGCAAACCGCTTCGTGATATAATTTGTCATTACGTTATTCGGTCCAGACTCCACCACAATACTATTTACATAATATAGGTACTATTAGTAGCTCAAATTTCTGACTATTCTATTGCCCGAATTCCTTAATTTTACGAGCGATCATCTGAACTGGGCGTTATCATGTAAATTTGTCAAAATGTATGATAATTTCTATTCGGCCTGATAAATGTTATTATGCGGTAAATACATTAAAAGGTTAACCATAGCAGTATGCGAATAGTATAGTTATTAGTAATATATATTAGTATATATATATAATATATATTATACTCTGTTTTTAAACTAGGAGGAGCGAATTGAAAAGACGCATTTACACAGGGAAAAGTAACTAGATTTGTTACTAAGAGCGAGTTTCGAAATATAGTCGTGTTCAAAATTTATGAAATAATTATCTTTATCGGCCTTAGTCGGTGAACGGCCAATGAGCGGTTAAGAAATGAATAAATGTCATAGAAGTAATTTTTTAATTGGTCCCAGACAACGGTCGCAAATTTCACACTATTAGGCATTCCAAACTTAATGGCTACCAGTGGGTTTTGACGGGTTATGATATGGCAAAATTATGGCAACCCTGTAGGCCTGGTGATTTGACAAGATCAATGAAATAGATAGTTACATAGATTGATCATCCATATTTTTCAAAATAAACATAAGCTTATGCCTTAAAGTAAAAATATAAGCAATTATTTTTTTTAAATACCTAAAGGCTAAACCGATTCAAATTAATAAATATTTACCAGACAATATGGCCGCTTGTAAACGACCAGCTTTGAGCAATCTATATAACTATATATGTATCATTGACCCTGTTAATGACAACATGACAACAGGGTTGCCATATCTAAACTGTCATTACCCACTGGTAGCCATTTGGACAGGTCGTTGGAATGCCTAATTGTGATCTGAAATGTGTGTCTAAAACGAAATGTCACTCTCAAATTAAAGTCAATATGGTTGTTGATTGATGTCAGAAATACTTTTTTCTTGCTTTTGAAATCGACTTTTGAGAATAACTATGATCTTTTTAAAATGGATATTAAATATTTAAGAAAATTATTAATGGAATATCCAGATGTAGCCAGGTTAGTATAAAATATAAAGATCTGTTTACATTTTTAAGGATATATTTGTTATAGGTATAAAAAGTAAAAGTTAATCAGTTAATGACAAGTGGATCACACAGTAACTGGTATCTCTTCTATGAGTAATGTGGATATTATGGCTTATTTAGTGTTAACCCATGGTTAATGCGCTAGAGGGCAAATAAAGGCATTCAAAAGTTTACAGGCCTATGAGTCAGAATTTGTTTTAAAAACTGGAACCAACATTTTCATAACACTACATGTCAACATATATTTTTTAAAGTGAACTATTCATACATACCTATGTATTAATTTTAAGTATTTTTAAAATATTTTTTGTGAAAGTAATGTTAACTCATTGTGCCAAATTAAGATTATCCCTAAAGTAGTAGATGGTGTTTTAAATGTTATAACAATTTTGTAAATAGTTTTATTCTATTCTAATAAATAAAATTTGCTTGAATATTTAGTTACATTTTAATCATTTTGGTTAGAAATTCATCAATTTTTAGTTTTAAAAAATCAGTAATAAAATTATTTTTTTCTAAAAATACTTCGGAATTTATCTCTTCGTGGTAATCTCCCATCTTTTTACCTTCAAAAACCAATAATGCCTTTTCTACAAAACCTTCAGAATCAGCATGTAAAATTAGGCTAATGGCCGTAGTATTCGACGCCGATGACACCAAATTAAAAAAAAAATAATAAGGTGTCTTCCCTTTCTTGTAAGGCTTTTCAGGAATTGCTACCTTTAATAGTACTCAGTGTAGAAGGATCCATAATTGTAGATTTTCAATAGAATTGCTTACTGAAGAACTATTATTTACGAAATAAAGTAAAAAACTAAGTAATGGATGGATATCAAATTATAAAATGACAGAACTGTCAACAATATCAATTATTAGCTGATGTTCATGCTAAAAAGTAATGTGTGAAACTGACTGTAATCTGACCAATCAGAAGGCTACAGAATTGCCAGCTTAAATTCAAATCGCTCCTCTTAGTTTAAAAACAGAGTATAGTAATATAAAAATTTATTTAAAACAAACGAAACACAAAAACTAGTAGAAATTAAGTATAGAATAGTATATAAATATTAAATAGTAATTTGTAATTAAATATTTTTCGAAATTTTCTATTAAAAATTTTTGTCTTCTGTCTGTAAAAATATGTTTTGATATAGAAAAGGTCCTTTCAACATCTACCGAAGTAATAGGACATGTACCGTAATTTTGGAAGTAAAACGTAAAACTTCTTTGGAAAATTTTCCCTCAAAAATGTTTTTCACTTCCCTTATTTCATTGAACCCTTCATTCTTTAATAAAGTTGTATTTAATTTTTTTCTAATCTTAAGGCCTATGTCACCAGGAACATTGTTACATTTATCGGAAACTGTTGCAATAAAATTTGTTGATTCGATTAAAATTAAATTTTTCTTTTCCAATGAAGTTATTACATCAGGTAAAAAACTAAAATTAACCTTTATAAACACAAGTTGCTTAGGCCCAAGGGGATTTTTAACAATTTTTTACTTTGCACTACACATTGTGAATTGTCTTCTATATCCAAAATTAAATCCTTAATTGCTTCAAAATTTTCTGCATAGAATATAGCTGCTTTAATCCATGTCCCCCATCGCGTAATTACGGGTTCCGGGGGCAAACACACCCCTACCATTCTCTCTTTATACAACTGCACTCTTAAAGGGGCTTTTAAAAATATTTTTTTCACATTCGAAATTAGCTTGTTAACCAAGGGATATTCTGTTCTCACAGTTTCTGCAACTAAGTTTATTCCATGCAGAAGACAAGTAACGTGGACCATATTTGGATAAAATATTTTTAAGTTTTGCCCTACTTTTATCATATATGGTGCTGCGTCAGACAAAAACACTAAGAACTTCTATGAGGGAATTTGATTTGGTAAAAAAAATTCTGCTAGAGATTGTTGAATAAATCGGGTAACAGTTGTATTGTTAGTTTTTTCTAACTATTTTGATGCAATTAAATATGATGTACCTGGTTCATTTTCTTTTAAGGCTCCAATCATAAGATGTACTATATATCTTCCACAAGCATCTGTGCTTTCATCAACAATGATGTAAAAATTGCTATCATCCAGTAAAACTTTAATTTCCTCTATTACATTTATATATATAGCATGTACATTTTTTGTAGTGTAGATTCGTCAGGAATGGTGTGATTGCAATATTTTTGTAAAAATTCTCTTAGATGTAGGTTTTGTAACTTCTTTAATGGAATATTTGCCGCAACAAGAGCTTTGCACAAGTCCTGATTAAATACCTCCTTGTCACTTTTTGTTTTGTCGGCCGGCGTTTTGAAATGACCTCACAACGCATTGTTGAACCGGTTGTGATTTCATTTTTTGCAATTTGGCTTTATGCAATGATGTTTTCACGTGTTGAACCACTTTGAACTTTTTTTCGCAAACCACTATTTTGGCACAAGCTTTACAAAAAACTTTATCCCCATTGATTTCCAACTCTGGAAAGTTAATAATCCACGAAGAAATTCTCGACATTTTAGGACACTTTTAAAACAACAAATTATTACAAGACTTTTCACTAGGCAAATAACGATGATACTATCTGATTAAACTGAATGAAAAACATTTAAAATATTCCGATGTTAGGGTAGATTGGTTACAAGAAATTACTGAGAATTTTATATAAACCGTTTTATTGCATTGTAGGTAATACTTTATCTGTGTAAATACCATCTATTAACTATTACCTTAATGGGCTTAATCTCTTAAGAAGGTAAAAACCCAGTGAATGCCACCCTCCAAGAACCAATTAACAAGAATTTACAAGAAGTGACACTTTAAAACAAATACAAAAATTTAAAAGGTCTTTATTTCAAATATATCTGTATAATCTGTTAAAACAGTTTTTGATTTGCACAGTATAGTAATACATTTTTTTTTTCGAAAATATGCAATATTTTCTTAAATTTTCTGAACTTTGGTAAAATATGCAATATTTTCTGAATTTTGGAAAAATATGCAATATTTTCTGAATTTTGGTAAAATATGCAAAAAATGCATATATGTGCATTTTGCATATATTCCGCTCTCTAGTTATTACATTTATTTTTTGTCATAAAATAGCATAAAATTGACCTACCCGAGTGTTTTTCACCTTAATTTCAAATTAAGTTTAAAGGGAGAGGGGGTAAGATATCTCCGCAATATATAACACAAATGATAGCAGATGGAGCGTAAATAATTTCTTATTTTGAGCGTTGTGTAACTAATTTACATTTGAGTTTCTTCAGATGTTGAAGTTCGATAATAAAATATGAAATTATGATTTCAGTTTTCTCTAGATTAAATAACAGAACTTGCTTTTTTTACGCTAAATAATTATAATAAACCCTTCTCCGTGCACAAGCTTTTAGACGTAAGAAAGCAAGTCAATTACATGCAGATTACTGTTAATAAATTTGGATATAAAAACTAAACAAATAAAAACAATTCAGATTCTTGTTTGGTTAATGTTGACACAATTTTTTTTAGTCTTTATTGTCGTAAGTCAGACAACAAAACGAAGAATGTTTCTCCGCACGAAATTTACACAATAATTCCCTCTGTTTGGCAGATTTATAGGTGTCCTTCCACCATACAATAGTGCAATTGTTACCGCAATTGCAAATTTATCTAATCCGGCTTTAGCATTATGTGATTTGTCGCCCTGCATAATAAGGAGCAGGACAGTGCTAATAAAGAATGCCATCAGCGTCCTAAAATATAAATAAACACTACATTAATTAACCTCACAAATCTCGCAAAATCCTGCCGATCTGCCGTAACTCAGAAAATTGATTTTTTTTTTGGAGTTGAACCAAAAACATTTTTAGGGCAATAACATAGAGAAAACAGTGTTAAATTTGACCAAAAATTGACTTAATTTTGAGCCAAGCAAGTGAATATGTTGTTTTAAATATTTACTAAGAATTTGTGTTCTTAAAACAAAAACAACGATATTTAGGTTTAAAGTAAATTTGATATGACGATTGTTGAATTGAGTACAATAGTTCTTGTTCATTTTTTACCTAAAAAAGAAACATTCTTAATTTAATTGTTTATTTCTTAACTTATTTTTAATAAAAATATATTAATTAGATTTTTGTTTGAATACAAAAGTATATATGGAAGATGAATTAGAAATTGGTATTTTAGAAGAACTTAACGATAAATAAATTAAAGAATGGAGCATTCAATTTAAGCAAAAGTTTTAGTTGACAGAGACAATATAAATTTATCTTTCGTATAAGGACTTTTATAGTTTACTCTCACAGATAAAGTCAATTTTGAATTCAAGGCCTTTTACACCACTCAGAGAAGATCCGAATGATCTCCAATCTTTGAACCCAGGGCATTTTATTATTGCTATACTATTATACTATTAATGAAGCTCCTCTCAAAACAAGCATAGCTACTTTTTCGTCGCGTACAAGTACATGAAAATTATGGTTCAATACCTCTGGTCTAGATCGTCCAAGGAATACCTTCATCAAATGGTTCAACGATCCTAAAACTTTAAAGCAAGGATCTTTTGTGATAATAAAAGAAGATTCAACTTCACCCTTAAATTGGCGAATACTGGAACTTTATCCAGGGCACGATAACGTAGTCAGAGTGGTTTCCATAGAAACTTATACGAGCTATTTGCTTCTTACCTATGGATTGTTGAAGTTCTACTTACTTTAGGAGGGGGCGGCATGTTCAGTCTGGAGCACATACTTTGATTTTCTCTTACTATACGGAGAATAGTCGCACTGCGCAGCTTTCTGAGTGCTTTTTAAAAGAAGATAAAAACTCCGCCATTTTGATGCCTTTTTACGTGTTGCCTATATCTTGGCGCAATATTTTTAATAGGTGCGTTTTAATCATCCGCTTCTGCTTCGGAATTGTCGGTTTTCTTGTTTTAATCTGACAGGTTAAAACGACTAAACCTATATAGATTATAAAAAAGGTTTTTTTAAATCTTCTGATGGATGAAATGACAATTATGCAAAGGGTGGAATGGACTAGCCAAATATATATTGGATATGTTGATATTGGCAGCAAGTTTCAACAAAATCAGTCAGTTGAAGCAAAATAACCTATTGTATTCTGCTTGTAAAGTTATTAAATATGTCTATTACGAATAGTTAGGTACCTACTATATTTTATATTATCTCTTGTTTTGATTACATTGAATAATAATTTTATTATAAAACATGTACATTTAATATTATTACTACTAGAAATAAATTATTGTTATTTGTTTTTCTTTTATTTACTAACTATTTCAGTTTCTAAATGATCTACTTGAACTAAACGAAAATAATGTGTGATCATGAATTCATTTGAAAGCATACATTTTCAAAACCTATATCTACAATAAATAAAAATTTTGAATCCTAAACGAACATATAGTAATTTCCAGTAAAACATGTATACAATACAATGTATAACGAAAGCTTAACATAAATAGAAGAAGAACATTGTTTAAATTTGTTTATTAATCATGCCAATCAATTTTCTAAATTATTAGTTATTGTGAAATTACAGTGCATAAATGGTAAACATAAATACGAACCCTTTCAAACTGTACGCCATTGAGAATGGCGTACCTACCTTTCTCCCCTCACGCCAGAAGTGATGACCCCGCTTATACATAACAAAATACATTGAATGATATCTCTAGTCTTATATGCTCTAAGATCACTAACATTTTTATATTACTCTATAAATACGAGTTGTCATAGTAAATGTCAAAGATTCTTCTATCATCGTATAACGACAGAAATACCCAATACCCGAATTTTTAGTAGATCTCGTACTATTCAAATGCTTTACCTACATTATCTTTTTTGTAAATTTTGCATATAAATAAATATTGAGATGGGAAACACGATATTCGCTTATTGTAAAAGGCGTCTCGAAATATAATAAAATTCCATATCCATTCGGCTTCAAAACTGTCATATTGTCCATCTCTTTCGAACCAATCCGCAAATTGAATCGTAACTGCAAAGACAAATAAATCGATAGGAATTGTTTCGAATTCATTCTGTGAAACTTTGTCTCAAAATAGATGTAATACGTAAAGAACAGGTTATGTTTATTTCTCTTGTACAACGACAAACATAAAATTTTATCGTATTGTTCGGTTATATGCCAAGTTGAATTTCTTTTCAAATGTTAGTACGCAAATATTGACCATTTCGTTACTTGAATTTCAAATAAAACCGACGTGACTAGTGTTTTGGATTTTATTTTGTGGTATATAACTAAATCGTTCATTTGATGAATATAATTCATAAAAAGCGTAGAGCTTTAAATTTTTGTTTTTTCTCTTACGAGGATTACAATATTAAAACCACTGTTGTCTTTGATTGTGAGAAGAAATTAAAAACTTTTTGTTTAATGTTTTTATATGAAACTTGAGAGTTTTCGTTTGCTGTTGAAAAGTTTGTCAATTTGTAAATTAGTAACGCTTCAATAACGGTAAATATACCCAGTTATTTATGGAACTAGGACCACGGCACAACTTTAAGGTCAATTCTTAGGGCATTTAAATATGCAAGAAAGATTGTTAAAATTTCTCATTAGCTAATGAACCCATAACTTTATTGAGTCTTTAAATTACCTTCTAAATGGTAAATTTGGCAACGGTGTTTTTCCAAATGACAATTTGAAGTATGACAACTATCAAAATACGTCCCTATCAAGAATTATCTCTGTCTTTGTCGACCCATTTATTATAACACAGTGCAGGTGAACACAAACGATATGTTTTCACAATGAGCGGAAATTTTTTGGTAAGAAACGTCTCTTCGCGTTGCAACACCTGCAAAGAAAGGTAAAAGCGCAAAGAACAAAGAGGTGAATTGAAAGAAGATTTAATACTGTGAAAAATTAGATTTTACGATAGAAAACAAAGGATTATTTACAAATAGTAAGTACTTTAATTACAAGAAATAATATTCCTTTATTTACAAATAATATATTCTTGTAGCAAAACCTAATATGCAGTGATACAAGGACTTTATTAATAACCAAAATGTAAATAACAAATTTTTTGGGAAACGAAAAGGAACAACATGATAAAATAATCTTACATTTTTTAATTACCCTGTTCCATAACCTAAATTGATAACAAAAAAATACATTGAAAATTAAATAATAATTAAAAAGTTAATGGTGTTTCATTTTTTATTATTAATAAGAACAAGATACATTTATAAAATTTAAACTGAGCAACATGTATTTTCATTAACTATTTAGGTATTAAATTATAGAGGGTATCTAACTGTTTAAATGTGGTCATTTTCATAAACAAAAATAAATATGGGTACTAAATGCCATAAAATGTTTATTATTGTTTACAATGTTTCGGTTTTGGCCCAAGGGATATCTTCAGTACTGAATGCAGCTATTATGTATGAAAGAGGCCAAAGGTATCCAAAAGCGTAATGTCTTCAAGATGAGACAAAGGGCGGATTGCCAGAGGAGGGGAAAAGTTTTCTTTTTTAAGTCGAGTATGATATATTACTGGTTGTGAGAAAAAAAATATATATATATATAGGTTGGTTATATTTACCTTTAGCAAGAAAGGAATAAATGAGTACCTATGTAAGTATCTTTTGACTAGGAAGAAAGTGATGAGGTAATAACTGTGATTGTGGTACCTGCAAAAAAAGTGAAAAACAAAAATCACCCTCCGTAATCCAGCTGAGGTTTTGTATCCCAATAGACTAAATTAATATCAGTTGGTAACAATAATAACTTCACTAGTCACCCTAAAACAATGTCACTAAGCTATTTGATATAACTGTTAGTTACTTAGGAGTTACTAAAGATCGGCTATTTTCAGTATTACATTTCTTGTTCTACTAGATCTCGTGGGATACGAATATTGTTCAAGACTCGTGACTATCCTAAAAAGGAAAATGCGGTATATTCTTTTTTTATGCTTTTTTCACAATATGTAGAATATAGACCGTTTTAATTTTTGTTTTCTCTGCATTTATTTCCATTCTCAGTTGGATATTAAAAAAAAACTAGCTAAATCTAAAAAAAATATAGAGTATGCAAGATTCATTAGTTATGGTCTGAAAATTATTGAATATATATTTATTTATTGGATCACTAAGTAATGAGTCGTTATAGGGATTCGAGGGAAATATATAAAATATTTGTTGGACCAACCCTACGCTCGATAATGTCCGATTAAAAAAACAGTTAAATAAATATGGTGGACAGCTGTCATCTTTTTTCTTTTTTATTATTCTACATTAATATTTATACATATATACATTGTTTGTACAATATTTTAAATATTTTGAAGATAATATCCAGGAAGGTATCAAGCTGATTTTTTAACAAGCGTTACAAAAAAATGTATCCTAATTTTGAGAACTAAATCCATCGATTTTCTAAACCAAATTATTGTTGCCCTTATGTTTTATGCAATTGGGTTATTCTAACAAACAATTTAATAAACATTCTTAAAATCTACCGTCTAGGTGCCATAGTCTAATTTCCACATCCGCTCAACCGTAAAATCGCCAGATTTTATATGACCAATGATGTATTGTTATATAGATTGCTCATTTATATGTAAAGCAGACATCGAGATAGAATAAAGTAGAGACAATATAAACACTATTTTGCGATATGACAGATCGTTGTAGGGCAATCGCCTCTGCTTATTTAAAAACTTAAAATTGTCCATATCAAAGTTGGCTACTGACATCAGTTTTTGTCAAATTCGAATTAAATAAATTGTTTTTATGAAGAATTTGTCAAAAAAATACTGAATTTGACAGATAACCAATACAGTACCTGCCAACTTTAATATGGGCTATTTTAAGTTTTTAAAAAAGCCGAGATGAATGTCTTATGACTTTTTTTTTCTAAAATACCCTATGGATCCAACTTTATGGAACATACTGTATATGGGATGTATAAGAAAGTATAAGAAAGTATTGTAATCCAGAGAATTTTACACTTTAAAATTTTAACTTATTAAATAGGTTAATGAGAAAATTTTATGCGGAATTTTATTATTGTGTTCATACATTGTTTTTATAACAAAGCATAAAGTTACAAATGCCGGAAGAAACAAATCTTATACAAATGTGTACTCGTTTACAATTAATGTCCTCATTTGGACATAATAATTGTTGGTAAATTCATCATGTTTTGAAATAGAATCCATGACTTTTAATTTTCAGTTGATTTTTAAAAACAAAATTATGTTTACTGTATAGATCTCAGGCATGAAATATTTTTATAATATGATCCCACGCCTTTCCCAATGATTGTATTCATGTAAAAAACCTCGAGTAAATCTATCATTTTGGCATATTATTTATGTTTTTAAAACTCAACAAGTAAGAAAAAATTTAAAATACAGTGTGTCCCATTAGTGCCTAATTGTTCAATATATCAATTTGTGTTATAGACACGCAAAACAGTTTTATGGATTTAAAAAGTACACATTTTAAAACTATTGTTGGATATACAGGATATTGCGTTTTTGCCAAATAAAAATGTTTGTTTTTTTAAGTAGAACGACCTGTATTTTATTTCATTTTTAGAATGGTTTATTAATACTGTATTCAATTCTAGAATGTTTATAAACAATATTAGTGTTGCCAAGCAATTTTTTTTTTTGAAAATAGAGAATGATGCAGACCACAAATTAAATATCCATAATTTTAAAATTGTTTAATATACAGACTTAAGATAATAAGCTAACGAATTGTGGTGATAGAACTGGTTAATTTTATACAGAGTGTTTTGAAACATGTCTTAAATATGGCTAGTTTTATCCTAATTTTGAGAACCAAATCCATTGATTTTTTGTTGCCCTTATGTTTTATTGATTATTCTAACAATTTCCTAAATAATAATAATAGATTCTACCGTCTAGGGGGGCAGAATATTAGTCAAATTTGCAAATTCAGTCAACCGTAAACGCACCAGATTTTATAGGTTAACTTATGACCAATGAAGTATAGTTATATAGACTGCTCATTTATATGTAAAGCAGACATAGATATAGAATAAAGTAGAAACGATATAAACACTATTTTCCGATATGACATATGGACGCATTTTAAGTGACGAAAATGGCGATTTAAGTGGTACTTTGATTTCTTTGAAGTTAATAATTTTATATTTGAAGACTAATGAAATGAAAATCATTTTATATCATTTACATAAAGGTATTTAACAAAAATCTCGTATATTTTCACCAAAACTGACTAGTTCCACTATCTCGAGTTTGACATATGACGTAGAAGTGTAATGCAAGGTGCGGATTAAGCATCATCATACAAAGTCTCCTCTTTATTACACCTCAATGAAATCAGACAAGAAGCGGGTTTCAGTGGGCGAAGTTTTCTCTTTATCTAAATACATGCAATGTTTTGTCTCAACTTAGTGTTAGGGGCAGAGTATTGCATTAAAGTACTCATGAGTAATTCACAATGAGTAGCTTCGCAAAGTACTCGTGATAAAATCGAGTACATTAAACGATTCTAGTTAGTGACTTAAAATGTTATAAATATGACTTACATTCATGCATTTATACTTTTCCATGTTAAGTACATTCTGATTTTTCTAATGTGCATCTATGTATTTCTATTAACGATACTGTAAATAATAATTAATCTTTCAACACCTAAAATTCAAAATATAAATGGATTCGTTTTTATAATCATTACATTTTTGGACAGTCAGCACCAAACATCAACTTGCCAAATAACACTTCGTAATCCCAACAACTAACACCACACATATGCATTGAACAAACCGTCTGGCAAAACATAAAAAGAATAAAATAATAATATTAGTAGACAGTGTATTTCCATGACAAACAAGACAAGCCTAGGCTTATCTGGTCCTGTGCGCGTGTCAGTACTCGTACTCATCAGTCTTCAGCTACAGAAATCAGAAGCAGAAACCAGAAGTTCCGAGTACTCTAAAATATAAAGTACTCAAAATTTTAAGAGTACTGAGTCCCATTAGGATAAAAGTACGCTCAAATACTTATTACTGAGTACTTTGAGTACTAAAGTACATGATGAGTACTTAGGTAAACTTTTGAGTACACTTTGATTACTTAAGTTTAATTTTGAGTACACTTTACTTGTATTGTCCAGTTGTGCTGTGTTTTCTTGACATTAAGATTTTTTCAGATGAAAATATACATTGTACAGATAGTAATTAATGGTTCATATTGGTTCCCCTGTAGAGCGATCGGGTAGAATGACTTCACTTGGGAATTTACCATCGGGCTGGTAGAAGCCTACTAAATGGTTACTTCAAAAATGTGGCATCTATAGACACCTCTCGTCGACGTTAATAATCCGCAGGACTTTGAGGATCTGAGAAGAAATATGTCTGTAGTCTGTAGACACCTCTCAGCGGCAGCCAGCAGGTTTTGACATTCTATATACCCCTAGAGGATGCACAATGGGCCTTATGAGGCCTACGTGCTGTGGAAGAGCCTACCTTCCCCATCTAACAGTTACAGATAGATCATATTGTTAACTGAAACTAATGTAGGATGTTGCTATGAAATTAGAATGTCCATTTTGACAAAAAATATCATGTCTTATTTATATAAGAAAGCAATTGTTATAATTAATTTTTTTCAGTAATCAAGAAAACTTTGTTCTGTATAATTATTAGTAATTATTATTATTAAACTTATAACAAGTAATAATGTTTTTATTGTTTTATGGCTTAGTTATTCACAATATATCAGCCTCAGTTTGTGATTTTATTTTTACTATTTAGATCTCTTAATATTATTAGACTATATGGAAACTCAACTTTACAACAGAAAAAGAAAATGTTTTTAAAACACCTAACATAATATCGTGTCTTGAAGTAAAATAAATCATTCTCTTCTTTGTTTCTAAATATTTAAATGCTGAAGTTTTATTTTAAAACACGTTTGGGCCAGAACTATTCCATTTAGTGAACACTTGGAAAGGCGCTATTCGTAGTCCTATTTAAATATGGGTATTCAATCTGTATTACGATATAAATTTGAGTCGTGTTGCCAGATCTACAACGTTTACCAGCTATCGAGGACTTTAATGCATTTTTAATGGATTAATAGCGTTAAAGAGGCCATAAATATTTAACGATCGTTCTTGCAACCAGCTGTGACCAATAAGATAAAATGTGGCAAAATGATTTACGGAATGTTATTTAGTGCGGAATCCGTATATTTTATATTATCTTGATAAGATGGAGGTATGTAGTTGTGGAAAAGTCTTAGAACCGTATTACCACCCATAAGTGAGTAAAAAAGTACCCTATATAATTTTCCTTGTTTTTCTTTGATCAATAAAAGTAGAGTAATCCTCCAAAATTTACTTTTGCCAAATTTCAATAATTTTTTTTTCACGTATTTCTAAACAGGGTACAAAAATGTGATTTTATTAAGTAAAATTTAAAGTTTTCTCACGGACAAATGGTACATTTTGATATATACATAAGTTTAGTCCAATTGACTACAATGCGTGATAGCTCTATGTTGCAACAATTTTGGAACATCCTGTACATTTGTCGTTGCCTAAAATTAAAAACCTTAATTAAATAATATATAGATATTTCCTAATATCCAAACTTTAATTTCGCTCTGTATAAAACTACTTAATTGTTTCAAGTTCTTTCGAAACGTTAAGGTGATGAGCAGCCCAGGGCCAAGCTCAGTCCAGCTTTTCTTTTGTTTTCTAAAAGTCCATCTTGTTAATGGAATTTAACGAACCTAGAAACCCAATAACTTCTCGTCGATAGGTATCCCTTGTTCAGTAACCTTTTGAATTAAACAACACTCCTTTCCAAGTTACATTTCTTCCCAGTTTAGTGAAGTAGGTCAACGAGTAAACTATAATATAGAAAGAGATAGAAATCGAGAATTGTATTGTAACTAGTTATTTTTTTTGCGTTTTATTCTATAATCAGTGGCAATAATAAATATGTATTTCGCTACGTATTCTACCCACTTTCCAACTTGTATTACTTGCTTCCAAATTTTTGGTTGCATAGTTAGAAACTATAATTATTCTCAACCGCTTGTTGTAAAGTTTCGTTTCCTAGAACGCGGTAAACCATTACATAGCGGCCCTAATAATGCGGTGGGTGACGCCACAAAAAATATTCCTTAGCGTTTGTTCCGGAGGCGCGTAATAATTTACGTTATAAGCGCTGAGAATTCTATATCCTCACATTGCAAATAAGCGCGAACAATATTGTATACTCCCCTTTTAAAACACAGGAGCCGCTAGACAATGTGGATTTGATTGACATGTGTCACAAGCCCATCGTCCTCTTTGTCTACCAATGAAACATAGCAATCAGGAACTTGGAGGCGTGTTTGAAATATGTTTTTATAATTTATGGCACGCGGTAAAGAGACCGGTCTTCGGACTCTTCGGTTATTATGTCGTTATTCAGTAGCGTGCACGGTGTGAAACCTTTCTCAAACGTTCGTTATACCTATAAACTTTCCTGTTTTTATTTTAAGGTGTTTATGTTAAATTTTGATTTGTGTTGTACGAGATGGCTTTCTGGAGACCACTTGAGGTAATGAATTGCAGGTTAATGATAATATTCACATTAATAATGAAATTGCAGTAAATAATGAAATTCAGAATAATGATGAAGTACAATTAAATGCAGTACAAATTATTGATGAACTACGTATTAATAATGCAATTCAAAATAATGACAATCAAGGTGAAACATAATCTTGGGAATTCAAAAACCAAGACTTACATATTAAAGTTCAACAGGTCATTTTAAATATGTTTGTTTGTCTTAAATCAGAAAATCCAAATATTCCACAAACACATGCAGTTAAAAGAATATGTTAGTTAACAAAAATTCTCTATTCTACAATTTATTTCGTTATTAGTCGGCTATAATGCCTTGTTGAATTGTGTCTAGAAAGACTATAGATCAGTTGATAAACTTTTTTTGACAGTATGCAGATTTCTTAATATTTAAATCGGACATAGACATCGAATTTAGGTATATTGTGAATATTATATTTTTTTGTTTCAATTTTCAAATAAAAAACTATTCTAAATCACCTATTGGTTTGATTTTTGTAGTGTAGAAAGTGTGTAGCTAGATGTCTTCTAAAGAGAAATATCCTCAGACTAGAACTGTTTCTTAAACTGCATTCTGCAAAACTTACGTACTTATTCTTCATAACACTCAAGACAGTAACTTCGAAAAAATAAATAAAAATTAATGTCTCTACGAAACTGATCCTCGCTTCCACTTACTAATCTGGATATAAATTTTATTTAAAGTAATTTTAGTTGCAAGATACCAAGAGATTCATAAAAAAAGTATCCTGTACTTAGTGAAGCAAAGTAATAAAAATTATTACTTATTATAAACTTTATATGGAGCTAAATTAACGCCATTTTGGTACAATTCAAATATGTACTAGGTAGCTAGTTTCTATTTTATTGTCAAAGATTATTTAAAGAAAGTAGATTAATTATTTTAGACGAATAATATGTATATTTTTAGTTTTTCTCCAGTGTTGACTCAAACAGCATTTAACTTATTTTGTGGATACTTAGGATGAACCAGTATAGTTTACATTATCTGCCAAACTAGAATTTAATTTTAAGTAAACTGTCATTCTATTTTTTATAATATAGCCAATCTTGCCAATATGATATTAAAACAACAAACAATGTTTATTTTTTACTTTCTTATTTTTTATTGTTTTTAATTGGTTTACTATAATTATATTTATATATTAAAAATAAATATTCCAAAATGTTAAATAAAAAAATGTTATGTCTACCACAATCATTTATTTATAACAGTTATTAAAAATAGCAATGAAAGATTGCATTGCAACAAATACAATAAATAAATGTCAAAGCATCAGCTCTCATCAACTACCTACATTGAAAAAATTAATTGAAAGAAAAAAAAATATTTTTCATAACAAATATTTTTTGTGAAACAAAATACGTCCTTCCGGCGACACCAGTCATTGTGGCTGTATCCTTTGGTACATATATAGCGATACTAACACATATTTTAAATAAAGGTACTACACCAACATTTTTAAAATCTCGCAGTCAAACACTAATAGATATCACTTTATCCACAACTGGTACCTATAAATCAATTCTAAACTGACAAGTGTCTGATAACATTTAGATGTCAAACCACCGCTGGTTAACATTCAAAATAAACTATATGTTGCCGACTCCACGTTATCTCGAGACCCTAGGAAGACGGACAGGGCAACCTATGCCCACCTTCTTCAAAAGGCTCTGAGAAATATGGAGGCCAAAACACCAGACAATAAACAAGAAAATGAAGAGTTACCAGGGAGCTTTTAAATTATCCTGACAACACTGCAGCAAACAAATACTTGACTATGACTAGATAGAATCTGTGCCTAGTCACATGCATTCTAACTGGTCATTGCCAAATAGGGAAGTATCTCTACATCATGGGGCTGTCAGAATCCGCACTCTGCAGAAGGTGCGGACAAAAAGATGAGACCATCAAGCATATCCTCTACGATTGCTCGACGCTCTCATTTATTAGGAGATGTGTTCGGCCGATATAAGAAAGGCACCTCTGGCGAAGTTGTCAATGTAGCTCTGTTAAATAGCTTTCTTGGTGAAATTAAATTGGTTTCAGATAGTTTATGTGCTAATTCTGGACCAATTTTGATCCATCTGCAATATGCTACCTTACATTTTTAGTTTCCATGACTTGCAATATGTTTACAGATTTATGCATAAATGAATTTAATATTTTCCATTAGTTATATACATTTAAAACGAATTGTTTCTACTACTTCTTCTGATAACATAACAAACAAATACTTAACCTTACAATATCAAAACTTTCTAAATTCTTCAACTTTTCTGACGATTACACAACACTGCAAGGTCGTGACGTCATAAATAATCTCTAACAAGCATCGGGATTTGTATTAAAAATACTATATTGTCTTTATATTATTTTCGCAAACGTTTAAGGTTAAATACAAAAGGTAGATCATTTTGACACTTGCTATGGTTACAGAAGATGTCACTTATGTGTCAAAACTAGATGAATTGTACACTACTTTAGCAACATTTTTTTGTAGATCACTCAAGACTTTGAATTAAAGCATTTAGATGCTTTTGAAATTCTGCAAACATTAATCTTATTATTAATAAATATCGAGTACTTCCAGCGCTATTCCCTTAGTACTTCGTTAATCTTGGTTATGCACGCACTGCTTGTTTACTGTTTGGTAACCAATTAGTTGAGATTGAGAACTTGACGCGCTATTCCATTATAGTCCCTTATCTGACCGCAAAATATGACGTGTACTATATCCCAGTGGTAGGAACCGTCGTGTGACCTCTCAAATTGAAACTATATTTACCTATCGATGGATTTTCGTAAAACGTTATTGTTTTTAATTGGCGATCTTTGATCAATAGAAGCGAGGTAATAACCAGACTATGACATACAGAGAGCTACCATAATTTCGGACTTCAAGTCGGTATTACAGTGGATTGAAAACTAAGAACTACATGTCTTAAAGATCTGCAAAATCAAATACTCACTGTATCAACTATCTCGCGAAGGACATCATTTTAATTTTGTCTGAACTAAAGGACATTCTGGGATACAGATTCCAATATACCAAGACCTCAGCAACTTTTATAAAAACGAAATGTTCGAACAATGGATGTTATAGTGGAAAAAAGTAGGCTCTAATTCCAAGAACGTAGTAAGAAAAAGACATATTGTTTTGTTAAAATACTTTACATGTACATACAAACAATAAAGATTTGTGCTATAAAGCCGAAAACAATTTGGACACGGTCACGAAATAGTGACATTGGCAATTTAGAGTTACTTTTCTTTTCCCAACACTGGGACTGTGATATAATTTGAGTTGCATCTGCCTTATGTTACAAGATTCTCCAGTGATAGGTATGTACGTTCAATTCGAAACGTGACGTTTTTAAATTTCTTTTACAATATAAAACGTGGTCTCAGTTTCAAAAAAGAAATATCTATATTTCGGAATAACTTATGCCTTCTTAGATTTAATTGTTTTTCATAAATCGAGATATTGATGTCAAATATTTTGTGATAATTTTGTATTTTAAAAATTAAAAATTACAAATACAAAAAGACGTATTGAATACAAAAATGTTATTTAAATTAAAAAGATAATTAACTAATGAAATATTAATTTATAATAATAAAATAATTAGATCCTGAGGGGTATTTAATAACTAGTAAACATCTAATCATCTCTTAAATAATAATTTTATTAATTTTAGTAAATTATTAAAAAAAACTGACACTTGAACTGATGAATATTTCCTGTAGAAATCTTTTTAAAAAATCTTTCCAAGATAAAAATCTGACAAACAACCCTAAAACAATCATCATGTTATTTATGAAGGTCCGCCGGATGATTGGAATAGTTTCTCGTATGTTCTTCTGCTAACTCTGTTTGTTTTATCATTTGATATGAATGTTGACATTCATATTCTTTTAATTCACATCCATGCGTGTTTTAAAACATACGAATATACGTCAGAGTTAGCCATTTGATTTATGATGAAATAAAAGACTCACGATTTAGTGGAATAATTAAATAGAAATGCGAAAAATAAAAATAAGAAAAGGAAAATTATATTTTAAAGATGATAAAAAGAGATTACATACAGGGTGGACTATCAGGAACTGCATTAATCGATATCTCTGATTTTAGTACAGGAAGAAATTTACTTTTAGTGTCAGAGGACCCAAAATTGTTATATGTAGTTTGTTTCGAAGTGTCTAGAAACTTTCTGTAAGATTTCGACGTATATTAAGAGGAACACAGTACCTTATTTACGAAAAAATCAGAAGAGCTAAAACTAGGATACTTTGAACGTTTCAATTTACAGTGATTGGATGTATACATTCAGTTAAAAATAGTCCTATTAATTTCAACAATAGCCGAAAATGTATACAAGCTGGCTCTTATTACGGAAGAAAAATTAAATATTTTTTAAAAAATTTCTACTAGGTACTAGTCAAAAGAAATGAAAAGCTGAAATTTGGCAGAGGTGTTTACGTTTTTATTAGTGAGGACTGGGAGTTTGGATTTTGAAACCACTTTATTTTTAATACGATTTCCATGGTCTTATGTTACTATAATTAAAATACAGATAAGCAGATCGTTAAAATCGTAATAAAAATAAAGTGTTTTTAGAACCCATACACCCAGTCCTCAC
Organism: Psylliodes chrysocephalus; assembly: GCA_927349885.1. Classification (NCBI taxonomy): domain Eukaryota; kingdom Metazoa; phylum Arthropoda; class Insecta; order Coleoptera; family Chrysomelidae; genus Psylliodes; species Psylliodes chrysocephalus. Next base: position 10,615,291 of record OV651825.1, read on the forward strand.
TCATAAAAAGGTGAATGCCTCTACTGGATTTCAGCTCTTAATTTATTTGTGACCAGTTATAGGATTTTTTTTAAATATTTAATTTTTCTTCTGCAATATGAGCTACCCAGTATATATTTTGTGAGACTCTTTTTGAATAAATGTACACACCCAATCACTGTTAATTAAAACGTTCAATTTATCATATTTTAAGCTTTTCTGTTTCTTTCAAAAATACTATGTTCCTTTTAACCACAGCCGCTCAGTTGGAAAGAATCTCCAGGTGTTGCAGTGCTTTGGAACACATTTATTTTTGTAAAAACATTATCGTTATGAACTACGAACTCAAATGTAATGACGCTATTTATAGGGGCACTATACTCTTACAAGTTGTTTCTGACGAAGTTAAATTCAAAGGCAAAACTAAGTTTGGAGACAATATTTTGGTGTGATGTGTCATATTGGAGGCTGGTATTTCACGGATGCATATTGGACGAGTTCGAGGTGAAGCCATCAATGCAGACTTTTGCAGAGATTGATAACCGTCCAAATGTTCCTCAGGCGAGACTCATTGAGGAATTTTGGTCCTATTTGAGTAGCTAAGATGCAGAATCTTTTAGAAAATTCAAGAATTCGACGTAAATATTGTACAAAGACTGATAGGCTATGTAGAAAACAAATTACGAATAATATAGAAGCACAGACTTTTCTCTTTTATGTAAATATTTAATTGAATTAAGAATACATATAAGAATAATGTTACCTCCTATATTCCCCGTATAACACAGTCCGCGTTCAGGTCTAATGGTTGCCACAAAATGAAACCTAAACAAAGGCAATAAATAAATATTAATTTATCAGAGTCGCAGGCGCTGGTAGCAAGGCTTAGACTATATGTGCTATCTGCACAGTGTAAAGTAAGGAAATATTTTAAAATACCGATAAAAATATTCATTTATTTTAGACGCATAATTTCCATAACCTAAATGCTAATAAAATTAATAAAATTCCATTATGTAATATGCAATATACTATCTCGTATAACATAGGACAGTCCCCTTCTTAAAATACTACTTTAAAAAACTTAAATATCTACCATGTGTAAGCCGTTGAACTTCGGTGAACAAAACAGCTATGTCTCTGCAGCTCCCTCCAGTACAGATGAACAGTACTCAACTAGAGGCGAATACATTAAAATTCCGATCACGCTTAGTGTCTGTGGGGATAGTAGCAGAACCCTTGGAGATGAAACCTTAAAAATAAACTCGTCCACGTCACTTGATAGTGCCAGTCTGTGTAAATGTACACTAAATCCCTAAAAATACGAGAAATAGAAATAACCGAACAGGCTTAGGGTGTAGTCTCCCCAAGCTTATAAAAAAACGTAAACTATATATCAAATAATTTACCCACCCAGTTCAATATTTAAAACAAAACCGAATATTAACTAAATGACTTTCCTTCATAAAAAAACGAGTAGCACATGGCCGAACTTACTGCCTTTTTTTCTCAACCTCGCTGACATAAAAACTATAGGTAAAAAATGTACTGCAAATAAAATTAAAGAAAACGAAGCTTTTACCTTCTCTAAGAGGTTTTCAAAAAATGAGGTTAGAGAAACAGGATGATTGCTTTTCTCGGCTTCGCTCCAGCAGTCGACAAAACGACTAAAACATATAGAATCCCAATATAATGGCAAATATTAAAAAAAACTAGAATTTAATTACAATAAGAAGAGCAATACCTCACAAATTAAAAAAAAAATACTTTTAATAAAGGATATTCATTATGTTAATCGATTCACTGTAATATTTAAATAACAATCTAATTTACAAAATGCCATTATCTCAGACTTTTCCTAAAATGCACTTAACAATAATTATTTTTATTAGTGTAACTAAAAACGACCACAAAAACAAATTCAGTAGAAAGCGGAAGCACTCGTATTCCATTTCATTAAAGATAAAGCAAATTCTTCTGTTCGGAGGTTAACTTTTAATCCTTTTCCACTAACACAGGAACAATAATTATAGACTGTAGTAATTAAGTTAATGCTTTATGACCTGCAAAACAGTAGAGTATACGGGAAGCCTGAATTGTTTCTCCTGTGCTTCTACTCAACATGTACTAGCGAAGTTGTAATTTTAAGATAAGAAGCAATCCTATTAAATAGTTTGGGTTAATCCATGAAGTATTGAACGTTGTCGACAAAAAGTTAGTCAAGTTAGTGAGGATTTGTCAAAGTTTCCATTATAAATGTAATTATTATTACGATGCATAAGGACTAATATAAGGATAGAGTATCTGCGATCTATTGAAAATACTGAAACGAAACTTTGACAGGTGTTGTAACGTGATACTTGTTATTTTATCTATTTGTTATAGTGTTTTAAGCTCATTTGATTTTGGGAGTGGGTCAGGTTATTAAATAACTCGTATTACCTTGAAAAAGTTGGGCACCACTATATTTAAAACTTCTTATACTTGACTATAGATTAGTGATAAAAATATAGAAAATCACTAACCATTAAGATATTATATTTAAACCAAGTTTTAAGGCAGTAACAAATTCTAATTCACAGAGGTTTACTTAATTCAAATTTAGATGGTTTATTGCATTAAAGTTATATTGGGGTGATTTGCATGGTATATTAGGCCTTCTTCAAAGGGACTTGAACGATATTCTGCGGATAGCACCAAACTCTTAGGTATAAATCTTCATCAACTTCTTGATATAAAATTGATATAAAATATTAATTTTAAAGTTGTTATGGTCCATCAATGATTACGGAAATCTGTTGACCCCTGGAGATAAGTTGATTCTTTTAAGTTAAGAAAACCGCGATATTTTTCATTTTAGAGATCCGCTGATGTTTTACCAAGTTAAAGTCCATTGGTCTTTTCTTTTTTAGTTAGAGATCCGTTGACCTCTTCGTCTTGGAGATCTGTTGATCTCTTCGTGTTTAAGATCTGTCAATATTTTTTATTGACATCTTTTCACATTAACAGTGACGAAAACAGGCAATGAATGGTTGACATTTCAGTTGGAACAAACTTTTCATAATATACAAATATTAAATTATTAGTTTTGATAGCAAAACGCGAGGGTTAGAAAAAAATTTTTTTTTTTACCGATTTTTAAACTATACACGCCAATATGATGGAAACTCTGCAAAAATTCGTAAAAAATTTATTCTTGATGAATATTATTTGGTAAAAACTTCTAATAGTTTTCAAATAATAATTTTATCATAAGTCATAAGCCAGATAATTAAGATAAACTAACATATGTCACTCACCATATGCTTGATGTACAGAAGAATAGATCTCATTAATATATTTAGTGCCGAAATTGCTTAAGGGGAGTTTAAAGTGGTACATATACAGGGTGCCTCAATGAAAAGTAGCCCGTTTCCATTTGATAAAATTTGGTTACGGAGAATTTAAAAGAGGTGATTTTCAAAAACAACCTGTATAGATAATACATAATTTCTATGTCAACGAAGCAAAACTTATAGCAAAATAACACATATCAGCAGAAACAATTTGTTTAAAAGGTAATTATAAGCTCTGGAAATGGGTTACTTTTCACTAGGACACCCTATATTGTGTATTTTTTAATTTAATAAAAGTCTGGATAAAAGCTAAAAGATGTGCAAATGTATGCTGCTTTTTTTTAATTAGTTGGATTGCTGTGGTAGAAACCAATTAGCCAGACTTTAAATGTATGTGTTCTAATAAAAAGTTAAATTAGTTATTATTTGGGTGAGAAAACCTAAAACGAAAGAGAAATTACTAATTCTATTCGGACGCGGCACTCCACACGCCGTGTAATAGCATCTTAACAACGTGCTATGCGCGCGGAATGCATCACCACACTAATGATCGTATCGAGACTTAAGGCACAACTTATACAATACAGCTCCACAACTCCGTGTCGGCGTCTTTGATCTGGCGGTCGAGAACCAAGCAAGACGGAATGGTGCTATCTCTGTTAGATTAAAGGGAAAAGTCGGGCCCGGATTAAGCAATTTTTTTATTATTGAAAAAATTGAAAACCTTGACGTAATAAGGTTCGTTACATGCCATGTTAAGTAAGTTTTGGGAAATTAAATTTTTAATTTCTTTTAAATCTGTCAAATATAATTAAAAAAATTATTTAAATATTAATATTACGAAAAATAGCACATCTTTCGGATTAGAGGTAAAATAATTTGTATGTGGCTAGTAAAATCCTCGTTAACAAATGTTTTGAGCTAAAACAGTCACTTCACGACAAATTGTGACTTGGATCCTTTTTACACCAAGGGCTTCAATTGTTAAAGAAATGTGTCACGCTCGTGGATGCAAATCAAGTGGTACCCCGTGTCTCTGGCAAGTGTTACTCTTCGCGCAAAGGGTTTATGTTTATACCTAGATAAACGAATGCTTCGACTGAGGTCTGGGAACTCTATGGTATTTTGGAATTATAAAGAATTTGTGCTTTTATTTTAACAATATTGGTTATATTTAGATGTATTCTTATTAATTGAAATACAGATTTGTAGAAGTAATACTTTAACAGTTTTTATTAATATAATATATTCAATTTTTATCTGACCATACCGAAGTAGGGAATTTTGAAACTTTATAGTAATGTGAAATTTGAATTACAATATTACATAATTAGTACTTATTTTAGGTAGGTACTAAATTTGTACTTGGAGAAAGTAATATCGATTTTTACAAGAAAACTTGAAAAGTAAATTAATTTAGTTCTTATTTCTGATGTAAAACTTAAACCAAGAAAACAAATAAATTGTAGTTTGTTCAACAAGGGTGGATATGATAGCCATATCACACAAAGACGAAGTTTGAGCACGACGTCGTAGGCGGAGTACTCAATCGTCTGATTGTGATATGAACAATCCACTCGATATGGTCAGTATATTTTTTCTACGACCCACTAACGAAAATCTACAAATTTAAAAAATTATTTTAGGTTATTTAGACAAAATAACTAATTTTAAAAGAATTTACGAAGTTGACTAATTTATAAAATAAAATAAACATGAAAAATTATTTAGTCCTCGGCCTAGATTCGATCCCGGGCTTTTCGCATGGAAGGCAGATGTTCTGTCCTCATCTTCACCGAAACTTTCAGGACTTTAGTTTTAATACTCGTAATTAAATTAGTATCATGTAGTTTGATTAAAATTTATTTTTTTTTAAATGTGGACATAATAAAAACAAAAATGCTATTATTTATCGAGTCTACACAAAAATTTTAATGTATATTTAATATCAATAACTAAAATATATATTGACAATTAGTTTAACAGAATTATCACTTATTTAAAAAATTTTAAATAATAGGAGTTGGGTGACCAAAATATGAACTGTGATTTGTAGATTTAATTTTGTTAAAGTGTTCTCACTACCTAAAATGGATATGAAATATATTCGTAGTTGAACGCAACAACATAATTTTTCGTTTTGTAGTATGTGCGTAGATTGGCTAATATCCATGCACAGATTACAAAACGAAAAAGTATGCTATTGCCTTCAATTGAACGAATATATTTCATATCCATTCTAGGTAGTGAGAACACTGCAAAAAAAAATAAATTCGCCAATCACCGTTCATATTTTGATCAACCGACTGCTATTATTTTTAAAATTTGAAATAAATGACAATTCTGTCAAACTAATTGTCAGTATATTTTTTAGTTATTGAGATTAAACATACAATAAAATAAGTTATTCTTTTGGAAAACGTTAGCATGGATGACTAAAGGGTATTGGTTAATTAATTCTAAAATTCTAAAATTATAGGCTCCACGAAATTATACAATCAACGAAATTATACGCACGACTCAACACCTTGCTAAGTACGCTTCTGAACGCCAAAACCGTCTTTTCCCTTCGAAGGCGGAGCTTAAGCGATGCGCGACGAAATCGACGCAAACTTTTGCCGCCAAGAGAGTGTTTTAGCTGTATTGTATAAGCTGTGCTTAAGGTCTGCTTGCAACTTCTCCGTATTCTTCTGCGCACCGCATATAACTTCGATAATAGTCTAATTGTTACGACCGTACCCTGCTTTAACCATACCCAGTCTACCCTTATTATTTTTTAAGTTTTCTAATATAGGTATATTCTCGGTATATAAATCAATAAGGTCATTTTACTTAGTTTTTAGTTGTGGTGTATTATAGCTAAACTGATTTGAGTTTTGGTTATTTTAAAAATTTTAAAAATAATGTATATTATCCTCATCTAAAATATATTTTAATTTTTAATTTAAACTATTGGGCTTCATACAATGAATTGTAGTTTCCAAAGGCTCTTTAGGACTAGAAATGTTTTCAAAGTTTAAGTATTGCACAAATCCTTTTTGAGTAATTTACTATTTAGTTTCGTGCAACTCGGCATAACCACAAATAAAATTTGAAATGTTCAAAGTTCTATGGTTAAAATGTTGAGGTTGTCCGCTATTACCTTGTCTCTTCATAACTAGGTCGCGGTGCAACTCTCTGATCACCAAAATTTCTAGAAAGAGTATCTGTTAGCCATGTCCAACTGGTTACATTTTGTATATTTACTAGTTTTGCGTTTCCACGAAGCTAGAAATTAAAAAGTTTAATAAATATGTATTTTGGAAATGATTTAGCTGATCTATAATATAAAAACTGTTAGTAAGAGATTCATATACCGATAAGTACCCGTTAAGTTAATTTCGATTACCATCGAACTCTAAAACGCAATTTAAATATTCAAGTTTAAAGTCTGCCCTTTTTAAGAAGGTTTTTTGTATTTTTGTATTTCAATCTTCATTTCAATTTTCTACTGGTCCCAGCTGGATAGGCTTTTTCGATATTTTGGGAACCACTCCAATATCAACACCTCCACACACGAATCGCGACAAATGTTCGATATCCAATCAATCGTTAAAACGAAAATTGACATGTTCGATACGCAACAACTTTGATATCCTACTGACTGCGCCACATATATTTTCTGAACTCAAAATTCTGTTTTTCTTATATTTTTTGTTTCGAATTCTTATAAATTTATTTCGTTTACAATAATGTATCTAACCGCAAAGAAAACAAATTATCAAGTAAAAGATTTACATAAAAAAAAGGTTGTAAAATAATTAAATATGATATGATATAAGAAATAAGCCACACGGGTGGCTGGTGTAATTCATGTTACAATATTTTGTGGTAAATAATTTTAAATATACAAAAATAAATATTATTATGACTAAATGGGGATCCGATTGCCATCTCTATTTACGGAATAAACCGAATAAAATATGAGTTTTGTGTTTCGCTTCAACCTTGTTACAAAGATTTTATTTGTGGAGTAAAATTATATCGGGAACAACCTGACTACACACCAATATCGAATACCTCGCAGTTTTTATTGAATATAAAAAAAAAACTGTATAAAAATACAACGAGCAAATAATTTAGTTTCCTAGAAATTTAATACATTTCTGCCATTTCCTGGGTTTTCCGCCGTTCTAGTTCCAGATCAAATGCATTAAAGTAAACAGAAAATCAACAACCCAATAAGAAAGAAGATTACTAGACAGTATTTTTCCTTTCCAGCCCAATCCATGTGAAGTCTAAATGGATTTCCAAACCGTTCAATTTTCGCAGCTTGCTAGATAACAGTGTCGTCATTAATTTCTTGCTGTATTAAATTTAACTCGATATTTCCTTCGAAATTGGTTCACGTCGGAGCTGTTGGATGGAAAATAAAGTGGGAAAGAGGGAATTGTTGTTCTCCGTGTTCGCAGATCTTGAGGTCGAATTGTTGAGTTGGTGTTGTTTGGTATTGTATTTCCGATGGGTCTTGTTTGATTTTTCGATTTGTTGAACGTGAAATAGTCTTGAGGATAAGGGCAATCAATATAGAGAACTGTATATATTTGTTTAGTAGCAAATTGAAAATTTTATAAATGTTAGAGGCATAATAAATTATTCACAAGTTCACTGTAACAATTTCTCTACTCGGGGTGAGTCAGGAATAGAGGGTGGAATATGTGCACCAAAATTTAATCATGAGTCTTTTTCAATAACCTTCAATAAAGCAATGTTGAGTAAATAGGAGAGAATACAAATTGGATCTGTCCATTCTAGCAACCTCCTGGGGAGGCTTTAAGATTTCTCATTATTTCTAGGTTATTAAAGCTATTAGCAGTAAATCTATTAAAGGTATTGTTCAGTGTTTCAATTTCATTATATTTATTTATCTAGTATCATTGTTTCTGTTTTTTTATTATGGCTCGTACCAAGCAAACTGCTCGTAAATCTACAGGAGGTAAAGCACCTCGAAAACAATTGGCCACTAAGGCGGCTCGTAAGGGCGCCCCAGCTACTAGTGGTGTTAAAAAACCACATCGTTACAGGCCTGGAACAGTGCCTCTTCGAGAAATTAATTGTCACCAAAAGTTGGTTTTTTATTTAAAGTAATATTGAGAAAATAGAAGAAAATACAAATTGGATCTGTGCATTCAAGTTACCTCCTGGGGAGGCTTTAAGATTTCTCATTATTTCTAGGTTATTAAAGCTATTAAAAGTAGAACTATTAAAGGTGTTGTGTAATATTTTAAAATCTGTAGAAGAATCAAAGTCATGTCCTGTGTCTATCAGATGGTTGACGAAATGAGAAAAATTAATATGGTTTTGATTCAGACATCTAGTGTACTCCTTCAGTCGTTTTTTTGAAATTACGAAAGGTCCTACCTACGTAGTACTAACTGCATGTGTTACAATTTAATTTGTAGATCCCAGATAAATCTAAGATGTCAATTTTATCCTTATTCCTAATAAAAAGCTTATGTATAGAATTGGAACTCTTAAAGGAATCTTTGAAGTGGTCTTTGAAAAGGCAGGCCACTTTGTTAGAAATGCTACCTACAAAAGTAAGAGATACATACTTCTTACTAGTAATTTATTCGGGTATTATAATGTGTGGGTTATTATTAAAGATAGCATTTTGTTGAAATTTATTTTGTTTCTTGTTACCTTCTCAACATTTTGTCAATCAGACATGGTTCATAGTTATATTCAATAGCAATACTTTTTATAGTATTAATTCTCTATCAGAGGACTCTTTTGTCAAAGGTATCTTAAGTAATCACTCTAAATAATAGTTAAAAGCAGCCAGTTTATGTCTAGCTGGATGACTAGAAGTATTGTCTTTGACTGTGCCTGTTTGTGTTGGCATTCTGAAAATGTCGAAAGAGAATTTATTGTTATTTTTATGTCAAACTTTTAGATCTAAAAACTTTAAAGTCTTATCATTTTCTAACTCAAGTGTAAATTTTATATTATTGTAAAGATTATTAATGTAAGCTGGGAAATTATTTAACAAATTTAAGCGGCCAGTCCACAAAATAAAATTGTCATCAACGTACCTAAACAAGAATTTAATGTATGAGTGAAAATTGTTGTTATCTAAAAGTCTGTCTTTTTTAAAATTGTGGATAAAGATATCTGTCAAGATAGGAGAAAGTGGTGAACCCATGGCCAAACCTGTTTTTTGTGAAAAGATTTCATCATTGAAACTAAAAAAAAATTGTTCCAGGCAAACTTTGAGAAGGTTAAGAAGTACTAATAATTCTATGTCTGACAACGTAGAATAAGTAAAGTAATATTCGATTAAGCTAATGGCCTCTGGTATCGGGATGTTAGTAAAAAGGTTGGATACATCTAGAGAAATCAATAAGTTTGTGTCGTTGA